>CM070634.1:66194475-66812496 GCA_036346255.1 Ampelocalamus luodianensis | reverse complement strand
ACAAAACCAAGGGGGATAAAGTTCGACGCAAAATCGGACACAACAACTCATAATATCTTACCTTATCTCCCAAATTTTACTTAGACTTAATTCTCTATGGTTCTCCCAAAGTGATTCTACCGTAGTAACTATCTTTTGAAAGGAAGAAAACCAAGTTTTAAACTCAAATTAGAGTAAGATGAGAGTAGAAGGCTAAGATAGGTAAGAGGTAAAATCGAGAATCTGCCTAGGTTTTCATAAACCCTTTTATACTTTGAAATTAAGCTTTTTCAAAATATCCTAAAGACGACTATGCTTGGGTTGCTACGGTCGGAATGGCTCGATACCAACTTTGTGAGGACCCGTTTATTTGGTTTGTAATGTAACCAACCACAGGTCTAGCATCACAAATCAAATAAATGATCCTCGAGATATGTATACTTCGACATATACACACGGTACAAAATTAGACATCAACTCCATTCCACACATAGAGTCCAAACACCACACTTCAGCGGAAGATAAACAAATAGTAACAATATTACTGGACAATGGCCGTAGCCACAAGATACACAAATAACAACAAAAAAGGCAGGGAAGCAAAGAATTGCCATAAGATGGCTATAAACAAAGCCAATCGGTGTGCCTTCAACCCACAGGCATCGGCCAGGACCGTAAGCCTAGTCGTCACCCACGGCGGCATGACTCACGAAGTGAGGACCACAGAGCTCACCTTCTTCCTACTGCAACAAAAACATTAAGCAAAGCACACGAGTACAAAGATTGTCTTTGTACCCGCAAAGCAGCGTGTGAACTAGGAACTGTTCATATGCTACATGCGAGCTTGTTTAGTGGAGCCATATGTTTTATTTGCATAAAAGCCAATTTTCATTTGCAATAAGGTGTCTGGTTTGAAGGCAAGTTTGCAATTCATTTTTAAGATTGAAATAACGATGGGATATTAATAACAATAGCGAAAGATAAACAACTAGAAGTGACTATCCCAATAGTCACCCCAACAATATACAGAATCCCAGTTATTACCACCCATCAAGTTTTAATTTAAATGTTGTAGTCTAGTTCTTACAGGCGTATCGGCGTGTCCATAACCTAGAGGCGAGGCTATTCGAATAGTTTTAACCTGCGAGGGTGTACCAATGTACCCACACTTGGACCGCCTAAGCCAAAGCACACTTCGAAGGTATCTGCAAGACTAAGTCCTCTGGTTTTCAATATTGTGTATCAACCCGAGCAGCTCGTATGGGTAGAAACACCATACCTTCATGGTAAAGCAGAAAGACAACTACCACTCGGATAAAGCTTTTGGGACAACTACCATGCTCCACCTCCATCCCTCCTGCGACCTCTGCGGCCGGAGCCAATACGCCAAAGTACTAGGTCAGAGAGGTCCATATACTCTAGTGTGGTTAGCATCAAAATGCTCGATCACGGTGGCGCAAGTAACTTCGGTCCTTAATTGACTGGGCACCTTTCGGTCACACCCACGATCACGAGTCTTACCATTGTACCCAAGTCTAAACCATTTTTGTTTTCATTTTTAGTTTTGCAGATAAACATAGCGAAATGCTAAAACATAAAGTTATAGTAAATTTTGTGTGATCAAGGTTCCGACTAAATCGATAACCTGATTCTAGATAGCTAAGCATGTCTAAGCAAGTTGACCGAATCTACTAAGTGACAAGAAATCATCCGATCTCTAATCACGCAAATAACCTAGAGCTCGGTAGTAGAGATCAATATTTTGTCTCTGAGGATATGCGACTCTGGATTTAACTAATCAATTTAACACAAATTAAGCAATGCATACATGTGAGGACCCAGTTTATTTGGTTTGTAATGTAACCAACCACGGTCTAGCATCACAAATCAAATAAAGTGATCCTCAGAGATATGTATACTTCGACGATATACACACAGTTAAATTAGACATCAACTCCATTCCACATAGAGTCCAAACACCACACTTCCAAGCGGAAGATAAACAAATAGTAACAATATTACGGACAATGGCGTGACACAAGATACACAAATAACAACAAAAAAGGCAGCGAGCAAAAGTGCCATAAGATGGCTATAAAAAAAATCGGTGTCCTTCACCACAAGGCATGCAGGACCGCCGAGGGCTCGTCTTGGTTTTAGAATGCGAGATGGTGAGCGTGCGATCCTTGATCAACGACCCGACCTCCCGATTTTATTGGTTTTCATTTAGTTCCAGGGCTTTTATTTGCACATATTAATTGTTTTAAACTTCAAAATTGCATATCTTTTTCTCTGTAGCTCCAAATTTAACAAACTAAAGTCCTATAAATGCATCATTAAAATTACTTTGTAGTATAGGTTTGCGATAGTCTTTATCTTGAGATTAATCATGTCTTAGATTTATAACTTAGAAAAATCATAACTAAATCATTTTAACTCCAAATGACCTGAAATTTTATCGAGTTACCACTATACCGATGGTAGCTACCATAAACATTTCAGCTTCAAAATCTTTCTAGAAAATGTTTTTGCTCGATTGCTAATTATGGTAGAAAATAGGTTTTTAGAGAATATCTTTTGCACCACAAATCCAAATTAGGTTTTCAGTTTCTATGTCTAGGTATATTCAGTATTTTACCTTGTGTATAAATTTAAATGCAATTGGATAATTTTGCTTGCTCTTTTGTTTAAGTGTTGCTCGTCTTATTGGTTGTTTTGCTCTTTCGCAGGATTAGAGCATTTGCGGTAACCAAGGAAACGACCCTCGCAACAAATTGAGCACGACAAGTAAACAAGCAGTTTGATCATTTCCCATTAATCCCATTACTTTTAAGTCTAATATTTTGTTTAACTTCTATGTATGCATTGCTATTTTGTTGTTAAATTGATTAGTTAGACCTCTAGTTGCATGTCTGTAGGTAAATGGTTATCCTCTACTACAGGCCTAGGTTATTTGTTGTGGTTAGAGTTCGATGGATGAACTCTTATCACTTGTGAATTCTGAATGAATATTGCTTAGCCATGCCTAGTTATCGGTAGTATTGGGCGATCATCGACTTAGTCGATGATCTTGATCTACAACTACTTATACTACTCCATTATGTCCAACCCTTGTGTTTTATTGATTTACAAATCAAAAGCTGAAAACAAAACTATATCTTGACTTGGGCACAATGGTATGTTGATGTGATCATTGGGGTGTGTGGAATGGTGCCTAAGTCCCCAGGCCAGAGTTACTTGTGTCACTAAGCCAGCGCTTGTGCGTGCTAACCACACGAGGATATGGAACCTCTCTTGACTAAGTACTTTGGGAGGTGTTAATATGAGGCTGGTTGGTGGGTGTGTTCTTGTGTGTGTGTGTTTGTGGTGTTGGAGAGCATTAGCAGGCGGTTAGAGGCATCTAATGTGTCTTTCTCCGTGGGTTCACGCTCTTAATTAGCATCGTCCATTGGAAAGCGTCTTGTTAGACTTAGCCATGCATGCATAGGAAGTGTGCTAGCAGTGGCTGGTGGAAAGCGGTCTATCGTGTGGGTACATTGGTACACCTGCGAGGTTAAAACTATTGAATAGCCTCGTCCTAGGTTATGGACATTGTAACATCCCCATTTGGCTTGTGTTTCAAATGAAATTGAGGGTAAATTAAAACTTTTCTTATACCCTTTTACTCTTGAAACTTTTGAATTCTTATGTAGATTTTGGGAAAATTAAAAATCAAAAGCCTCATTTATCAAGTCAACTACCTCCTTGGTCAAATCTTTTGTCAAACCCTTGAAATAATTTTCCCGGGTTCTAAGGTTGTAGTAACACCTCTGAATTATTTCATAATTTTTGAAATTATTTGAAATATTTTAGAGCAAGTCAAACAGTCAAACCTCTGTCTTAACCTTACGAAATTTTGGAAAATTCGATGCACAAAAATCTCTGGAAATTTTATGGAAGGTTAACCTAAGGTCAGGAAGCTCTAGTTAAAATTTCATAAATTTTGAAGTTGATTTGATGCCTCAATTAAATCCCAAAGTTTCAGCTCAAAAATCAAATTCTAATGGGTTTGCTTTCCTGGCGCGAGTGGACTCGGGCTCGACCAACCGACTTCGGTCGAGTCAACTAAGCATGCTGCGCGATCGATCGGCGCTTGCGCTCTGGACGTTGGATCTCAATCGGACGGCTCGCGTTCGTGTATGCATTCGGACAACTCGGTTGCCGGATTCGCGGCGTTGGATTTCAATCGGACGATCGTCGTTACGCGGATGCGTTTCAACGATCGTGCCCTGCCGCCAGATGCGAATGGGACGATCGTCGTTCGCGGATGCCGTTTCAACGCAATGCATTGTTACTCCAGGCCTCAGCCATACGGAGAGTTCGGTCTCAACAGGGTTTGGTTGAGCATGGTTCCCTCGGCGCCTTGGTTATCTGACCAACCTTGGTGGATCGGATCAAATCACGCTCGGCGATCGGATTTTGGAGTGAACGCATCAGGAAAATGTCAAGAATGGAATAGCCAAGTGCTTCTCCGTAGATGAGCTTGGTGTCGTGAGGTTCGAACAGCATCCGTGGTTCCAAAGGACATGGAGTTGCGGGATTTGATCCTCAGTGAAGCCCACGATTCTCCGTTATCCATTCATCCGGGGCCGCGAAGATGTATCATGATCTCCGGCGGAGATTTTGGTGGACCGAATGAAGAGATCGCAAGGTTAGTTGCGAGTCGGCGTGTGTGCGTCGTGTCAAGGCGAACATCGTCGGCGGACTTCTTGACCTTTACCAATTCGGAGTGGAAGTGGGATTCGGTCGGGATGGACTTTATCAACTGGTCTACCGGTCCCCAAGAAGAATGATGCCATGCAGGTGCGTCATCGATCGGTTGACTAAGGTGGCTCATTTTCTTCTGTCAAGGACAACCGAGTGGGTCTTACGGCGGATCTCTACCTAGCCGCATCGTGAGTTTGCATGGTGTACCAAAGACAATTGTGTCGGATCGTGGTTCGCTGTTCACGTCTTGATTTTGGCACTTTGCAGAGGCTGGGAACTCGCCTTTCTTTATTTCGGCATTTCACCCCCAGATGGGTGGGCCAGAGGTCAGCAAGTTTTGGAGGACATCTTTGCGAGCTTGTGTCCTTTCTATGGGAAGCATTGTGAAGTGCTTGCCATGCGGAGTTTTCTTATAACAACGACTTCCAAGCGGTCTCGGCATGGCACCATTTGAGGCCTATACGGGAGAAAGTCTAGAACCCGTTGAGCTGTGCGATATCGGTGAGAGACCTTTCTTTGCTGGACTCGATTAATGAGGCGAGGGGCAAGTCGACTCATTCGTGATAAGCTTACGCGCGACTCAATCGAGGCAAAGAGCTATGCGGATCGCGTCGTCGTGAGTTGAGCTTTGAGCCCAATGACCGTTTATCTCAAGGTTTCTCCTCGAAGGTCACCGTTTTGGTGTCAAGGCAAGTTGGCTCCTCGATATGCGGTCCATGTGTTATCGAGAGAAGAAGGAGGTTGCCTACAAGTTGGAGTTACTGCTGCACTTGCGGGTACATGATGTGTTCCATGTGTCCCGGCTAAAAGTGCCTCGGGTTCCAGCGGAGGAAGCTCGTTGGAAACTCTTGATGTTCGGGAGGATTTGACCTCTGCGAGCACCTGCGCATACTCGGAGGCGAGCGAAGAACAAGGAACAAGACCATCAAGTTCCTTAAAGTTGGTGGTCAAACCATTCGGGATGAGGCTACTTGGGAGCGAGAAGATCGTCTCAGTGCGGACTACCCTCATTCTTTTAAGTGAACCAAATCTCGGGACGAGATTTTTGTAGAGGAGGTTTGTAACATCCCCATTTTGGCTTGTGTTTCAAATGTAAATTGAGGGTAAATTAAAACTTTTCTTACACCTTTACTCTTGAAACTTTTGAAATTCTTGTAAAGGAATTTTGGGAAAATTAAAAATCAAAAGCCTCATTTATCAAGTCAACTACCTCCTTGGTCAAATCTTTTGTCAAACCGTTGGAAATAATTTTCCGGGTTCTAAGGTTGCAGTAACACCTCTGAATTATTTCATAATTTTTGAAATTATTTGAAATATTTTAGAGGCAAGTCAAACTTAGTCAAACCTCTGTCTTAACCTTGGAAATTTTTGGAAAATTCCGATGCAAAAACTTTGGGAGAAGAAGGATGGGTAATCTGCTCGGAGGCGATCTTCCGCTCCCGTGGCTTCATCCTCGGAGTGGTTTGACCACTGAACTTTAAGGAACTTGATCACCGGGTTCCTTGTTCTGCGTTCGGCTTCTTGAGGATCTGAGCAGGCGCTCACGATAAGGCAGATCTTCACGCACATCGATATTTTCCAATGGTGTTTCCTCAGCGGAACGGAGGCACTTCTTCAATTGCGACACATGGAAAACATCATGCACCCCTTCAAGTGTAGCGCAATTCTAACTTGTATGCAACAGCTCCCACTCTATCGATGATGCGGTAGGGTCGACATGCAGGAGCCAATTTGCCCTTGGCCAAAAGCAGCGATGACCTTTGGGTGAGACTTTGAGATACACAAAGTCGTTGGGCTGAAACTCAGCTCCGCGGCGCCCGATCTGCATAGCTCTTACGCACGGGCGAGCTCGGCGCAAGTGCTCCGAATCATTGCGCGCTTGACTTTCGGCCTCATTGATCGAATCGGGCCAGAAGCGCCTTTCACGGTTTACGACCGGTTCAATGGTGTTCTGCGGCGCCGTCCATACAAGGCCTCAAGCGGTGCCATCAGAGGCGGCTGGAAGGCTGTTGTTGTAGGAGAATTCGACAGCGGTGAGCACTTCTCCCAATTCTTTCCGTAGGAGAGAACACAAGCACGGACATATCTTCTAGAACTTGGTTGACTTCGTTCCGTCGACCATCGATCGAGGATGATAGGCGAGTGAAGGAAAGACGGTACCCATGGCCTCTGCGGTGTGCCAAAATCGGGAAGTGAAAAGAGAGCCACGATCGACACTATCGTTAAGTGGCACACCATGCGAACTCACAATGCGGGATATGTAAAGATCCGCTGGTGATTCACATCAATCTTCGATCGCCTTTGGAAGAAATGGGCCACCCGTCAATCGATCAATTATAACCCATAATGCATCCTTCCCGAAGAAATGCAGAGCGGACCGATGATAAAATCCATGCCTCTGAATCCACTTCCGATGGAATAGGTAAGGGCTGAAGAAGACCATTGGGCCCGATGCTCGGCCTTGTGCGACAACATCGTCACATCGGCCACGAACACGGCAATCTCGCGCTTCATGCGAGTCCACGAGAATCTCGGCGCGATCTTGGTACATCTTGGTAGCCCGGGATGGATGGACAAAGGCGAATCATGGGCTTCTGAAGGATCAAATCCGCCTTCGGGGATCTTTGGGACCACGAGGCGCTTTGCCCAAACCATACAACACCGTGTTCATCTTACATGAAACACTTGGTGAACCATCACGATGTTACGCGATTTTACCACGCCATCATCACGATTGCATGTCTGCCTTGTCGATCCACCAGGTTGGTTGCACAACCAAAGCGACAAGGGAACCATGCTCAACAAACCCAAGTTGAGACATTTGGAATTACGCAGAAAGCGCGAGTTCTTGCTCTTGGATCATCAAAGTATTGCAATACACCTTTCGACTAAGTGCATCGGCAACCACATTGGCTTTGCCGGGATGATCTGAATACCCATGTCATAATCTTTGATTAATTCTAGCCATCTCCTCTGCTGAGTTGAGATCTGGTGAGTGAATAAGTATTTCAAACTCTTGTGGTGAATACACCTCACGTGATTCTAGATCAAATAATGCCGCCAAATCTTGAGTGCATGAACCACGCGACAAGCTCTAAATCATGGGTGGGATAGTTGAGCTCGTGAGGTCTCAAGCGCACAGGATGCATAGGCAAGCGCCTTGCCTTCACATAAGAACACACCAAGTCCCGACGAGAGGCATCACAATAAATATCGAAGCTCTTGCGGATATCGGGAAGAGTGAGGGGCGGAGTGAAGTCAATGTTGTTTGAGCTCACAAGCTCTCATCACAAGAGAGGACCATACAAACTTCTTGTCCTTCTTAAGCAATTCGGTCATCGGCTGCGATTTTGGAGAAGTTCTCGATAAGCGGCGATAGTAGCGCTAAACCAAGAAAACTCCACATCGATGGTGACTTGGTGGCCCAAGATAGAACATCGTTGACTTTCTTTGGGATCCACAGACTATGCCTCGGTGAAAGAACATGGCCCAAGAATGCCACTTCCTTCAACAGAACTCACATTTCTTTGAACTTTGCATATAGTGATGTTCCGCAACTTGCCCAAAACAATCTTGGATGCTCGGCATACTCTGCTTGATCTTGGAATAGATAAGAATGTCATCAATAAAAACCACCACAAATTTGTCCAAATACTCCATGAATACGAAATTCATAAGGTTCATGAACAACGGGAGCATTGGTCAAACCAAAGACATGACGGTGTACTCGTGCAGACCATAACGAGTAGTGAAGGCCGTCTTGGAATATCCTCGATACGATCAGGACTTGATGATAGCCGATCTCGAGATCAATCTTGGAGAACACTTGAGCTCGGACAAGCTGGTCAAAAGATCATCAATGCGGGCGGAGGATATTTGTTCTTCACCGTCACCTCATTGAGAGGGCGGTAATCAACACACATGCGCAAAGTCTTGTCCTTCTTCTTCACAAAGATCACGGACAACCCCAAGGAGATGGCTGGGACGGATGAAACCCTTTGCTTGGAGCTCGCCAAGCTGCTTCTTCAATTCTTCTAGCTCATTGGGAGGCATCCGTCGGCGCCGAAATCGGGCGATGCCGGGCGCAACTTCGATGGCAAACTCGGATCTCGAACGGAGGCATCCCGGCAAATCTTGGGAAAGACATCCACAAAGTCGGATACTATGGGAACATCTTGAATTTGCAAGGTGGCTTTGCTTCTAATGCACATAGACCACGGGCCACAAGTGTGTGCGAAAACCCGACTTGCTCACTGAAGAAAGCTGGTAAGATAGACAATCTTCACAGCACAATCGATTTGCCCCAAGTGTTGGGACAACCAATCCATGCCAAGGATCACATCGGACTCATTGAATGGGCGAATGAGATTTGCCAAAATCCTCCTTCAACTATGATAGAAACATCCGGACAACGTAAATCGGCTCTCATTTCCGACCCGGAGCGGATGAGCAAAGAACTCCCAAAGGAACAGCGAAGACCACTAACGAGCAAATGATCTTGAAATAAAAGAATCGATGCTCGAGAATCAAATATCTGCAGCGGGGCGAGAATTAACAAGAAGTGTACCAATCACGACATCGGCGCCTCCAGAGCCTCCTCGGTGAAAGGTGGTTCACTCGGCCTTGCTGCTCGCACCTGAGTCTTGAATAATCTTACAGTCGGTGGTGGCCGCTCCCTGCCGCGTCCTCCATTAGGGCGAGGGCTGCTGCAACACTCGAGGCGGGCATTCGCATAATGGCCCTTGTTGTGGCGGCTCAAACAAGTCACCTCGGCCGCGGTTGCGGAGACCGCTCTGCTTCTGGATCGCGGCGCCGCGTGGCTGGCTCACGGCCTGCGGTGGGCGAGGCTGGTGCAGATGGTCTCGCGCCGGTGGAGCAAAGAAGCAGACCAGCGGTGCTTGGCCCGGCCGAGGAGACGAGCGAGTGGTGTGAAGCGGGCGATCGCCTCCCATTTGCGCTTGCAGGACTCACCCAGCGCCTTAGCCTTATGCTCGAGCAACAATGGCCTTATCTACCAAGGCACGAAAGTGCGAGAAGTCCACAATGGATAGCTTGTCCTGCGGCTCCTCGGACAAGCCATCCATAAACTTCTCTGTAGCCTCATCCGAGGCCACCTCACCGGAGCATAACGAGCGGATGATTGAACTGCGTAAAGGTACTCCGTCACGGACTTGCGCCCTTGCTTGGCGCGAGGAACTCCTTTTCTTGACTTCATCGGGCCGTGCGGGATGTGGGCCCGACGAAAGGCGGGAACTCCTCCCGCGCGACCACATGGCGCGGGCTGCATGGCGAGATAGTTCTCCCACCATGAGAGTGCCGCGCCCTCAAGGCGGTGGGGCCGAAGAGCGCCTTGTCTGCGCTGGCAGCAGAGCTATGTTGAGCTTCGCTCAACCATGCGCGACCAATCGTCACTGCTCGAGAGGTCCTCGAGGCGGGAGAAAGTCGGCGGTGTGTGCGGAGGAACTCTGCAAGTCCCAGCGAGCACAGTGGCGCCACCACGGCGAGTGGAGGTATTCTAGCAATAACCTCCAAGATGCACATGCAGGTCCATGCGGTTTCGCTCGATGCGGCGAGCACCTCGACCATGGTCGGAGGAGGAAGCTCCTCATCATGACCAGCCTGCGACTACTGCAGCGTTCTCCGGCCATCTGTTTTACTAAGACAAGTTAGCAACAAATTTAAGAGCAAGCCCAAAATTCATGAAGCGGTCGAGAAACAAACACAAAGGCGGATAAAGTTCGACCCGACAAAAATCGGACACATAGCAACTCATACATATCTTACCCTTATGCTCCCACAAATTTTACTTAGACTTAATTCTCTATGGTTCTCCCAAAGTGATTCTACAGTAGTAACTATCTTTTGAAAGGAAGAAAGAAACCAAGTTTTAAACTCAAATTAGAGTAAGATGAGAGTAGAAGGCTAAGATAGGTAAGAGTAAAATCGAGAATCTGCCTAGGTTTTCATAAACCCTTTTATACTTTGAAATTAAGCTTTTCAAAATATCCTAAAAACGACTATGCTTGGGTTGCTACGGTCGAATGGCTCTGATACCAACTTTGTGAGGACCCAGTTTATTTGGTTTGTAATGTAACCAACCACAGGTCCTAGCATCACAAATCAAATAAAGCGATCCTCGAGATATGTATACTTCCCGACGTATACACACCGGTACAAAATTAGACATCAACTCCATTCCACACATAGAGTCCAAACACCACACTTCCAAGCGGAAGATAAACAAATAGTAACAATATTACAGACAATGGCCGTAGCCACAAGATACACAAATAACAACAAAAAGGCAGCGGAAGCAAAAATGCCATAAGATGGCTATAAACAAAGCCAATCGGTGTGCCTTCAACCCACAAGGCATCGGCCAGGACCGCCAAGCCTAGTCGTCACCCACGAGCGGCAGCCTGACTCACGAAGTGAGGACCACGAGGCTCACCTTCTTCCTCTGCAACAAAACATTAAGCAAAGCACACAGTACAAAGATTGTCTTTGTACCGCAAAGGCCAGCGTGTGAACTAGCGGACTGTTCATATGCTACATGCGGGCTTGTTTAGTGGAAACCATATGTTTTATTTGCATAAAGCCAATTTTCATTTGCAATAAGGTAATCTGGTTTGAAGGCAAGTTTGCAATTCATTTTTAAGATTGAAATAACGATAAGGATATTAATAACAATAGCGAAAGATAAACAACCTAGAAGTGACTATCCCAATAGTCACCCCAACAATAACACGAATCCAGTTCGTACCACCCATCAAGTTTTAATTTAAATGTTGTAGTCTAGTTCTTACAGGCGTATCAGGCGTGTCCATAACCTGGGGCGAGGCTATTCGAATAGTTTTAACCTGCGAGGTGTACCAATGTACCCACACTTGAGACCGCCTTTAAGCCAAAGCACACTTCGAAGGTATCCGCACTGACTAAGTCCTACGAGGCTGTTTCCAATATTGTGTATCAACCCGAGCGCTCGTATGGGTAGAAACACCATGCGCTTACATGGTAAAGCCGAAAGACAACTACCCACTCGGGATAAAGCTTTTGGACAACTACCATGCTCCACCTCCATCCCTCCTGCGACCTCCTGCGACCGGGCCAATACCGCCAAAGTACTAGGTCAGAGAGGTCCCATATACTCTAGTGTGGTTATGCGCAAAATGCTCGATGCGATGTGGCGCAAGTAACTTTCGGTCCTTAATTGACTCGGGCACCTTTCGGTCACACCCAGATCACACAGTCTTACCATTGTGCCCAAGTCTAAACCATTTTTGTTTTCATTTTTAGTTTTGCGAGATAAACATAGCGAAATGCTAAAACATAAAGTTATAGTAAATTTTGTGTGATCAAGGTTACCGACTAAAGTCGATAACCTTGATTCTACCGATAACTAAGCATGTCTAAGCAAGTTGACCCGAATCTACTAAGTGACAGAGATCATCCAGTGATCTCTAATCACGACAAATAACTTAGGCTCGGTAGTAGAGATCCATATTTTGTCTACGGGATATGCACTCTGGTTTAACTAACCATTTTAACACAAATTAAGCGATGCATACATACAATTGAAACAAAATATTAAACTTTAAAATAAGGGATTAATCATGATCAAGCCCTTGCACAGTTCTTTGTTGCTCAATATGGTGCGGAGGATCGTCCTCGGGGTTGCGCAAATATCGAATCCTAACGATTAACAAAACAGCGAATAAGAGCGAATAACACCCGGCAAAACTCAAACATCTATACAAACACCAACATATACACAAGGCTAGACTATCACAAAGAATGACAAATAATTGCTGCGAGACCCATCCACTCATTTGCTAGGTTAACCTCAAAATCAAACTTCTAACACGCTTTAAACTTTGGACGGGCTTTGATGGTGATTGTGTGCACATCTATTATTTAATCATCAAGTTAATAAATCAACAACAGACTAGGTTCTCTAACTCAACCATTACAAGGTGATATTACAGAACCTACAAAAGCTATTGACAATCTTGACTAGTCAATTATCCAACTATGAGGTGCTAAACAAAATTCTAATTATGGTTGGCCTTAATAAAATTTCAGGTACTAACACACCTAAGCATTACACCAACATATAGGAAGGTTAACAATTCTGACATGCTATCACTACAAGACCTTACTACACTTGTAGCAGTAGGAAAGACAATTCTGAGACAAACCACTAGATTCATTAACGACTTCTTTAGATCACTTATGCCAACAAGGGTTTAAAAATCGAATCACGAATGACATAATTCCATACCAAACACTATTTCCTAAGGAACTCATCAAGACCTAAATAGCAAGCATGAAACCAATTTTGATTCGACAACGAAAACGACAACGGAAATATCGAGAACTAGAACTAAAATGCTTGCAAACCTCTAATACCAATATTGATCAAGCATGAGAGTGAACTAAAGAACAATCATAATCATGATTAGCAGCTAACTAATTGGTTTTGAAGGAGTGGGCCCCAGCATCGAGCAGAGCGAGAGAGGAATATGAAGAAACGAGGAGGCTCGGGCTGCTTTGGACTGAACTTGCCGCGGCGAGTGGTAGCGCGGGCTGTGCGGCGGGCAAAATGGGTAACGAGGACCACTGAAGGAAGGCGATGGTGTCGCGGGTTGGCCGGAGCACGGTGGCGTGCTGCGGCGGAGCTTAGCGGCGGCGATGGGGTGACAAGCGCGCGCACTAGAGAAGACAATGAAATTTAGCGCGCGCATGGGCATCGATGAGTTACGAGAACTCACCGGCGTGCTGGCGGCAGCGAGGGCACCGGGTGGCCCGGCGGCGAGCCGCGGCGCAAAGGCGATTAACGGCGGCGAGGCACAGGGTGAGCGAGAGGGCGAGTGAGAGAGTGGAGAAGAAAGGTGGAGTCGGTGGTGCTCGCGGAGCGAAGAATGGTGGAGCTCACCGGAGAAAGGCGTCGGTGGAAAAGCGGTTTCGGCCGGACTTGGAGAAGAAAGGCCACGCGCAGCTCACAGCGATGAAACCGAAATTCCTTGAGGTTTACTTCGAGGATGTGGAACACGCCGTGGCGCGATGCCGTGCTCGAGATCACCGGGCAGCGAGAGCGCTCGGGCGTCGCGGCGGCGCTCACGGCTCTGGGCTCGATGGAAAAAAACGGCAATGAGGCAGCGAGGTAGAAAAGCCGGAGGTTTTGTAGGAAGCGGCGGGCGGCGAGGTGAGCAGTGGGCGGTGAAAAGACCGGTGGTGAGGTGGCGTACGCGCATGTGGCGCGGCCGGCGAGGCCTTGCAGCGAGCGGCGGTGCGGCTGGAGCTGGCGAGTGGCGTGGCGGAAATGGCCTGGCAGGTATGGCCCACAAGTCGGCGGCAGCAACAAAGCAGCGCGAGCCGAGTTAGACTCGATCAATATCGCTCCGGCCGTTGGATCGAGATGGGCGGTCGGGATTGATGTATGCATTCGGACGGTCGGTTGCGCCGCATGCGTGGATCGTTCGATTTGCATCAGACGGTCACGATCGATTGGACTCACGCAGCGGTGCAGCTAGTTGGCGCGACCAGAGTCAAGTGGCGCGGTCGGACTCGAGCAGAGGTTGGGTTCGGGCGAGACGATGCTTTAAATTTGATTTAAAAGACAGAGAAGGTTTGGGGAATTTTTAGAGTAGCTCTGAGCTCCAAAATTTCAGAAATTTTTATAGTAGCTACTAGAGACAGAGAACAACCTTGTATAATTTTCCAGAACTTTTATGCACTGCATTGTTCTAGAAAATTCACAAGCTGCTGTACAGAGGAGTTTGACCAGATTTCAAACAGAGTTGACTTGGCCATTTGAAATAGCAAACAAAATCTAAAAATTGTGAAATAATTCAGGGAGGTAGATAGGATGATCAAGATGCTAGGAAAAATAGTTTCAGAGGATGATCACAAGTTTGAAGGCTAAGAATTTGCTGACAACAATCTCCATTCACAAGAATTTAATTCTAGAAAATGGAACTTGCTAGGAAAATGTAGGAACTTTCAAATGATTTGAAGAGACAACAAAAGTTTTATTTCTCCTCAAGATTTTACATTTGAAATACAAACCCTAAGTTAGAGCTGTTACAATACATACAATTGAAACAAAATATTAATCTTTAAAATCTGGGATTAAACATGATCAAGCGCTTGCACAGTTCTTTGTTGCTCAATATGGTGCGGAGGATCGTCCTCGGGGTTGCATAAATATCGAATCCTAACGATTAACAAAACAGCGAATAAGAGCGAATAACACCGCAAAACTCAAACATCTATACAAACACCAACATATACACAAGGCTAGACTATCACAAAGAATGACAAATAATTGCTGCAGAGACCCATCCACTCATTTGCTAGGTTAACCTCAAAATCAAACTTCTAACACGCTTTAAACTTTGGGCAGAGCTTTGATGGTGATTGTGTGCACATCTATTATTTAATCATCAAGTTAATAAATCAACAACGGCTAGGTTCTCTAACTCAACCATTACAAGGTGATATTCTGGAACCTACAAAGCTATTGACAATCTTGACTAGTCAATTATCCAACTATGAGGTGCTAAACAAAATTCTAATTATGGTTGGCCTTAATAAAATTTCAGGTACTAACACACTAAGCATTACACCAACATATAGGAAGGTTAACAATTACGACATGCTATCACTACAAGACCTTACTACTTGTAGCAGATAGGAAAGACAATTCGAGAGACAAACCACTAGATTCATTATGACTTCTTTAGATCACTTATGCCAACAAGGGTTTCAAAATCGAGAATCACGAGCTGACATAATTCCATACCAAACACTATTTCTAAGGAACTCATCAAGACCTAAATAGCAAGCATGAAACCAATTTTGATTCTGACAACGAAAAGCGACAACGAGGAAATATACGAGAGAACTAGAACTAAAATGCTTTCAAACCTCTAATACCAATATTGATCAAGCATGAGTGAACTAAAGAACAATCATAATCATGATTAGCAGCTAACTAATTGGTTTTGAAGGAGTGGGCCCCATTATGCAGACAGAGAGAGGAATATGAGAAGAAACGAGGCTCGGGCTGCTGGACTGAACTTGCGCGGCGAGTAGCCAGCGCGGTGTGCGACGGGCAAAATGGGTCGCGAGGACCAGAAGGCGGCGATGGTGGCGGGTTGCGGGAGAAGCACGGTGGCGCTGCTGCGGAGCTTGGCGGCGGCGGTGGGGTGACAAGCGCGCGCACTAGAGAGAAGACAATGAAATTTAAGCGGCGCATGGGCATCGATGAGTTACGAGGAACTCACCGGCGTGCTAGCGGCGGCGAAGAGGCACCGGAGTGGCGGCGGCGAGCCGCGCGGCGCAAGGCGATTAACGCGGCAGGGCACGGGGTGAGCGAGGGCGAGTGAGAGTGGAGAAGAAAGGTGGAGTCGGTGGTGCTCACGGCGAAGAATTGGTGGAGCTCACGGAGAAAGGCAGCGTCGGTGGAAAAGCGGTTCGGCGGACTTGGAAAAGAAGGCCACGCGCAGCTCACAGCGATGAGCAGAAATTCCTTGAGGTTTACTTCGAGAGATGTGGAACACGCCGTGGCGCGATGCCGTGCTCGGAGATCACCGGGCGGCGAGCAGCGCTCGGGCGTCGCGGCGGCGCTCACGGCTCCTGGGCTCGGTGGAAGAAGCGGCAATGGAGGCAGCGAGGTAGGAAAGCCTTGGAGGTTTTGTAGGAGGCGGCGGGGCGGCGAGTGAGCGGTGGGCGGTGAAAAGGCCGGTGAGTGAGGTGGCGTACGCATGTATGGCGGCGGCCGCGAGCCCAGCGAGCGGCGGTGCGCTGGGCTGGCGAGTGGCGTGGCGGAAATGGCCTGGCAGGTATGGCCCACAAGTCGTGGCGGCGGCAAAGCGGCGCGCGAGTTGAACTCGATCAATATCGCTCGGCCGTTGGATGCGAGATGGGCGGTCGGGATTGATGTATGCATTCGGACGGAGTCGGTTGCGCGCATAGCGTGGATCGTTCGATTTGCATCGGACGGTCACGATCGATTGGACTCACGCGGCGGTGCAGCTAGTTGGCGCGACCGAGTCAAGTGGCGTGGTCGGACTCGAGCAGAGGTTGGGTTGGGCAGAGGCGATACTTTAGAATTTGATTTAAAAGACAGAGAAGGTTTGGGGAATTTTTAGAGGTAGCTCCTGAGCTCCAAAATTTCAGAAATTTTATAGTAGCTACTAGAGACAGAGAACAACCTTGTATAATTTTCCAGAACTTTTTATGCACTGCATTGTTCTAGAAAAATTCACAAGCTGCTGTCAGGAGTTTGACCAGATTTCAAACAGAGTTGACTTGGCCATTTGAAATAGCAAACAAAATCTAAAAATTGTGAAATAATTCAGGGAGGTAGATAGGATGATCAAGATGCTAGGAAAAATAGTTTCAGAGGATGATCACAAGTTTGAAGGCTAAGAATTTGCTGACAACAATCTCCATTCACAAGAATTTAATTCTAGAAAATGGAACTTGCTAGGGAAAATGTAGGAACTTTCAAATGATTTGAAGAGACAACAAAAGTTTTTATTTCTCCTCAAGATTTTACATTTGAAATACAAACCCTAAGTTAGGGCTGTTACACCACCCCAGGACCTCCTCGGGCTAATCTTAGCCGTCCCCGACCTCTCCAAGTTTAGATCGGGCCTTAGGATCTTTTCATAAAATCCTAAGTCTCTGGACCTCCCCTTGGTGGTGATCCTAGCCGTCCGGGACCACCTGTTAAATCTTAGCCGTATAAGACCGCCTTGTGTTTCGCAAAAGACCTTCCAGGGGTCCTCTTTGCAAAACACCTCCTGTGGTCTTTGTAAAAGCCCCTAAAGACCTCCTTGAGGTCCTCTTTGCAAAAGACCACCTCGGTCCTTTGTGAAGAAGACCATAAGACCTCCCGCCTAAATCTGGGCGTTCGGGACCTCCCACGGAAGATCTGATTGTCGGACCTCTCTCTATTAAACACTGTCTCATAGGACCTCCTCGTTTTCATCTTAGCCGTTCCACGACCTCCCCACGGAGATCGTGACCGTCTAGAACCTCCTGCCCGACTACTGGACCGTTAGATTTAGATCTAACGGGCTGAACCTCTTCGATCTATTTGCAACTCTACGTTTTGATTCTCTCTTTATCGTTCGTCTTTAGATCTCGGCTCGGATGCGGAGAACATTCGGACCCCTCGGGATGCAATCTTGATCTAGGCCGTCCATCTCAAGATCCAAGGCCCGGTCGTTGAGCGCTCGGATGGACCGAACATCCCATCTCACGTGGGCCATTGGATCTAAATCCATCGGTGGAGTCATTGGCGATTAAGACCTCCTCGGGAGATCTTAGCCGTCAAAGACCTCCCTCCTTCGATCTACGCCGCCGGACCTTTTTAGTAGATTTAACCTAGGACCTCCTAAGGAGGTCGGGACCGTCGAATCTTGATCTAACGATCCGACCACCTTTAAGCGCGAGGACCTCCTCGTGTGTGTGTTTGTGCGTGCACTAGTCGTAACCGTTGGATTCAATATCGGTGGCTAAGACCTCCCTAAGCGCGATGAGGTCTTTGCGCCGAGGCTCGTCTTGAGTTTTAGAATGCGAGATCGTGAGCGTGCGATCCTTGATCAACGACCCACGACCTCCCGATTTTATTGGTTTTCAGTTTAGTTCCAGGGCTTTTATTTGCACATATTAATTGTTTTAAACTTCAAAATTGCATATCTTTTTCTGTAGCTCCAAATTTAACAAACTAAAGTCCTATAAATGCATCTGTTAAAGTACTTTAGCTTAGTATAGGTTTTGCAGTAGTCTTTATCTTGAGATTAATCATGTCTTAGATTTATAACTTAGAAAAATCATAACTAAATCATTTTAACTCCAAATGACCTGAAATTTTATCACGAGTTACCACTATACCGATGGTAGCTACCATAAACATTTCAGCTTCAAAATCTTTCTAGAAAATGTTTTTGCTCTGATGCTAATTATGGCTAGAAAATAGGTTTTTAGAGAATATCTTTTGCACCACAAATCCAAATTAGGTTTTCAGTTTCTATGTCTAGGTATATTCGTATTTTACCTTGTGTATAAATTTAAATGCAATTGGATAATTTTGCTTGCTCTTTTGTTTAAGTGTTGCTCGTCTTATTGGTTGTTTTGCTCTTTCGCTTAGGATTAGACATTTGCGGTAACCAGGAAACGACCCTCGCAACAAATTGAGCAACGACAAGTAGGCAAGCGTTTGATCATTTCCCATTAATCCCATTACTTTTAAAGTCTAATATTTTGTTTAACTTCTATGTATGCATTGCTATTTTGTTGTTAAATTGATTAGTTAGACCTCTAGTTGCATAATCTGTAGGTAAATGGTTATCCTCTACTACAGGCCTAGGTTATTTGTTGTGGTTAGAGTTCGATGGATGAACTCTTATCACTTAGTAGATTCTGAATGAATATTGCTTAGCCATGCCTAGTTATCGGTAGTATTGGGCGATCATCGACTTAGTCGATGATCTTGATCACACAACTACTTATACTACTCCATTATGTCCAACCCTTGTGTTTTATTGATTTACAAATCAAAACTGAAAACAAAACTATATCTTGACTTGGGCACAATGGTATGTTGATGTGATCTGTTGGGTGTGTGGAATGGTGCCTAAGTCCCCAAGGACAGAGTTACTTGTGTCACTAAGCCAGCGCTTGTGCGTGCTAACCACACGAGGGGATATGGAACCTCTCTTGACTAAGTACTTTGGGAGGTGTTAATTATGAGCTGGTTGGTGGGTGTGTTCTTGTGTGTGTGTGTTTGTGGTGTTGGAGGGGAGCATTAGCAGGCCGGTTAGGCTGTCTAATGTGTCTTTCTCCCGTGGGTTGCGGCTCTTAATTAGCATCGTCCATTGGAAAGCGTCTTGTTAGACTTAGCCATGCATGCATACCAAAGGAAGTGTGCTAACCGTGGCTGGTGGAAAGGCGGTCTATCGTGTGGGTACATTGGTACACCCCTGCAGGGTTAAAACTATTCGAATAGCCTCGTCCTAGGTTATGGACATTGTAACATCCCCATTTTGGCTTGTGTTTCAAATGTAAGAAATTGAGGGTAAATTAAAACTTTTCTTATACCCTTTTACTCTTGAAACTTTTCTGAAATTCTTGTAACGGAATTTTGGGAAAATTAAAAATCAAAAGCCTCATTTATCAAGTCAACTACCTCCTTGGTCAAATCTTTTGTCAAACCCTTGGAAATAATTTTCCCGGGTTCTAAGGTTGTAGTAACACCTCTGAATTATTTCATAATTTTTGAAATTATTTGAAATATTTTAGAGCAAGTCAAACAGTCAAACCTCTGTCTTAACCTTACGGAAATTTTGGAAAAATTCGATTGCACAAAAATCTCTGGAAATTTTATGGAAGGTTAACCTAAGGTCAGGAAGCTCTAGTTAAAATTTCATAAATTTTGAAGTTGATTTGATGCCTCAATTAAATCCCAAAAGTTTCAGCTCAAAAATCAAATTCTAATGGGTTTGCTTTGTTCCTGGCGCGGGTCGGACTGGGGCTCGAGCCAACCGGCTTCGGTCGAGTCAACTAAGCGTGCTTGCGCGATCGATCGGTAACTGCGCTCTGGACCGTTGGATCTCAATCGGACGGCTCGCGTTCGTGTATGCATTCGGACAACTCGGTTGCCGGATTCGCAGCCGTTGGATTTCAATCGGACGATCGTCGTTCGCGGATGCCGTTTCAACGCGATCGTGCCCTCGCCCTTGGATGCGAATGGACGATCGTCGTTCGCGGATGCCGTTTCAACGCAATGCATTGTTACTCGAGAGCCTCATTTATACGGAGAGTTCGGCGTCTCAACTTGGTTTGGTTGAGCATGGTTCCCTCGGCCTTGGTTGTCTGACCAACCTTGGTGGATCGGATCAAATCGCTTTCGTGATCGGATTTTGGAGTGAACGCATCAAGGAAAATGTCAAGAATGGAATAGCCAAGTGCTTCTCCGTAGATGAGCTTGGTGTCGTGAGGTTCGAACAGCGCCGTGGTTCCAAAGGACATGGAGTTGCGGGATTTGATCCTCAGTGAAGCCCACGATTCTCAGTTATCCATTCATCCGGGGCCACGAAGATGTATCATGATCTCCGGCGGAGATTTTGGTGGACCGAATGAAGAGAGATCGCAAGGTTAGTTGCGAGTGCGGCGTGTGTCGTCGTGTCAAGGCGAACATCGTCGGCGGCGGACTGCTTCGACCTTTACCAATTCGGGTGGAAGTGGGATTCGGTCGGGATGGACTTTATCAACTGGTCTACCGGTCCCCAAAGAAGAATGATGCCATCCAGGTGCGTCATCGATCGGTTGACTAAGGTGGCTCATTTTCTTCTGTCAAGGCCCGACCTTGAGTAGGTCTTACGGCGGATCTCTACCTAGCCGCATCGTGAGTTTGCATGGTGTACCAAAGACAATTGTGTCGGATCGTGGTTCATTGTTCACGTCTTGATTTTGGCATAGCACGCAAGAGGCTATGGGAACTGCGCCTTTCTTTATTTCGGCATTTCACCCCCAAGCAGATGGTGGGCCAGAGAGGTCAACCAAGTTTTGGAGGACATCTTTGCGAGCTTGTGTCCTTTCTATGGGAAGCATTGTGAGAAGTGCTTGCCATTCGCGAGTTTTCTTATAACAACGACTTCCAAGCGGTCTCGGCATGGCACCATTTGAGGCCTTATACGGGAGAAAGTCTAGAACCCGTTGAGCTGTGCGATATCGGTGAGAGACCTTTCTTTGCTGGACTCGATTAATGAGGCCGAGGGGCAAGTCCGACTCATTCGTGATAAACTACGCACGGCTCAATCCGAGGCAAAGAGCTATGCGGATCGCGTCGTCGTGAGTTGAGCTTTGAGCCCAATGACCGTTTATCTCAAGGTTTCTCCTCTGAAGGGTCACCAGCGTTTTGGTGTCAAGGGCAAGTTGGCTCCTCGATATGTCGGTCCATACCGTGTTATCGAGAAGAAGGAGCTGTTGCCTACAAGTTGGAGTTACTGCTGCACTTGCGGGGTACATGATGTGTTCCATGTGTCCCGGCTAAAGTGCCTCGGGTTCCAACGGAGGAAGCTCAGTTGGAAACTCTTGATGTTCGGAGGATTTGACCTATCGCGAGCACCTGTTCGCATACTCGAGAGGCGGCGAAGAACAAGGAACAAGACCATCAAGTTCCTTAAAGTTCGATGGTCAAACCATTCCGAGGATGAGGCTACTTGGGAGCGAGAAGATCGTCTCCGTCGGAACTACCCTCATTCTTTTAAGTGAACCAAATCTCGGGACGAGATTTTTGTAAGAGGAGGTTTGTAACATCCCCATTTTGGCTTGTGTTTCAAATGTAAGAAATTGAGGGTAAATTAAAACTTTTCTTACACCTTTTACTCTTGAAACTTTTACTGAAATTCTTGTAAAGGAATTTTGGGAAAATTAAAAATCAAAAGCCTCATTTATCAAGTCAACTACCTCCTTGGTCAAATCTTTTGTCAAACCGTTGGAAATAATTTTCCGGGTTCTAAGGTTGCTTAGTAACACCTCTGAATTATTTCATAATTTTTGGAAATTATTTGAAATATTTTAGAGGCAAGTCAAACAACAGTCAAACCTCTGTCTTAACCTTACGAAAATTTTTGGGAAAATTCCGATGCACAAAAATCTCTGGAAATTTTATGGAAGGTTAACCTAAGGTCAGGAAGCTCAAGTTAAAATTTCATAAATTTTGAAGTTGATTTGATGCCTCAATTAAATCCTCAAAAGTTTCAGCTCAAAAATCAAATTCTAATGGGTTTGCCTTTGTTCCTCGGGCGCGGGTCGGACTAGGGCTCGAGCCAACCACACTCGGTCGAGTCAACTAACTATCTGGTGCGATCGATCGGTGCGCGCGCTCTGGACCGTTGGATCTCAATCGGACGGCTCGCGTTCGTGTATGCGTCCGGACAACTCCGGTTGCCCCGGATTCGCAGCCGTTGGATTTCAATCGGACGATCGTCGTTCGCGGATGCCGTTTCAACGCGATCGTGCCTCGCCCTTGGATGTGAATCGGACGGCTGCGCGTCGTCGTCCTCCTCTCGCTCGGCGCGCGCAAGGTCGTCGATGGCGAGCGAGCGTGGGTGTGCGGCGCCACTGTCCACTCGCGTCCTCGCCAGCGGGTCTCGCATTTAATGCCGTCCTCCACGCCCGTTTAGTCGTGCGTCTCACTGCTCCGTCGCTCACGGCGACGCGATGTGAGCGGGAACCCGGCGAACAACGGTGCTCGAGCTCCTCGAGGCCTACTAAGCCCCCTTGTCCTCCTTTATCCTTCTTTACACCCCTTGAGCTCTCCGTGCGCCCTTGCCCTTGTGGAGCTTCCAAGCGCTCGAAATCTCTCGCCGCCATTGTTGCCGCGGAGCTTCTTGGTGAACCCGGTGCTCGGTGGTTCTTTGGCTCCCTTCTTGCTCTGCACCTTCCTCTCACCTCGGTGGTGCTTAACAACGCTCCATTTCGAGGTTGCTTCAGCGGGGCGCGGGATTTTGGATTTCCCCAAATCGACGCGAGCATCCTTCTTCGTCTCGGCCGGTGAGGCCTTCTCCCTTCAATTCCTCTCTCTGGTAGCATCGGTGGGTGGTATGCAACCTATCTTGATCCGCGGGCTCATTATTTTGGCTCGGTGATCTTCCCCTCCTTGCCGCCATTGTTGCGTCGCGAGCTTCGTGTTGGGCTGCTCGGTCATCCCTGCACCTCGCGTCCTCGGTAGCATCGCCGTAATCCCTAGATGCTCGGGCACCACTTGGTTGAAGCGTTGCGGAGCTCCTTGTCGCTGCTCGGCGTTGCCGTCTTTACTGCGCCGCCCCGTCGTCGCGCGCCGCTCTGGTCCACCAGCGCCGGTGTGGGTGGTACGGAGGTGCGCAATGCTATGCGCACCCATTCACGGCATTCACTCGCGCCACCATGCCTTTGGTCGCCGGCGTTGTCGGCGAAGCCTTCGGCCGCGTTGTCGGACGACAACGTTGCGAGGCGACATGGTGGTCTTCGGCCGTTGGATCGAGATCAACGACCTGGAGCCTCCACGTCGGCCCTGCATTCCTCGGCGCGTGAAGTGTTCGATCTGGTTCAATGTCGTCCGTTGGATCTGAGATCGACGGCTCTCGATTCGCCCACGTCTCAGGTGTTAGTGAAGTCGAAAGTGCCAAGTCAGAAATCAGTATCACATTAGGGTCTTGTCATTTTCATATCTTTGTCATCTTAGCTCCAAATTAGATGATTCCAATTTTGTTAGCTTCCTTATAACTTGAACTTAAATATAAAAATAATTGTAGACCATGATCAAACCTGGAAAACCATTTTCAAAAATAGTAAACAAGTGAACATAATACTGTTTTTCAGAACTTTAGCAAACTTGTAAAATGCATAACTTTTAATCTATAGATCCTTTTTGTATGAATCCAATTGGAGTAGCTTCCCCTGATAGTATATTTGCTAGGAAAATTGGTTTCACAAATTTTACTGTTTTTAGAAATCATAAGGATCATATTTTAGTTTAATACCCTAAACAATTTAGACAAATCATAACTATTTCATTATAACTCCAAATGACCTGAAATTTTATATGGGTTATCACTATACCAGTAGGAAGCCACCATAAAAATTTCAGCTTCGAAATCTTTCTAGAAAATGTTTTTGCTACAGTGCTAATTATGGCCGAAAATAGGTTTTTAGAGAATATCTTTTGCACCACAAATCCAAATTAGGTTTTTTTCAGTTCCTATGTCTAGGTATATTCCTATTATACCTTGTGTATAATTTTCGTCACATTTGGATAATTTTTGCTTGCTCTTTCATTTAAGCGTTGCTCGTCTTGTTGGTTGTTTTCGCTCTTTCGCTTAGGATTCGATATTTGCGGTAACCAGATAATGACCCTCATAACAATTTGAGCCACAACAAGCGAGCAAGCAGTTTGATCATTTCCCATTGATCCCATTACTTTTAAAGTCTAATATTTTGTTTAACTTCTATGTATGCATTGCTATTTTGTTGTTAAATTGATTAGTTAGACCTCTAGTTGCATAATCTGTAGGTAAATGGTTATCCTCTACTACAGAGCCTAGGTTATTTCTGTGGTTAGAGTTCGATGGATGAACTCTTATCACTTAGTAGAATTACGTATGAATATGGCTTAGCCATGCCTGAATATCGGTAGTATTGGCGATCATCGGCTTAGTCGGTGATCTTGATCACACAACTACTTATACTACTCCATTATGTCCAACCCTTGTGTTTTATTGATTTACAAATCAAAACTGAAAACAAAACTATATCTTGACTTGGGCACAATGGTATGTTGGTGTGATCATTGGGCGTGATTGGAATGGTGCCTAAGTCCCCAGGACCGAGTTACTTGTGTCACTAAGCCAGCGCTTATTGCGTGCTAACCACACGAGGGGATATGGAACCTCTCTTGACTAAGTACTTTGTGAGGTGCTAATTATGAGCTGGTGGTGGGTGTGTTCTTGTGTGTGTGTTTTGGAGGAGCATTAGCGGACCGGTTAGAGCACATCTAATGTGTCCTTCTCCGTGGGTTCGCGGCTCTTAATTAGCATCGTCCATTGGAAAGCGTCTTGTTAGACTTAGCCATGCACATGCCAAAGGAAGTGTGCTAACAGTGGTGGTGGAAAGGTGGTCTATCGTGTGGGTACATTGGTACACCCTGCGAGTTAAAACTATTGAATAGCCTCGTCCTAGGTTATGGACATGCTTGGTAAGGTCGTGCAAGAACTAGACTACAACCTTTTAAAAACTTAAACTTGACATGGGTGGTATGAAGGGTACTTCATGCTATTGTTGTGGTGACTATGGGTTAGTCACTTCTAGGTTAGTGTTGTCATTTATCTATTGCTATAATTGTCTCTCTTTTATTTGAACAATAAAAGTTAATTGCAAACTTGCTTTGAATCTATTACCCTATTGCAAATGAAAACTTGCTTTATCTTTGAAAATAAGTCGAGCCTCATCCACTTAAATAAAGCTTGCATGTAGTTAATTATAGTTACATTATCTCACACGTCGAGTCTTGCAGTACAAAACAATTTTGTACTCATCGCTGCTTAATATTAATTGTTGCGAGAGGAAGAAGGTGAGCCCCAAGGGCCTCACTTTTGTGAGTTGTGTTGCGGCGCGTGCAGGGCGATTAGCTTAGCGGTCCAGTTGGTTGCCTTGTGGGTAAAGGCACACCGATTGGCTTTTGTTTATCGCCATCTTATGGCCATTTTGCTTCCGCTATGTATTTACTTATTTGCATGTCTTTTGGCAGTCGGCCTCTCTTTTATAATAACTCTCTTTATATTATCTATGTCTTTCGATTGTTGCTTTTGCTTGGCTCTATGTGTATGAATGGAATTGATGCATGATTTTGTAACAGGTGTGTATCTGCAGTGCAGGAAGTATACATATCTAGAGCTTAGTTTATTTGATTTGTCTTGTTAGAACCAAGTGGATGGTTAAGCAGTACAAGCCGAATAAACCAGGGTCCTCACAAAGTTGGTATCGAGCCATTCGACCATAGTAACAAGCTTAGTCGTCCTTAGGATATTTTGGAAACCTTATTTTCAAAGTATCAAATGATTTATGAAAGCTTAAGTAAGTTTTCAGATTTTATTCCTTACCTATCTTAGCTTTCTATCTCATCTTGCTCTAATTTGAGTTTTAAAAGTTGTTTTCCTCTCTTTCCCTCTAAAGATAGTTGTTATCGATTAAATGGGGTTTTGGGAACCAATGAGTTTGGCAAATTGAAGTGTTAGCCGCCCTCTACAAGATTTTGAAGCTTCCGAAGTTGAAGATTTCGGCTAGGAGGCTTGGATGCGAAATCTGGACAGCAAGCATTCAATTTCCGGACAGCAGGCTCAAAGGTTCTAAATAGGGTAGAAAATGAGAGGTTAATCAATTAAGACTTGTGGGAACAAAAGGGTAAGATGTGATACTAGTTAGCTAAGTATCTAACACCTATTTCGTTGATTTAACCTTGCTCTCGAGTAGTGTTAGACTTGTTGTAGTATGCTGAAATTTTTATCTCCTCAAACCATTGCTCGTTCTTTCAATACGGGTTAATGGCATTGAGAAGTTGAGCTTGGTTTGGAGTTTCTTTGCTGTTTTGGAGCTTCTTTGGAAACATTTAAAGTTGTTTACTTGCTGTTTTTGGCTTTCGGTTACGGTGATGTCTCATTCCCCTAATCGTTAGCTTTTCGCTTTCATCAACTTCTAATGTTAGTGCTTTGGTTTCTAACCTAAATTTCTTGAACCAGGATGGCTGGAGGTACTCGTAGCGGTCGTGGTCAGCATCCTGGTTTGGATGAGGAGCTCCCGCCTCCTCCAACCATGGCGAGTCTGCCGGATCAGCGCAACCGTTCGGAGGGGCGGAGGTCTGCTTTGGATGTTGTGCGCGCAACACCTCCGCCCTTGCCGGTGCCTCGGGATCTGGCGGCGGGAGGACATCGATCTCGTGGGGTTTGGTGAGTTTCTTCGCACTCAACCCCCGTTCTCGGTCGAGGACCCATTGGGCCTTGAATGGCCCGCTGCGTCGAGTTGGCGTAAGCTCGGCGTTGCTCGATGCTGGACCCGGGCAGAGCACTCTTTGCCTCCCATCGGCTTGAGCGGCACTCTCTGGTGGGAGAACTTCTTGGCCATGCAGCCCGCGGCCCTGCCTGTCTCTTAGGATGAGTTCGGACGGCGTTCCGTCGAGCTCATATCCTGCCGGCTTGATGAAGGCGAAGAAGAAGGAGTTTCTCGCGCTCAAGCAGGGCGTAAGTCGGTGATGGAGTACATGCGAGTTCAACCACTTGGCTCGTTATGCTCCATCACGAGGTGGCCATGATGAGGCCAAGCGGGAGAAGTTCATGGAGGTTTGTGCGAGGCGCAGGCAGGCTCTCCATTGTGGACTTTGCTTGACTTCGGGCCTTGGTGGACAAGGCCATTGTTCTTGAGCACAAAGCGAAAGCGGCTGGCGAGTCCATAGCGCAAGTGGGAGGCCCGATGCGCGCAGGCGGCCTCTCCGTCCTCGTGTCGGGCCTACTCCGGGGCCGTTACGTGGCCGCTACCACCAGGCCGCCGGCACCAGCTCCTCGCCCTCGCGGCGTGCCCGATCCGTGCGCTGCGAACCAGCGAGTGGCCCGCAATCCGGCTGCCGGGTCACTTGCTTTTGTGCAACGAAGGGGCATTATGCCAATAGTTGCCCTAACGGGGTGGAGCGGCCCCTCGTCCTAATGGAGGGCGCGGCGAGGAGGTGGTTCTCCCGAGGATCGAAGGTTGTCCCGCTACCCAAGGCGTGGGTAGTGGCGCGTCAACCTCATCTCGCGGAGGAGGCACGGGAGGCACCGGCGTCGTGTTGGGTACCCTTCGATTAACTCTTTCCACTGCTACTGTATTATTTGATTGGGCGCATCTCATTCGTTTGTTTGAGTCTTTTCTTTGCTTTGTGGGAGGTCTTCTTTTACTCCATTGTTGGTCCATTGCTCATTCGCTCTCCGGTTCGGAGTTGAGAGAGTGCGAGTGTAGGGATGTCCTGTTGAGATAGAAGGGTAGGATTCTTGGCAAACCTTATCCTCCTTGATCGGCGAGCTTAGATGTAATCCTAGGCATGGATTGGTTGTCTCGGCACATGGGACAAATTGATTGCGCTAGGAGACTCATCTACCTCACTAGTCCTTAGGCGGCGGGTTAGCTTTTATGCCAGAAGGCTGCGAGTCGCATCTCTTGGCGCTCGGCGAAGCCGACTCTAGATATTAGTGAAGTCCCGTTGTATGTGACTTCGTTGATGTCTTCCGAGCGACCTTCGGGGATGCCACCAGTTCGAGACCTTGAGTTGGTTCCGGTGCGCCCGATTTGAAGAGGCCCTACGGATGGACCCAATTGAGTTGGTGGAGTTGAAGAAGCGGTGGGTGAGCTTCAAGAGAAGGGTTTCATCGCCCTAGCTCATCTCCTTGGGGATGCTCGGCAATCTTTGTCGAAAAGGACAAGGCGATGCGCATGTCGCGTTGATTACCGTCCACTTAATGAAGTAGCGGTAAGAACAAATACCCTTTGCCCGTATCGGCGACCTCTTGATCAATTAAGCGGAGCTCGAGTTTTCTCAAGATTGATTTGAGTGGGATATCACCAGGTTCGGATTCGACTGAGGATATTCCAAAGGCGGCTTTCTACTCGTTATGGCATGCGGTATACCGTCATGTCATTCGACAACCAATGCTCGGCCTTGTTCATGAACCTCATGAATTCGGTATTCATGGAGTATTTGGATAGGTTCGTTGTGGTCTTCATCGATGATATCATTATCTACTCCAAGGCGATGAAGAACACACAGAGCATTTGAGGCTTGTGTTGGGCAAGCCGTGAGCACCGGTTGTATCACGAAGTTCGACAAGTGTGCGTTACGGTTAAAGGAAGTAGCCTTCTTAGGCCATATTCTTTCGGCGGGAGGCGTGGTGTGGATCCTAGCAAGATTAGCGGCGTGCTTTCTGAGTCGACCGCCGGTCACCGAAGTTCGGAGTTTTCTTGGTTTAGCGGGATATTATCGTCGCTTTATCGAGAACTTCTCCAAGATAAGCGAAGCCTATGATGGAGTTGCTCAAGAAGGACAAGAAGTTCTCGTGGTCGTGATTGCGAGAAAGTTTCAAGCACTTAAAAGCGATTGACCACGCTCCGTTCTTGTTCTCCCGATGTCGTCGAAGCTTGATATCTTTTGTGGCGCTTCGTCGAGGCCTCGGTTGTGTACTTATGCAAGAAGGCAAGGTAGTGGCCTTTGCATCAAGGCAATTGAGACCTCATGAACTCAACTATCCTACCCATGACTTGGAGTTGGCGCGTGATTCATGCACTTAAGATCTGGCGACATTACCTGTCGTGTCGTTGTGAAGTGTATTCGGATCACAAAAGCTTAGAATATTTGTTCACCCAACCAGATCTAAACCTCGGGCAAAGGAGATGGTTGGGCTGATCAGGACTATGACATGGGTATTCACTACCATCGGGCAAGGCCAATGTAGTTGCGGATGCGCTTAGTCATAGCGCATTGCAATGCATTGTTACTCAAACCTCAGCCCCATACGGAGGTTCGGTGTCTCAACTTGGGTTTGGTTGAGCATGGTTCCCTCGCTTGCCTTGGTTGTCTGACCAACCTTGGTGGATCGGATCAAATGCGCTCGTGATCGGATGTTGGAGTGAACGCATCAAGGAAAATGTCAAGAATGGAATAGCCAAGTGCTTCTCAGTAGATGAGCTTGGTGTCGTGAGGTTCGAACAACGCCTCGTGGTTCCAAAGGACATGGAGTTGCGGGATTTGATCCTCAGTGAAGCCCACGATTCTCCGTTATCCATTCATCCGGGGACACGAAGATGTATCATGATCTCAGCGAGAGATTTTGGTGGACCGAATGAAGAGGAGATCGCAAGGTTCGTTGCGAGTCGGCGGCGTGTGTCGTCGTGTCAAGGCGAACATCGTCGTCCGGCTGCCGTGACCCTTACCAATTCGGAGTGGAAGTGGGATTCGGTCGGGATGGACTTTATCAACTGGTCTACCCGGTCCCCAAGAAGAATGATGCCATCGGGTGCGTCATCGATCGGTTGACTAAGGTGGCTCATTTTCTTCTGTCAAGCCCGACCTTGAGTAGGTCTTACGGCGGATCTCTACCTAGCCCGCATCGTGAGTTTGCATGGTGTACCAAAGACAATTGTGTCGAGATCGTGGTTCATTTGTTCACGTCTCGATTTTGGCATAGCACTGCAGAGGCTATGGGAACTCGCCTTTCTTTCATTTCGACATTTCACCCCAAGCAGATGGTGGGACAGAGGGTCAGCAAGTTTTGGAGGACATCTTTGCGAGCTTGTGTCCTTTCTATGGGAAGCATTGGGAGAAGTGCTTGCCATTCGCCGAGTTTTCTTATAACAACGACTTCCAAGCCGGTCTCGGCATAGCACCATTTGAGGCCTTATACGGGAGAAAGTGTAGAACCCGTTGAGCTGGTCTAAGACCGGTGAGAGACCTTTCTTTGGCGGACTCGATTAATGAGGCGAGGGCAAGTCCGACTCATTCGTGATCGCTACGCACGGCTCAATCCGGCAAAAAGAGCTATGCGGATCGCGTCGTCGTGAATTGAGCTTTGAGCCCAATGACCGTTTATCTCAAGGTTTCTCCTCGAAGGGTCACGGCGTTTTGGTGTCAAGGGCAAGTTGGCTCCTCGATATGTCGGTCCATACAGTGTTATCGAGAAGAAGAGAGCTGTTGCCTACAAGTTGGAGTTACTGCTGCACTTGCGGGGTACATGATGTGTTCCATGTGTCCCAGCTAAAGAAGTGCCTCGGGTTCCAACGGAGGAAGCTCCGTTGGAAACTCTTGATGTTCGGGAGGATTTGACCTATCGCGAGCACCTGTTCGCATACTCGAGAGGCGGCGAAGAACAAGGAACAAGACCATCAAGTTCCTTAAAGTTCGGTGGTCAAACCATTAGAGGATGAGGCTACTTGGGAGCGAGAAGATCGTCTCGTGCGAACTACCCCTCATTCTTTTCGAGTGAACCAAATCTCGGGACGAGATTTTTGTAAGAGGAGGTTTGTAACATCCCCATTTTGGCTTGTGTTTCAAATGTAAGAAATTGAGGGTAAATTAAAACTTTTCTTACACCCTTTTACTCTTGAAACTTTTCTGAAATTCTTGTAAAGGAATTTTGGGAAAATTAAAAATCAAAAGCCTCATTTATCAAGTCAACTACCTCCTTGGTCAAATCTTTTGTCAAACCCTTGGAAATAATTTTCCGGGTTCTAAGGTTGTTGGTAACACCTCTGAATTATTTCATAATTTTGGAAATTATTTGAAATATTTTAGAGGCAAGTCAAACAGTCAAACCTCTGTCTTAACCTTCGGAAATTTTGGGAAAATTCCGATGCACAAAAATCTCTGGAAATTTTATGGAAGGTTAACCTAAGGTCAGGAAGCTCAAGTTAAAATTTCATAAATTTTGAAGTTGATTTGATGCCTCAATTAAATCCCCAAAGTTTCAGCTCAAAAATCAAATTCTAATGGGTTTGCTTTGTTCCTCGGCGCGAGTGGACTGGGCTCGAGCCAACCAGATTTCGGTCGAGTCAACTAAGCTATCTGCCGCGCGATCGATCGGCGCGCGCCGCTCTGCCGTTGGATCTCAATCGGACGGCTCGCGTTCGTGTATGCATCGGACAACTCCGGTTGCCGGATTCGCGGCCGTTGGATTTCAATCGGACGATCGTCGTTCGCGGATGCCGTTTCAACGCGATCGTGCCTCGCCCTTGGATGCGAATCGGGCGGTGCGCGTCGTCGTCCTCCTCTCGCTCGGCGCGCGCAAGGTCGTCGATGGCGAGCGAGCGTGGGTGTGCGGCGCCACTGTCCTCCGCGTCCTCAACGGTCTCGCATTTAATGCCGTCACTCCACCGCCCGTTTAGTCGTGCGTCTCACTGCTCCCGTCGCTCACGCGGCCGCAAATGCAGCGGGAACCCGAGCGAGCAACGGTGCTCTCGAGCTCCTCGAGCCTACTTAAGCCCCTTGTCCTCCTTTATCCTTCTTTACACACTCCTTGAGCTCTCCGTCGCCACCGCCCTTGTGGAGCTTCCAGCGCTCGAAATCTCCTCGCGCCATTGTTGCCGCGGAGCTTCTTGGTGAACCAGGTGCTCCGGTGGTTCTTTGGCTCCCTTCTTGCTCTGCACCTTCCTCTCACCTCGGTGGTGCTTAACAACCGCTCCATTTCAGGTTGCTTCAGCGGGGCGCCGTGATTTTGGATTTCCCCAAATCGGCGCGAGCATCCTTCTTCGTCTCGGCGTCGGTGAGGCCTTCTCCTTCAATTCCTCTCTCTGGTAGCATCGGTGGGTGGTATGCAACCTATCTTGATCCGCGGGCTCATTATTTTGGCTCGGTGATCTTGCCCTCCTTGCCGCCATTGTTGCGTCGCGAGCTTCGTCATTGAGCTGCTCGGTCATCCCTGCACCTCGCGTCCTCGGGGTAGCATCGCCGTAATCCCTAGATGCTCGGGCACCACTTGGTTGAACTAACTGCGGAGCTCCTTGTCGCTTATCGGCGTTGCCGTCTTTTACGCGCCGCCTCGCCGTCGTCGCGCGCCGCTCTGGTCCACCACCGTCGGTGTGGGTGGTACGAGGGTGCGCAATGCTATGCGCACCCATTCACGGCATTCACTCGCGCCACCGTGCCTTTGGTCGCGGCGTTGTCGCGGCGAAGCCGGCCGCGTTGTCGGACGACAGCGTTGCGGAGCGGCGTGGTGGGTCTTCGGCCGTTGGATCCGAGATCAGCGACCTGGAGCCTCCACGTCGGCCCTACGTTCTGCGTGCGTGAAGTGTTCGATCTGGTTCAATGTCGTCCGTTGCATCTGAGATCGGCGGCTCTCATTCATGCGTCTGCAGGGTGTTAGTGAAGTCCCGAAGTGCTAAGTCAGAAATCAGTATCACATTAGGGTCTTGTCATTTTCATATCTTTGTCATCTTAGCTCCAAATTAGATGATTCCAATTTTGTTAGCTTCCTTATAACTTGAACTTAAATATAAAAATAATTGTAGACCATGATCAAACCTGGAAAACCATTTTCAAAAATAGTAAACAAGTGAACATAATACTGTTTTTCAGAACTTTAGCAAACTTGTAAAATGCATAACTTTTAATCTATAGATCCTTTTTGTATGAATCCAATTGGAGTAGCTTCCCCTGATAGTGTATTTGCTAGGAAAATTGGTTTCACAAATTTTACTGTTTTTAGAAATCATAAGGATCATATTTTAGTTTAATACCTTAAACAATTTAGACAAATCATAACTCTTTCATTATAACTCCAAATGACCTGAAATTTTATATGGGTTATCAATATACCAGTAGGAAGCCACCATAAAAATTTCAGCTTCAAATCTTTTAGAAAATGTTTTGCTACAGTGCTAATTATGGCCGAAAATAGGTTTTAGAGAATATCTTTTGCACCACAAATCCAAATTAGGTTTTTCAGTTCCTATGTCTAGGTATATTCCTATTATACCTTGTGTATAATTTTAAATCGCATTTGGATAATTTTTGCTTGCTCTTTCATTTAAGCGTTGCTCGTCTTATTGGTTGTTTTCGCTCTTTAGCTTAGGATTCGATATTTGCGGTAACCAGAAACGACCCTCATAACAATTTGAGCCACAACAAGCGGCAAGCGGTTTGATCATTTCCCATTGATCCCATTACTTTTAAAGTCTAATATTTTGTTTAACTTCTATGTATGCATTGCTATTTTGTTGTTAAATTGATTAGTTAGACCTCTAGTTGCATAATCTGTAGGTAAATGGTTATCCTCTACTACCTGAGCCTAGGTTATTTGCTGTGGTTAGAGTTCGATGGATGAACTCTTATCACTTAGTAGATTACGTATGAATATTGCTTAGCCATGCCTAGATATCGGTAGTATTGGGCGATCATCGGCTTAGTCGGTGATCTTGATCACACAACTACTTATACTACTCCATTATGTCCAACCCTTGTGTTTTATTGATTTACAAATCAAAAACTGAAAACAAAACTATATCTTGACTTGGGCACAATGGTATGTTGGTGTGATCTGTTGGGCGTGATTGGAATGGTGCATAAGTCCCCAAGGACCGAGTTACTTGTGTCACTAAGCCAAGCGCTTATTGCGTGCTAACCACACGAGGGGGATATGGAACCTCTCTTGACTAAGTACTTTGGGAGGTGCTAATTATGAGCTGGTCGGTGGGTGTGTTCTTGTGTGTGTGTTTTGGAGGGGAGCATTAGCAGACCGGTTAGGCTGTCTAATGTGTCCTTCTCCCGTGAGTTGCGGCTCTTAATTAGCATCGTCCATTGGAAAGCGTCTTGTTAGACTTAGCCATGCCTGCATACCAAAGAAAGTGTGCTAACCGTGGCTGGTGGAAAGGCGGTCTATCGTGTGGGTACATTGGTACACCCCTGCAGGGTTAAAACTATTCGAATAGCCTCGTCCTAGGTTATGGACATGCTTGGTAAGGTCGTGCAAGAACTAGACTACAACCTTTTAAAAACCTAAACTTGACATGGGTGGTATGAAGGGGTACTTCATGCTATTGTTGTGGTGACTATGGGTTAGTCACTTCTAGGTTGGTGTTGTCATTTATCTATTGCTATAATTGTCTCTCTTTTATTTGAACAATAAAAGTTAATTGCAAACTTGCTTTGAATCTATTACCCTATTGCAAATGAAAACTTGCTTTATCTGAAAATAAGTCGAGCCTCATCCACTTAAATAAAGCTTGCATGTAGTTAATTATAGTTCTGTTATCTCACACGTCGGTCTTGCAGTACAAAAACAATTTTTGTACTCATACGCTTTGCTTAATATTAATTGTTGCAGAGGAAGAAGGTGAGCCCCAAGGGCCTCACTTTTGTGAGTTGTGTTGCGGCGCCGTGCAGGGCGATTAGCTTAGCGGTCGGTTGGTTGCCTTGTGGGTAAAGGCACACCGATTGGCTTTTGTTTATCGCCATCTTATGGCCATTTTGCTTCCGCTATGTATTTACTTATTTGCATGTCTTTTGGCCGGTCGGCCTCTCTTTTGTAATAACTCTCTTTATATTATCTATGTCTTTCAGTTGTTGCTTTTGCTTCGGCTCTATGTGTATGAATGGAATTGATGCATGATTTTGTAACGTGGTGTGTATCTGCAGTGCAGGAAGTATACATATCTCGAGGCTTGGTTTATTTGATTTGTACTGTTAGAACCAAGTGGATGGTTAAACAGTACAAGCCGAATAAACCGGGGTCCTCACAGACATGCTTGGTAAGGTCGTGCAAGAACTAGACTACAACCTTTTAAAAACTTAAACTTGACACGGGTGGTATGAAGGGGTACTTCATGCTATTGTTGTGGTGACTATGGGTTAGTCACTTCTAGGTTGGTGTTGTCATCTATCTATTGTTATAATTGTCTCTCTTTTATTTGAACAATAAAAGTTAATTGCAAACTTGCTTTGAATCTATTACCTTATTGCAAATGGAAACTTGCTTTATCACGAAAACAAGTCGAGCCTTATCCACTTAAATAAAGCTTGCATGTAGTTAATTATAGTTACGTTATCTCACACGTCGGTCTTGCGAGTACAAAAACAAGTTTTGTACTTATCATTTTGCTTAATATTAATTGTTGCAGAGGAAGAAGGTGAGCCCCAAGGGCCTCACTTTTGTGAGTCGTGTTCTTGTGTTGTTTGGGGCGATTAGCTTGGCGGTCGGTTGGTTGCCTTGTGGGTAAAGGCACACCGATTGGCTTTTGTTTATCGCCATCTTATGGCCATTTTGCTTCCGTTGTGTATTTCCTTATTTGTAAGACTTTTGGCAGTCGGCCTCTCTTTTTGTAATAACTCTCTTTATATTATCTATGTCTTTGATTGTTGCTTTACTTGACTCTATGTGTATGAATGGAATTGATGCATGATTTTGTAACAGGGTGTATATCTGCAGTGCAGGAAGTATACATATCTCGAGGCTTGGTTTATTTGATTTGTCTTTTTAGGACCAAGTGGATGGTTAAGCAGTACAAGCCAATAAACAGGGTCCTCACAATATGTGACCCCTCTGAAAAATTTCACAATTTTGAAATTGTTTGAATAGTTTTATGGGCAGTCAAACTTGCTTGACTTGTAGTCAAACCTAGCCCAAAGCATTGTATAATTTCGGAGAAAAATGCTCAAGACAAAACCTCTAAAAATTTTATACGAGTCCAGCTCAAGGTTAGCAAGCTCTTTGTCAAAATTTCATAGAATTGGGAGCTAGTTTGCTAGCTCTAAAAGTCCCTTCAAGATCCCGTCCAAATTAGACCCTAAGCCTGGTCCGAGTCGGACTTGGACTCGGACCTCAGTCTTGGTCACACCGAGCAGCTTAGCCGTGTCGGGCTCGGTCGGGTTGGATGCGGTGGTGCGGGCGTTGGATTTTAAATCCGGCGCTCAAAGACCTCCTCGGGTCTTTGTAAAGGACCTCCCACCCCACGACCTCCTCCTGTTCTTTTTACGAAGACAACCCTCGAGGACCTCCCGGGACCTCCTTTGCACCTTTGCAAAGACCACCTGGCGACCTCCTCGGACCTCCACGACCACCTCTAGCACTTGGGTGATCATGGCGCCCATCTTGGATCGTGGCTCGGACCTCCCCGAGTGTTAGGACCTCTAATACTTAGCCCAAAATCGAGCCCTTGGATTTCTATCCAGCGACTCACGACCTCCTAGTGGAGCTCGGTGCGGATTTTAGCCGTTGAGCTCTTTGACCTGGTCCTCTCAGCATCGGGTGGGCACAGGCATTATCAATTTTGTGCATGGCGGTGAGAAGCGGTGCCTTGTCAACTCTAGGGCGACAAGCGGCTATGTGCTGCCAACATTAAATGTCCGCAGCCCTTTTGCTCAAAAGTCTCCCTGACAACCTACTCCCATCACTTCATGTGTACTATAGCTCCGTGCACCCATAAGCTTGGCCCTGGTTCATTTTGGCGCTCGGCTATATATGGATTCGGGCTTCTCCTTAAGCTTCTTTGGATCCATTCTTGCACCCCTAGTTCTTTCTTTGCTCTTGTGCTCAAGTCTCCCGAAAGCCTCTGCCACCATTGCTAGACCTTGGAGCTCTCCGGCGACCCTTGAGCTCCAGTGGTTCAATATTGCAATTTTGGCTATCCTTTTGTTCTCTTGGTCACCTCAAGCCTCCTAACTTGTTTTTGTTTAAACCTTCCCAGAGGTTGACAAGGTGGGAGTTTCTTTGTTCGTGGCGGGAGCTTCGTCTTCTTCATCTCCGGCGACCTCCACGTCACCGAGCTACGCGACCACTCCCGTTCTCCTTCAATCCGGGTGAGTACTTGGTTCCAAAACCCGATCCCATTAGACCTCTTCGGTTTCGTTTTGGCGCATTGGGTCTCGGCGGTTATCTCCGACTAGCCGCCGTAGGTGCGCTTTAGCCTAGCTGTTGGCACCTTTAGGTTCTCCTCCTATTTGGAACTCATCCGTGCCTTTGGTTTCCGCCGACGAGGTCCACATCGCGGCGGCAAGGCGATGAACTCGTTCGGGTTTTGCGATTCGCAAATCCGTTTCGTCATGTTCTTGGACCACATTAATGCTCAAATCATTGCTTATCATTGGTGCATTAATTGTGTCCTAAGTTGTCTTGAGTGAGGTCACGGCCGTGCGGGCAGGGCCTTAGTATTAAAGTCGAAAGTCATTAAGTGTTCCTTTTAGATTCATTTATTGTCAATCATTAGATGCATTAAATTGTCTTAGCCATGCATTGTCTGGAGGTCTGCACCATTAAAACCACTCTAGGACCTCCTCGGGCTAATCTTAGCTGTCCCCGACCTCTCAAGTTCGAGATCTCGAGCCTTAGGATCTTTTCCAAAAATCCTAAGTCTCGGACCTCCCCTAATCGTATCCCGACTGTTAAAGACCTCAGTAGGCTAGGTCTCAACCGATAGGATCACCCTCCACCTTGGGGTCCTCTTTGCAAAAGACCTCCTTGAGGTCCTCGTGCGAAAAGACCACCCACAGTCGTGTTATCAAGACCACCCTCTCGGACCACCCCCACCGAGGTCCTCTTTGCAAAAGACCACCCCTGGTATTTTGTAAAGAGAATCTTCAAAACTACCTTTGGGGGTCCACTTTGCAAAAAGACCACCTCGGGTCCTTATCAAGAAACCGCAGGACCTCCCTCGCTTCATCATAGCCATTCAGGACCTCCTCCTAGAGATCTTGACCGTATAGGACCTCCCTGCCAGCTCTGGACCGTTAGATTTAGATCTAACGGGCTAGACCTCTTCAGTCTATTTGCAACTCTACCGTTTTGATTCTCTCTTTATCGTTCGTCTTTAGATCTACGGCTCGGATCTGGAGAACATTCGGACCCCTCCGGATGCAATCTTGATCTAGGCCGTCCACCTCAAGATCAAGGCCCGGTTTGTTGAGGCGCTCGGATGGCGAACATCCCATCTCACTTGGGCCATTGGATCTAAATCCATCGGTGGAGTCATTGGCGATTAAGACCTCCTCGGAGATCTTAGCCAGTCAAAGACCTCCTCCTTCCGATCTTAACCGTCCCGACCTCTCCTTAGCGAGATAGCCGTAGGACCTCCTCGTGGAGCTGGGGCGCGAGATCCGGATCGGCGGCCACGACCTCCCTATCTTGCGAGGACCTCATCCGTGTCTTGTTGTGGCGTGCCTTGTCGTAGCCGTTGGGTTCAATATCAACGGCTAAGACCTCTCTAAGCGGCAAGGTCTTTGCGCCCGTGCTTGTGCAGGTTTTGGCATCGAGATCGTGAGCCGTGCGATCTTTGATCAACGACCACGACCTCCCGTTTTATTGGTTTTCCGATTTAGTTCCGAGAGCTTTTATTTGCACATATTAATTGTTTTAAACTTCAAAATTGCATATCTTTTTCTCTGTAGCTCAAAATTTAACAAACTAAAGTTTTTAAATGCATCTGTTAAAGTACTTTAGCTTAGTATAGGTTTCTGATGAGTCTTTAATACTGAAATTAATCATGTCTTAGATTTGTAACTTAGAAAAATCATAACTAAATCATTTTAACTCCAAATGACCTGAAATTTTATATGGGTTACCACTATACCAGTAGGTAGCTACCATAAAAATTTCAGCTTCAAATCTTTCTAGAAAATGCTTTTGCTACAGTGCTAATTATGGTAGAAAATAGGTTTTTAGAGAATATCTTTTGCACCACAAATCCAAATTAGGTTTTCCAGTTTCTATGTCTAGGTATATTCGTATTTTACCTTGTGTATAAATTTAAATCGCATTTGGATAATTTTTGCTTGCTCTTTTGTTTAAGTGTTGCTCGTCTTATTGGTTGTTTTCGCTCTTTCGCTTAGGATTCGACATTTGCGGTAACCCGAGAACGACCCTCCGCAACAAATTGAGCAACGACAAGCGAAGCAAGCAGTTTGATCATTTCCCATTGATCCCATTACTTTTAAAGTCTAATATTTTGTTTAACTTCTATGTATGCATTGCTATTTTGTTGTTAAATTGATTAGTTAATCCTCTAGTTGCATAATCTGTAGGTAAATGATTATCCTCTACTACGAGCTTAGGTTATTTCTTTGTGATTAGAGTTCGTTGGATGAGCTCTTGTCACTTAGTAGATTCGAATAAATATTGCTTAGCCATGCCTAGTATCGGTAGTATTGGGCGATCATCGACTTAGTCGGTGATCTTGATCACACAAATACTATTATTATTCCATTATGTCAAACCCTTGTGTTTTACCATTTTGCAAATCAAAAACTGAAAACAAAAATTATATCTTGGCTTGGGCACAATGGTATGTTGGGTGATCTGTTGGGTGTGATTGGAATGGTGCCTAAGTCCCTAAGGACCGAGTTACTTGTGCCATTGATCCAAGCAATTGTTGCGTGCTAACCACACGAGGGGGATATGAAACCTCTCTTGACTAAGTACTTTGGGAGGTGTTAATTATGAGCTGGTTGGTGGGTGTGTTCTTGTGTGTGTGTGTTGTGGTGTTGGAGGAGCATTAGCGGGCGGTTAGGTCTGTCTAATGTATCTTTCTCCGTGGGTTGCAGACTCTTAATTAGCATCGTCCATTGGAAAGCGTCTTGTTAGACTTAGCCATGCACGCATACCAAAGGAAGTGTGCTAACCGTGGTGGTAGAAAGGCGGTCTATCGTGTGGGTACATTGGTACACCCTGCGGGTTAAAACTATTCGAATAGCCTCGTCCTAGGTTATGGACACGCTTGGTTATTTCCACAAGAACTAGACTACAACCTTTTAAAAATACTTAAACTTGACTGGGTGGTATGAAGGGTACTTCATGCTATTGTTGTGGTGACTATGGGTTAGTCACTTCTAGGTTGGTGTCGTTCTCTATCTATTGTTATTATTGTCTCTCTTTTATTTGAGCAGTAAAGTTAATTGCAAACTTGCTTTGAATCTATTACCCTATTGCAAATGAAAACTTGCTTTATCTTTGAAAATAAGTCGAGCCTCATCCACTTAAATAAAGCTTGCATGTAGTTAATTATAGTTACATTATCTCACACGTCGGTCTTGCAGTACAAAAACAAGTTTTGTACTCATCTGCTTTTTAATATTAATTGTTGCAGAGGAAGAAGGTGAGCCCCAAGGGCCTCACTTTTGTGAGTTGTGTTCTGCGCTGTTTGGGACGATTAGCTTGGCGGTCCGGTTGGTTGCCTTGTGGGTAAAGGCACACCGATTGGCTTTTGTTTATCGCCATCTTATGGCCTTTTTGCTTCATTGTTTAAATTAGTTACTTAAGTGTTATTTGGCAGTCGGCCTCTCTTTTATAATAACTCTCTTTATATTATGTATGTCTTTCGATTGTTGCTTTTGCTTGGCTCTATGTGTATGAATGGAATTGATGCATGATTTTGTAACAGGTGTGTATACTGCAGTGCAGGAAGTATACATATCTCGAGGCTTAGTTTATTTGATTTGTCTTGTTAGGACCAAGTGGATGGTTAAACAGTACAAGCCGAATAAACCGGGGTCCTCACAGTTGCCATTCTCGCCATTTCTCTTAGACAAGTGAGTCCCCGGTCAATTACTTTCATCTTCAGCATGTCAGTAAGCTATTATGTGCCCTCTTGTATCACCTTCAACACCGAAGCATGCCCTCACCATGAGAACCCTCTGCGCTGTCGCTGCTCACCACAGTCAAGCTGCCCCAAGTCCTCTCTGATGTCATCTTCATCACCATTGTGATCGTGGTGAGCCCTCAACCTCATGCACCCTTCATTTCGCCTCGGCCGAGTAGTTTTCATGGTCCACCACGTAGCCACCCATGGAGCCTGTAACATCCCAAACTTTGATTTATGTTCTAAATGTAATTTGTGAGGATAATTTAAAACTTTTGTTGCCTCATGAGTCATTTGGAAAGTTTCTAGAATTATTCCCCAATAATTTCCTAATTAAAAAGAACCATATTTCTTTAATGGAAATTGTTGTCGCTAAAAATTTTCAAACCAAATTTTGTGATTATCCTCTGGGAGTATTTTTCCTAAGTTCTTGGGTTGATGGGTGACCCCTCTGAAAAGTTTCACCATTTTTAGAAGTTGTTGGAATATTTTTGGAGACAAGTCAAACATAAAGAGCATACACTTAAAATAATTTTTGGGAAGAATTTACTTCAAGTGAAACTCTGGGAAATAATTTATTTACATCTTATAATAATTATCATGAATAAATATTATTGTTCCAAAATTTTTGGAGCTAAACTCAATCCACATAAAATTCAAACTTGCTTCAATAACCTATTGTAAGTTTGAATTTAAAATTAGGCAAAAAAATCATGAACAGTGAGGTTTCAAAATTTTTATGGGTTCTAGACCATCCCAGGAACCTCTGTGAATTATTTCACAATTTTATGAAATTTATTTCTATTTTCTAAGCTTTGGTCAATCTAGAAATCAAGAAAATCAATTCTGGTCAAACCTAACCTAACCCTCGGACTCATCAACATTCCTCGGGCTCGATGCGTCTCGTGAAACGACTCAGCCTAACCCACTAAGCGCGCAGCGTGCGAGCCGTCCGATCGTGTGTCAACGATCCCGATCGCGTCATCCGCGGCGGAGTTTAAAATCCCACGCGTGTTTGTCGGCCTTTGGATCTCGATCCAACGGTCCCTAGTGTTTCACTTAAAGCGACCTCACGCCCGCCGGTGTGTCTCGACTACACAGGCCGCTGTCGACATCATCGTCTACCTCGTGACTCGCGCTCGAGCTTCGCGCCACGCGCCCGAGCTGCTCTGCCGGCTCCGTCAACGCCGTCAATCCACCGCCCCCGAACCAATCTCGAGCATCTCCGTTCCTTCCGTTGCCAACTCCGTCACTCTCGCGGATAACACCCCCTCGGCCCTCCATTTCACTCATTCTTCCTCTCGGGCCGAGGAAGAAGAGGCTGATCGAGCTCCTTTTCTCGGTAAGCCTTCCCGGGTGCTCCTTATCGGTGTTGTGGTTTATGCCGTTTCCACTTTTGCTTATCACGGGAGCTCCTTTTTGCTGTAGCTCGGGTCCATCTTCGTGCCCTCGCCGCAGATCCAGCGCGGATCGGTGGCATTCCCGAGCTCTTTCGTCTCCAATAGGTATGGACCTCGATCGTTCGCGTCCTACGCCGTGCCTTGGTTTCTGAGCATTAACCCTCAATCCATTTCGGTAATGCACGAAGCTTGGTGATTCGAGGTTTTGCTCATTTCGTGATGTTGCAACCGTTCATTCCCACTTGATTACGGTAAGCATCTTGCCGATTTCGCTCTTGTAGCTTCCTATCTCGGTTCTTGCGCCTCTCAGATGACCCTCGTGGTTGGTTTCGCTCAGGTCCTTCGTCCCCATTGGAGCTCTTTTGGCCTCATCGTCGTCCTCGGCTCTGGCGAGACTCCTCGACCCGACCTCCCGTCGATCGGTAGGCCTCGGTGACCTCTCTAGTAGCATAAGCACGCGTTAGTTGACTCGAAAGCGAACCAGGTCGCGTGGTGCGTTTTGCCGTATGGGGCGCCGCCGTTTAGCTCTAGCTCGCCGCCCGTGCCGGCCGACCTAACCCTCATGACCTCTTGCTTCGCAGTGCAGCGGTACTATTGCGAGTCATCCGAACCTTAGTTCACGCGCCGTGGACTTCGTCGCGGCGAACCGCGGGAAGCTCGCTGCCTGCTCTGTTGTCGAGCGCGTCCGGCAAGAATCTTATGCAGTCATTAGGTTAGCGGTAATGCGGGTTTAGCGCTAATGAGTCTATTACATGTGGGCCTAGGCGTTTAAGTGATAGTGTATTTTGTAGGTTTACGTTTCTTTTGTTTTGAAAACGTATTCTCGTGATGCGCTTTCGTCTGTTGCTTGGTGAGCCAAGCCCGTGGACCGAGTCAAAGTGACGCTGGGCCCATTGTCGACATTGTGGCTAGGTAGTGCTCGGTGAGAATAGGTGTTATGGCTTTAGAATTTCAGAAATGGTTTATAGTCGAACTAAAAATCTTGTTTAACTTCAAAATGCATAACTAAATCATTATAACTCCAAAATGATTGAATCCACTACTGTAATTTTGTTTTCTCTTGATCTTGCTGCTAAAAATAGTTTCGAGTATGTATCTGTTTCAGAAAATATTGTTTTAGGAATTAAACTTTTAACTCCTTTTCTTTGCAAAAGAAAAAGGTTGACATGTTGTACAATGTGTAACTAATTCATTTTAGCTCCAAATTTGTTGAATCAAATTTTGTTAGCTTCTACAGTAGGTGTACTTTAATCTAAAATTGGTTGGAATCATGATCTTTACAGAAATCACTTTTATCGAAATGTCTTTAGGACTAGTTTAATTAAGGTTCTAACAAATTCTTTATATTGAAAAATGCATAAGTATTTCTCTGTAACTCCAAAAACAGTAAACCCAATTTTGTTAGAAACTTGGGTTAGTGTAGTTTTATGGAAAATTAGATGTATGCATGTTGCTGTTTCTAAAAAAATCATGTTTTGCATGTAACTTGTGTACTACTTTTATGACTTAGAACGGTCATAAGTAATGCATTTTAACTCCAAATTGTGCAAACTCAATTTTGCTAACTTTAGGATGTTATTATCTATCTACTATAAAATTCCAAGTTCATAATGTTTCTGGAAATTCGTGATATGGACAGTAGCATCAATTAATTAGTTTTGAATTTTAAAAGCTTAAGAAAATGGTTTAGGCTATATCTTTTGCATGCCTAGTCCAAATGGAATGATTTTTGTTGGTAAGTTTATCTAAAATCATACCCTTACTTCTGTATGAATTTCAAGTGATTTGGATGATTTTGGTTTTGAGGTTCTTTGGTGACCTTCGCTCTTATTGGTTTTGTCGGTTGTTTTCGCTCTTTCGCTTAGGTTTCGACATTTGCGGTGACCACGAGAACGACCCTCCACAACAGGTTGAGCAATAGCAGCAAGGCAAGCAGTTTGATCATTTTAATCCCATTTATTTTAAGTATTTATTTTGTTTGCAACTACTATGTATGCATTGCTACCTTGTGTTAAACTATTGTCGTTAGTTTACCTAGTAGATGCATTTCCTTAAGCAAATGTCTATCCTCTACTACCATGAGCCTAGGTTATTGCTGTGATTAAAGTTCGTGGATGAGCTCTTGTCACTTAGTAGTTGCGAATTAAATGCTTAGCCATGCTTAGTTCAGGTAGAAATGGGCGGTTATCGACTTGTCGATAACCTTGATCTATGAAACTTATTATGGTTATTGATTTTCAGCCTTGTGCCATGTCTACTTATGAAAACTAAAACTGAAAATAAAAATGATTTAGACTTGGGCACAATGGTATGATGGTGTGATTGTGGGGTGTGGCCGGAATGGTGCAGAGTCAATTAAGGACCGAACATCTTGGGAGTATCATTATCCGAGTAATTTGTGCGTGCTAACCACACTAGAGGGTATGGGACCTCTCTTGACTTAGTACTTTGGCGGGTATTGGCTACGGGTCGCAGGAGTCGCGGGAGGATGGCGTTGGGAGCATTGTAGTGCGAAAGACTTCACCCGTGATGGGATCTGTTGTCTTCGACTTGCAATGTAGCGTATGGGTTTTCATCCATACGAGCGGCTCGTAGTTAATACACAATATTGGAAAACGTCTCGTAGGACTTAGCCGTGCGGCATACCTTCTAAGTGTGCTTTGTGGCTTAAAGGCGATGCGAAGTGTGGGTACATTGGTACACCTGCGAGGTTAAAACTATTCGAATAGCCTCGTCCTAGGTTATGGACACGCTTGGGTAAGCTTTCAAGAGTTAGACTAAAACCTTTTAATTAAAAATTGATGGGTGGCACGAATCGGGATTAGTGCTATGTTGTGGTGGCTATTGGGATAGTCACTTACAGTGGTTACTTGTATGTATCTGTACTTCTTTTACTTTGATAACAAAACAGATTTGCAAACTTGCTTTTAAAATGTATTACCTTATTGCAAATAAAGTTGGCTTCATGCAAAAGAGACATACAACCTCCACCTAAATAAGCTTGCATGTAGTTTATGAATAGGTGCGCTATTCCACACGTCGATCTTGCGGGTACAAAGACAATCTTTGTACTCGGTTGCTATGCTTGATGGTTTTGTTGCAGAGGAAGAAGGTGAGCCCGAGGGCCTCACTTTTGTGAGTTTGTGTTGTGGTAGCTATGGGCGACTAGCTTGGCGGCCTGGCCGGTTGCCTTGTGGGTGTGTGGCTAACGGTCGACTTTTGTTCTAGCCATCTTATGGCGCTTTTGCTTCATTGTCATTCTTGTATATTGATCTATTTGGCAGTCGGCTCTCTTTTGTAATAACTTTACTTTATGTCGTTGTTGAACTTAGTGATATATGTTGTATGGAAATGATGTGTAATTTTGTGATGATGTGCATATGTTGCAATTCTGGGAAACATATGTCCATCGAGGCTTAGAATGTTTAATTAGTAATGCTAGAACCATTTGGAGGTTAAGTGTTACTAGTTAAATATTCCGGGTCCTCACAAAGTTGGTATCAGAGCCATACTGACCGTAGAAACCACTAGCTCGGTCGCCTTTAGGATGTTTTGAAAAACCTATTTTCAAATAGTTCATGAAAATTTAAGTAGGTTCTCTAATTTTACTCCTTACCTATCTTAGCATGCTCAGCTCACCTTACTCTCACTTAAGTTTTGAAAAAGTTGTTCCTCTCTTCCTTTCAAAAGTTAGCCACTATCGATTAAATTGGTTTTGGGGGAACCATCAGAGCTTGGAGAAAGAAATGTGGACAGCTAACTAGTGGTTAGTAAATAAGGTAGGGAAGGAGAGGTAAATTCAACTAAAACTTGTGGGAATAAAAGGGTAAGAGGTGATATGAAATTAGCTAAATGCCTATACTCTATTAGGTGGTTATATCTTGATTTTTGGGATGTTTGAGCTAGAAGTGAGTTCTGAAATTTTGGTCTTCTCAAGCGATTACTCGGTCTTCCATACGAGTTAGTCGTTTTGGAAAGTCGATTTGGTGACTTATGGCCTTATGCTCTTTGGTGGTTACTTCTGAGCCTCTTAAATTGAGTTTGGATTTCTTTGTTTCTTTAACTCGGGATTGTAACTAATTTGTCTAAGTGAAACAGGATGGCTGGAGGGACCCGGAGCGGTCGGAATCGGCCAGTAGTCCCAATGAGGAGCTTCCCCTCCTCAGACCATGGCGGAAGTCCTCATGCGGTCGAGCAACCGTTCGGAGGACCGCAGAGTGTTGGAGGTCATCGCGAGGAACACCTCCACTCACTCTGGTGCCTCTGGATCCGAAGGGGGTGGCCATCAGGCTCGTGGGGGGCTTGCGGAGTTTCTCCGTACTCAGCCTCCTACTTTCTCCCGGTCCGAGGACCCCTTGGACGCCGACGACTGGCTGCGTCGGTTGGCGGAAGCTCAACGTTGCTCGATGCCGAGGCGCGAGGCGGGCACACCGCATCCCATCGGTTGGAGGGTGCGGCACTCTCATGGTGGGAGAATTTCCTCGCCATGCGACTGCGGGACACGTGGTCTCGTGGGAGGAGTTCGGTCGACTTTCCGTCGGGCCCATGTCCCCGCCACTGATGAAGTGAAGAAGAAGGAGTTCCTTGCGCTCAAGCAGGCGCAAATCATGATGAGTACCTCCATGAGTTCAACCATTTGGCGAGTGCGCTCCTGGCCGAGGTGGCCACCGATGAGGCCAGCGCAGAAAAGTTCATGGAGGGCTTGTCGAGGAGCTACGGGACAAGCTCTCTATTGTGGACTTCCCAACTTCCGGACCTTGGTGGACAAGGCCATCGTCGCGGCGCAAGGCGAGCGTTGGCGAGTCCATAGCGCAAATGGGAGGTCTATCGATGCTGCTCGGGCCGCCCTGCTCGTTCGTGTTGGGCGGCACCGAGGCCCACTCGAGCTTCACGGCGCGAGGCTTTCGGCACCAGCTCCACGTCCTCCGCAGCCGTGGCTCGATCGCGTCGCTGCGACCAGCCAGCAGGTTGCTCATCGCAACCCGCGCCGACGTCACTGTTTCTCTTTGCCACAACAAGGGCCACTACGCGGTAGTTGCCCTAAGAAAACTGGCGGCCTCGTCCTAATGGAGGACGTGGGCAAGGAGTGGTCACCGCGACCGAAGACCCGGGCTTGGGAGCGGCGAGTCAATCATATCTCGGTGAGGAGGCACGGGGCGCCCGCGTGGTGTTGGGTGCGCTTCTTGTCAATTTACATCCTGCTACAGTTTTATTTGACTCTGGAGCCTCGCACTCGTTTATTTCGAGGTCGTTTGCTGTTGATTGTGGGCTTCATTGTGTTCCTTTGGGGATTCCACTACTTATTCGCTCTCCGGGTTCGGAAATGAGAGCTGACCAGGTCTGCCAGGATGTTCCTATCCACATTGAAGGAGTGGGATTCTTGGCGAGTCTTATTCTACTCAATTCGGCGCGCCTGGATGTGATCCTTGGCATGGATTGGTTGTCCCGACACTTGGGGCAAATCGATTGTGCCAGGAGGATTGTCTACCTCACCAGTTCTTCAGGTGAACAAGTTGGGTTTTCCCCGCAGTTGCGAGAACCCTTTCTCGGTGCGCTTGAAGTGGAGCCAGCTCGGAGATCCAAGATGTTCCTACTGTTTGTGATTATGTGGATGTATTTCCTGAAGACTTGCCGGGGATGCCTCCCGTTCGAGGCTTGGAGTTCGTGATCGAGTTGCTGCCCGGTACTGCCCCGATTTCTAAGGCGCCGTACCGAATGCCTCCGAATGAGTTGGCGGAGTTGAAGAAGCAACTAGGTGAGCTGCAAGAGAAGGGTTTCATTCGTCCTAGCTCATCTCCTTGGGGTTGTCCAGCTATTTTTGTAAAGAAGAAGGACAAGACACTGCGTATGTGTGTTGATTACCGTCCGCTTAATGAGGTGACGGTAAAGAACAAGTATCCTTTGCCTCGTATTGATGATCTCTTTGATCAGTTGGCTGGAGCCAAGGTGTTCTCGAAGATTGATTTGAGATTGGGCTATCATCGAGTCGAATCGAGTGAAGATATCCCGAAGACGGCTTTCACTACTCGTTATGGTCTTTACGAGTACACCGTCATGTCTTTTAGCTTAACTAATGCTCCCGCTTTATTCATGAACCTTATGAATTCAATATTCATGGAGTATTTGGATAAGTTTGTGGTGGTTTTCATTGATGATATTCTTATCTACTCCAAGAGCAATGAAGAGCATCTTGGAGCATCTTAAGCTTGTGTTGGGCAAGCTGCGTGAGCACCAGTTGTATGCGAAGTTCAGCAAGTGCGAGTTCTGGTTGAAGCAAGTGGCATTCTTGGGCCATGTTCTTTCAGCAGGGGGTGTAGCTGTGGATCCTAGCAAAGTCGGGATGTCTTTGTCTTGGGGTCAGCCAAGTCGGTCAGCGATGTGCGGAGTTTTCTTAGTTTGGCCGGCTACTATCGCGATTTATCGAGAATTTCTCCAAGATTGCGGCCGATGACCGAATTGCTCAAGAAAGACAAAAAGTTTGAGTGGTCCACTTGCTTGTGATGTGAGCTTTCGGGAACTCAAGAAGCGGTTGACCTCATTGATGCTTGTTCTCCCGATATTCACAAGAGTTTTGATATCTATTGTGATGCTTCTCGTCGTGGTCTTGGTTGTGTTCTCATGCGGGAGGGCAAGGTTGTGGCCTATGCATCACGGCGATTGAGGCCTCATGAACTCAACTATCCTACCCATGATTTGGAGTTAGTCTGCTGTGGTTCATGCACTCAAGATTTGGCGGCATTATCGATTGGTAACCGTTGTGAGGTGTATTCGACCACAAGAGCTTGAAGTACTTGTTCACCCAACGGATCTGAACCTCGGGCAAAGAAGATGGTTGGAATTGATCAAGGACTATGATATGGGCATTCGGTATCATCCGGGCAAGGCCAATGTTGTTGCGGATGCACTCGGTCGGAAGGTGTATTGCAACATGTTGATGCTCCAAGAGCAACGACCTACCCTCATTTAAATTTCAGCGCCTCAATTTGGGTTTGGTTGAGCACGGTTCTCTTGCTACCTTGGTCATGCGGCCAACCACAGTGGACCAAATCAAGGCGGCACAAAGATACGAGATGTGGGTGTGAGCGGATCAAGCGAACATCAAGGATGGGATAGCCAAGTGCTTTTCGGAGGATGAACATGGCGTTGTATGGTTTGGGCGGCGTCTTGTGGTTCCTAAGGTCATGGAGTTGCGGGACTTGATTCTCCGCGAAGCCCATTATTCTCCTTTGTCTATCCATCCGGGGCTACCAAGATGTATCGGGACCTTCGTCGAGATTTTGAGTGGACCCGTATGAAGCGGGAGATTGCGGGTTCGTTGCGAGTGCGATGTGTCTTTGTCGTGTGAAGGCGAGCATCGGCGACCAGCGAGTCTTCTTCACCTTTGCTGTGCGAGAATGGAAGTGGGATTCGTTGGTATGGATTTCATCACGGTGCGCCGTACTTCATCCGGGAAGGGCGCCATCCGGTTGTCATTGATCGGTTGTGAAGGTGGCCCATTTTACGCGGTGCGTACCAACCTCGGTGTCGATCGGTTGGCGGATCTCTATGTATCCCACATTGTGTGCTGCATGGTGTGCCACGAGCGATTGTGTCGGACCGTGGTTCTCTTTTACTTCTCGGTTTTGGCATCGATTGCGAGGAGGCCATGGGGACACGTCTTTCTTTGATTCACTTACCATCCTCGGTGATGGTCGACGGAGAAGTCAACCAGTCTTGGAGGACATGCTTGAGCTTGTGTCCTTTCTTATGGGAAGAATTGGGAGAAGTGCCTTCCGTTTGCGAGTTCTCCTACAATAACGACTTTCGAGGCTAGTCTTGGCATGGCACCATTTGAGGCTTTATATGGGAGGAGGTGCGAACCCCATTGAACTGGTCGGCGGTGGCGGCGGTTTTGGTCGGACTTGATCAACGAGGCGAAAGTCGAGTTGGTGATTCATGAGCATCTGCGTCGGCCCGATCGAGCGAAGAGCTATGCGGTCGCCGTCGCCGTGAGTTGAGATTTGAGCCCAATGACTTTGTGTATCTCAAAGTCTCACCATTGAAGGGCCATCGCGTTTGGCATCAAGGGCAAGTTGGCTCCCGATATGTTGGGCCTTATCGCGTCATCGAGAGAGTGAGGCTGTTGCTTATAGGCTTGAGTTGCCGGTGACACTTGAGGGGTACATGATGTGTTCCATGTGTCCCAAGCGAAGAAGTGTCTCCGCGTCCGAATGAGGAAGCTCCTTTGGAAGGTCTCGATGTACAAGAAGACTTGACCTACGCGGCGTCCTTTTCGCATCCTTGAGGAAGCTGAGCGGAGAACAAGAAACCGTTCCATCAAATTTCTTAAAGTCCGATGGGCAAATCATTACGAAGATGAAGCAACTTGGGAGCGAGAAGATCGTCTCGTGCAGATTACCCTTCCTTCTTTTAAGTGAACTAAATCTCGGGACGAGATTCTTGTAAGGGGAGATTTGTAACATCCCAAACTTTGATTTATGTTCTAAATGTAATTTGTGAGGATAATTTAAAACTTTTGTTGCCTCATGAGTCATTTGGAAAGTTTCTAGAATTATTCCCCAATAATTTCCTAATTAAAAGAACCATATTTCTTTAATGGAAATTGTTGTCGCTAAAAATTTTCAAACCAAATTTTGTGATTATCCTCTGGGAGTATTTTTCCTAAGTTCTTGGGTTGATGGGTGACCCTCCAAAAGTTTCACCATTTTTAGAAGTTGTTGGAATATTTTTGGAGACAAGTCAAACATAAAGAGCATACACTTAAAATAATTTTTGGGAAGAATTTACTTCAAGTGAAACTCAGGGAAATAATTTATTTACATCTTATAATAATTATCATGAATAAATATTATTGTTCCAAAATTTTGGAGCTAAACTCAATCCACATAAAATTCAAACTTGCTTCAATAACCTATTGTAAGTTTGAATTTAAAATTAAACAAAAAAATCATGAACAGTGAGGTTTCAAAATTTTTATGGGTTCTAGACCATCCCAGAACCTCTGTGAATTATTTCACAATTTTATGAAATTTATTTCTATTTTCTAAGCTTTGGTCAATCTAGAAATCAAGAAAATCAATTCGGTCAAACCTAACCTAACCCTCGGACTCATCATCGTTCCTCGGGCTCGATGCGTCTCGTGAAACGACTCACCTAACCCACTAAAGCGCACGCGTGCGCGCCGTCCGTCGTGTGTCAACGATCCGATCGCGTCATCGCTTCGGCGAGTTTAAAATCCCAGCGTGTTTGTCGACCTTTGGATCTCGATCCAACGGTCCCTAGTGTTTCACTTAAAGCGACCTCACGCCGCCCGTGTGTCTCGACTACAGGCCGCTGTCGACATCATCGTCTACCTCGTGACTCGCGCTCGAGCTCGCTTTGCCACGCGCGAGCTGCTCGCCCGACTCCGTCAACGCCGTCAATCCACCGCCTCCAACCAATCTCGAGCATCTCCGTTCCTTCCGTTGCCAACTCCGTCACTCTCGCGAGATAACACCCCCTCGGCCCTCCATTTCACTCATTCTTCCTCTGGGCCGAGGAAGAAGAGGCTGATCGAGCTCCTTTTCTCGGTAAGCCTTCCCGGTGCTCCTTATCGGTGTTGTGGTTTATGCCGTTTCCACTTTTGCTTATCGGGAGCTCCTTTTTGCTGTAGCTCGGGTCCATCTTCGTGCCCTCGCCGCATCCCAGGCGCGGATCGGTGGCATTCCCGAGCTCTTTCGTCTCAATAGGTATGGACCTCGATCGTTCGCGTCCTACTGCCGTGCCTTGGTTTCTGAGCATTAACCCTCAATCCATTTCGGTAATGCACGCGAAGCTTGGTGATTCGAGGTTTTGCTCATTTCCGCCGTGTTGCAACCGTTCATTCCCACTTGATTCGGTAAGCATCTTGCCGATTTCGCTCTTGTAGCTTCCTATCTCGGTTCTTGCGCCTCTCGATGACCCTCGTGGTTGGTTTCGCTCAGTCCTTCGTCCCCATTGGAGCTCTTTTCGGCCTCATCGTCGTCCTCGGCTCGCGAGACTCCTCGACTCCCGACCTCCCGTCGATCGGTAGGCCTCGGTGACCTCTCTAGTAGCATAAGCACGCGTTAGTTGACTCGAAACGAACCGGTCGCGTGGTGCACGTTTGCCGTATGGGGCGCGCCGTTTAGCTCTAGCTCGCCGCGGTGCGGCCGACCTAACCCTCATGACCTCTTGCTTCGTGCGCGTACTATTGCGGAGTCATCCGAACCTTAGTTCACGCGGCCGTGGACTTCGTCGCCGCGAACCGCGGGAAGCTCGCCGCCTGCTCTGTTGTCGGGCGCGTCGGCAAGGGCTTGTAGCAGGTCATTAGGTTAGCGGTAATGCCGGGTTTAGCGCTAATGAGTCTATTACATGTGGGCCTAGGCGTTTAAGTGATAGTGTATTTTGTAGGTTTACGTTTCTTTTGTTTTGAAAACGTATTCTCAGCGGTACGCTTTCGTCCTGTTGCGGCTGAGCCAAGCCCACGTGGACCGAGTCAAAGTGACGCGGGCCCGCCGTCGGCCGGCCGTGGCTAGGTAGTGCTCGGTGAGAATAGGTGTTATGGCTTTAGAATTTGAGAAAGGGTTTATAGTCGAACTAAAAATCTTGTTTAACTTCAAAATGCATAACTAAATCATTATAACTCCAAAATGATTGAATCCACTTCTGGTAATTTTGTTTTCTCTTGATCTTGCTGCTAAAAATAGTTTCGAGTATGTATCTGTTTCAGAAAATATTGTTTTAGGAATTAAACTTTTAACTCCTTTTCTTTGCAAAAGAAAAAGGTTGACATGTTGTACAATGTGTAACTAATTCATTTTAGCTCCAAATTTGTTGAATCAAATTTTGTTAGCTTCTACAGTAGGTGTACTTTAATCTAAAATTGGTTGGAATCATGATACTGTTACAGAAATCACTTTTATCGAAATGTCTTTAGGACTAGTTTAATTAAGGTTCTAACAAATTCTTTATATTGAAAAATGCATAAGTATTTCTCTGTAACTCCAAAACAGTAAACCCAATTTTGTTAGAAACTTGGGTTAGTGTAGTTTATGGAAAATTAGATGTATGCATGTTGCTGTTTCTAAAAAATCATGTTTTGCATGTAACTTGTGTACTACTTTTATGACTTAGAACGGTCATAAGTAATGCATTTTAACTCCAAATTGTGCAAACTCAATTTTGCTAACTTTAGGATGTTATTATCTATCTACTATAAAAATTCCAAGTTCATAATGTTTCTGGAAATTCGTGATATGGACAGTAGCATCAATTAATTAGTTTTGAATTTTAAAAGCTTAAGAAAATGGTTTAGGCTATATCTTTTGCATGCCTAGTCCAAATGGAATGATTTTTGTTGGTAAGTTTATCTAAAATCATACCCTTACTTCTGTATGAATTTCAAGTGATTTGGATGATTTTGGTTTTGAGGTTCTTTCGGTGACCTTCGCTCTTATTGGTTTTGTCGGTTGTTTTCGCTCTTTCGCTTAGGTTTCGACATTTGCGGTGACCACAGAACGACCCTCCACAACAGGTTGAGCAACAGCAGCAAGGCAAGCAGTTTGATCATTTTAATCCCATTTATTTTAAGTATTTATTTTGTTTGCAACTACTATGTATGCATTGCTACCTTGTGTTAAACTATTGTCGTTAGTTTACCTAGTAGATGCATTTCCTTAAGCAAATGTCTATCCTCTACTACCATGAGCCTAGGTTATTGCTGTGATTAAAGTTCGTGGATGAGCTCTTGTCACTTAGTAGTTGCGAATTAAATGCTTAGCCATGCTTAGTTCCTAGAAATGGGCGGTTATCGACTTGTCGATAACCTTGATCACATGAAACTTATTATGGTTATTGATTTTCAGCCTTGTGCCATGTCTACTTATGAAAACTAAAACTGAAAATAAAAATGATTTAGACTTGGGCACAATGGTATGATGGTGTGATTGTGGGGTGTGGTGGAATGGTGCCCGAGTCAATTAAGGACCGAACATCTTGGGAGTATCTGTTATCCGAGTAATTTGTGCGTGCTAACCACACTAGAGGGTATGGGACCTCTCTTGACTTAGTACTTTGGCGGGTATTGGCTACGGGTCGCAGGAGTCGCGGGAGGGATGGCGTTGGGAGCATTGTAGTGCGAAAGACTTCACCCGTGATGGGATCTGTTGTCTTTCGGCTTGCAATGTAAGCGTATGGGTTTTCATCCATACGAGCGGCTCGTAGTTAATACACAATATTGGAAAACGTCTCGTAGGACTTAGCCGTGCCGGCATACCTTCGGAAGTGTGCTTTGTAGCTTAAAGGCGATGCAAGTGTGGGTACATTGGTACACCCTGCAGGTTAAAACTATTCGAATAGCCTCGTCCTAGGTTATGGACACGCTTGGGTAAGCTTTCAAGAGTTAGACTAAAACCTTTTAATTAAAAATTGATGGGTGGCACGAATCGGGGATTCGTGCTATGTTGTGGTGGCTATTGGGATAGTCACTTACAGGTGGTTACTTGTATGTATCTGTACTTACTGTTACTTTGATAACAAAACAGATTTGCAAACTTGCTTTTAAAATGTATTACCTTATTGCAAATAAAGTTGGCTTCATGCAAAAAGAGACATACAACCTCCACCTAAATAAGCTTGCATGTAGTTTATGAATAGGTCTGCTATTCCACACGTCAGTCTTGCGGGTACAAAGACAATCTTTGTACTCAGTTGCTATGCTTGATGGTTTTGTTGCAGAGGAAGAAGGTGAGCCCGAGGGGCCTCACTTTTGTGAGCTGTGTTGTGGTAGCTTGCGGGGCGACTAGCTTGGCGGCCCGGTCGGTTGCCTTGTGGGTGTGTGGCTAACCGGTCGACTTTTGTTCTAGCCATCTTATGGCGCTTTTGCTTCCGCTGTCATTCTTGTATATTGATCTATTTGGCCGGTCGGCTCTCTTTTGTAATAACTTTACTTTATGTCGTTGTTGAACTTAGTGATATATGTTGTATGGAAATGATGTGTAATTTTGTGATGATGTGCATATGTTGCAATGCAGGAAACATATGTCCATCGAGGCTTAGAATGTTTAATTAGTAATGCTAGAACCATTTGGAGGTTAAGTGTTACTAGTTAAATATTCCGGGTCCTCACAGAGCCGCCGCGTAACAACACAACTGACTCGCCTCCGACGACCCTAGGTCCCCATGCCTAGCCTGTTAGCACCATAGTGACCCACAGAGTCCAGTGCACCAAGCCATTAGCCAGAGGATGCCTATCTCGTGAACGCCACCTTGAGCCCAAGAGCCTCCGCCGCTTCTTGCCAGCGTAGAACCACCTCTGTCCATCTCTCCCCTCTTCGCCAATACCCAACTCTTCGCCAAGGAGCCCTCTTTCTATTTCACTCCTCAACATCACCGTTCGCCACGTTGTTCGCCATCAGCGAACTCGCCTTTGCGCTCGACCGTGTGGCTCTATTCTCTCTCTCTCTCTGACAGTTGGCCCCACTCGCGACTAAGATTAGTTTAACACTAATGACATTAGTTAGGACTAATAAGTGTATGACATGTGGGGCCGACCGAAAAACTAATAAAAAATCTAATTTAAATGTGTTTTAGTAAATGAGTCATTGACATGCGGGATCCACTAACTGTTTTTGTTAACTTAAATGTGTTTAAAACCCGAGAGACTAATAAGTGGACCCCACTTGTCTAAGGGTTAACTCGAGGATAAAATCAAATTAAGTTTAATCACTCAATTAAATACTAATGAGTCTATGACATGTGAGACCATCACTATTTTCTTAAATAAAGTCATGATTTAAAAACACGAGAGGCTGACATGTAAGAAATTGATTTAAAAAAAATAGGAAAAGCCGCTTTCAGTTCAAAGGAAATATGTCTTCTTTGTTGGAAAAATTAATTTCAAAAAATACGCTATCGATTTCATCACTTTCTTAATTTTTAGGATTTTTCAAACCAAGCAAATTTCAATGCTAATAACTTTTGCATATGAACTCCAAATTAGATTATTCTTTTTTATTAATTCATATAAAATCATGGTTGGTCCTAATATGCAAAAATATTTGAATTTTGTTTCTATTAAATTTATTTTATTATTTGTGATTTATTCTCAGTTTTTTCAAATAGATGTCGGAATCGCAAACGAAATTTACGACAAACAAGCACCCTCATTTTTTGAGCAACCTGAGCAAGGCAAGCACCTCCTTTGATCATGTTGATCCCACTATTTCAATTATTGTATTTTGTTTGCAAAGTTATTGATGCATGCGTGTATGTTTGGCTAAAAATTCCTAAGTTTTGGGTAATGGTAGTTAAATTCCTATTGTATGCATGAATCCTCCTTGTGAATTTGATATCCTTACTATTGTATCCCTTAGGACATGGTGTAGACAGTAGCTAATGTTAGTTGGGTATATATCATTTACAAGTATCGAATAAATGCTTAGCCATGCTCTAGTTTTCACTAGATTTGAACATTTGATAAAATTTTGCGTATGAATTTGGGAGATTTTGAAATGTTGGACTGGAGGGATTACCTCTATTAGTTTGATATAAAAATAAAAATTAAAAACCTAGTTTTTGACACAAGAGAGTTATATCATGAACTGAAAAATATGAGAGGTGTGATCTCACATGTAGATTGGGGGAGATCCTCGCTTGGGTTGATTAAGGACCGAATGCCAGTGTATCTAATATAAGCCTAAGAGTACAACCACATGTGCTAGTTATGGGATAGCCTTAGATAATTAAGTTATATAGGAATAGCCTTGCATGTTGGTAGGCCGTAGTAGTACGAGCAATCCAGGTAGGTTTGCTCGAAGGGGCTCCCTTCACCAATGTGTCGGGACCAAAGCTTGCTGATACAACGGCGAATGTCTCACTAAAACGGGGGGTACCTGGGTAAAGTGAGGGTTTATCATTCGCGAGGCTAGTGCAAGGTTAGGACTAGGTGATGTAAAGGCTTTGTTACTAGCAAGATTGAGTAGTTTTGATCTGTGTGCTACTTTTTTGTTAAAGGCAAAATCTGGGTTTCATGCCAACTAGACTTTTGAAGGTTATGATCTTAGCTTTCTAGAATGATAAAAATCTTGGATTTTGGTTAATCCTATCAAAAGTTATTAATTATTTACTATTGCTATTTAATTCTATCAGACAGTTTATGGTTTAGACTTTCATCTGATAACTAGACATGGAAGTTGGCCAAATTAGAAAGGCTCGCCAACTAAGTTATTATAGAGGATTTCAGTATCTTACCATAGAGTCTAAGATCACTCATTTTCGAGTTTTAGAGCAAAAGTTATGAAGGTTTTAATACCGTTGTCCAATATAGTCTCCTGCTAGACTGTCGTCTAAATTGAATAGAACAATTGTAAGAACCTTGGGTTTAGGAAGATGAGATTAAGCGTTGCGAGTAATGTCGTATTCATGTTGTTCTTATTCAAGTAATTCAATTATGTAGGAGGAGAGGGTTCGAGATTAGTGGCTTCGTCCTTGCCTCCTAACGCACCGCAGTTCGAAAAGCAAGTACATTAATTGTGTGATGTATTGCTATTGTTTGTTCATATTACTTGATGTTCATGCCATGACTGACTACTATAGTCTATGAGTAGTTTTCAATGATTTATGTTTCGATCCATGTATGAGAATCCATACTTCTTGAGATTTCGTTTCACAAATTCATATATTCATTCATTCATTGTTCATGATTCACCCACGGTAGTGAGATGTAAAGACACATCAATTCCAGTATGGGCATGTAAGACCCACCATTCCAATGTGGACAGATTGGATCCCTGTTATGAAATATTCTTCATACGGGCCTTGGATCCGACGGGTGTTCACTGGCTATACTGGTATAAGCAGAAGTGGAGTTCATTTATTTCATTCATTCATGTGATTTCTGCTATTCTACATTCATAATCTATAATGTGTTTGTTATATTCTTATTCATTGTTATTCATATTATTCCTTTGTGCTTGCTGAGTCGTGGACTCATTCTTGCTATACTTATTTGTTTTAGGTAAACATTGAAGACGACATGCTTAGGAGGGAATAATCACAGAACACTTCATTCACATTACTTTAATCACCTTTAATTAGATGAACTTGTCATTACTTTATATTGGAGAAATGTTAGATTGTAATAATTGGAGTTTGATGGTTGATGTCCTCTTCCATTATGATATGTTGAGATAGTAATTGCCTAAGATCTTCGTATAGTCTATTGATAGGTTTATCATAGATGATTCAATATGATTAGATAATTAGAGTTTGATATGTTGATGAATTCTGATTCAATTCTTATGATCATTTTATCATTTGTTGATTCCTACATGATATTAGTTGAGAGATTGCTGAAATTATTTCGTATTGTTGATATATGCTAGACTTCTTGGTAATATCTTGGTTTCCGTATAGCCAAGGTGTTACAGTACTAGCCACTGATCATGAGACTAGCACAGTACACACACGAGGACTTCGGGTATTCAACGGCTGAAGTCCGACAAAACCAGTCCGGGAGCAAGAAACCGAGCCCTTGTCATCACCGTCGTTGTTCCATCCGTAAACTTACGTAGTGAGTACTTCCTGTATGTATTAAGAACTGCTACCATATGAAGTTTGTTGATTGAAATATACAAAGATAGAATTGTGCAAGCATCAAACTTGTCCATACAAGCAAAACGGCTATAAAATAGGCCTGTCGAAGGAAAGCTAGCTTCCCAACAGAAATTGTATCAACCATGTGTACTATGAGATCATACACTAATTCTTAAATCAAGCACTCCAGCACACACACAGTCTAGGGAGTTCAGTATATTATATGGAGCTTTCTCTTAACAGAGTGCATCTTGCAGTTGGAATTACACAAAACCATGAGGAAGTTTACTTGAATTTGGGGCCATCCCTCCTCTTGAAGACAAATTAGAACCTGCATATGTTATATATAGATTCAGTTAATAATATAATATTAATCTAAAAAAATATATGTACTTAATTCTGAGATGCAACAGTTCCAAATATGTTTAGAGTGATCTAATTGTAAATTAATGTAAAAAAAACTGTTAAATCAGGTTGACTTTTCCACCCTATAAACTCAAGGTACCTCCTTTAGCTTGAGAGGTAATAAAAGAAAAGGCTGGAAATTCTCTAATTATTCGGGACCAATAGAGAAGGATTTATGCCACTTATGTTGGTGTTGCCAGATTACAATGGTGTGTACGATATTAATCAGATTTAGATATTAGAACAGTTACAATTGTATGAAAAATACAAGTATATTTTTAGTCATGTGCATTAGAGTTGTACATCAAATACAACTGTATTTTCAGATCAAGCCGCACAACTGTTGTGCGGGTAATTCATGCTTGTTGTATTAAAGATGGCTCATATATAAAATTTTTGGTTCAAAACGTCAGCAGCCAATGCTTCTTAATCACAATTGACTTTTCTATCTATCCTCTAAAATATATTTTTTGAATTCATCCTAACATATTAATTTAATTCAGTGCTTAATCTTTTTTATGTAAGTACGTTACTGGTTCAGATTTTTGGTCAAGCAAATATATACCGCACGAGGGGTATCTATATCTTCCTCTGAAATGTAATTTATTTCTGAGTGAAAAGATTTGAGTAATACACGACAGTGAGACTAGAGGGATAAGGTTTAAATAATAAAGAATTGGAAATAAGCAGTGCAACCAACCGAAGCTATTTACCTCAGAAAACAGCACAAGTAGCTATCTAGATATCATACAATAAAAACAGCTTTGAAATAATACTTACACCAGCAAACAATGTCTCAAGCTTGCTGGTATTAATGCTCATGTAAGCAAACATGACTAAAATATACCTGTCCAATTATACAACTGCCTCAATGCAACACGAATAATATCAACCATCTATACTACAAGATGATACGCTAAATCATAAAGCAAGTGCGCGGGCACACACTGTTCTGGGAAATAAAGTATTGAGCTTTGTCTTAACAAACTGAACCTTCGTGATGGAATTACACAAAACCATGCAGATGATTACCTGAAGTTGCAGCCGTTTGTCCTCTAGTTGACCAACAAGGACCTGCATATCATGTCCAATGATTGACTGAATAGTACTATAATATTAATCTAAACCAATGTATATATGCACTTACAAGTTACAGTATCAAATATGTTAAAGTAAACTGTAAAGTAGCGTAAAAAAATCTATTAAACTACTTTAACTTTTCTACCCTTAAGATTTTTGTATTACGATAAAACTTAATGCACATGTAAAAGCAAAGTTATCTTAATAGGAATCTATTACATCACCCACATGGGAAAGCAAAGCACACTAGATAGTGAAAGGTGTTCAGCTCACATATGTGGTTTTCAAGGAGAGGATTACTTGATATTGAGGCCCCAATCTTTCGTTTTTTAGACCGACTTGGACCTGGAAATGGTTTGGTAAGATTCAATGAGTAATGTTGCTCAAGAACTACATAATTGCAACTAGAAACAAGTTGAAATATTTTTAAACTGCCTTCCAAATTGCACACTTGAATTCATACCATGATCATGCGCACTAGGATCAGCTGATCTCTGTAGAGGAATGAAAGCATAAATCATATATATGAAGACAGAACATGGAAAGGAAAAGGTATTGATCAACGATATAAATGTCTGTAATTACTATATGTTTCCAAAAGAGAAGTATATATTTGGCACCTTCTGCAGAAGGATCCCTTCTACTTTTCCGGTTTTCAGAAACTCGGAAACTTTTGGTCTGGAGCGGAATATATGGTCGTACTCCTTGTGAATGTAGTACTGAAATGAGAGAAAAAAGATACTGAATTTAACGTACATACAACTGAAAAATTAGTTTAAGTATGATTGCATATGGATTAAATACAATAAACAATGTTTTTTTTAGGTTCACGATTTTTCCCATCCAAACTGCCTTAAAGAAGAAGAGCACCCTACTCTGTGAGATGTCCACAGGAGCAATGCTCAAACCGCGACGGGCTTTTAGGAGCTTAAAACTCTCCTGTACCACTGTGCCCCTAGCACAGTCCTTGCACTACTGTGCCACAGCACAGTTTCTACCATGCCACAGCACAGCTAACAGTGAGGCCCAGGGATCGAACCCTGGTTGGCGCTTGTCTCAACACAAGCCGGACCAAGTGAGCTATCGCTCACTCCTCAATAAACAATGTTATTGTCCAAACCATAAGAATATGTGTACTGATAATGTTCTGTAAGCAAAGTTATGTAACGAAACATACTGAAATGAGGTCATCTAATGGCCACAAAATCATGACACATGTGCATCATAAGTATGACCCTACAAGGACTCGAATATATATATATATATATATATATATATATATATATATATATATATATATATACATACATACAGCTTAATATAATACCAAATGATACTTTGAAATTCAATTAACTTTCTATATATGAAAAAGAACAAAGTACACAATATCTGGGAGTACAATGAATATGCATGGTACAAAATTAATTGCTACAATTTTTCTGAAGGACAAAAGGTCAAGTTATCATGCATTCAATAAAAAAAAGAACTACAAAAGGTTAACTAGCTACTAGTGATATCTTAACAATTTCTCACTAGATCAATTTACAAATTTGAATATGCTAGTATATAATTCCAAACAAGCTAGGCATCACAGGGTAACCAGTAAATTAAAAGACGCTTAGTAACAAAAGGGAAAAAAACTTAATGAACGTAAGAGATCAATCATAATGCAAGGTATCAAATGAATAATCAATTATCGTGGCCCTTAAATAGTCACACAGAAACTTTGTACAGTTCCCATATATCACATCTGTTTTAGCATTAGGGTTTGCCGATTAGTGGTTGTGGCCTAGGAATCGGCCAGCCGAAGTGAGTCCTCTCTGCATCAAGTGGAAAACACGTCCTAGCGGTGCTCAGCCCAAGTAGACAGCTGCAACTTACCATTAGCCTGCAGCTAGTGCATGTCACAGTCCTGCCCCTGATTACAATGGTAGAATGGAGCAACTCTATTGCTGTACTATTGTTGGTAATTTCTTGTGCACACTGTTGATTTGCATTGCAGAATATGATAAGTGGGATCGAATTCCATTAAGCGCAATAGAGTTAGTATCGATCCAAAGTAGTGGTTTTCTCGTCTTTGAACTGTCTGTTGTTTTTAGATAATAGAAGGGCAAACCTCCTGGTCTCTACATCATACGATGCACATAACCATAAATTATTACAAACGAGCAAATCGGCTTACAAAAGGCAGGCTAAGAACTAAATGACAAACAAATTGTCATACTGTAGCCAACATCGGGAACAGCCCGCTGCCGACGACAGCTAGCTTCTCCTTCATCCAACACATCCCTATCACCGGTAAACACCAGGTCGTCCACCAGCGCAACGACACAGGAACAGTAGCTGTGCAACAGGGTGCTTGAGGGTCAAATCACCAAAGCGACGCCTCCAAGGAGGAATCACAGAAAACGTTGCCATATTCAACCAATGAAGATCAGATCTAGGATTTTCACTCCAGTGAGCAGATACCGGTGCTCCAAGACAACGCCTTCAAGAAGGACACGACGCTCATCCTCTGACCTAACCAACGAATGCCAGATCAAAACTCAGTATGTCATCGCCGCTGGATCCAACCACTGAAGGTTAGATCAAGGGTTTTCACTCCAGTGAGCAGATACCGGTGCTCCAAGACAACGCCTTCGAGAAGGACATGACGCTCATCGTCTGACCCAACCAATGAAAGCCAGATCAATGCTTAGTACGTCGTCGTCGCTGGATCCAACCACTAAAGGTCAGATCAAGGGCTTTCACCCCCGTGAGCAGATACCAATGCTCCAAGATGACGCCTTCAAGAAGGACACGACACTCATCGTCTAACCCAAACCAGTGAAGGCCAGATCAGTGCTCAGTACGTCGTTGTTGCCGGATCCAACCACTGAAGGCTAGATTAATTTCCCTAGTGAGCAGATACCAATGCTCCAAGACAACGCCTTCAAGAAGGACACGATGCTTGTCGTCTAACCCAACCAGTGAAGGCCAGATCAATGCTCAGTACGTTGTCATCGCCGGATCCAACCACTGAAGGCTAGATCAAGGGTTTTCACCCAGGAGAGTAGGTACCGGTGTTCCAAGACTACACCGCAAAACACCTCGTCGCCAGATCCAACCAGTAAAGGTTAGATCGCCGCCACTGTCCAATGCAACTATGAACCACAGCCTGGCACATCCGCGAAGCTACGGTCACACACAACCTCCTCGGAAGGGAGGCCGACGGCCACCATGGGCCACGCACCGCATCGCCGCCAGATCCCACCCGGGCCAGCCTCCCACCGTCCAGATCCAGCGACAGATCCAGAAACAGCAGAGATGCCACACCACGGATCTCGCCATCCTCAATGCGGACGAGCCTCCCAGCCAAACCAATGGCCGCCCACCATTCGGAGCCACCACCGGACTCCAAAATCTTGGCACAGCAGCAGGAGAAGAAACCATATGGAGAAAAGCCAAAGGAAAATCCGGAAAATGGTGGAGCGCAAGCAATGTGGAGAGGCCCTGCCCCCGGCGGCGGCGGCATCGGCCACCAACTGCAGCGGCAAGGGGAGCGAGGTCGAGGGAGGAGGTCCTCTGGCTGGAGGTGGCCGATCTGGATCTGTTTTTCTTTTGGGATAGGTTGGCTCATATACGGCTACTATTGCAGTTAGTTGCTTTCTATTGTTTTTTATGATAACATGCTTTATTTATGTTGACTATGGGGAAAAAATTAGACATGGGATAATAATATGATGTGATTACATCAATATTAAGTTTGAACATTTTTGTCTATAGTTTTTACTAAATCTATAACGGATCAGTTTGCAAAAAACCCGCTTGACTAGTTGAAAATCTGACGATTAATTTAATGAATGCCACATCGTTTACATTGCTCTGCTCACACAATCACTCATGTATCTAAGCAGATTAATGCTTGAAGATGAAGGTAGAGCGCTCCAATCACATCGTCAGGTTCCTATTCTCACTCCTACAACTCTTGTAGTTTGGGAGAAGAAACTGACGCCATAACCATTGCAAATTATTTTTTGCAAGGATATATATGTTTTCACCTCCTCGCTGAGAACCGAACCTAGGACAAGAGCTATGCACTCGCATGCATCACTGTGAACTTATCCCGGTCTGCTACGTACCCTTGCAAATAAATGAGTTTTGAGTGTTTGATTGTAGCTCAAAAAATATTGGGCTAGCTGGCCACTATACTCAACTTGATTCTATTTCATGCCATATTTTGCATGAATGGTATCAACATTTATTCGCAACAAGAACGGGCATGTGAAATGTATTTTTTTTCTTATCAATTTTGTAGAAGTTTGATTGCATGTTGAAATGAGTAAATTTCCCCCAGGATTTTCAAAATTGAAATATCCAGTAATTTTACACATTTAAAATGTTTTTAGAAGCAACATTCTGTTTTGGTTTAAATAAGTAACAGAAATTTGGTGCGACGGTTCTTCGGGAATATACACTATATGCATGAGAGTTGTCCACATCGATTTTATTATTTGTTCCATTTCTATTATATCTTGTCAGGTATACATATTTCTTATGCAGCATATATAGTCATGTTACATATATAGCTTGAGAAGGTGAATACAACTTTTTCATATGTTTGTCGAGGAACTCATGGCGTTGTAAGCATCACATGTATTCCTCACCATGGAGCTAGCCCAAATTTCCTCAAACACAACATACCTTGTTCATTGCAAAACTCATGTTTTAGGTCTAGATCTTCTTGAAGCAGTACGGAAATACAGAAGGAGACACATGTATAACTTTTGCTTCCAACCATAAGTATCCTAGCTTTCTATTTCATGTATATGTAACAGCGAATACGAGCATAATTTCACAAAAGCTGCTGAAATTAGATATGCTAATTCATAATATGTTATTAATCTATTGTAAGATGGGTAATACATGAAAAAACTGCCATCCTAACGAAACAAACATACTGATTTTCAGAAAGTGAGATTAAATCCATCCTTTGTTTCGTATTCTCATTGAAAATAAAAACACTGTTATATGTTGCAAGATGAGCAGCCAAGGAAAATAACGAGATAAAAGTCTAAGGGCACCACAACAGGAAAGTAATTACCTTGTTTTTCCTCCTCCGATTTGTTCGAGTCCTTTCCACAGCTTTCCATCCATCCAAATCGACCGTGGATGGATGAACCTTGAGCCAACGTGGGAGAGGTATTTCGTGCTCATCGGGTTCTGCCACTGCGAAAGATGCTGACCTGAGATCCATCTTCACAGCATCAGAGCTTGCTTCTTGCTCTCCTGCTACAGGAAATAGCATCCCAGAATTTACTTCCAAGGCATGACTATAACCACGATCTGGGATCTGTCGAAAGCGGTCACTAAATGTTCTATCACTATCATAGCTGGCTTCTTTCCGTCCTACGGATCGCCCAAAAACAATACCTGAATCTCCTTCCAGTTGGTCATGATGATGGCCACCATACGGGATCCCCCCAAAATCAGCACTAATTGTTCTCTCACTGTCACTCGAATCGGGTGGATTAGCTCCTATTTGATCACCTGATTCCTTGTTTTTCCCACTGTTGTAAGCAGAAACTGATAGTATCTTGTCCATAGCTTCTCCTAGATATTTCTCTAGGCTTAGAACGAGGAAGAGGAATTGGGTTCAGGAGAAAAGGAATCGGGTTTTATCTACTTCCAGCGCTAGAAGAAGGCAAGCCTTATATTTGGGAGAGTTATTGGAAATTTGGAATAGGCGTAAAATAAGGTATTGGAATAGGTGTGAAACGAAGTATTTTCTACATTAGCATTTTGCAATTAATGGTGGCGTTCTACATTAGCATTTTGCAATTAATGGTGGCGAGCAAATAGCTCCTTCCAGATTATTTTCCAAGTTCAAAAGGAGGAAGAGGGAAAGGGTTCGAAGAGAATATAAATATGTTTTTTTTTTGTTGTACAACGAATGCTAGATGAAGACAAGCTCAGTTTTAGACAGTTATTGGGAATTTATTGGTGTGAACTGTGTTAATTACTACCTGGCAGTAGCTCTGGAATTGTGCTTCTTCCTACACTAGCATTTTTCAATTCGTGGTGACATGCAAAATATAAATTTTACGTATTAATCTATTATTGCTACAAATGTTTTATTGTAGTTGGCCTATGCATGCGTTCACACAATATATACAAAAGCTTCCGTACGTTTTCACAAATAAAAATACAAAAACTTCACTTTACGTATACTATCAAAACTAGGGGCCAGAACATACAGCACATTCTTTGTCAAAACTTGCCCCTCTTCAATCCCAATTCCCAATGGGCAATTTGTAGTTACGGAAGTCCACCACTCCCTACTCCAAGACAATATTTCCCCACAGTTGAAAACCGTCAGGAAAATAGGGAAAACCGTCAGGTTTTATTTTTCTGACGGATAACCGTCAGGCAAATACCCTCAGGTCTAAGTGGTCGGAAAAATTCAATTTGTCTGACGGTTCACCGTCAAGAAATGTTTTGCTGACGGTTTTCTCTATTTTACTGACGGTTTTGCGAACTGTCCATAAAACGCATTTGGTAGACGAGTAATTATTGTCAAGAAAACTATACCTTAGGGGATTGCCTTTGCCGTCAAGAAAATAAAACCTAACGGTTCTTGTCCCGTTAAGTTTTCGAATTTGGCTCACGGGGCCATTACTGTCAAGAAAATAAAACTTGACGGTTCTTGTCCCGTCAAGTTTTCGAATTTGGCTCATAGGGCCATTGGGGCCATTATCGTCAAGGAAAATAAAACCTGGCGGTTCTTATCCTGTCAGGTTTTCGAATTGGGTTTACGGGGCCATTACCATCAAGTAAATAAAACTTGACGGTTCGAGCATTACCGTTAAGAAAATAAAACTTGACGGTTGGGATATTAACATCAAGAAAATTAAACCTGACGGTTCTATGCGTGTAAGCAAATTGTTTTTTCCTGAGTATACTACTGTCACCAAAATGACTCCCACTACAAGAAAAACATACATACAACAACACATAACTCGCAAAGAAAAGCATATGCGTTGCTGGACCAACTTAGCCCACCACCTCCCACGTCCAAATAAAACTACTCGACTGCACTCTAAACACTTCCCTCCTTCCTTCCCTAAATCCGCGCCGCCCCGTCCCTTCCCTCAAATCTGCGCTGCTCCATCCCTTTCACTCCCCACTTGTCGCCACTGTGCCACCCTCGACCACCGCTGCAACACCCTCGCTCGCCATCGACCCTCGCCCCGTCCCTTCCCCAAAATCCGCGTCGCCCCGTCCCTTCCCCCAAATTCGCGCTGTCCCATCCCTTCCCCCAAATCCGTGCCGCTCCCCACTCATCACCACCGTGCCGCCCTCGCCCACCGCTACAATGCCCTCGCCCGCCACCGACCCTCGCCCCTCACCCATCTCCCCAGAGCCACCCTTCAAACTCCGCGCTACGCCCCTCGCCCGCATCCTCCGCCTCCATCGTCCACTTACCTGCCTCCGCGCCGCCCTCGCCCGCCGCTGTCTGCCCCATCTGCGCCAAGTTCTTCGCGCCTCTGGTACCAAACTAACTCGTCCCTTTTCCTCCGATCTGAGTCTTTTCTTACGGTACCTGCAACCTCCTTTAGGTTGCCTCAGCCTTCAGGCTATTTGTTATTGATGTTTAGTTCATATACATGAATCATTGACTTAAATTCTCAGTATGATTTAGCGAATTCGATGGAAGATGTGGCCCTCTTACGTTCAGAAGCATAACTGAGATCATGGAGAAATTACTCTTTCTCTTCTTTTTTAAGAAATGGAGAAATTACTCATCGATGTTAACTAAAATTGTGGTAAAGAAGTTTAAAATTAAAATCAGCTTATGAAAGTACCTCGATAGTATCAGTTTAATTTCTCCTACTAATGTGTTAATACTACTGCCTTAGCTTTGGAGCCCATGGTTGATAATCTCACTGAGTTTGATCTCGCCTTACACAATTGCTGAAATATGGCATGGCGATACTTTTCAACGTGACAATGTGGGGATGCTATGTGAACAGCCTCAAAGCTTTGTCGTCGCTCCAGGCAACCGTCACAAACTTTGCTGCCAACTTCATCTCGTCAGGTCTAGCAGGGTATTTTCTATTCCAGGAGCTCATGCCTTCCAAGGTAATATGGCAATTGTCCATTTTTGGTGTGGCGGCAACTCATCGAGCAAGCTTCTAATGCAAAGCAAACAGAATGCAAGTGTATTTGTTTTAGTTTATGGCTAAGAAATTCGCTCTTTTCCTCCTTTTTAAATAATGTGGATTTTCCTAGGTTGATTTATCACCTTGCATCTTGCTTAGTAGGATTGAACAAGCGTATCCACGGTACTAAGGAAAATCCATTGGTGATAATGAAAATAAATTTGATGACTTAATTTGATCCCGAATTGGTTGTCTGAAGAGTCACATGGCATTAAAAAATATAATTTAGTGCTCCATGTTGTATAGTTGATTGATCGAGACAAATAATATACTGGAAGTCTGGAACATTGGGTTGTTAACTGACATAGATGATGTTTTGCTTTAGCATTGACAATTTCCTGTGATAGCCGACAGGTAGATTGGTTAAATATGAACTAAGCTTTGTCATAAACTCATAATTATAGAATGGCTAGTTGACTTGTGAGATCTCGGTGTATTTAGCTTGTAATGTTTGGTCTTCCATTGACTCTAGCATCACAAACCAAATATACCATGCCTCGGGAAAATGTATACTTCCTAGAATTGCAGTATACACACCATTTTACAAAATATTGCATCAATTCCATACAACACACAGAACCAAGCTTAAGCTTTACAAGCAAAAGGCATATAGTAAAGTTATTACAAAAGAGAGGCAATCCGACCCAGCCTCTAACCTAGTCGTCCACACCGCAACAAAACTCACAAAAGTCGATCCCTTGGGGATCAACCTCCTCTGCAACAAATAAGTAATGCAAATGAGTACAAAAATATACTCGCAAGACTTACGAGTGACAAACCTAGATACTACTACATGCGGGCTTTAATCAAAGGAGAAGGCTCAAGGTTAATTTTCAGCATAAAGCGGATTTTATTTGCAATAGATAATAGATTGAAGGCAGTTTTAACAATCTGAAATTTATTTGTTCCAACTAATAGCGAGGCAATAAATAATAACATAAAGACATCCTGGAGATGACTAACCCAATAGCCATCACAACCATAGCACGAATTACCCATTCGTACCACCCACATAAAGTTTTAATTAGAAAGGTTGTATTCTAGTTCTTGCACGACCTTACCAAGCATGTCCATAACCTAGGACGAGGCTATTCGAATAGATCAAACCCGACAGGGGTGTACCAATGTACCCACACTTCAGACCGTCTTTTTGCCAAGCTATTAAGCACACTTCCTTTGGTATGTCGGCACGGCTAAGTCCTACGAGATATTTCCAATGGATTGCATTAATTAAGAGTCGCACGTATGGGGGTTAATCCTTAGTGACCTGCCGATGACAAAGATCACAAGGACCCATACGTTGAGTCGGAACACAGGCCCAGCCGAAGCAACTACAGGTGTTCCTGGGTATGGAGAACCTAACCGGATCTCCATCCCTCTCATCCCATAACGAACATCTAACAACTACCACCAGCGACTCATTAATTAACACCTCCCAAAGTACTACGTCAAGAGAGGTCCCATATATCTCTAGTGTGGTTAGCACGCAAATATCGCTTAGCTTAGTGATACAAGTAACTCGGTCCTTGATGACCTGGGCACTATTCCATTCACACCAAAAGATCACACCATCATACCAATGTGCCCAAGTCTAAAACATTTTGTTTTCAGTTTTATATTTCACAAATAAACAAAGCACAAAGGTACTGATCATAAGTAATAACAAGTTTTTGTGTGATCAAGGTCATCGACTAAGTCGATAACCGCCCAATTCTACCGACAACTAAGCATTGCTAAGCATCATATCATAAAGACAATTAAAAAGGACTATAAATCATTCACCGGGCTCTAATTCACCAGTAAGGATATTAAATTAGGTTTGTGGCACGGGTGAACAATTTCAGGGAAACAATGCAATAGGCTTAGCTACCTCTAATCGACAAAATTAAAGACACAAAGAAGTATGCATACTTATTCTTTGCAAACAAGATATTAGAATTTCAAAGTAATGGGAGCAATATGATCAAATGATGCTACATCTACTTATCTTGCGGAGGATCGCTCTCATAACCAACAATTTCTTCGGAACCTATCGCAAGAACGAGAAAATTCAATAAAAACAACAAACACCGAAAAAGACTCAAAATCCAAATTGTTCCAAAATGCATGCAACTTACACAGCAGGAAGATAATGATTTTAAATGAATTTAGCAACAAGAATTAAACCATTTGGACTAAGCATGCAAAAGTTATGGCCTAAACAATTTCTTTCAGCTAGTAAATTCAAATTAAATTGTTTTCTGTTACTGTTCATTACACAAATTCCCAAAAAGTTTTTGAACATGAAATTTTTATGGCAGGTAGATAATGACATCCTAAGAACAGCAAAACTCACTTTACTACATTTGAAGTCAAAATGAACTTATTATGATTTTTCTAAGTAATGAAACTAGTGCATAATTACTTTCAGAGGCATAGACCACATTAAAACCTATTCTACCCTAAAGCATATTAATAAAGGAATCTAACAAATTTTAGTTTGCTAGATTTGAAATTACAGGGAATTACTTATGCATTTTTCAAGTTAACTAAAATTTTAAGGCAAATAATTAAAGCTAAACCTAATTTAAATCTATTAACAAATTTTTCTTGAGCCAAACTAAGCCTACAACCATTTGTAGATTAAAGCTTAGTTAAAATCAGAATTAAAAAAATTTGAATCAACCGAAAAGGATTTAATATGAATTAGTTATGCAATTTTGAAGTTTATCACAATTTTTAGTTGGCAAATAAAGCTTACCAGGCTTTTATTAAAATCTAACACAACCGGAAAAGACGTGGCAAGACGTGAGCCGTCGATAAGGAATCCAATGATCCACGCGACTGGAGCACAGTGCATGCGCGCACAGCCCACCGAAACCCACCGTGGGATCAAGATCCAATGATCCACATTGATCGAGGCGTTCGGACTTTCGAACGTCTCCATCGATTTCGGACCGTGGATCAAAGGATGGACGGCTCAGATCAAAGTTACATTCGGAGGTCCAAATGTATCATAGATCTGGGCCACAGTTCAAGAAATGAACGCCCCAGAGTGATTTGGGGAGTTCAGTGGTCCGAACGTTCCCGAAGATCTAGGCCGTTGATCTCAAAATCGACGGTCCACAATCATCAAAGTGTTGCGCACGCGCACAGTGCAGGGATTAAGGTCGCGGGCCCACATGTAAGTGACAATTAATGCCCACTCACAGCGATTTAAAACGCACGGGTTTTGAAAGTGCGGGCCCACAGTCAGTGGCACTAAGGTCCGATTAAGACCGCCATTAATTACTAAACAATTATTAACAATGATTAATTGATGATTAGCATTAATGATGTCCTAACGATCACGCACAGTGCAAAAGAGGGTGTTTAAGTGGCTGGGCCCACGTGGCAGTGACTCTTAAGCTACTCATAGTGGGATTAAATACACGGGTTCCACCTGTAAGTGAATTAGGCCATGACTCAATCTTAAATCACGTACAGAGTGCGGGTCCAACATGTCAGTGACACCCAGATTACTTTAGGACAGCCATTTAATTATCTAACCAATGATTAGCAATGATTAAAGAGTTAAGGACCGCATCTATGTCCTAAATGACAACGGCTGCGATGACCTCGTCCTACAAAAGGCCCGGAGCAAACAACGGCTTGCCGTTGGCGACTTCGGTCACGGCGGCGCAAACCAATTGCAAAAATGGGTTTGCAATAACGTTGCACACCCAATGGAGGTACTTTCAACGGCGACGGTGGCCAAAAACGCCGGCGAGCTGGAGATGAACGGCGGTGACATGCACTGCCAAAAGCGAAAACGGCGAAAAGCTCCACAACAATCCAAGAAAGCGAGTGCCACAGCTTCTAGGGACTAATAAGAAGTTACCTGAGCATAGAGAAGGCAAGAAGATAGCCAGAGAAGCTCCAGCGATCAACTAACTTACCAGAGTTGAAGAAGATGATGGGGATAATACGGCCTGAGCAAAATGAAAACGAAAGAATGGTAGAGTTAGATGCAATAGGGCATTGAGAAAAGAAGGTTCTTACCGGAGTTGAGGAAGAAGGGGTGACTTTTAGCCGAATTTGAACAAACCCCAAATTTGACAATCTCTGTGAATGCCAAACAAAATTAAGTTATGGGTTGCTAAGGATGATGAGAGGAACAAAGCGAAGCAAAAAGATTGCCAAAAGAACCCTTGGAGCACTGTCGTCACTGAGGAGCTCCATGGTCCAACAATGGCGATTGTGAATTCTCTGGTGTTTTGGAGCTAACAACAGAGAAGGAGTAAGCTAGAGCTGGGAAAGGGTCCAAGGAAGAGCTTGAGGTCTTTATATAGCTCGAGGACAAAGGAACAAGCTAGGGCAAAGCTCATAGATGAGCTCGGCTTATGGTACTGCCATGGACAAAATGAGCGATGGGAGCAGGTGAAGACCAAGACTTTGGGGGAGAAGCTCTGATGCGCATTTAATGCTTGTAGAAAAGAGCCGTTTAAAGGTCCCCAAGGAATTGACAAGGCGTTGCCTCTCCCACGCTCCTGTGCTGGCAATGGCGTGGCGAGAGGTAGGGGAAGAACAGGTGCGGCGTGGGCCCACCTGTCAGCGGCATAAATCAAAGTGGCTCGGGCCTAAACTTTCAAATGGGTTGAGTCGAACCAATTAAATTGAGACCAAGCCTTTTGACCGCTAGATTAGAAATGGACGGTTGAGATTGATTAACCAATTCGGGAGTCCGAACGTTCCGAAGCGATCTGGAGCGTCCGATTAAGATCCAAGGGCTAAAACACGCGCACCACTTTGAACGAGCTCGGTACGTTTAGTTGATCAGGTTCAACAAAAAACTCAAACTGGCTCGGGTCGTTTTGCTTCAAAGCGACTGAGCGCAACGCAAATGTTGGATTTACATCAAACGGCTCACAAGCACTGGCAGAAACGGAGGTCCGAAGGTTCATGGCAACGTGGACCGCCCGATGAAGATCTAACGGCTGACATCCAACGCGCATTTGAAAGGGCTCGAGATGGCACTGAGATGGTTGGGTTCAACCAGCAAAGAGGGTTTGGGCTCGGGTTGGACTTAAACCCAACCCAAGAGTTGACTAGGGTTTGATTTTGAAGATGAAGCTTTGAACGATTTTTTTTTTAGATAGCAAACTAACTTCAAAAATTTTGATATTTTTACAGGAGCTTGCTAACTCTAAGATTGACCTTGTATATAATTTTCAGAGGTTTTTATGCAAAGTATTTTTCTCCAAAAATTTCTCAAGGTTCTGAGTTAGGGTTTGACAAAGGGTCAACAAGTTTGACTGGCTTCTTAAAATATTCAAAAAATTTCTAAAAATTATGAAATTTTTCAGAGGTGTCACATAGCATCCCTAGAGCCAAGGAAAATTATTTCCAGAGGATGATCACCAGATTTGAAAAGGATGGAAAAAGAGGGTCATGACTTTAGTCAATTGGAAGATTGAGGTTTTTGACTTCCACAATTCTTGAACAATAATTACAGAAGAGCTCAAAAACTTCAAGATGCAAAAAAAAGTTTTAATTTCTACATAATTCTTATATTTGAAACACAAGACAAAATTTGGGATGTTACAAACCTCCCCCCTTACAAAAATCTCGTCTTGAGATTTGGCTCACTCGGAAAAGAAAGATGGGTAGTCCGCACGCAGATGATCTCATTCCCTAGTAGGCTCATCCTCGGAGTGATTCAACCACTGAACTTTAAGGAACTTGATGACACGATTCTTTGTTCTTCGTTCACCTTTTTCAAGGATGCGAACAGGGTGCTCGCGGTAGGTCAAATCTTCGTGAACATCGAGATTTTCCAACACGGCTTCCTCGGTTAGAACTCGAAGGCACTTCTTCAATTGGGACACATGAAACACATCATGTACCCCCTCAAGTGCAGTGGGCAATTCCAACTTGTAGGCAACGGCTCCTTTCTTCTCGATGATGCGGTAAGGACCAACATATCGAGGAGCTAACTTGCCCTTAATGCCAAAACGTTGATGGCCCTTCAGAGGAGAAACTTTGAGATAAACGAAGTCATTGGGCTCGAAGCTCAAATCACGACGTCGACGATCCGCATAGCTCTTTTGCCTAGATTGAGTTGTGCGCAATCGATCTAGAATAAGATGAACTTGACTTTCGGCCTCATTGATATAGTCCGGACCAAAGAAAAGCCTTTCGCCTATCTCAGACCAATTCAACAGGGTTCTACAATTTCTCCCTATAAGGCCTCAAAGGGTGCCATGCCGAGACCAGCCTGGAAGCTGTTGTTTTACGAAAACTCGGCAAATGGCAAGCACTTCTCCCAATTCTTACCATAGGAGAGAACACAAGCACGGAGCATGTCTTCCAATACTTGGTTGACTCGTTTCGTCTGGCGATCAGTTTGAGGGTGATAAGCTGAGCTTAAGGAAAGACGGGTCCCCACAGCCTCTTGCAAACTATGCCAAAATCGAGAGGTAAACAGAGACCCACGATCTGATACAATCTTCTTTGGCACACCGTGCAAACTCACGATGCGGGCCACATAGAGATCTGCCAAGAGACTCACACGAAGGTCAGTCTTGACAGGAAGAAAATGTGCCACCTTGGTCAACCAATCAATGACAACCCAAATAGCAACCTTCCCTGAAGATGTACGGGGCAGACCGGTGATAAAGTCAATGCCAACAGAATCCCACTTCCACTCTAGCACTGGCAAAGGCTGAAGCAAACCTACTGGGTGCTGATGCTCAGCCTTAACAAGTTATTGCAATGCACTTGTCGACTAAGCGTATCGGCAACAACATTAGCCTTGCTCAGATGGTAGTGAATACCCATGTCATAGTCTTTGATCAACTCCAATCATCTTCTCTACTTAAGGTTTAGATCAGGTTGAGTGAACAAATACTTCAAACTCTTGTGATCCGAATACACTTCACAACGATTACCGACAAGGTAATGTCTCCAAATTTTAAGTGCATGGATCACCGCAGCAAGTTTCAAGTCATGGGTTAGATAATTGAGTTCATGAGGCCTCAACTTTCTGGATGCATAGGACACTACCTTGCCTTCTTGCATCATAACACACCCGAGTCCGCGACGAGAAGCATCGCAAAAGATGTCGAAACTCCGGTGGACATCAGGGAGAACGAGAACTGGAGCGGTAGTCAAACGCTTCTTGAGTTCTTGGAAACTCTTCTTACAATCCTCGGACCACACGAACTTCTGGTCTTTCTTGAGCAAATCGGCCATCGACTTCGCGATCTTAGAGAAGTCCTTGATAAAGCGGCGATAGTATCCCTCTAAACCAAGAAAACTCCACACTTCAGTCACCGACTTGGGCTGATCCCAAGAGAGCACATCGCTAAGCTTGCTAGGATCCACAGCTACGCCTCTCACTGAAAGAACATGGCCTAAGAACGCCACTTCCTTCAACCAGAACTCGCACTTGCTGAACTTCGCATATAGCTGGTGCTCACGAAGCTTTTCCAACACAAGCTTCAGGTGCTCCGCGTGTTCTTCATCATTCTTGGAGTAGATAAGAATATCGTCGATGAAGACCACCACAAACTTATCCAAATACTCCATGAAAACCGAGTTCATAAGATTCATGAACATGGAAGGAGCATTGGTCAAGCCGAAAGACATGACGGTGTACTTGTACAAACCGTAACGAGTAGAGAAAGTCGTCTTGGGAATATCTTCAGGTCTAATCCTTACTTGATGATATCCCACTCTCAGATCAATCTTGGAGAACACTTGAGCTTCGGTCAATTGATCGAAGAGGTCGTTGATACGGGGCAAAGGATACTTGTTCTTTATCGTCACTTCATTAAGCGGACGGTAATTGATGCACATGCGCAATGAATTGTCCTTCTTCTTTACAAAGATCGCTGGACAGCCCCACGGAGATGAGCTAGGGCGGATGAAACCCTTCTCTTGAAGCTCACCAAGTTGCTTCTTCAACTCCACCAACTCGTTTGGAGGCATCTAGTAAGACCTCTTGGAAATCGGGGTGGTACCGGGCGCCAACTCGATAACAAACTCGAGGTCCCAAACTGGTGGCATCCTAGGAAATTCTTCAGGGATGACATCGACGAAGTCACACACCATAGGGACTTCAAGGATATCTCGAGCTGGCTTCACTTCAAGTGCGAAGAGATGCGGTCCTTGCAGTTTCGACGAAAAACCAAATCGCTCGCCGGAGGGACTTGTGAGGTAGACGCACTTCTTGGCACAACCGATTTGACCCAAATGCCGGGATAACCAATCCATACCAAGAATTACATCCAAGCTTGCTGAATTGAGGAGGACAAGATTTGCCAAAAATCCCACCCCCTCGATCTCGACAGGAACATCCCGACACTCTAATTCAGCTCTCAACTCCGAACCCAGAGAGCGAATGAGCAAAGGGATAAGCAGAGGAGCAAAAGAAAGATCACCCACAGTAGCAAAAGATATGGATACAAAGGAATGAGAAGCTCCAGAATCAAACAAAACGGTAGCAGGACGTGAATTAACAAGAAGCGTACCCAACACGACGTTAGGTGCCTCCTGTGCTTCCCACGCCCGGGGTCTTCTATGTCACCTTCTGATCCTGAGAGTGACCACTCTCTTGCCCGCGTCCTCCATTAGGACGAGGGGCCGCTCCGATCTTCTTAGGGAAATTATTCGCATAATGCCCCTTGTTGTGGCAGAAGAAGCAAGTGACCTCGGCAGCTGGATTGTAGACGCCACCCTGCTGACTCACAGACGCACATGACTGAAACACAACCTACAGAGGGCGAGGTGCATGTGCTGAAGGCTTCAGTGGTGCTGAAGCCTGAGAGCGAGACACCGAGGCTCGCCCCTTGCGGACTTCTGGGCCTCCCACTTGTGCTTGCGGGACTCCGCCAGTGCTCTCGCCTTGTGCTCGGCGACGACAGCCTTGTTGACCAAGGCCTGAAAGTTGGGGAAGTCCATAATAGATAGCTTGTCCTGCAGCTCCTCATACATACCATCCATGAACTTATCCTGCTTGGCCTCATTAGTGGCCACCTCTCTTGGAGCATAACGAGCTAAGTGGTTAAACTCGTATAAATACTCCATCACCGATCGGCGCCCTTGATTGAGTGTAAGAAACTCCTTCTTCTTGAGCTTCATCAAGCCGGCGGGGATGTGAGCCCAACGAAAAGCAGTGCGGAACTCATCCCAAGAGATGACGTGGCCTAAGGGCTGCATGGCGAGAAAATTCTCCCACCACGAAAGTGCTGCCCCTTCCAACTGATGGGAGGCAAAGAGTGCCTTCTCGTGGTCCTGGCACTGAGCAACATTGAGCTTTCTCTCAACAAGACGCAACCAGTCATCTGCATCCAGCGGGTCTTCTGACCGAGAGAAGGTGGGAGGTTGAGTGCGAAGGAACTCTGAGAGGCCCCCTCGCGGCTGATGTCCACCTCCTCCCCCTGATCTGGAAGCACCAGATAGAGTGGAGATGTTGCGTGCAATGGACTCCAAAATCCTCGTTTGTTCCATCCGGTTGCGCTCAATCTGAAGAAGAACTTCGGCCATGGTCGGAGGAGGCGGGAGCTCCTTATCCAAACTAGTCGACTGACCCTAACTGCTGCGAGTCCTCCCAGCCATCCTGTTCCACTAAAATGAGTTAGCAACAAAACCATAAAACTGGAGGCAAGGAAAACAAATAGCACAACTAAGAAATGGACTCCAAAGGTTGGAAAACATGCACAAAATCAGCACAAAAGCCTCAAGACACAAGATCAACTTCCCGATACGACCAACTCGTATTGAAAGAACGAGCAATCGGTTAGGAAGATAAATTTCAGCACACAACTCAAGTTCTAACATGACTAAAGGCAGGGTCAAACCACTAATAGGGGTGTTAGATACTTAGCCAACTAATATCACTTCTTACCATTTTACTCTCACAAGTTTTAGTTGAATTATCCTCTCATTCTCTACCTTATTTACTAACCAAAAGCTTGCTGTCCAAAGTTGAATCCATCTCCAAACACTTCTATTCTTCACCAAAAGGCAGCCATAACTCTAATTTTATAACTCATTGGTTCCCCCAAAACCGAGATTGAACGATAACAACTATCTTTGGAAAGGAAGAGAGGAAATCAACTTTTTAAAACTTTAACAAGAGCAAGGTAAGATGAGCAAACTAAGATAGGTAAGGAGCAAAATCTGAGAACTTACTTAAGTTTTCAAATTCATTTGATAGTTTTGAAACTAAGTTTTTCAAAACATCCTAAGGACGACCAAGCTAGGGGTTTCTACGGTCGGTATGGCTCTGATACCAAGCTTTGTGAGACCCTAATGTATTTAGCTTGAAATGCTTGGTCTTCCATTGACTCTAGCATCACAAACCAAATATATCGTACCTCGGGAAAATGTATACTTCCCAGAATTGCAGTATACACACCCTTTTACAAAACATTGCACCAATTCCATTCAACACACAGAACCAAGCTTGTAATGTTTGGTTTTCCATTGACTCTAGCATCACAAACATTGCATCAATTCCATGCAATAGGCTTAGCTACCTCTAATAGATAAAATTAACTTTGACACAAAGAAGCATGCATACTTATTCTTTGGAAAAAAGATATTAGAATTTAAAAGTAACAGAGCAATATGATCAAATGATGCTACGTCTGCTTGCCTTGTTGGAGATCACTTTCTTGCTGTAGAGGATCGCTCTCACAATCAACAATTTCTTCGGAACCTATCGCAAGAATGAGAAAATCCAATAAAAACGAAAAACACCAAAAAAGACTCAAAATCCAAATGTTCCAAAAATACATGCAACTTACACAGCAGGAAGATCATGATTTTAAATGAATTTAGCAACAAAAATCAACCCATTTGGACTAAGCATGCAAAAGTTATAGCCTAAATAATTTCTTTCCGCTGTTAAATTCAAATTAATTTTTTTCTGTTACTGTTCATTGCACAAATTCCCGGAAAGTTTTTGAACATGAAATTTTTATGGCAGGTAGATAATGACATCCTAAGAACAGCAAAACTCAGTTTACTATATTTGAAGTCAAAATGAATTTATTATGATTTTTCTAAGTAATGAAACTAGTGCATAATTACTTTCAGAGGCATAGACCATATTGAAACCTATTCTACCCTAAAGCATATTAATAAAGGAATCTAACAAATTTTAGTTTGCTATATTTGAAATTACAGGGAATTACTTATGTATTTTTCAAGTTAACTGAAATTTTAGAGCAATAATTAAAGCTAAACCTAATTTAAATGTATTAACACATTTTTCTGGAGCCAAACTAAGCCTACAACCATTTGTAGATTAAATCTTAGTTAAAATCAGAATTAAAAAAATTTGAATCAACCGAAAAGGATTTAATATGAATTAGTTATGCGATTTTGAAGTTTATCACAATTTTTAGTTGGCAAATAAAGCTTACCGGGCTTTTATTAAAATCTAACACAACCGGAAAATACGTGGCAAGACGTGGGTCGTCGATAAGGAATCCAACGGTCCACGCGACTGGAGCACAGCGCACGCACGCACAGCCCACCGAAACCCACCGTTGGATCAAGATACAACGATCCGTTTTGATCGAGGCGTTAGGACTTTCGAACGTCTCCATCAATTTCGGGTCGTGGATCAAAGGATGGACAGCTTAGATCAAAGTTACATTCGGAGGTCCGAATGTATCAGAGATCTGGGCCACAGATCAAGAAATGAATGCCCCATAGTGATTTGGGGAGTTCGATGGTCTGAACGTTCCCGAAGATCAAGGCCGTTGATCTCAAAATCGACAGTCCAGAATCATCAAAGTGTTGCGCACACGCACAGCGCGGGGATTAAGGATGCGGGCCCACATGTAAGTGAAAATTAAATACACAGGACCCACCTATAAGTGAATTAGGCCATGACCCAAGATTAAATCACGTGTACAGAGTGCGGGTCCCACATGCAAGTGACACCCAGGTTACTTTAGGGCAGCCATTTAATTACCTAACCAATGATTAGCAATGATTAAAGAGTTAAGGACCGCATCTATGTCCTAAATGACAACGGCTGCAATGACCTCATCTGACAAAAGGCCCGAAGCAAACAACGGCTTGCCGCCAGCGACTTCGGTCACGGCGGCGCAAACCAATTGCAAAAATGGGTTTGCAATAACGTTGCGCACCCAATGGAGGTACTTTCGACGGCGATGGAGGCCAAGAACGCCGGCGAGCCAGAGATGAACGGCGGTGACACGCACTGCCAAAAGAGAAAATAGCGAAAAGCTCCACAACATTCCAAGAAAGCGAGTGCCACAGCTTCTAGGGACTAATAAGAAGTTACCTGAGCACAGAGAAGGCAAGAAGATAGCCGAAGAAGCTCCGGCGATCAAATAACTTGCCGGAGTTGAAGAAGATGATGGGGATAATGCGGTCTGACCAAAATGAAAAAGAAAGAATGGTAGAGTTAGATGCAATAGGGCCTAAAGAGGGCCCAAGAGCAAGGAATTGAGAAAAGAAGGTTCTTACCGGAGTTGAGGAAGAAGGGGGTGACTTTTAGCCGAATTTGAACAAACCCCAAATTTAACAATATCTGTGAATGCAAAACAAAATTAAGTTATGGGTTTTGCTAAGGATGATGAGAGGAACAAAGTGAAGCAAAAAAGATTGCCAAAAGAACCCTTGGAGCACTGTCGTCACCGAGGAGCTCCACGGTCCAATAATGGCGATTATGAATTCTCTGGTGTTTTGGAGCTAACAACAGAGAAGGAGTAAGCTAGAGTTGGGAAAGGGTCCAAGGAAGAGCTTGAGGTCTTTATATAGCTGGAGGACAAAGGAACAAGCTAGGGCAAAGCTCATAGACGAGCTCGGCTTATGGTACTGCCATGGACAAAATGAGCGACGGGAGCAGGTGAAGACCAAGACTTTGGGGGAGAAGCTCTGATGCCCATTTAATGCTTGCAGAAAAGAGCCGTTTAAAGGTCCCCAAGGAATTGACAAGGCGCTGCCTCTACCACGCTCGTGTGCTGGCAATGGCGTGGGCGAAAGGTAGGGGAAGAACAGGTGCGACGCGGGCCCACCTGTCAGCGTCATAAATCAAAGTGGCTCGGGCCTAAACTTTCAAATAGGTTGAGCTGAACCAATTAACTTGAGTCCAAGCCTTTTGATCGCTAGATTAGAAATGGACGGTTGAGATTGATTAGCCAATTTGGGAGTTTGAATGTTCCAAAGCGATCTGGAGCGTCCGATTATGATCCCAGTGCTAAAACACATGCACCACTTTGAACAAGCCTGGTACATTTAGTTGATCGGGTTCAACCAAAAACTCAAACTGGCTCGGGTAGTTTTGCTTCAAAGCGACCAAGCGCAACACAAACGTTGGATTTACATCCAATGGCTCACATGCAGTGGCGAAAACGGAGGTCCGAAGGTTCATGGCAATGTGGACCGCCCGATGAAGATCCAACGGCTAACATCTAACGTGCGTTTGAAAGGGCTTGAGATGGCGCTAAGATGGTTGGGTTCAACCAGCAAAGAGGGTTTGGGCTCGGGTTAGACTTAAACCCAACCCAAGAGTTAACTAGGGTTTGATTTTGAAGATGAAGCTTTGGAGGATTTTTTTTGAGTTAAAAATTTTGAAATTTTTACAAGAGCTTGCTGACTCTAGGTTTAACCTTGTATAAAATTTATAGAGGTTTTTATGCAAAGCATTTTTCTCCAAAAATTTCTCAATGTTCTGAGTTAGGGTTTGACCAAGGGTCAACAAGTTTGACTAGCCTATTAAAATATTCAAACAATTTCTAAAAATTGTGAAATTTTTCAGCGGTGTCACATAGCATCCCTAGAGCCAAGGAATTATTTCCAGAGGATAATCACCAGATTTGACAAGGATGGAAAAAGAGGGTCATGACTTTGGTCAATTGGAAGATTGAGGTTTTTGACTTCCACAATTCTTGAACAATAATTACAGAAAAGCTCAAAAACTTCAAGATGCAAGAAAAGTTTTAATTTCTACATATTTTCTTACATTTGAAACACAAGCCAAAATTTGGGATGTTACATGGCTACTGCAAGATCTGATGCAATTTCATTTCTTTATTAATTGGAAAAATACTGGTTACTCTTTTTTCCCTATTTTTTAGTTTACATGTACACAAAACATGTTTTTGTTGATTACTGAGCAACACTCGCCTTTTGACTTGGAAATGCGTTTATACAGTGGTTTGCATGTGCTAGTCTTATCATTTTTGGCGTATTTATCCTTAGCAAAAAAAGCATTGAGAAGAAATTGAACTCTGATTAGAGGAAGTTGCTACCAAATTAGTGTTAGCTGTGACATAAATTGAGTCATCTTGTACTTTTGTATCTCTGTAAAGTTTGTTAATCCCAGTGCAATGCTAAATATGATCATAACTTAACCATTTGGATAACACGGTGTGTCAATTATGGTTTGGATCTTAAGTTAATATATTTTTTAATTATTCAAGTAACTTCAGCTTGTCTACTAACTGGGACATCCATTAGCTGTCCCTCCAGTTTAGATCCACCACTCGCATTGTAAGTATGAAGTGAACGTACATCCAGGAATTGCTTGTTATTTTGATTTGAAGGTGAGAGTATCCAAACTGTGGTAACATCATGTAGGAGGAGTTTGCTGATCTCTATGGTAAAAGTGACATCGCAGTTAATCCGATCTCTTATTATTCGTAGACATCTATGATCTTGCCGGTGCTGCCACAAATGATGTTGTGCATGGGTGTTCCATGATAGAGCAATGTAGGCAAGGCAGAAGCAGCCACCATCAACGAGGTATGTCCCAATTTGTCCTGGCCATGGCATTGTGGTAATGCTATCATGAATAACAGTTTGCTAAATATTCCAAATGCTATTTCATATCTGGAAAAGTGCTTTAGCTGCTACATGATTGTTTTGCTGTTCCATTCATCTGCATGGGATGAATGTTCTTTGTATTTTGCTGATAGCTGAACTTGCATTATCGGCAGACTGTTAGATTTCTTTTACCTTTGATAAAAATGTTCTTCACTTTATTTCTCTTTTCAGATTGAGAAGATATAGTTGATGGTTTCGACTTTTCGGTAAACTTGTGTGTAGAATGGCAATTTTTATCACCCAAAGTCTATGTATTTTAGTTTAGTAAAACATCTTAGCTTTTAGGTACTCTTTCTTTTGCATATTATTATTTTTCACTCCAATCTACCTGTAGTTCAAATTGTGTCATGAAGTTCATCTATTTATCATGCATCTGTGTATACTCAAGTTAGATTTTCAGCAACATGGTGCATTTCCTGACAATGATCTTCTTGTCACCTATGCATTTGCCTCTCAATATATCATTCGTTTAGTGAAAGCTATCTACTTGGACATTTTTAGCATACTTCTTGAAAGATAATGTTACTTATGGAGGTGTTTCAAGCGGATTGAAAAATGAAGCCATTGGTAATGTCAATGTAATGCTAGGTAAGCCTTTGCACACCCATGATATGACATGTATCACACATTGCAAAATTATTGCGGTATATCTTTTGTTAAATCATCTGATGTTAAACTATATGAGTTTTACTTATATGTTGTCATTTTTTATGCAGGTCAACAAGACAAGTTGATAGTTCTTCACATTGACATCAGAACAGTGATGGACAACAAAGACGAAAGTGCTAGATTATGTTAGATATCGTGTATTATAATTTAAGAATAATTCATAGAAGTCTTGTAGTCCAGTTTGTACATGTCACGTTCGCCAATGTATCATTCTCTCAATAAATACATATATTTACTTCCTTCTTTATATGAGTACAATTTATTGCCAAAAATGTATTTACCCTGTGGGCCTAGCTTAATTATTACTTTTTGTAAAACTTTAAAATGATGAATCTTTTAGAATACTAATATGGGTCGTAAACAATTATAAAAATAATTTGCTGTCCAAAATAGCAACGAAAAAAAGTGTTGCCCATGCTAGATGTATCCGTTGCTGCCTTGCAATGCTTTTTTACTAGTTACCAACGCTTTTATATGTATTGCGATATACCTTTACAACGGCCTCAATTATAATTCATACGAAATGCGTTGGTATAGATCATAGAAATGGTTATTTGGACATATAGCTACGCATACATGCGTTGCGAAAGGCGTGTTCATGGTGTAGTGTCCGTGACTGTCAACAAAATTATTAGCAGCTAAGATAGCAATGCTAGCAGAAATTGTCAATGATCATACACACTAATATTTGATTCATACACATCCATAAATCATATAATCCACAATACACATCCATACATTAATCCACACACAAAATAAGTTCAAGCTTAAACTAGCATCATTTCAAGCCCAATACCATCCATAAGGTTCACTTGCAGAAAGCAACATTGTAATCCGCACAAAAAAAATCTAAAAGTCCAGTACTACCACAATACACCTAAAGACCAATATCACATACAAGTCATGTAAGTCCATCTAAAAGTCCAATAATACTATTAATGTTGAACTATTCAAAAGAGCTAGCAAGATATCATCAAAGATCATGTGGACAATTAGTTGCATCCATCGCGGTTGATGTTGTTGGCATCATGGTTGTTGCCTCCATTAATGTCACTATTGCAGTTGTTGCCATCATTGTTAGCATTGTTGCCATCAATGGCATTGTCATCCGGTGCTGAGCGGCTGAGCCCACATGGGAGGATCCAGTCCCAATCCTAGTCCCTTCCTGTAAGGTGAATAGAGTGTGCCAATATTATGAGTCTGCCTTAGTACAATTAAAACCATTAGAAGTGCTAACAGAAGAGCTAAAACAACCCATTGAACACTAGCATTATGACTCTTTCTAAGCACAATTAGAACCATTATAATTGCTAAAAGAAGAGTTGGAGCAATCGAAATCTATGACAAAGGTGTTTTTTAAAAAATAGTTGCACGTGTGGACAAAAATTCTAGACAAGCCCATTGCCACCTTACCATGAATATATAACTAAATGGGTTTGAGGTTAAGCCCATATGATAGAACACTCAACATGAGTCCACTCGCTCACTGCTACACTGCTTGTTGCCACTCTGACACACCGAAAAGTATTAGTGTCTAGTCCAAATTAGTCCTCCAAATGATAGAGGTTTGGACAACCTTGTAACTTTCATGAGATATTGTTTGTAGCATTGGCAATAATTTTAGTTGCTAAGTATTCTTACATATGATTGTGCAAATGTTTCACAGCGTAGCATCTCTGGTGGTGGTTCTTCACCTATCTTCTGGAAAAGCATCTACATTTGGAAACTTTACAAGGTTAGATTTTTGGCTTTCTAGCTATTTCGATCAACATCAGTATGTCTCCTATCGATTCAATTAATTGCAAACATGTACATTAAGATAAAGCAGGTAACACATACACATGCCTTTAGAAAGTCAAAATCCCCATAATTTAGAGGAGTTTCTTGCATCAGTAGATGTAGAAAAGCAGACAGTAAGACATGTAAATGGAACAATGTTTCAAATGTCAGATGTATCCGGGAATCTTGTCTAAAACCCTATTTTTGAATAAATCAGATAGTTGGGGTCTAATAGTTAAGATTGTTTGTAAACCTTATCAAGGTCGTACATTTTTGGCCAAGTTTTGCAAAATACAAAATTTCATAATATGGGTGTTTTGAACATACTGATTCCAGAAATTAACCTCTCCCATGCACCAATTCGAAAGTTCCTAAACTCAACATTTGTTTTAGGCGTATATACAACTTTCTTAGCAGCGGATTCCAGAAATTAACCTCTCCCATGCTGAATCTATGGTTTTTCCTTCACATGTTTACTTAAGCAGCCTTATTGCTTCTTCTTTGAATTATATGTCTTGTGCAAGCAGTTGGGAACAAATGGTTATATTACTAGATCGAACTCAGAATGATCCTTCCAAAACCAGCCCAACACATGCATAGACACTCACTCTTACTGTGACCCTATCAATATAGGAAATGTTCTCACTAAATAATGAAGCTAACACTTGAAGTATGCAACAGTAACATTGGATGTAAATTAATGTGTGTATTAACAATGTCACCACAATCATTTGGTCATGAACTTCTTGTGTCCGGAGTAGTTCTTGATTATGTTGGACCACATTACGATATGAGGTGGAATTGGATGGCCTGATATTTCTTTATTTAGCTGCTAGTAGAACTTCAGCCTTCTTGACAACACCATTCTCTATTTGTACACGGCCATGAGGCAAGCCACCATTGGTGTTGTAAAGTATTGCTCCATCAAGTAGTTACTGCTCCCACTCACCATCTGGATGTTGAGCACTGGCAGATGCAGAGTAATCATCCTAGAACAAAAGCAACATTTCATATGATTTGCTTTCGTAGATGTTGAATTCACTTGAGTTGACTACAGTAGTACACATATATGTAAAGAGAAAGAAACATAATTGGGTGGATGTATATGTGAATGGCTGACTACTATAGTGAGTTAGTGACATACAGACATGTAAGATCATTGAACTTCAGATGACTAGAAAAGAGATTGAAGGAGCCAAAGTATAACCCCACTCATGAATAAACCTTTTTAGGACTTGATAACAGGGCAGTTGGAATATTTACTTGTTAATTTGGATGACCTAGCCAGCTTAACTACAAATAATTATAAAGTCCTATAACTACCATATCAAATTGTTCTGTGAAATCAATTTGCTCCAACTTACAATGCGTTTTTGTGCTTTTTTGCTGCAAATTGGACCATTGCTGCCACTACTATCCATATTTTTCATGCCAGACTTCATTACGGCATATGCCTTAAGGCATGTAGCATTTTCTGGTCCAAACTTGTGTTCCTACAACACGGTGAAGAATACAATTAATAGCCACAACCTACTACCTTACAATATCCAAAGGAGGAAAAGAGTGAGGGGACATGTATAATATACCATATATTGTTGGGTTTCTGAGTATGATCGTAAACCTGATCGGTTTTGAGCAACATCTTCAGATTTGAAGCGTGCCTCCTGACCTCTCCTTCGTTTTGTCAAGAATTGGTCGCTGCACTAGTTACGACAAAGATGTGGCCATACTTGCTCATTGCACCACCAAATCCTACCAATCAAGTATTGCTCATATTCTAACTCTCTTGGACGTGCCAGCGTGTCATCAATCTCCTCTCCTTGTTTTTTGTAGTACTCCTTGGCAGCATCAACACGAGTATTATACTTTATTTGCTTCACACGGTCCCAAGCATAATTTTCAAGCACTCGATCTACTTCTGCCTCGTCGTCTTCCTCACTTTGAATAAATGCTACATAGGGACAAAAAAAACTTGCATTTATGAGTCATAATATATCAAACTAAATGCAATGAAGCTAAATATAAATTCAGTATTAAGCATTCTCTACATTCTTTGCATAAGGCATTTGAGGAAGTATATGAAGGCAACACACCCCACTATGGTGAAACTTTCGACTAGAGTGTATATGAAAAATCATGTAGAAAAGCATGTTTGTTTTGAATTATGATGAAACAAAGAGCAAGGCCTACAAAGCTACAACAGCACAATACCAATATCTTCCTTCCTGCTCCACCCTGTAAATAGGTGGCTGTTGCTGCAACACCACTCAAATCAAGCATGAATTTACAATGTAGTATACATTTTGGAACTATAAGTATTTTATTTTGTATAGTAATAGAAGGTACTATAATTGGAACTTAAAACTGTAATACTACCCATATCTTGAAGATTTCGGTATACATTTTCGAACTATAAGTATTTTATTTTGTAGTGTCAATGTGGATGCTTCTTCACTGCAATTCAACAACCCATACTGCATACAAAATTGAGACATCATGCATACTTGAATCATGGAGCTATAATTCTGATTAGAGATTTAAACTCCTAGGTTCAATTATGTTGAGTTGACAACGTATGCTACTACTATTCAGTAGCAGTTTTACTATGGTGCATGATAAAATGACCAAGAACGGATTCTTCAAATATCAGGTGTTGAATGTTTGGAGCTATTTCCTATCTGATCAAAAACAGGTTCTTGAACAACCAGGTACTGTGTTTAGAGCTATTCCCCCCTTGTTCTTTTGGTCCAAAGTCGAAACACACATATAACCAAAATAAATTTGCTCACTGAATTATAAAGATCAGTTTCTTCCTACAATGTATCGCAATAGGGACCACCACATTAGTTAGTTGTTACATTAACATAACCACCTATACCAAAGACTCAGAAGACTAAATGAAATGAGTACTAAATGTTACTTACCCAAAACTCATTTTTTACTCGATCTGTAGCAGTCATTCCAACATCATCTTCATTGACAAAGTAATCATCCCATGTCAACGTAGGGCGAGTATTAAAGGTTCTACCCTACTCATCCTTGTCCTCTACAACACCTGGGTACTCATGTCTAAGAATAACTCCAAGTTGTGCTTGATGTGTGTAGTCTTTTTGGGGCATATAATTGGCATACTTGAATTGCCTACAATACATGAATTAAGCATGACATTTGTATGTATTGCTTCTTTTCAAGAAAAAAACAGAACAACACTTCTTTATGGTCAAGTGCACATGTCTATACTTACTTATCGCCATTAGGTCTCAAGGCAATCTTCCCAGCACGCGAAGGCATCTTCAATTGAGTTCGCGACTTCTTCTTCCTTCCCCTTTTTGTAGCACCTTCATTGACTTCTCTAGTGAAATGATCACTGCTCCTTTGAGAGCCATTGCCATTGCAACTAGTGCCACCAGCAATAATCCTTTGTGAGGCATTCACATTGCTGTTGGTAACAATGATACTGCTCCTTTGGGAGGCATTTCCTCCATGTTACTGACCTCCACGTCATTTGGAAGGAATATGATTCATATCCTGCATAGTTATAATCTGAAATTAGTGTAATTAAATGATATACATAGCATGAAAACGAGTGTAATTAAAGGATCAGTTGTTAGAACAACATAGAACATGACGTGGTCTGTGATTTTTTTTTTGAAAAGAGCTTTCCCCAGTTTCTATTAGAAGAAACCAACTTACAAAGTTTACAAACTATTCCAGAACGGATCCAGTAGTGAGTACCAAGGCCACTAGAACATCAACAAAAGAGCCTACACAGAATTTCAACCTATTCAACTAGAACAAACAAACTTAGAGCAAGGTGCTAGGACACCAACAAAAGAACCTACATAGGACTTTAACCTATTCAACTGGAGAAACAAACTTGGTCCAAAGGGTAAAGCACTGTCCAAGCTAGCTACCACCGTGAGCCTCCAAGATCAGGTCCAGTCATCAAACATCAGCTTCTTGATCCAAGGTGTCCACCTTCTTCTTGACCCAAATACTTCTATCGCCACTTGATTCAACACTTTAGCACCCTTGACCAACAGATCCTGATCGACCTCCTACTGCATTTTGGCCAAAAGCTCAATACAACGACAAATATCAAAAATTACGTGTACTGGTTCTGAGGGCCACTTATGCTTGAAACAAGCTGCATTACGAAATTTCTAGATGCTCCATATAATAGCAGCTATGCCAACCAAAATCAAATTCCTTGCTCTCCTAGAAAACCCTCCAATCTAGTTGGTCATCAACTGATGGATGTCCACAACAGTACAAGTCAAACCAAAATCACAACCCACAACATTCGAAATAAACCTCGCTAAGGAACAAACCAGAATTTTGAGTACTCACAGTGCAAAAGGATAAGAAGCCTCAGGTTGTCGCTAGTGTCTTCCTTGTCACGGCAGCACCGGTGGCGAGCTCCAGGATGGTGCTTCCACAGCCGCTGAAAACCAAAATGCCACGAAAGGGGGAGCGAGGGGAGTCAAGGGCGCAGACACGAGCGCAGGCCAGCGGCAAGGAGGAGCTGGCAGGGAGGGCCGGGCCCAGGGAGGCGGTGCTAGGGGAGAGAGAGGCCGGAGGGGAGATAGAGGCGCCAAGGTTGTGTGTGGAGCTAGCTCGGGATTTTGACGGGAGGAAGCAGCTTTGACTGCTAGCTGCTGGGCAATGCGCACAAGGCGGTATTTTTTACTGTGGGCGCGTGATGAAAATTTTTTGCGTGCAAATGGAAGTTTTCATGCGGGAAAACCCAAACAATTAACCTGATGGGCATAACCGTGAGGAAATTTTTTTTTATTCAGAGTTTTATCATAACCGTCACCAACATAATAAACCTTCTTGCTGCGCAGAGCTGCCCCGTCTGGTCTTGTTACTGCACAAAGTTGCCCCGTCTGATCTTGCCACTATGCAAGGCTGTCCCATCTGGTCTTGTCACTGCACAAAGCTGCCCCGTCTGTTCTTATCACTACGCAAAGCTGCCCCATCTAATCTTGTCACTGCACAAAGCTGTCCCGTCTGGTCTTGTCACTACGCAAAGCTGCCCCGTCTGGTCTTGTCTCTGCGTAAGGCTGTCTCCTTTAGTCTTCTGACTACGCAGAGCTGGCCCATTTGGTCTTGTCACTGCGCAAGGTTGTCTCCTTTGGTCTTATCACTATACAAAGCTGCCCCGTTTGGTCTTGTCACTGCGCAAAGCTGCCTACCCCGTCTGGTCTTGTCATCTGCAAGCTAACACATCACCCGCTTTATGAGCCTCCCCCCGCGGGCTATAAAATGCATGTCCCACACTCCGAAAGTAGGACCACTAGACCCTCCAAACCGTAGGAAGAAGGACCTTCTCCGTCGTACAGTAACATACCATGGCAGATGCCGAGGGACCAGTCCAACCCAGGTCACTGAAGCAAGGCTTTCACCTCGAAAGGAGGGAAACTTCAGCCCTAACTACCGGTTGATGCCGAACAAGCGTGCTCAACCAGTATGCCCGAAATGCGGACACAGGAAGGACGCTGTTGTGCAGGTCTTGGACGGCCCTTTCGATGGCGGACGATGTTTCTTCCGATACCCACACTCTGGGGTACAATTAGCAAATAGTTTGCTTTATGTTACTGCTAATAGAGCTTCCATGTTAACGCTCCTTTCCAACAGATGGCGAAATGTGACTTTATCCGCTGGATTGATCCTCCCCATGAACGACATGTTGTGATGTACGTGGATACATTGTAGAACCGAATCTTTGAGTTGGAGGCATGGATTGACAATCTCAACGAGAAAAACGATGACCTTCGCCAACAGATGCAGCACGAGAGGGGTAATGAGGAGGTCATAAACATAGGAAGTTCCTATGATCCCACATGTTGCTGCGCGAACCCGAGCTGCATATGTGTGTGCCACTACAACGACGGCCAACCACGTCCGAGGGGCCCCCCTTAACAAAACTCTATGTGGGTAGCGTGAGGCACCTTCTACCATTAGGCACAAGCAGAGAAGCTTGTACCTGAGTACTCTCCCCTTATGTTCAATCTCATAAAGCATGTAACTGAATGATCAACGCGTCATTGCGGTTGCCTTTTATGGAGTAGACTATTGCATCGATGTGTTGCGTGCATTAAGTTGTATGCATCGATATGCATTGAACAAACATGCATTGTACGAACGAGTACACATAAGAACACAAAAGTATTACAGCAATCACACATTAAGTACAAAATTTAAGTATCACATAATGAACAAAAGTATTACATGCATCACACATTAAGGCACAATTTGTTGCATTAACCTATTTTCTGGCCTACCGGGATCTCGGGGTCGAGATCCTTTGTAGGGGGGGGGGGCTGTGACATCCCCAAATTAATAAAGAGGATTACCACGCATCTCATGAGCGTAAATCAGTATTTTCAAGCAATTACATTATATATTGCACTTGGAAAAAGTAAAACAATTATGAAACATACACTTTAAAAATTGAACATCAAAAGAAAAATCAAAACAAATGCTACTAAAGTTCACCTAGAAATAACTTATTAAAATACTAGAATCATTATCATGAATTAATATATTTTTTTCCAAATTTTTGGGACTCGTTTGAAACCTCACAAAATTCAAACACAATTTAATGACGTACAGTAAGTTTGAATTTGAATTATACAAATTATATCATGAACAGTGAGGTTCAATATTTTTACTTACACTTTACCTTCCAAGGAACCCCTCTGAATTATTTCACATTTTTAGAAAATTATCTGCTATATTTAGTAGCTCAGTCAAACCAGGAACAATAGAATTCAAAAATCAGACAAAGTTGCCACTATTCCTTGGGCTCAAGTCAGACCGCACCACTTGACTCAACCCAAGCCCCTGACTGCACTGCACACGAACCATACCCGCTCGGGTCAGTTCGAACGTTTGGAGGCATGACATCAACCGTCCGATCTAGAATCAACAGCCTAGATCTCGCAACCTTCAAACGGTCCGAACATTCCTTTTGATCTAAGTCGTCCAGTCCAGATTCAATGGCCCATATTACATAACCCTTCGCGTGGTCGAAAAGTTCCTTTTAATCTAAGTTGTCTAGTCCAGATCCAATGGATCACACCTAGCCACTTAACCCAACTCTCGCGCGCGTGTGTTTCGCTAACGAAGCGGGCCCGCGCTGTCAGCGCCTTGTCCAACCTCGCATGTCAGTTCACTGGCCCCACCTGTCAGCGGCTGTGGCTACTGTAGGGGTTGGTAAGAAAAACAACAAATGCGTTATAAAATCCGAAAGTCATTTATCTACACGCTGAAAATTGTAATAAACTTCTAAAATGAATAACTATTTCATTTTAACTCCAAAAACAGTGAAACCAATTTTGATCATTTTCATTTTTAATGAACTTTATTATAAAATTATTTTAAACCATGTCTATGTAGTAGAGAGTATTATTTTCGAAATTGGTCCATTAACTCCATTATTTTTTACAAAAGAAAAGGCTGATAACTTTACAAATTCATAAATAAGTCATAAAAACTGTTGTGATAATTTGAATTATACAAATTATATAATAAAAACTCCAGATTGGTCCATCCATCCAAAAGACATCTAAAGTCATGTACCGTATACAAAAGTCACAAAACTCCTCATTTCCATTACATTCAAGTTCGGCTAGTCCCCATTTTTCGGCCTACTGAGATCTCGGGGTCGAGATCTTTTGTAGGGGGGGGGGACGTTTGTCACATCCCCAAATTAATAAAGAGGATCATTACGCATCTCATGAGCATGCATCATTATTTTCAAGCAATTATATTATATATTGCACTTGGAAAATGTCAAACAATTATGAAACATACACTTTAAAATTGAACTTCAAAAGAAAAATCAAAACAAATGCACTGAAGTTCACCTGGAAATAATTTATTAAAATACTGGAATCATTATCATGAATTAATATAATTTTTCAAAAATTTTGGGACTGGTTTCGAACCTCACAAAATTCAAACACAATTTAATGACTTACACTAAGTTTGAATTTGAATTATACAAATTATATCATGAACAGTGAGGTTCAATAATTTTTACTTACACTTTACCTTCCCAAGAACCACTCTGAATTATTTCACATTTTAAAAAATTATTTGCTATATTTAGTAGCTCAGTTAAACCAGGAACAATAGAATTCCAAAATCAGTCAAAGTTGCCACTATTCCTTGGGCTCAAGTCAGACCGCACCACTTGACTCAGCCCAAGCCCCTAACTGCACCACACACGAACCATACCCGCTCGGGTCAGTTCGAACTTTTGGAGGCATGACATCAACCGCCCGATCTAGAATCAACGGTCCAGATCTCGCAACCTTCAGACGGTCCGAACATTCGTTTTGATCTAAGCCGTTGTAACACTCTGGCTATTCGGAAGCCAAGATGTCACCTAAAACATCTAACATACATCCATAATGCGGAAGAATTTGAATAAAATCAACTAATGATAGTATCAAAACAACCAAGACATGATGAAGGTATCCTTCCTTCACCATCTAATCTATTTATTTCAGTTCATTGATAATGAAAGTTCACATGCAGTAATAATTCAACAACAATGTGGAGAAGGTATCCTTCCTTCACCAATTATAAATTTATTATTACAGTTCATCATTTACGAATGTAAAATAGAACTAAATTTAATATTGAACATGAATTGGATGATGTGAACAAGTAGTGCGTGTCTACTCCCTCCCAAGTGAGCCAACATCAGGGGTTACCTAAAATAAACAAACAACGCAAGAGTGAGTCCACGACTCAGCAAGTACAGTAAAAGGGACATAACACACATATGAACAAGTCATCATCATAAGAGAATATGAGCATACATCGAATGAAAACTTAGGAATGCATGGCATGAATGAATGTACTCAAGGATGGACTGCACACATGCTTATACCGGTATAGCGAGTGACACACCCGTCGGTGTTCACTTAAGCCCGCACCTTAACAAAAGTGCGGGGATCCAAGTCTTATATGAAGAGCGTTTCATATAGGTGTCCAAAGCTGCCCATACTGGAATTGATGGATCTTACGTGCCCATCTGGAATTGATGGGTCTTTCAATCCACTCCGTGGGCGGGACATGACAATGTCAAAACCGCCCACATTGGAATGGTGGGACTTACATCCACTCCGTGGACATAGCATGAATAAAAGGATGCATGATATGAACATGAACAATGCTAATATCATCTTTCGCATTTACTCCACATATTGATAGAACATAACCAATTCAGCATTTCGGGTATCACAAGATGTCACATCATATTCATGTAAACATTCACAATCACAAGACTTAAAACCAACAAAGTACTTGCCTTCGCGTTGCGGCGTTAGCGAGCAACGATGGCGCTCCCAAACCCGTGAGGCTCGCGGCCTAAACAATTAAATAACCGAAATAAGAACAACATAGAGCCCATCATGAATTAATATTCTACACTACCCTCTTGCACACCCAAAACATAGTCATAACCCGAATCTGAAATTCCAGCAGTAACATGGAATCCCATCAGGACAGCAGCACGGTAAAGACCAAAACTAATGATCTGGGACTCCAAAAGAGATGAGCCGAGATCCTACACGAGCTTAACAAATATATCTACAACTTTGTAGTTGACGAGATAACCCAATTCGGCCAAACTAAATTGCTAACTGTCAAACGAAATAGCAGAACAGAATCTGACTGAGCAATTAGAACAGCAGAACTAAAACGTCCATAACTTTTAAACTACAACTCCGAATTGAGTGATCTTTAACAATCTGAAAATTTTATGAAATTACCCAGAATAACCTAGTTGGCACGACATTCATATTTGGCCTTGAACAAAAAGTGGCACACGGGTGAAAACTAAAGATAGAAACTGACATACAATCTGGACAGACTGACCTACAATCTGGACAGTCACAAAGAAAAGTGCATAACTTTTGATCTATAAATCCAAATGAGGTGTTCTTTATCAATCCTGAAAGCTAGTGATATCACCTTCAAAATTTGTTATGGGCAAGACCTCTGAATCACCCTCTAACTAGGTCATATATCAACCTATACAGAGACTGCTAATTCTCGTCAGGATTCTGGACAGCAGATAGTAAATCTATCATAACTTTTGACTCGAAAGTCGGAATGAGGTGATCTTGGCGGCCACCGAAAGCTAAGAGCATCCTGTAAATAACTCTAGGAGATCAAAATCCCTAATTCTGCCTCTAAGCATACGAAACAGGTCGCGCAAGAAACTGGACAGAATTGAATTTGTAGCAGCAGCAATTTAACCCAATCAAACTAATCGAATTCGCATCTAATACAACTTAAACAGCAAAGAACGCCTCTCGTTACCCTTGTAGAACCTTAGGGAGACGCTGATCAAACACCCGAAGAAGATCCTTCTCATCTCCTCTTTTCTCCCCTCTTTCCCCTCTTCTTCTTCCTCCTTGCGGCAGGCCAAAGCAGGAAATCCTCCGGAGGTGGCAGCAATGGAGGTTCATCTTGAGAGGGAAGGTGGAGGCACCAAGGGAGGAGAGGGCAGGAGGTGGCGGCTACCAAGGAAAGGGGTGAGGGGAAAATTTCGCCAAGGGAAAGGGAGGGGTGGCTAGGGTTAGGGGGGTGTGGGGGCGCATGGGCTTTAGGCCCATGATGCCTCCCCCCTCTTGAGAAGGACCGGCTAGCCCACCTGGGCCACGGCCCAGGTCCAGGTTGGCGTGAAAAACCAGTAACCCCCCTCTCTTTACAAGACCCCCGAATAAATTTGATCGCTACCGATTAAATTATTTTCTTCCGATAGTTGATCCTCACACTTTCGGGATATTACATTCTACCCCCCTTAACAGGATTCGACCCCGAATCTAAACACACTTAACCGAAAGAACAACCACGACTGAGAACGAACAACGGTAACCACGTACCCGTTGTGAACAACACCGGCTAAGGCTCACGCACACGAAACTCCAACTTCCCAAGTAGCCTCTCCCTCGGACTGAAAAAAAATACCACAACACAACGACGTAACACGACGTCTGAACTAACACTCAACCCGGTACTTCTAGGTACTCACTCAACACGAGAACATACAAGACGTTACGTACTCCACGCATAGACTCGAGACAGTCCTGGCGATACGCTAACTAGCGAAAACAACCCAATGTACCTTGGGCTAACCTTCCCAATGATACCGAACCACATGACAAGCACAAAGAACACGAAACTCTTATTCTGCCTCTCAATTGAACTCTTCACTGAAAACAAGGATCACCTCCTTTAACCGAATACACACAATCAAAAACTCTTTAAGCAAACTCTTTTACCGGCAAAACACATCTGAATAAGAAAGATTCACATCACAACTAGACGTTACCAACTGGGTACAGAAGAGTAAAATCCAGAAATCAGAATTTCATTACGAAAACCTTTCCACCTTCCAAGTGGCAGTTTGCGAATAAACATCACGAAAACTAAAGGAGGAATAATTTTAAATGCCCAAATAAAAAACTTCCTTTATTCTTCCTGAACCGATAAGAACCACACATACCAAAATTGAGTCAAACTCAACTTACGAAAGACATTGGTCAACAGCACAAAGCTCATGCGAGAATAAAGAAAATGCTTCACTAATCAAGAAGACATCTTTTTCCTTAGTTTCACTTTTTGGAATAAAATATCTCTCCAACCTTGGAATTCGAATTCATCGCATACCACACGTTCTCAACCTCTTAATTTAACATCCTCAAATTTAGGCTTAAACCGAAACACATCATCCACACCTTTGTGGAGAGACTCTATTGATTCCACTGAACACTCTAGACAAACTGATGACATTACTTTGATAGAGGGCACCAGAGCACCTCAAAGACCCACGTAATCTCATCACCTTCAACTTTCAAGAATAACACGTCAGAATCCTCAGTACACCTGCTCATGAACTACATCAGAAGGGTTCTATCGACAATCATTCCACTACTCAGAATACTCCAGTTTTCTATCTCCTCTACACACAAATCTTTGGGCGACCAAAAGTCTAGCATGAAAATGGAAAGCCCAAATTTAACCTCCAAGACCCCTACCACGAATTCCTCTTATAACAAATGGTGAAATCATCGGATTAAATCTCTAACATCCCCACAATTCCGACATACTCACTCATTGACATCATCAGGAATCACTCACTCAACATCGCAATTCTTTCCAATTGTGTTACGCTATAAAATTGATTAAGGTTTCCATACATTTGATAATCCGCAACATTTCAACATGAACCAAAGTTCTGGAACTGCACTATATCATAGGTTCTACTTAGTTGAACACTATACAGTTTTACTTCGAAGCCATACATTCCATCTAAATCAACTTCCCTCCAAGAGGTTTAGGTCAAAACCAACTCATCTTCTATTACTCCTCCAATAGCTTGGTAGCAAAATCTCACCCCTACAATCACTTAACCACCACCAAACAATTGATGACTTACGCTTTGTAAAACTTTGCAACACCAAATGTTGATCTTTTCTCAAAAGAAAGAGGCGAATAAGGACAAATTTCACAACACAGGAAAACGTTACTGCTCACAGTGAGCACCAAACCAAAAGAAATAATCTGGTAATGAAGATCTGGGAAAACGAAAATTGAGTTCACAGCGGAGGGCACGCATCCCTCGAAAAGGGAATAGCAAATAACCACCATTAAGGGAAATGGCATTGCGATTGAAACTCGACACTCTTGAGTGAAAAGAGCAAAAAGTTTATGAACAAATCAAATAACTACCAGTTACAAAACTTGACTCAAATTCTCAAATATTCCTACTGCACTCTTTCCTTTAACACTGAAATTAATTCTTTAACTAACATCGCTTTGCCACAACGAACAACATAAGGTCTTTAGTCCAAACCACACGGACTAATTAAGAACCAATGAAATTCCTCAATACGTCATATTTGTTCAGAACCGTTCAACTACACAAGAAACATGAGATCCAAATAATCTCAATCACCAAACTCAAAACTTTTCCAATTACAGGATTTCATGAAAAACAAGCTGATTATTCTTCTCTTAAGGGAACCAACATAATTTTTTCTTTAATTGCCGCTTCACGTTGCCAACTCAAACCAAAAATCCTTTAAGATTAAATCACTTGAATCTCTTAAGAAGCAACAAGACAATTCAATACCTCAATTTATTTAAAATAATTTCAGCTACCAGATGATTCAAGAGCTCAAAGGAAATATCACGAAAGCTAAACTTGAAATATTCTCAATCGAACGATATCATCGAAGGCGATCAAATTACTATGGGTATTAACATCGTTTCACCACAACCATTAGAAAACACTTCAAAAGACCAGTGTAAAGAATGGGTTGATTCTTTCTCAAAAGAAGAGACAAATGGAAACGACTTTCACCAACTAGAAAACTCATCTACCACTCGTGACCAACACGGACCAATGAAGAAACCAATTAAGCAATGAACTCATAGAACATAAGTGGAGTCCACAGTTGAACGCATAAGCCTCACAAGAAGAGAGTATCGAACCTTATGAGATAAGAACAAATAAGTATTCAAAATCAAGCACTTGCATCATCAAGAACCATTATAACTTTGCAACATATCGTTACTCGATAACTTCATTTACCACATAAAAGCCTGAACCCTCAAAAGATCATGAACATAAAACTTGAAATTTGATCATTTAGAGAATATCACCATGGGTGATCAAATTACTACGAGAATTAACCTCATTCTCACATTTTGACGATTTAAAAACATCGACAACATATACTAGTACCAAGAATCATCAAACTTTATTACTCCATCCTAAAACTTCCCAAAGGGAACATAAACCACAAAGTTGAAACAAATTTATTATAACCAGATTATGCTAAGCAAGAACAATATCACAATGCACGCTATCAAAGCCTACTTACGAAATTCATCTACTCAATGTTGGTGTTGCTCAACACCTTCTTCATGCTCATTAACAATTGATGATTGTACTAATCATGTGTGTACATATGGTACTAATTTCATTTGCAATCACATAACCACATTTAAACATAGATTCACATTTCACATTTGTTCAGAAATCATTTCAAAACATGATTAAAGATTCACTAACATAATTTTCTATAAACAAGGTTTCATGAATCGATACACCAGCACCCATCTGGTACTTTATACAAGTTTCAACAATTTTAGCATACCAGGAAATAGATAAATCTAGCTCTTATGTAAGATCTATAGGTTCTGAATGGATATGGACAGTCTTCATTTAACCTACACCATGTGTCAAATACAAGGACATTTCAAATTAATCAATTTCACTTTCATGGATGGTAGTTAAGAATAATTGATTTGCACCATGCTAATAACCCAACTTGGTAACTCAGATCGTAACAATTTATTCGTTTAGATATATCTTCTCATTTTTAAGCATGGCAAGACATCACAAAAGGATTCTAACACCTTACTACAGCAAAAGAGAGACTTCAAACCTCAACGCTCGAAGTAATCCAAAAGAAATGCATAAAGCCAAAGCTTTCCCATGCAAACGAACTTACAATGGAAAACTCTCACTAACCAAGTCACAAACGAGTAAATGAGTCATTCTTTTCAATGAGAAAGAAGGAGCAACCATGAAAACATCAATCTTGCCAATTGACAACGACCACAAGTGGTAAAAGCAACTCAACAGTTGAAAAGCAATGTTTGTTTGAGAGAACCAAGAGGATCTATTGAAAACCATAAACTATCATGAACCACAAACCCGGAGAAATTCATCAACCACCACAGACAAGAATTGGCAAATTCGAAATCAAGAAAGAGAATAACTTTCTAAAGCAACTCACGCTTAACACCTGAAACTATGGTACTCGGGGTAACTACTCCTCTAACCACGTTCTGCGAACAGTGGTGTAACCTGGTGAATCCCAGAGTAACAACCACGACCTCCACTTCTGATCATTCGTTTACAACACGCTTCACCAAAATACTCAATTATGAATATACAGGATCATCTCATGACAATCATAGAATTAGTTCATAGATATTGAATATCATAGCATATCATATATTACCAACAAGGATGATAGTACAGAAGCAATTCAACAATTGCTCAACAAAATGAAACATAATAACAGATATTGCGGAAGCAATGTAATTTTCCAACCCCACCTACTGTGCACAGTGTGTCATTTTAATAACTTAATTACCACGGACCTAAAGCCCGCTCTGATACCAACTGTAACACCCTGGCTATTCGGAAGCCAAGATGTCACCTAAAACATCTAACATACATCCATAATGCGGAAGAATTTGAATAAAATCAACTAATGATAGTATCAAAACAACCAAGACATGATGAAGGTATCCTTCCATCACCATCTAATCTATTTATTTCAGTTCATTGATAATGAAAGTTCACATGCAGTAATAATTCAACATCAATGTGGAGAAGGTATCCTTCCTTCACCAATTATAAATTTATTATTACAGTTCATCATTTACGAATGTAAAATAGAACTAAATTTAATCTTGAACATGAATTGGATGATGTGAACAAGTAGTGCGTGTCTACTCCCTCCCAAGTGAGCCAACATCAGGGGTTACCTCAAATAAACAAACAACGCAAGAGTGAGTCCACAACTCAGCAAGTACAGTAAAAGGGACATAACACACATATGAACAAGTCATCATCATAAGAGAATATGAGCATACATCGAATGAAAACTTAGGAATGCATGGCATGAATGAATGTACTCAAGGATGGACTGCACACATGCTTATACCGGTATAGCGAGTGACACACCCGTCGGTGTTCACTTAAGCCCGCACCTTAACAAAAGTGTGGGGATCCAAGTCCTATATGAAGAGCGTTTCATATAGGTGTCCAAAGCTGCCCATACTGGAATTGACGGGACATGACAATGTCAAAACCTGCCCACATTGGAATGGTGGGACTTACAGTCCACTCCCGTGGACATAGCATGAATAAAAGGATGCATGATATGAACATTAACAATGCTAATATCATCTTTCGGCATTTACTCCACATATTGATAGAACATAACAAATTCAGCATTTCGGGTATCACAAGATGTCACATCATATTCATGTAAACATTCACAATCATAGCACTTAAAACCAACAAAGTACTTGCCTTCCGCGTTGCGACGCGTTAGCAGGCAACGATGGCGCTCCCAAACCCGTAGGCTCGCGGCCTAAACAATTAAATAACCGAAATAAGAACAACATAGAGCCCATCATGAATTAATATTCTACACTACCCTCTTGCACACCCAAAACATAGTCATAACCCGAATCTGAAATTCCAGCAGAACATGGAATCCCATCAGACAGCAGCACGGTAAAGACCAAAACTAATGATCTGGGACTCCAAAGAGATGAGCCGAGATCCTACACGAGCTTAACAAATATATCTACAACTTTGTAGTTGACGAGATAACCCAATTCGCCAAACTAAATTGCTAACTGTCAAACGAAATAGCAGAACAGAATCTGACTGAGCAATTAGAACAGCAGAACTAAAACGTCCATAACTTTTAAACTACAACTCCGAATTGAGTGATCTTTAACAATCTGAAAATTTTATGAAATTACCCAGAATAACCTAGTTGGCACGACATTCATATTTGGCCTTGAACAAAAAGTGGCACACAGGTGAAAACTAAAGATAGAAACTGACATACAATCTGGACAGACTGACCTACAATCTGGACAGTCACAAAGAAAAGTGCATAACTTTTGATCTATAAATCCAAATGAGGTGTTCTTTATCAATCCTGAAAGCTAGTGATATCACCTTCAAAATTTGTTATGGGCAAGACCTCTGAATCACCCTCTAACTAGGTCATATATCAACCTATACAGAGACTGCTAATTCTCGTCAGGATTCTGGACAGCAGATAGTAAATCTATCATAACTTTTGACTCGAAAGTCGGAATGAGGTGATCTTGGCGGCCACCGAAAGCTAAGAGCATCCTCTAAATAACTCTAGGAGATCAAAATCCCTAATTCTGCCTCTAAGCATACGAAACAGGTCGCGCAAAAAACTGGACAGAATTGAATTTGTAGCAGCAGCAATTTAACCCAATCAAACTAATCGAATTCGCATCTAATACAACTTAAACAGCAAAGAACGCCTCTCGTTACCCTTGTAGAACCTTAGGGAGATGCTGATCAAACACCCCGAAGAAGATCCCTTCTCATCTCCTCTTTTCTCCCCTCTTTTCCCCTCTTCTTCTTCCTCCTTGCGGCAGGCCAAAAGCAGGAAATCCTCCTGGAGGTGGCAGCAATGGAGGGTTCATCTTGAGAGGGGAAGGTGGAGGCACCAAGGGAGGGAGAGGGCAGGAGGTGGCGGCTGCCAAGGAAGGGGTGAGGGGAAAATTTCGGCCAAGGGAAAAGGGAGGGTGGCTAGGGTTAGGGGTGTGGGGCGCATGGGCTTTAGGCCCATGATGCCTCCCCCCTCTTGAGAAGGACCGGCCAGCCCACCTGGGCCATGGCCCAGGCCCAGGTTGGCGTGAAAAACCAGTAACCCCCCTCTCTTTACAAGATCTGATGAAGAACAATTACCCCGAATAAATTTGATCGCTACCGATTAAATTATTTTCTTCCGATAGTTGATCCTCACACTTTCGGGATATTACAGCCGTCCAGTCTAGATTCAACAGCCCAGATACATAACCGTTCGTGTGGTCCGAAAGTTCCTTTTGATCTAAGCCGTCTAGTCCAGATCCAACGGATCACACTGAGCCATTTAACCCAACTCTCGCGCGCGTGTGTTTCGGTGACGAACAGGGCCCACGCTGTCACCGCCTTCTCCAACCTAGCATGTCAGTTCACCGGCCGCACTTGTCAGCGGCTATGGCCAACGCAGGGGTTGGTAAGGAAAACAACAAATGCGTTCTAAAATCCGAAAGTCATTTATTTACACGTTGAAAATTATAATAAACTTCTAAAATGCATAACTATTTCATTTTAACTCCAAAAACAATGAAACCAATTTTGATCATTTTCATTTTTAATGAACTTTATTATAAAATTGTTTTAAACCATGTCTATGTAGGAGAGAGTATTATTTTGAAAATTGATCCATTAACTCTATTATTTTTTACAAAAGAAAAGGCTGATAACTTTACAAATTCATAAATAAATCATAAAAATTGTTGTGATAATTTGAATAATACAAATTATATCATAAAAACTCCAGATTGGTTCAGCCATCCAAAAGACATCTAAAGTCAAGTACCGCATACAAAAGTCACAAAAGTCCTCATTTCCATTACATTCAAGTTCCGCTAATCCCCATTTGCCGGCCTACCGAGATCTCGGGGTCGAGATCTTTTGTAGGAGGGGAGGTTTGTCACATCTCCAAATTAATAAAAGGGATTACCATGCAACTCATGAGCATGCATCATTATTTTCAAGCAATTACATTATATATTGCACTTGGAAAATGTCAAACAACTATGAAACATACACTTTAAAAATTGAATTTCAAAAGAAAAATCAAAACAAATTCTACTGAAGTTCACCTAGAAATAATTTATTAAAATACTAGAATCATTATCATGAAATAATATATTTTTTTCCAAATTTTTGGGACTGGTTTGAAGCCTCACAAAATTCAAACACAATTTAGTGACATACACTAAGTTTGAATTTGAATTATACAAATTATATCATGAACAGTGAGGTTCAATAATTTTCACTTACACTTTACCTTCCCAGAAACCCCTCTGAATTATTTCACATTTTTAGAAAATTATTTGCTATATTTAGTAGCTCAGTCAAACCAGGAACAATATAATTCAAAAATCAGTCAAAGTTGGCACTGTTCGTTGGGCTCAAGTCAGACTGCACCAGTTGACTTAGCCTAACCCCGTAACTGCACCACGCATGAACCGTACCCGCTCGGGTCAATCCGAACAATTGGAGGCATGACATCAACCGTCCGATCTAGAGTAAACGACCCAGATCTCGCAACCTTCAAACGGTCCGAACATTCCTTTTGATCTAAGCCGTCCAGTCCAGATTCAACGTCCCAGATTACATAGCCCTTCACACGGTCCGAAAGTTCCTTTTGATCTAAGCTGTCCAGTCCAGATCCAACGGATCACACCGAGCCACTTAACCTAATTCTCGCGCGCGTGTGTTTCGGTGACGAAGCAGGCTCGCGCTGTCAGCTCCTTCTCCAACCTCGCATGTCAGTTCACCGGCCCCACCTATCAGCGGTTGTGGCTAGTGCAGGGGTTGATAAGAAAAACAATAAATGCATTATAAAATCCGAAAGTCATTTATTTACACGCTGAAAAATGTAGTAAACTTCTAAAATGCATAACTATTTTATTTTAACTCCAAAAACAGTGAAACCAATTTTGATAATTTTTATTTTTAATGAACTTTATTATAAAATTGTTTTAGACCATGTCTATGTAGCAGAGGGTATTATTTTGGAAATTGATCCATTAACTCCATTATTTTTTACAAAAGAAAAGGCTGATAACTTTACAAATTCATAAATAAATCATAAAAAATGTTTTGAGAATTTGAATTATACAAATTAATCATAAAAACTCGAGATTGGTCCATCCATCCAAAAGACATCTAAAGTCAAGTACTATACACAAAAGTCACAAAACTCCTCATTTCCATTACATTCAAGTTCAGCTAGTCCCCATTTTTCGACCTACCGAGATCTCGTGGTCGAGATCTTTTGTAGGGCGGGGGGGGGGAGGTTTGTCATATCCCCAAATTAATAAAGAGGATTACTACGCATCTCATGAGCATGCATCATTATTTTCATGCAATTACATTATATATTGCACTTGGAAAATGTCAAACAATTATGAAACATACACTTTAAAATTGAACTTCAAAAGAAAAATCAAAACAAATGCTAAGAGTCTACAGCGAACCAAGACTTAACATTAGTCTTCTATGCGATAAACTTAGTGAGTTATTCAGTGAGTTATCCAACAGAGGCACTCCATTAGCTAACCAAATCTATAGTCCCGTAAGGAATTGACCAACCCTCATAGTTTAATACTCGATTATAATGTGACGAAGTTAAAAGCATTATATTACTCATTAAACTAATGCAGCGAACACACTACACAGTGCAACAATCCACATGCATGTCTTGATCCACCACTCCACTTTTAGTCAAGGGGAATATTAGTGTTGCCTCACATTGACATTTTTTCCTTTAGCCCCAGTTCCTGAATGAATAGAAACACATGATTTCTCTGAAGACAAGAATTGAAACACATATAATTGATATAGACAAGAGTGCAGAGTTTAGTACTAAAAAGAGTGGAGGTTGTGGGGAGCGTGGCCAGAGATGGCGTGGAGGTGGTGGGCACGGCCTGGGATGGGGTGGAGGCGTTAGATTGGGGATAGAGCTAGGGATTTGGAGGAGAGGTAGTGCCGGCAGCCGGAGGTAGTGTGGAGGTGGTGGGCGTGGCTAGAGATGGCGTCGAGATGGCGGGCACGGCCGGAGATGGCGTGGGGGCGGCAGTGTAATACCCTATAAAAGGATTCAGGAGAAAATTTAAAGATTTAAAGGAAACGAGTGATCGGAAGTCGATTTAGGGGGAGGACCTTCTAGAAAATAATTGAATTAGTGGGAGGAGAAGGGGTTTTTTTGTGAAAACACAGCAACCTGGGCCTGGGCTTCGGCCCATCAGGCCCTCTAGTGGCCGGCCAAGGGGGGGGAAGGCACCCCTTTTCTCCCCCCACCAAACCCTAGCCGCCCCCACCACCAAAACTCCCTTGCGCCCCCTCCCACTCCCCATGGCCGCCACCCCCTTTCCCCCCTTGTGCGCCTCCTCCTCCTAGGGCATCCCTCCTGGTCGTGGTGCCCTCCCCTTTGCATCCTCCTCGCTGCCGGTGAAGGAAGATCTTTCTCCACACCCGTCGACGAGGAAGAAGAAGGAGATCATTTGGAGGCGACCGGTTGTTGGAGGAAGAAGAAGGTGAGGGAAGGAGACCATCTTCATGGGGGAGAGCTCTCTGGTGGGTGCTCGTCGTGCCCAGCAATCGATTCATCAAGGGTAACCCCGGATTCCTCCGAGTAGATGCATCTTTTGATTGTTGTAGCAATGTCGGTATTTCTGTCTCCTCAGGACAGATCGCCTTAGACAGACTTTTCTGTGTAGTTAAATGCGGATTCAGTCTTGGTCATCTCCTAGAAAGTTGTAGAGGATGTCAATATCTTTCAATGAAGTGCTAGATCTTATTTTTTGGACCTCTGTACAAAAAGTTATGAATTTATTAGCGCGACTGTCCTTCGAATCTGTCAGTGTTTTGACAGGTTTTAGTAATCTGACTTGTACGATCAGTTAAAGAGGGAATTAGAGGATATCAGTATAACGAAAGTTGTAGATAATTGTCGTGGCTTTCAGGGAAGCACAAGAATGCAAAATTTGGATAAACGAGCTGAAAGTTATGATTGTTTTAGTGTTCTGTCCAGAGGGCATGACGTGAAATCGATGTTTAGTTAATTAGGTTAAAAAGGATTTTAGATGGCCGAATCAGGGAGTCTCACCAACTAGGTTTAGTTGGGAAATTTGATAACCTTTCAATGAAGTCCAAGAACACCTAATTTGGACCCCTGTATGGAGAGATATGAATTTTATAACATGACGGTTTACAGAGGGCACAGATCAGCATTTAGGGAATTGGAGTCGGGGTCGCGTTACAAGTTTCTGCTAGTGTGTGTTCGCTTTTATAGTTCTTGTGGTACATTACTGTTGTCTTAGTTTATGTTCTTGATTGAATTAGGTGGGGGACTGGTCCCGGAGGCATCACCGTCTTCACGTCCTACGTTCTCTCGCGGTTAAGGCAAGTGCATTGTTTGATTCGTGGTTGTGATTGATTGGTTATGTTTGTGTGCTTTTTCGATATGTGGTGGCATAGTGAGATTGTTGGCATGATGTTAGTTAAGATTGGTGGATGTTTCAATTATGTCTATGCTCTATTGTCGTATGATGTTATTGTCTTGTGGTAATTTGATGATGATTAAATGATGAGCATGTGCATATTGAGATCATATTGAGGCTTGGTCACGTGGTGACCAAGTATGTTTTCCTTGAGATCCCGTCATGAATGTGACGGGCCGAGATCCCCACACTCGTGGAGTGTGGGCATGAGGTCCCCATTACTGCGGAGTAATGGGCAATTGGTCCGTCGTGCGTGCGCGCCACACGAGCATGGGTATGCGACGGCGGTTGCATACTTTGCATTACCGTGTAATGCACAAAGAAAGATAAAGAGAAAGGATCCTTGAGCATTGCATTTGCATGTGAGATGTCTTATTGATGCGTTTCTTGCTTTGGATACGATGCTATAATCGTTGTTTTGTACTTGCTGAGTTTGTGGGCTCACTCTTGCTTTATTGTTGTTTTAGGTACCGATCCAGAACATCATGCATGGGAGGAGTAGATTGATATTCACACACACCTCACCCTGAATCAAATAAAGTTGAATGAACTTCAGACCGCAATTTAATAATTGAGCAAGTCACTTAAAGGTTTTGTTATGTTATATCATGCGACATGTTAAGTGTAATAATGATGAGTAGTGGTGCTTCATACCTCCTTGGTTTTGCCAGTTACTTAATATGCTATGAATATTTATTGTTGTCTCAGGATGATGGTGTAGTTAATTAATACTTATTCAGGTGTTGGAACCTCCATGTAGTTAACTCTACAAGGGAGGTTCTGTCGAAATTGACTAAAATTACCTTGGTTAGGTTTGTCTAAGGTTAGTTTAGTAGCATTCCAGGCTCATGTCGGGCTGGGGTGTTACAGTTGGTATCAGAGCGGGCTGTAGGTCCGTGGTGAACAGATTAACGACTTAGGTAACTTAGCTTGTTAAAAATTTGCTAATGGTTAATTAACTGAAAACCTGACACACTGGTGCACAGTAGGATGGGGTGGGTCAAGCATTGCATTTGCGCTTCTGTTATGTTGTATTGATGATTCCTGTTATGAGATGATCTTACTTACCTATATTAAGTTATTATGAGTGAGAGTAGCCCTTGTTGAGAGGATTGAGGTCATGGTTGTGGCATTGGGCTTTACCAGGTTACACCACTGTTCGTAGTAAGGGATTAGTGAAGTGGTTACCTGGGATATCTCAGTACCGGCGTGATAGTGAGAATCTTAGAGAAGTTGTTTCCTTCTTTGAATTTGAATTTGGTCAACTCTTGTCCAGTTGTGGTTGATGAATTTCTTTGGGTCAGTAGTTCATTGCAGTTGGTGGGTTTCTTTGAGAAGGATTGATGTGTTTTCATTGGCTTAATTTGTCCCGTTAAGCAATCATTGTTTTTCCAACCGATGAGTTATTCTTGCGGCTGGTGAACTCGGTTGATTGTCAAGGTTGACCTTTATATTGGAGTTTTGCCTCTCTCATTGGAAAGCATGATCCATTTATTTCACTTGATGATTTGGCTAATGAAAGTTTCCTTTTGCAAGTCTTGTAGTACTTGGAATTTTTTATTCAATTTATCTCTTTTGGGTATCTTGAGTGTAGAAGTTGAAAAGTTCTTTTATGAAAGAAAGCGCTAAACCCTTTAGCAATGTCGACTCGTGGTTAAGTGAGAGGTTATAATCAGAGAAATTAGTGAATATGATATGAGTTATCAAGTTGGGTCCGTAGTGTAGTGTATAATCGGTCCTAACTAAGATCCTTGGAAGGAAAGTTGATTAATTTGATGATGTCATGTATTAGTTCTTGTTGAACTGTGATTAAGTGTATGGCTACACCTAATTGGAATCAATAGAGTTATTAACAACTGTGGATCATTAACGGAGTGGTTGACCCCTAGAGCTGTTTAGTTTGCTAAACTTGTTAGATTATTTGATCTCAATGGTTTAATCTAACTGTGCGGGAAGAGAAATATAAGATGTGTTCGACTGTCGTCTTGGTAGATATTAATATAGAAATTTTCTTTAATTGGCTATTTGATGATCTTATTTATGCTCGTGGGAGTACAAATAGATATAGGACCAACAATTCGTCCATGATTGAATAATCATCAAAAGTTTATGATAACCTCTAGATTGGAATTAGTGTGTACTAAATAAGTATGAGCATTCCGAATAGGTGAAGGGTTGAAACTTGAAAGTAATTTATTCACGAGTGTTTCACGAGGATGTATTGTGGCTGCATGTCCTTGTTAAAAGAGGTCTTGCCCCGATAGTGCAGTTGGGGTATTAGATATACTGTAGAACAGATTGACTGTTGCAATCTTATTGAGATAACAAAAATGTTATGAAATAATATGCTGTGTTTCTTTTGGAAAGGTTTACAATGGGATTTAATAGGTGACATGTGTTTGCTTGATGGTGAAATTGTCGGATAATAGTATGTCTTTGATGAAAGGGTTTCGGTGTAACCTTGTAAATTGTGTAGTAGGTTCCTTCTAAAATATGGTGGTTGTTATAGTGAGGGAGTAAGAATTTGGTGTACTCTCATATGAGGATGAGATGATAAAGTGAAATGTAACAGTTTGGTTAGTTTTTTGGGGACTTTATAAAGGAAGAGTTGATGATAACGAACATTGTTAAGAGTGAATTATTCTTGATATTAGTAATAAGGTATACAAGAGATTGTGACGCGTGGGAGTGGTGATGAATCTTCTAGAGAGAAAGTAAGTTGATTGTTTTAATAATGGTTAAATGAAATGTTTGGAGTTTTGTATTCGTGATCTTTTGGGGGCTCATGACTTATGTAGTAGATAAAATTAGTAGAGCAATGTTATATATGGAAAGGTTCCGTTTGGTTCGGAAGTGATGAGTGTTATTTGGTATTAAAGGCATCTCTTGTTTGGTTTGGCAAGTAATGTTGTAATCAAAGATATTGCTTTCGTTGTGTTAACGAAAAATGTTTACCATAAGTATTTGAGGTTGGAGCTAAAAAAAAATGTAGCCCGCAACTTTCCTATTGTCTCAGCTTAAGAGTTTCTTGGGTTTGCTTAGCAATGTTTTATTATGATTTATGGAGGTGGAAAATTTCTTCTTGTGGGACTTGTGCCCTCGTCTGTGGGCTCGTATTTTGTTTTCTGAGATCCTGCTATTTTACTGTCTCTCTTGGTCTCGTGTTCACTTCGAGGAGCCACGATTTCTTGTGCGTTGAACCTTGTATCTGTTTATTTCTTCCTTTTGAGTAAGGCATTAACCAAGTTGTGTTGCCAAGTGTTATAAAGAGTAATATGGTGATTGGTTGGAGGTGGTCAAGTATTTGGAACTGTTGAGATTTTTCGGGAACCAATCAAATTGAAGAGCAGTATAAAGTGAATTGGTTTCAATTTACAACACCCGGAGAGAATTCTATTTAAATGGAAAGTTGTCGATGAGATAAAAGTGATTAGTGTTACAAGTAGTGGAACCTATGGCGAGTTATGATCCAGTAACCTTTGTCCATGTTGGAATATTGGGATTATCGAAATTATGGACTCTTGATAAACTTATCATAGTATCGCAATTGGATACTTAGTATGATTGAGCAGAAGAGTTGTGGTGGTGAAGTTTAATGAGAGTAGCAGTGTGGAGGAACCTAAGTGTCATGCTAATTAATGGGATAGCAGAAATTATTGAACTATTGTCAACTATGACTCAGCCTTAGTAAGTAACCCTATGGGAGTTAAATTATTTCTAAGGACGTCTTGGTCAAAGGATATATTTATTTATTAAAGTTAGTGATTGGGTATATTTGAATGTTGGTTAATCAGTTAGGGTTTTGCGAATGGGTATATTGAGGTTGAGTAACTGAATTGGATTGGTGTGGATTAGAGAAGGTCTAAGACTGGTGAAATAAATTGCCTTAGGGCGGTTACTTGATTAGTGAGGAGCATGGATGTTAATGATGGAGGTTATTGTTGAGCTATGTGAAAGTTTAGTAAAAGAATTTGAGGATTTCCTATCAATCATAATAGAAATTCATTGTAGGAGACTTCTAGGTTGATTTTGGGCTTTGCATTTTTATGTTAGAACCTTGGATGCCAATGATTATGTGCAGAAGTGGTAGAATAAGAGTGGATTCTGAGTAGTGGAATGATCATTGATAGTATCCTTTGGGGCTAGTATATGAGAGTGTGGGATGTGAATTTCAAATTGTCCATCCTTAACGGATTAAGGGATGTGATGTTGGGTGAAATCTATATTGAGTTGTGTTGGAAATTATTTTGACAAGAAATTCATTCGGTAGGGAAATTGGCTAGAGTACGATATTGAGGATTGGAAGAGTCTCCCTGCATAAGTGTGAATTTTGTGTTCGGTAGAGCATAGGTTTGAGGTTGCCAATTTAAGAGAAAAGAGTTAATGCGTTATGCGATGATTTGGGATCCTATGGTTTAAGAGAAAGTTAAATTCTTAAAAGAAAGATTGTGGTAAAGGGTGTGATCTTGGATAGTGAGATGTTTCCTTAGTTCTTACTTGAACTTTGTGGTTTTGACGGATGTCAATTACTAATTGAGTTGATTCTTGTCGGTATGTGTGATTCCTTCCAGTAAAAAAAAAACAAAAAAAGGGGGTAAAACTGGTTTTTCGAGTGATTTCGCTTTTGGCTTGTGTCGCTTTATTTCTAAACTGTCTATTTGGAAAGTGGAAAAGATTTCGTGATAAATCCATTGATGTTGGATTGAGCTCTTCTAAGAGAACATGACCTTGAGTTGGAAGCATTTTGACTCCTTTGTTTTCAGTTGAGTTCTTCAGATAAGTGAGTTGGTAAGCGAGTTCTTTGTGCGTCCTTTGTTAAAGGAGATACTGCTTGCGTAGGTAAAGTGGTTGAGTGAGTGTTGGACCAAGAGTTCTGTTGGTTCTGTGCAGACGATGTACTTCGGTACAAAAAGGAAGTTTAACCAAAGGTGTGTTGGATAGGTTCCTTAGTCACGGGAGTTTGTAGATTGGCATATCACTAGGACCGTCTCGAGTACTTGCGTGGGGTACGCAATGTCTTTTACATTCCGGTGCTGAGAGAACACATGAGAGGCCCGGAGCTTGAGATTTTGTTACAGCTGTCGGCCATAGAGTAAGACCTTACCTAGAAGGCCCGTGTGTTAAGTTTACCTGCAAAGGTCAAGACTAGTGTTGAGGTGAAAGACGTTGGTATGCATCAAGGCGCTGTGATCCCCTAAGTCTAAGAGAGGGAAGCGACTTGTGAGTTGGAGTCCCGCATGCGCGAGCAATATCTGGAGTTATTTACAGCAGGTACGTGCTAATGTTATAAGATTTTAATTGTGTTTTTACGTGGCTTAAGCGTGTAAGAATTCGAGGACGAATTCAGTTTAAGGGGGGTAGAGTGTAATACCCTATAAAAGGATTCAGGAGAAAATTTAAAGATTTAAAGGAAACGAGTGATCGGAAGTCGATTTAGGGGGAGGACCTTCTGGAAAATAATTGAATTAGTGGGAGGAGAAGGGTTTTTTTGTGAAAACGCAGCAACTGGGCTCGGCTTCGCCCATCGGGCCCTCTAGTGGCCGGCCAAGGGGTAGGCACCCTTTCTCCCCACCAAACCCTAGCCGCCCCACCAAAACTCCCTTGCGCCCCCTCCCACTCCCCATGGCCGCCACCCCTCCCCCCTTGTGCGCCTCCTCCTCCTAGGGCATCCCTCCTGGTCGTGGTGCCCTCCCCTTTGCATCCTCCTCGCTGCCGGTGAAGGAAGATCTTTCTCCACGCCCGCCGACGAGGAAGAAGAAGGAGATCATTTGGAGGCGACCGGCTGTTGGAGGAAGAAGAAGGTGAGGGAAGGAGACCATCTTCATGGGGGAGAGCTCGCTGGTGGGTGCTCGTCGTGCCTGGCAATCGATTCGTCAAGGGTAACCCCGGATTCCCCCGAGTAGATGCATCTTTTGATTGTTGTAGCAATGTCGGTATTTCTGTCTCCTCAGGACAGATCGCCTTAGACAGACTTTTCCGTGTAGTTAAGTGCGGATTCAGTCTTGGTCATCTCCTAGAAAGTTGTATAGGACGTCAATAGCTTTCAATGAAGTTCTAGATCGTATTTTTTGGACCTCTGTAGCAAAAGTTATGAATTTATTAGTGCGACTGTCCTTCTAATCTGTCAGTGTTTTGACAGGTTTTAGTAATATGACTTGTACGATAAGTTAAAGAGGGAATTAGAGGATATCAGTATAACGAAAGTTGTAGATAATTGTCGTGGCTTTCAGGGAAGCATAAGAATGCAAAATTTGGATAAACGAGCTGAAAGTTATGATTGTTTTAGTGTTCTGTCCAGAGGGCATGACGTGAAATCGATGTTTGGTTAATTAGGTTAAAAAGGATTTTAGATGGCCGAATCAGAGAGTCTCACCAACTAGGTTTAGTTGGGGAATTTGATAACCTTTCAATGAAGTCCAAGAACACCTAATTTGGACCCCTGTACGAAGAGATATGAATTTTAGAACATGATGGTTTACAGAGGGCACAGATCAGCATTTAGGGAATAGGAGTCGGGGTCACGTTACAAGTTTCTGCTAGTGTGTGTTCGCTTTTATAGTTCTTGTGGTACATTACTGTTGTCTTAGTTTATGTTCTTGATTGAATTAGGTGGGGGACTGGTCCCGGAGGCATCACCGTCTTCACGTCCTACGTTCTCTCGCGGTTAAGGCAAGTGCATTGTTTGATTCGTGGTTGTGATTGATTGGTTATGTTTGTGTGCTTTTTCGATATGTGGTGGCATAGTGAGATTGTTGGCATGATGTTGGTTAAGATTGGTGGATGTTTCAATTATGTCCATGCTCTATTGTCGTATGATGTTATTGTCTTGTGGTAATTTGATGATGATTAAATGATGAGCATGTGCATATTGAGATCATATTGAGGCTTGGTCACGTGGTGACCAAGTATGTTTTCCTTTGAGATCCCCGTCATGAATGTGACGGGCCCGAAATCCCCACACTCGTGGAGTGTGGGCATGAGGTCCCCATTACTTGCGGAGTAATGGGCCATTGGTCCCTGTGCGTGCGCGCACAGGCATGAGTATACGGCGACGGTTGCATACTTTGCATTATCGGTGTAATGCACAAAGAAAGATAAAGAGAAAGGATCCTTGAGCATTGCATTTGCATGTGAGATGTCTTATTGATGCGTTTCTTGCTTTAGATACTGATGCTATAACTGTTGTTTTGTACTTGCTGAGTCTGTGAGCTCACTCTTGCTTTATTGTTGTTTTAGGTACCCGATCCAGGAACATCATGCATGGGAGGGAGTATATTGATATTCACACACACCTCACCCTGAATCAAATAAAGTTGAATGAACTTCAGACCGCAATTTAATAATTGAGCAAGTCACTTAAAGGTTTTGTTATGTTATATCATGCGACATGTTAAGTGTAATAATGATGAGTAGTGGTACTTCATACCTCCTTGGTTTTGCCAGTTACTTAATATGCTATGAATACTTATTGATGTCTCAGGATGATGGTGTAGTTAATTAATACTTATTCAGGTGTTGGAACCTCCATGTAGTTAACTCTACAAGGGAGGTTCTGTCGAAATTGACTAAAATTACCTTGGTTAGGTTTGTCTAAGGTTAGTTTAGTAGCATTCCAGGCTCATGTCGGGCTGGGGTGTTACAGGCGGATTAAGGAGGGAGCTAGGGATTTGGCGTGGAGATGGTAGGCGAGACCGGAGGTGGCATGGAGGTGGAGGGCATGCCCGGAGATGGTGGAGGCAGCGGATTGGGGAGAGGAACAGCTGGAGATGGTGGAGGCGATGGATTGAGGAGAGCTAGGGATTTCAGCAATTGACTGGTAAAGCGGCTCAGTCGATTTTTTTTTATGTCCCTCGCGCGGACGACCAACCACTTAACCTAACGGTTTTATATTGATGGTTTTATTATAACCGTCACGAAATTTAGAATTTTGCTGACGGTTGTAATATCCCTATGACCAAAATAGTATAACTTGACGGTCGTTGCGGGCCCGTTAGGTTAATTCGGAATCGTCAGGTTTTCCCTATTTTCTAGTAGTGACTGTACTGATTTCCACAATAAAGAAACAAAAATAGGAGCCATCACATACCATCTGCAGCTTAGAGGTCTCCATCAAGCTTATCAATTCCATTTCAGTACCGGCTGGAATGACCAGAATATGCCATACTGGCACTCAAAGCGGCACACAAATAGCTTCAATCTTGTACCGCCCTCAATACCGGCCACTTTGGTCCATTCTGGTAATTCCAGTACCAGTCATAATTGATGTGACAAATACGAAATATATAAAGTCATGAACTCGTGTTGTATTATTTAACTATGTACAACTTTTGTATTTATGAAGTCATTGAACTATGTGTCATTTTTATTATATGGTTACGTGATTGAAGTGAGATTCTAAGTGAAATTATATGTACATATAATTACATATGTATTTATGAAAAAAAAATATTATATTAAAATCCGGAATGGTACATCGGAATAGACCGATACCGACGTATTCCATACCAAGAGGCAACACGGAATGACATCCGGAATAGAATTGACAACTATGCTCTCCATAGCTTCTCCTAGATCTTTCTCTGGTGGATTTCCTCCTAATTCATCACCTGATTCCTTGTTTTTCCTAGTGTTGTAAGCAGAAACCGATGGTATTTTGTCCATAGCTTCTCCTAGATCTTTCTCAAGGTATAGAGCGAGGAAGAGGAATTGGCTTGTTTTTCCCAGTGTTGTAAGCAGAAAGTGATGGTATTTTATCTACTTCCAGCGCTAGAAGAAAGCAAGCCTTGTATTTGGGAGAGTTATTCGAATAGGTGTGAAACGAATTATTTTCTACATTAGCATTTTGCAATTAATGGTGGCCAGCAAATAGCTCCTTCCAGATTTTTATTCCAAGTATAAAAGGAGAAGAGGGAAAGTCTTCGAAGAGGATACAAATATGTTTTTTTTATGTACAACGAATGTTAGATGAAGACAAGCTCAGTTTTAGACAGTTATTGGAAATTAATTGGTGTGAAGTGTGTTAATTACTACCTTACGGTAGCTCTGAAATTGTGTTTCTTCCTTCAATAGAATTTTTCAATTCGTTGTGACATGCAAAATAAAAATTTCATGTATTAATGTATTATTGCTAAAAATGGTTAATTGTAGTTTCCCTGTGCATGCGTTCACACTATATACAAAAGCTTCTGTACGTTTTCACAGATAAAAGTACAAAAACTTCACTTTATGTATACTATCAAAACTAGGGCGAGAACATACAGCACATTCGTTCTGCAAAAATCCATCTAAAAGAAAATGTGATATCAAACTTGCCCATCTCCATCGTTCCAGATGGAAGGACGTGAACCATGATAGCCTCCTCCACCCCGTTGGAGGCTGAGCGCCAAATAGACTACTATCGTCAACCCGCACATTGGATAAATGCACTCCCACAAATCTCACTTACATTTTTTGTCCTCACCCTAAACTAGGAATGTGGGATTATCCATCCCATCCAAGTTTCCATACCCTAGATGGGTCGCACTTGGGCTTAATCCAAATCGGGTTGGGTCTCACATGCATCTTGCCCCAAAGGAGCCGACATCCTCACCAGCAACATAGCCATGCCAGGACAAATGACCACTATCTCGACCTCTTAACACATCCGTGCGTGATTTGCTTGCACATAAGTGTAACGTCCAGTTTTCGAACGAGTATTTGTTTGTGCTTTGTGGTTTTCGGTTTCCTTTGTTTGCCTTTGTATCTTTAGCCTCAAATCTCCTAGCTTCTTTTAAGCTCAGATTTGTGTTTCAAAACTCTTTGTTTTCGTAGTTCAAGATTCAGGCTTGATTTCCTCCTTCTTCAGCTCTGGCCCTCCTCTTTTGACCTTCTTTCCTTTTGGGCTTAGCCGTTCTTCTTTCCTTTCTCGCCCTGTCATTTCACCCATGCGTCAACTCTCCACTGCGCACACGCCATGGCCGTCCTAGTCGTCCTCGCCGCACTAGCACGCCCGGTCCAAGCTTCGCGCCCGCGTCAGCCAGCCCTTCAAAGTCGTCGTTCCTCTGACACCCTTCCTGCAACCACCTACCCCACACCATATCGCCTCTGTGCTAGTGCGCCCACGCCTTGGCCACCATCAAAAGGGCCCCTGTGCCCCTTGTTCCTCCCCACGCCACCCCTCTCTTGATCCTAGTGAGATTTTCGTGTTTGGACCTCCTTCTCAGTTGGACCTCCCTCTCAGCGGACCTCCCTCTCTGTTGTAACTCCAGTTGCAGTGTTTCTTGTTTCTATGTTTGGCTAGCTTAAGATCTTGCTAGGGGCATAGGTCTTGTTTAATTTGAAGTTCTCTTGTTGTTCCTCCCGTACTTATTTGTTCTCTCTGCTTGTTTTGATCTTTCCGGTGCGTTCGTCCCGAGTAGAATTCGAAGACGCGGGAGATCTCCAGTGGACCAAGCACAAGACCTTCGAGACCTCCAAGACCCCTCTGCCTTTAACCAAGGCGAGTTGATACTTTGATCATGTTGTGCCTACTTTTATGCAAATTACATTCCTTTAAAATAACAAACTGCATGCTTTAATTCTTTAATCAAATGTATGTTAAAGCTTAAGGTAGTTAAACACCCATTCGATGATTAATTATATAATATGCCATCCTTGACAAATTGAATTCCTTAAACCATATCACCCTAGTAACTATATGGTAAATACTAGCTATGGGTTGTGCTTAAGCGACATGCCAGACTTGCTTAAGTACCAGGGTACTAAATGCCCCAACCATCAACTCTTCAAATATAAAATTGTTTTGGGGGCAGTCATGGGACGTACATGACTACAGACTTTGTGATAAACTGGTTTTCTCCTCAAAACCCCAAACTTTTTCTACTACGTCTGGGCGGACGGTAAGGTGGTGGGTGTGGATGTAGCACGAGAATGGTCGGCATGTGGTTTGAACCGCCCAGACAACCTTAAGGACTTAATCTTGTCATGACCCCCATATACAACATGTACAACCACAAGTCTGTAAAGTACAACTTGGCTTAGTAAAGTCATTAAACCGTGGAGTCATCTCACTCGAGGGGATTGAGGATGTACAAGTGGCGGAGGCAGTCCGGCTCAAAAGGGACACCGTGCAGGATGAAGTTACCAACTACGCTAGTCGTTGTGGCCGAGGCCAGCTGCGCTATTCATTGTGGTGAACATCCCATACAATATATGGGTGTAACCCCATATGGGTGAAATGACAGAAGGGGTGAGATAGCTAGAAAGGTTATTGTGATGGTCGCTCAACTACATGACTATGGAATCATGTGGGGTAACGAGTATAACTGTCTCTTGTGGGTAAAGTGTACAATCTCTGCAGAGTCTAAACCATTTAAACTGCCGTGCCTACGGTTAAAGGCGGACATGAGAACTTAACTTGAGTTAGTTATATTTCAAAAATCTTTGTGGATGGGTTGAAAACTGGTCAGGTGGATGTAACCTAGACCTAGTGTTATTCCTGGATGGTTGTACCCAGTGTTGTTTAGTGGTGGATGTAACAACGATAAAAAAATAAGCATAGGTGGAGTTAACCTCTGCTAATACATTATTGCACAATTACTCTCTTTACAAAATGCAAATTTGGTTAAAATGCTAAGTGATAGGAGGTTCTAATTATGATAATTGAAAACCTTGCTTTTGCAAATAAAAGAACCGAGCCATCCTTGTTAAACCTTGCATATATAATACTGCATTGTGTGTTGGCTCGCGAGCACGGAAGTTGTGCTTATCCTCGCTCTTTCCCCAAACCCTTCAGATAATGTGGATGATGGAGACTACGCCTTCTTTGAGGACCCAGAGGTTGATGAACTAGGAAACAAAGAAGAGTAGTCTAGGTTTTGTAGGCTAGATATCGCCTCAATCTAGAGGACTCGTTGGTTCTTGTGTACAACCGATATTAACCAACCTCCTTGGTTAATATCAGTCGTACACAGGACACCCTAGTCGCTTGCCTATGATAATATGAGCTCTACCTCATTTTGCTTCTGCTGTAGCTACAATTGCTCTTTGTAATGTAATTAATTTGGCATGTTTGGCCCTTATGTAAAACTCGACCCGACGTGGTCTATGTCACACTGTTGATTGTAATATATTTGAATGTTTTAGTTCACGCCTTGTATAAATGATTCAGCAATGTGCTTGTGAGTGCTAGCTACTGATTTAGGGAATAGCAAATGATTTTCACAGAGGATTCAGATTCAGGAAATCTGAGCCATTGCAGAGGTGGTATAAGAGCATACGACTGTAGAGTCCTTAGTTAGACTGGTCATTGCCTTAAGGACTTGGGCCTTATTTGTAAAAAACTAAGAAAAGCTTTAACAAAATATAGAGTACTTATTGCTTCTACTCATCACCCTTAGTTCTGTACTCATTCTTACCTTCATTAAGTTTTGACTGACCTCTCCTTTTGTTTCAAAAATTTCAGATGGCTACCCCGTTGTCAGATGGCCCGTGGGACCTCCTCTCTCACAGAGAGTATGACGGAGGGTTCGCGGAGATCCTCTGCAAGCTAATGTTGTATCTGGCTTTTCCTCACCAGACCATCTTCTGGGGGCGAAAGGCAACGGTCGGAGCCCAAGAATCGTGGACCATGGAGGTCTACCTCTCTACCAGGATTGGAAATTTGTCAACTACACCTCCCAAGCCGAGGCACCCCGACGCAGTAGTCCTGATGCTCTTCAAGACGCCGCCCGTTTCACCTGCACCCGCTTGTGCTGGATATATGGAGACTTCCTGTTGGGGTCACCGTTCTATTTCTTCTCGTACGTCCGCGTCGGAGAGCATATCCCAGCGATCTTCGATGCCAGGTATGATGATGCTCACCTGACCCATCAGGTGCAACTCACACAGGCAATGGCAACTATCATCTACTCAGATGCATTCGAGATCATCCAGCTACAGATGCTCCTTGCTGGCAGCTACACCCGCTCCGACGCCCTCCGCAACCGGCTGATCAGGAGCGACGAGGCCCGCGTTGCTGCAGTTAGGGAAAGAGATGCCGCCATCGCAGAGTTGTTATGCCTCACAGCTGCCATTGCGACCTTAGCTCCAGCTCCAGTGCCTCCTCCACCAGCCATCACCTCCAGTGACAGGACGACTGCGCTCCAGAGCTTGCGATGCTCCTATTCCCGCTCGCCCAGCATCAGCAGCGATCGTTCCTGCTCCCGCTCCCCTGTGGAGTAGTCAGGATAGTCTAGGATAGCTAGCAGTGCTTGCTAGGTAGCCTTTTGGGAGCAAGCACTCTCTGTTTTCTTCTTTTGTAGATGAGGTGTTTGTATCTTGTGTCATGGCTTAGCATGGCCTATATGCTATGCTTTTGTAGTCATGTAGCACCTAACCCCTTAATATATTACAGCCATTATAGGCTTTGCAGTGTACCTTTTCGATATTCTCATTGGTTTAAGTTTTCTATGTGTGCCTTAGAGGGCTAGTGAACCCTCATATACCCTTTTGGCTCTAAGCCTCAGTGTTCCTTCAGATGCCACCAAGAAGAGCTGTCGCCCCAAGACTTGCTGCCTATGCAACAAGCCATGGAATAGGTCGTGGCCGTGGGCAAGGCCTGCCTCCTCCACCACCAGTGAACCCAACGATGGTTCAAGTCATGTTTCAGCAGGCGCAGATCCTTTAGGGCTTGCTAACAAACCAGCAGACTGGACCAGTCGACCGTAATTCCAAGCTTGTAGACTTCCTCAGAACTAGACCTCTCACCTTTGCTGCAACCAATGAACCTTTGGAAGCTGAAGATTGGCTCAGAGATACAGAGAAGAAACTCTGTCTTGCCCGCTGCTCAGACAAAGACAAGGTGGACTTCGCCACCCGTCAACTGAAAGGAGTCGCCACCGCTTGGTGGGAAAATTACCTCGCTGCCCAAGGTGATGATAGTCCAGAGTCAGAAGAAGAAGAAGAAGAAGAAGAGGCTGAAGTACCAGAAGCCACAACCTCTGCGACTGGAGTTCCACCAGCTCCCGCCGCTGCCACCACAGTAGAAGAAGTTGCTGAGGTGCAGCTAGAAGAAACTGAACCCGCTTGGCAACCAATTCTCTAGGCGGAATTCAAAGCCGCTTTCAGGACCAACTTTGTACCAGCCGGTACGATGAGACTAAAGAAGAACGAGTTCAAAGCTTTAAAGCAGGGTCACATGTTCGTAAATGAATACCTGACCAATGCAAGTTTAATCAACTTGCCCGCTACGCCCCTAATGACGTAGCAGATGAAGAGGAAAGGATTGATTGCTTCGTGGAAGGAATGCATGGAGATATGATAGGACAGCTTATCATCCATGATTTCCCCAACTTCCATCACCTAGTCAACAAGGCCCTAGTGCTTGTAAACGAGAACAAGACCGCTGAAGCCAGCCGCAAGAGGAAGATGTCCTTCCAGAGGCCACAAGGCAGCTCTCCCCAGAAGTTAGCGTTCCAGGGCAGCTCATCCATCCGATCCTAGAAGATCCAAGCTCCAGCCCCGTGTCCTCAAGGAAGTGGTTTTCACACCCTTCGCCCCACCAATCAACCCGCAGCGGTTAACCCAGCAGCACACCTCCACTGCTTCGCCTATGGAGAAAAAGGGCACTTCGTTAACAAGTGTCCTTCCCGTCAGAATGCACCAGCCAGACCCAACACAGGAGCCGCTCCAGTTCAAGGCAGGACCTCAGCTCCAAGCAGGAGTCATCAGACATCGCAAGCATCAAGGTCTACACCAACACAAAGCCACGGTCGTGTGAACCATGTCACCATCGAGGAAGCAGAAGATGCTGCAGGAGTGCTAATGGGTACGTTCCTTGTTAATTCGGTACCCGCTCAAGTTTTGTTTGACTCTGGAGCTTTGAACTCTTTTGTTTCAAGAAAATTTGTTGAAAGGCTTAAGCTACCACCCTATAAGTTAAAGAAACCTGTGGTGCTAAGTTCACCAGGGGGATCCCTCCATGCTACCTCAGTTAGTCCCAAAGTAGAGATTGCTTTGGAAGATTTCGTGTTCCTAGCAAACCTTCTTGTGCTAGAATCCCAAACTCAAGATATCATCCTAGGGATGGACTGGTTGGTTAAGTATCAGGGATTAATAGATTGTGCCAATAGAAAAGTGGTGCTCACCAAGAACGTAGAGACCACAATAAAGGTTAGTGTGGATCGTTCCTCTCCTTTGGACCAAGTGATCTACCACCTGGAAGGGTGTTGGACCGAAAAGGCGACTAGAGGGGGGGGGTGAATAGGAGCACGATCTCTTTTTCTCCCAAATTCAATTCAATACGAATCTCACTCCAATAGCTATGAAAGCTATTAAGATCAATCAATCATGCACAGCGGAAGACTTGTATTGAATCAACTCAAAACCCCGAAGTAAAATCAACACAAAACAAAAATACGAAGGCTCGGGCGGTCTGACCTCTCACAGGGGCGGTCAGACCGGTTAGCCTGGCGGTCAGACCGGCTAAAGCGGTCAGACCGATTTCTCGGACGGTCAGACCGCTGGTGCGATGAACAGAGAAAACAGCCCGACAAACCGAAACGCAAATTGATCAAACTTTTGATTCGTGCGTCCAAACTTCGTGAAATTTGACACACACCTACCTAAGTATGTCAGGAACCTATTCCAAGCAACGATCGTGATAATTCTTGCCAAGATTCTGACCTTCTACAGTTTGAGCGAAGTTAGGTCAAAACCGAGTCAAAACGAAAATATGATCTTGAGACTTGCTCGTGGGTGATTGATGATATTGATGATCCTAGATGTATTCCCACACGTCACAGCAAGCTAGATCACGTCCAGAAACTAAGCAAAAACTCGCGGATCAAAGAAAGACTTAAATCATCAAAAAGAGAGAAAGAAAGCAATTGACCTCATCTTGAAGAAACTTTCTTTGGATTGATTTGATATGGTATTGGTTTACAGCCACTCCATCAATGGATGACAAAGACTCAATACATGAGCACGAAATCCAATCCAACTCTCTAGAACCCTAACCTCCACTCCTCCTCTCCCTAAGCAAATTAGGGTTTCAAAAACAATGAAAGGTTCGAAGGGGGTGCAGCCACCTCCCTCCTCTATTTATAGTGGAGGCCTAGGGTTTCTAATAGAGTCTCCCTAATGGGCTCCCGTTAAGGCCCAAAACAAACGGGTGACACACGCACGCCTTTTAAAGCGCCGTGTCCAAATTGTGCGAAGCACTCGCTTCCTCCGCCACGTGTAGGTTGATCCAATGGCTCTCATCATGTCGGCAAGTCTCTCCCATCCGGCTCCCACCGAAACCACCATGGCACTTGCACCGACCCCCGCGCCGCTTGATTCAACCAGTCGCACCGAACTGCCCGTTCGGTCACCTTTGTCTATCTTGCACCATACTTGAGTCCAGTGACTTCACCCGGCATCATCGATCGTTTTGAACCTCAGCTCTCCAAGCCTAGTCCCGATCATCCTCGCCGTTGACCGTCGTTGACCACCAAGCAACCTGCACAACAATAGACAAGAAAATCGAAATCGGGAACAAGTTCTTCACAACTTGACCCACGTTAGTCAAAACATGCATCATGCAACACATATGACATGAAACCCATGAACTTGACCTAATCAGCAACCATCGTCACCACACGGGCTGACGACGTAAGTGAAAACCGGTCAGACCGCCAGCCTTGGTCGGTCTGACCGCCACCGCCGGTCTGACCGCCAACTGAAGGCCGGTCAGACCGCCACCAAAGAACTTAGCCAAAATGTCACAGCCCCAACTAATTAAATTGGATTAATATGTATTTCACTAACAATCATTATCAAACTCAAATCATTTCATAATATATTGTACTTGGAAAATCTAATTTGAGGTGAACATACACATCAAGATTCAGATTCCACTTCAAATCAGTAATAAATATTTGTGATCATCATCTGAAATCAATTTATTTAAATACTACATTAATTATCAGGAATTAATATAATTTTTCCCAAATTTTTTGGGACTAGTTTGAACCTCATTAAAATTCAAACAACATTCATAGACATACAACAAGTTTGAATTTAAATATCACAAACTATTTTATGAACAGTAGGGTTTTATAATTTTTATGGGAACTATATCATCCCAGGAACCCCCACGAATTATTTCATGATTTTATGAAATTTATTTCTATTTATGAGGCTCTGTCAAAGTGGTAAATCTAAATTAATTCTCAGTCAAACTCAACCACGACCGCTAGCATGTTTCCTCGGACTCGAGTCCGACTCGCCACATGACTCACCAAACCACCTAAGCGCACCGTCGCATGCAACCGTTAGATCCTCATCCGATGGTCCGGATCTCGCCAACACGCCGACCGTCCGAATGCCACCACCAATATCATCCGCCCGATCTGATCTAACGGACTCAAATCAGCCACGTGGTGGTGCATCACCTCCGCGCTCGAGTCGCCGTCATCGCGGGCCCGCTGTCGGCCTTTCTTCTTCCTCAGTGGACGCGCGCGAGCTCCCTCGCCACGCGGTCGCTACGTCCCGAGCCGCCATCACCTCACCGCACCCGTTGGCCTATCCCCGAGCTCCCCTCGCACACCGCACCCACCCCAACGTCTCTCGGTTTTAACACCCCTGCAACCCTCCTTCTCCCTCATTTCTCCTCGGTTGTGAGGAGAGGGAGGCTTGCTTGAAGCTCTCTGCTGGGTAAGTCACCTCGCGTGATTCCTTCCGGTTCTAGTTTCCATCCCGTCTCCATTTTTGCTCACGCGAGGTCTTGTTTTTGCTTGTAGCACCGGTTCATCCTCGTGCTCTAACCCACCTCCGAGCACGCCCGAGTGGCATCCGTAGGTCTTTTCTTGTCTCCGGAGGTATGGTCCTCGCTCCTCGTGTCACTTTGTGCGCCTTAGCTCTCTAATCGAAACCCCTCAACTTATTTCGGGGTTGCAGCAAGACCTTCTTTGGATTGAGGATTGCACCATTTAGGCCGTGACACAACCTTTCCTCTCCCACTTCACTTTGGTAAGCCATCCTTCGATTCCTTGCTCTTATAGCTTGACCTTGAGTCCTGGAGCTGATCCAAGCACTCACTAGTCTTGGTTTTGCTCGGGTTGCCTCTCCTCGCAGCCGCATCGCGCCAACTTTCTTCTCGGCTCCGACGAGTCTCCTGCCGCTCGAACTTCCCAAGCCCTCTCCTAGCTGCAGTAACTCCCTAGGCCCTTAGATAGCATAAGCAACCGCTTGTTTGCGCTGCGGAGCGAAGTGTTGCCATTTACGTTTTTGCCGTATAGCTCACCGCCGCCCAACTCCGGCTAGCCGCCGGTGCAGTCCACCTCGAGCACTCTAACCACCACCCTTAGACGCGCCTTGCTATTGCGCAGCTATTCTTGCCCTTGGCTGGCGCCGCCGTGAACCGCCGCTCTGGCAAGCCGCCGGCAAGCACGAACGACGTCGCTGTTGTCGGGTCGTCCGGCAAAGTACTGTAGCTCGGCAATTAAAGTCAATAACGTGGTTAAGTGCTGAGATTAAGTGTTAATCTATCGCTTACATGTGGGGCCTCATTTAGAAAACAGTTGGGATAAGTAGAGGTTTGTAGAGTATGACATGTGGGCCATACGGCCATAAGTGGATGCGTAAATTACAGAGTACATTTTCGTTAAGTAGAAAACGTATCCCGAACATGCTTAGAATGGTTTTACGTTTAGAGTTTTGAAGAAACGTATCTGAGGAATACGCCTTCAGAGTGTTGCGGCCGGGACCGAGTCAGCGCTGACTGGGTCAACAGTGTTGTCCCCGGTCCCGCAAGTCAGTGGCTTTGGCTGGGAAGCGCTCGGTAAGAAAAGTAGTAGATACTTTAGTAAATTCGAAATCAGTATATTTGTACACTGAAAATTGATAATAACTTTAGAAATGCATAACTATTTCATCTCAACTCCAAATTTAACGAAACCACTGAAATTTACATTTTGATAGACTTAATATGAAAAATAGTTTCAAACGTGTCTCTGTGCAGAGGGCTTTAATTGGGAATACATTCATTAAAATCATTACCTTTACAATCGAAAATGGGCGTAAATCCTTAAAATGCATAAGTAAATATTGGAGCATCCAAAAACAATGAAACCAACTCTGGTAATTTTTATTTTCAGTATATTTATTTCTAAAAATGGTTTCCCTGTTGCCTCTGTCACAGAGAATGTGTTTTAGCAAAATATATCTTTACTCTATTATTGTTACACTATAAAAGGCTGATAACTTTGAAATTACATAACTAAATCATAAGAACTCCAAATGGGACAAACTCAACTATTCTGAACTTGTATTAATGTTACCTATTTACCTATGTAATCCTTTACCCCACCACTGCCCTACAAATTTTCACTTCGTAATTAAATTACTCAAAACGGGCATATCGAAACCTGAAATTCAAAATGGCATAACTTCCAATTCATAACTCCAAATGGAATAACTCTTTTACCTAAATTCATCTAAAATCATGACCTAACTACTGTAGAAAAAAATATCATGCATGTTTGAGCATTTTGATTTTTGAGTTGTTCTTCTCGGTATTTATTGGATGTTATAATATAGATCCCGAGCATATTGATATCGACACTTACGCGGCTGAGAGTGAGCAGCTACTGTACCAGCAAGGCAAGCATCATTTGAACTTTCTTTTGCATCATATTTGATCCCAGTTTTGGTTAAGATAGTGCAATGATAATTGCTTGCATGCTATTTTGATTATGTCAATATTTTTGTGATGTGTAGTATAGTTATGTCCTATGCTTGAGGTTAATCTTGAATTATGCCAACTCCTATATGCTTAGGATAGGATGTGTGAATTATGGGTTGTAGAATTGCTTAGCCATGCAAGTCTAGATACGGTAGTTCGATCGTCGGAATAACCCGCGGTTTTGGGATACACACAACTCTTACGTTATGTTTTACTTCAGATCTTTGTAGCTGTTTTATGAGTTAAACTTTGTCATTTTTAAATGAGATTTGGTCCGGACAAGTGTTGGTTAGTGATGGTGCTTTGTGCACGAGCATTGGGTAAGTGGAAGGACTTGTCTGGACAATTGAGGACCGAACTTTGGGTACCTACTGTTCAAGCAACACTCGTCTTGCACACGCGTGTATGGGTGCCGTATGGTTAAGTAGGGGAGGGTTTTATTGTGTTAAGTCCTTGGTGGTGTAAGGGCATAGCGACCGTGAAATCCTATGTTCTTTGAGGAGCCGATGTAATCCTTATAGTGTGCAAGGGAGCACCAATTCTTTTGTTTTGATTGCATCGGTATTTCCAATATAACTTGTGAGCCCCCTAGCAAGTGCTATCCGACGCTTGTACTAGGCAAGGAACCATCTCACAAGGGGGACTTAGCTCAATAGGGCTTTCTTGCTGAAAATGACTGTATCTTGATTTACCCGGCCGGCATACCATAGGAAGTGTGCTATTTCAGAGGCCTCTGGAGGCTTACGGGCTAATCAAGTCGTGTGGGTAAAGTAGTACACCCCTGCAGGGTATAATCTATTCGAATAGCCGTGTCCACGGTTATGGACGACCGCTTGAAATTTGTGGCTGCTTATTGTTAGACTTATAATTAAAATTGTGGTTGAACTTGGTATTCGTCATGAACGGGATGTTCATGTGTTTAGTACATCAAAGTGGGCTGCCACTTTGGTCTTTGTATGATTCAATTGTTTATTACTGAAATGCTTTACTACATGCTTTACTTCTACTTCAAATCTGATTTTGAAATGGGCACATGAAAACGAGTATATGTAGGATGTTAATTGTTGCGTCTCTTTCGCAAAACTAAACCAATATGAGCCATTCTTTGAATGACCCTTATGCATAACTATTTTTATTTGTGTAAGACTTGCGAGTACACTTGTACTCAGCCAGATGTTTGCTGGCCTTTTCAGGTGAGGAAGGTTATGATTATGATGATCTCGCTAGTGTTCACTTGGGCGATACTAATGAGTAGTGTGCTACCATTTAACCCCCAGTCGGTTGCCGATGGGTGATGGGCATACCACTGCTGGTCTTTTGCTTTATCTATTTACTTCCGCTGCTACTTGATACTTGACTTGAATTTGGCCGGTCGGCCGTTTGTAATAGACTGTAGACTTTAACTATTATGCAGTATGTCTTTTAATCTCTTGTTGTATGTGTTGTATGGATGTATCCAACGTTGAATGAGGGTATGAGTATATTGGTCGTTGATCTTGGGAGCCAATATATGTCATACTCGTTGTTTATGGATTCCCATTTAATTCGCTAAGTGCGGTGCTTTGAATCAAAGAGAATCGAAAATCATGTAGTGCTCGCAAAGGAGAGCAGCGCATGATCGTCGAGGCTCTAGTATTCGGAAAAGCCTATCACTTGGATAGGATTAAATTGGAATTCATTCACCGGAGACCCGTATTTATGTCCCTAAGACCTTGTCTAATCTCGGTCTTATGGAGATAATTACCGGGGTCCCCACACAAAATTTCAACACTGAAATCCACAACCTCTCTGGAAATTTAAAACGAATAGAACTTTTGACTGGAGGCTCCAAAAATTATGGGACCAAGTGCAGTAGAATCTCCTCACTTGCCTACACCCTCTATTTTTGGCCCAACTCCAAATTCCAAAACAGCTTTCATGGCCGGTCTGACCGCTCAGTGGTAGCCGGTCAGACCGCCACACTGGCCGGTCGGACCGCCAGCTTGTTCACCCGATACACCACTTGAGGCATGGCCGGTCTGACCGCCACTGAGGCTGGTCAGACCGCCTAAGGCCTGACAGAACATGAATTTTGCCGAAAACTCGTATTTCCGCAAATCTTCAACGTCATTGCCAATTGTCACATCATCCTAAGATCATGAGCATATCCCCATGATATCCACAATCTCCCCCTTGATGAACACATTGGCAATTCCCCACAAATGCAAGTTTTGAGGTTTGAAAAGTAAAAACTCAACGTTTTCGCGCAAAGGCACAACTTGGTCCAAATGCAAGAGAAAGCAATGGAAATGACCAAGCTGGCTTCAGAATAGCATCGGCAAGTGAGATAAGGCAAAAGAAAGCAAGAAAGCTTCAATTTCCAAAGAAGAGTCAAAAATCTCACTTAAGGTCCATATGAAAGAACAATTGTTCGAAATGACCTTTGATCATGGTGAGGATCAAGAATTGCAATTCAAGTTCAGAAAGAGCAATAAGACCATAAGAATGCAAATAAGAAACTCCCCCTCACTATGATCCTCAAATTTTAGAAAATTTCAAATTCTCCAATTTTCTCCCTCTTTTGAATACTTTCAAATCCTCTCCCCTTTACACATCTTGAAATATCTTCTCCCCCTTTGACAATGGAGTCATCAAGGAATCACGCCTTCCTCTCGTCCAGAGATAACAAATGCAGAATGAGGAAAAAGCATAAGAAGGAGCATGCATGAAATGCAATGGAGTGGCTTCATATTTTTGTATTTTTCAATTTTGGATTACAAGAAGCTTTGGAGATTACCCAAAAGAACAAGCTAGCATCTCAAATTTTGCATAAACACCATATCAGCCTGAATGCGTTAGCAAGATCATGATAAGACATATATAACAAAGCTAAAGCAAGAAGACTCAATGTAAAGCAATAAATTTTAGCATTTTAAGCAAAGCTTCAAATCTAGCAAGTTCATCAATAGAGATCCTAAAATGAAACTGGCCATGTCAAAATGTCAATGTGAGACCAAGAAGCTAACAAAGACCACATTAAGAGACAAACAAGTCATAAATTGAATCATTTTGCTCAAATTGTCTCAAACACCCATTTTTCAACAGTTTTTCATTTGCAATGAATATTGAAGTTGATTAAAGGTATATCTTAGTGAAGAAGATCCTGGACTAGGAGCCATCCACAACCTCTTCCTAAGCTTCTACCAGGGCGACAAATCTTGAGGTTCATGTCAATTGTGACAAGCAGTCCCCATGAGATCGTCTGGATCATCAAACTATCTGCAAGTTCATGTCTATGACATGCAGTCTCGAGAGAATAGTTTGGCACATTTTAAGCACAAGACAATCTTTAAATTTGATTTTTCATTTTTCACAAGAGCAGATTTAGATTCTTAAAAGAACAAGAAGCTCAAGCAATGATCAATACTAGATTCAAGAGCTAACACCGCAATTTTGACAGGGCCAATGTCATAAAAGGAGCACTAATTGCGCAACTAGCTAAAACATCCACAAAGTGCAGTTTTTAGTTCAAGTTGTCTTAATGTTCGCTCATTCAAAGAAAGACTTAGCTACACATGTGAAAGCATGATAATTCTAGCAAGTCAAAGAACTAGACATGGCATTGAGCGAAATTGAAATACTAAAGCTCAAGAGGGTAATAAGCAAAGCTTCATCAATTTTAAAAGACAAGCGAAAAGCTTATATTACAATGCATCTTTTTGGATTTTCATATAAATGCAATATGATACAATGAGATCGAGAAGAACTCAAAAACCTAAAAGATCAAAAGTTCAAAAGAAGATCAAGAAAAGATCAAACTCCCCTCAAACCAAACCGTAGGGATAAATTACCCTAACTCACTTCTCAAGGTGGCAAACCTAGTTGGATCTAAAGGCTTGGTGAGGATATCACCAATCGAGCCTCGGACTCCACGAAATGCGACACAATATCACCCTTCTCGACATGATCTCTAAGAAAGTGATAGCGAATGTCTATGTGCTTGGTCCTAGAGTGTTGCAGGGTTTTTAGCAATGTTAATCGCAAGTATTATCACGAAAAAGAGGAACACTATCAAATGCCAACCCAAAATCCTTAAGAGTGGACACCATCCACAAAATCTAACTACTGACAACTAGCAAAGGCTACATATTCAGCTTCAATGATGGATTGTGCAATGAAGACCTTCTAGAAGACCAAGAGACAAGAGAAGTGCCTAGGAAGTGACAAGTGCACGAGGTACTCTTCCTATCTAGCCGACGATCCGCAAAATCAGAATCAGAAAACCCTCGAATGGACAAGGACGAAGAGCAGGAATACCAAATGCCATACTGGAGGGTAGAGTGTAAATACCTGAAGATGTGCTTAACGGCTTGGCGATGGGAAGTCCTCGGAGACGCCTGAAACCTCGCACAGAGGCAGACCATGAAGTGGATGTCCGGTCTTGAGGCCGTCAGGTACAGGAGGGAACCGATCATGCTGCGGTACTCACGTTGATCCACGGCTTCTCCTTCCTCATCTGGATCCAACACAGTCGAAGTCGCCATGGGAGTGGCGATCGCTTGCGATCACCCATCTCGAGCGCTTGAGCGGATCCTTGGTACTGCCGTGCGATGGATGAAGATCCCTTCCTTGCATTGCTTGATTTGAAGCCCCAGAAAGTAGTTGAGTTCTCCCATCATACTCATCTCAAATTCCCTGGACATTGTCTCAGAAAAACTGGAAACAAGAGCATGAGAAGAACCACTAAGGATAATATCATCTACATAAATCTGAGCAAGCAGGAAGTCATTGCCACGCCTAAGGATGAACAGGGTCTTATCTACCTTACCCATCTCAAAATCATTCTTAAGCAGAAAGGTCTTAAGTCTATCATACCAGGCTCTAGGGGCTTGCTTAAGACCATACAAGGCTTTGGATAGCTTGAAAACATGATGTGGATGCTTGGGATTCTCAAAGCCTGGAGGTTGTCTAACATACACTTCCTCCTCTATAAAATTATTCAAAAAGGCACTCTTAACATCCATCTGATATAATCTAAAGCCCTTAGAAGCAGCAAATGCAAGCAGAATGCGAATGGCTTTCAATCTAGCAACAGGAGCAAATGTCTCATCAAAGTCTAACCCCTCAACTTGGCTAAAACCTTGAGCTACCAATCTAGCCTTGTTTCTAACCACAGAACCATCCTCATTTTGTTTATTTTTGAACACCCAACGGGTTCCTATCACATTATGACCACTAGGAGGTTCTACTAGATTCCAGACCTTATTCCTCTCAAAATTCTCTAACTCCTCGTGCATGGCATTGACCCAGCTAGAATCAGATAACGTATGTGATATATTGCGGGGTTCGAAAGAAGCAACAAATGCGAATGAGAGTAGAGACTTGGATCGTGATACAGGCGAGTGACTCGCTCATTAAGATTACCAATCATCGATCCGAGGAGGATGATGCTTCGAATATGAAGTGGAGCGCCGGGAGACAATATCTCCTCAACCTCCGCAGTAATCGATGAAGAAGATGCGCAGAGCCTCAATTGGAGGTGAAGCGATCGTGTGAGTTACGGAACTTGGACAGAGCCTCAGCAGCAGCAGTGGAGGACAAATATCGCCCGTCATCATCTTCCTCCACAAAAATGCTTTCACACCTGTATCACACAAATGTCGATCTAGCTCGTGGCTAGTCTCATCAAAAGTGACATTGCATGTCTCTGGACAATGTTAATTTCAACATTAAAACCCGAAAACCCTCGAATGTGCAGATAACCTGAAATAAACCATCAAAAGTCCTTGATTCAAATTTATCTAGGTTTCTGTCTTGAGAATGAAACACTTAGCTCCAAAAACTCGAAAATGAGAAACAGAGGGTTTTCTACCAAAACGAAGCTCATATGAAGTCTTGCCCAAAGACGGTCTCAAATAGACACGATTTGCAATATGGCAAGCTGTAGAAATAGCTTCGGCCCAAAACCTCCTCGGTGTGCTATACTCATCTAGCATTGTCCTAGCCATCTCGACTAAGGTTTTGTTCTTCCTTTCCACAATGCCATTCTGTTGAGGGACGTGTGGAGAAGAGAACTGATGCTCAATTCCGCGCTCAGCACAAAAAGAGGCAAACGCGGCATTCTTGAACTCCGTGCCATTGTCACTGCGAATCGCTCTTAAGGCACCAGAAAATTCAGAAGCCAAACGAAGAACAAGATCACGATAATGACCAAAAGCTTCATCCTTCGAAGCAAGAAAGAACACCCAAGTGTATCTCAAAAAATCATCATCTATGACAAGAATATACCACTTGCCACCAATTGACCAAACCCTAGCAGGACCAACAGTATCCATATGAAGCAACTGTCCCGGTCCGTCAGTCATGACCAAAGTCACTGAAGGGTGTGAGGTGGCAACTTGCTTTCCATGCCTACAGGGCGCACATACAGCATCCTTGACGGCTTTGAGTTTGGGCAAACCTCTCATGAGATCAAGGTTGCTAACTCGCGTCAGATGATCAAAACCAATGTGCCCCAAACGTCGGTGCCAAAGCCAGAACTCAGAAGAAGGTGTAAACAAACATTTAAGAGAACCAGCAAGAGATTCAGAAAAATCAGCTCCAAAGATCCTAGCAACTCTATAAATCCCAAAAACGAGCTCACCAGCAGAATCAAGCACCCGACAAGCATTTTTCTTAAATATAGTCTCATAACCATCATCAAGAAGCTGTGAGACAGAGAGTAAGTTAAACCTAAGCTTGTCCACAAGGGCGACGTCCTTTAGGATGAAATTGTCGTTCACCCTGATTGATCCCGTTCCTTCAATCCGCCCTTGTGTATTGTCTCCAAAGGTGATGAGGACATCACCTATCGACCGCGTGAAGGAGGTGAACCATTTTGAGTCTCCGGTCATGTGGCGTGAACAGCCGGAGTCGATGAACCATGTGTCCTTCCTTCCGCGGCGATCCTGAAAATCAAGGCACAGAAGAACGATGTGTCTCAATACTGGGGTTAGTTAAACATGACTTGGGAACCCAGTACTGAGACACATGTCTGCGAGTAGTATGTAAAGCAGAAGTGCTATCCTTGATTTTATTTGAAATTCTGTTATGAGCAATGGTGACTCTAACATGAGAGTTATCCTGTCTAGGAGCATGAGCATGATTAGCATGTGAAATAAATCCTATACCAGGTTTCTTCCTTTCTAAATTACCATGTCTCACAAAAGCTCTAGGTTGATTAGATGACATTCTAGCAAGATTTTTCTTAGCATTTTTCAACCTACGCCAACAGAACTCAACCAAATGTCCATCCTTCTTGCAATAGGTGCAATGGTACTTGGTACCACTGGGAGAAGCACCTTTTGACTGAACAGATGGTTGGGCAAAACCTGCAGATTTGAAAGTGATCTTTGCAGGTTGGGTATCAAATTCAACTAAGCCATTTCTCAAAATTTGAATGTCATTAGATTTATCATGGGCAAAGTTGTATCCTAACCCTTGCTTCTTATAGGGAGTTTTTGACTTGTCAAGAATCATGTTTAACTGTTTCTTACCTTTAGAAAATCTTTCCAATGTGTCATTAAGGTAAGCAATTTCTTTTCTAAGGTTAACACATGAATCACAAGTTTTAGCATTAAACCTCTTCTTATAAGGAGCAACTTCAAGCAAGAACTTCACATGAAGCACAAGTAGCGAATTAATACTGTCCTTAAGCTTGGCATATTTAGCTCTAGCTGCTTCTACAACATCATGTAATTCACGTTCACGTTCTAAGCAGATAGAGCAAGAGCTAGATTCAACCACATCAGAAGCAACCAACTTGCTAGACTCTAAACATTTTTCGCAAGGAGCAGATTTAACTTCAATTAGCTCAGTTCTAGCATTTTCAAGTTGTTGCAAAGTAATATCATGAGCAGATTGCAGTTTAGCAAATTCAGAATGTAAAGCATAGCAGGATGAACATTCATCAGATTCAAGACTCTTAGCATTCACAAGTTCTAATGTGAGTTTCTTTACTTGTGACTCTAACTCCTCATTCTTAGTCATGATGAACTTTAAAGCTTTATCCTGACCTAGCATTTGCTCATAGACAGTTTCACATCTAGCAAAGAGAACATCATAAGAAGGAGATACCTCATTGTTGTCATCGATGTCGTCGGAGTCAGCCATGAAGCACATGCCGGTGAATTCCTTGGCCTTCCCCTTCTTGTCTTGAGGGAGCTCCTCCTCCTTGTCCTCCTCGCTCCCGGAGTCCACATCACTCAAGGATCGATCTCCAAGAGCGGCAAGAACCCGGTGAGCAGCCTTCCTGAGCTTGGCATCATCAAACCTGGACTTGCGCCCCTGAGGCTTCTTCCAAGCTGGGTTTTCATCCTTGTGGTTGCTCTTACCTTTCAGCTTGGGGCAATTTGCCCGGATGTGATTAAGCTCTCCACACTCATAACAAGTCACAGGGCCGCCTCTCTTTTTGTTTCTCATATTGTTGTAGGCCCGTGTGAACTTCTTAATCCAAAGCGCCATCTTAGGCCCAAGAATACTCTCAAGATCCTCTTCTTGGATTGCAGATAAAGAAGCAAGTGAAAAACCAGAAGAGGACTCAAACGACCCATCAGAGGCTCTTTTGAGCGGGTCTGCTACCAAAGCCAAGTTACCCTTCTTAGAATGGTCAGCTTTCTGGATCTCATGAGTCTTGAGCTTGCTATAGAGCAGCTCCAAAGTCAGATCAGAGAAGTTGACATTTTCCTGAATAGCGGTAGCCTTTATCTCCCACTCCCTGGTGTTGATTGCAGCTAGGAGATGGATGGCATTTTCAGACTGTGTAAATTCAATACCAACAGACTTCATCTGATTTATCACTGTGTTGAAGCGACTGAAAATGTCATCGATGCTCTCACCAGGACGCATCTCGAATTTGTTATATTCTTTTTATAGACCTGTGACACACTTGTTTGATTTGGGAAGAACCCTCATGATAGGTTTCGAGGTCTTCCAAATCTCATGTGCATCTCGAGATTGCAAATCTGTCATATTCTGTCTACCAAGCCCACCATATAGAAAATTCTTTGCCTTACGGTCATTAGCCAAAAGAGCTTGAGAAGTGGCGTAGCAACCTCGAGCAAGATAAGCGGACCTCGAACGACCTCCCAAATACCTCGTGGTTCGCTCTCAAGAAAGACACGCATCTTTGTTCTTCCAAAAGGCATAATCGTGCCCATCGAAGATATGCGGTTTGGAAGAGTATTTATCCATCGCCAAGTTCGGTGACCGGTTAAGATCAAGATTGAACTAACCGGCTCGATACCACTTGTTGGACCGAAAAGGCGACTAGAGGGGGTGAATAGAGCACGATCTCTTTTTCTCCCAAATTCAATTCAATACGAATCTCACTCCAATAGCTATGAAAGCTATGAAGATCAATCAATCATGCACAGCGGAAGACTTGTATTGAATCAACTCAAAACCCCGAAGTAAAATCAACACAAAACCAAAATACGAAGGCTCGGGCGGTCTGACCTCTCACAAGGGCGGTCAGACCGGTTAGCTAATGGTCGACCATTGGCGGTCGACCGATTTCTCGGCGGATCGGACGGTGCGATGAACAGAAAAACAGCCGACAAATCAAACGCAAATTGATCAAACTTTTGATTCGTTCGTCCAAACTTCGTAAAATTTGACACACACCTACCTAAGTATGTCAGGAACCTATTCCAAGCAACGATCGTGATAATTCTTGCCAAGATTCTGACCTTCAACAGTTTGAGCGAAGTTAGGTCAAAAACCGAGTCAAAACGAAAATATGATCTTGAGACTTGCTCGTGGGTGATTGATGATATTGATGATCCTAGATGTATTCCCACACGTCACAGCAAGCTAGATCACGTCCAAAAACTAAGCAAAAACTCGCGGATCAAAGAAAAACTTAAATCATCAAAAAGAGAGAAAGAAAGCAATTGACCTCATCTTGAAGAAACTTTCTTTGGATTGATTTGATATGGTATTGGTTTACAGCCACTCCATCAATGGATGACAAAGACTCAATACATGAGACTCAATACATGACAGAACCTGAATTTTGCCGAAAACTCGTGTTTCCGCAAACCTTCAACGTCATTGCCAATTGTCACATCATCCTAAGATCATGAGTATATCCCCATGATATCCACAAAGGGGTGTCCTTAGAGACAACGCCTATAGTCCAAGCTTACCCCGACATCTTCCCAGAAGAGCTACCAGACATGCCACCAAACAAAGATGTGGAGTTTGTCATCAACTTGAAGCCCGAGACAGCCCGAATTGCCAAGAGGCCTTATAGGATGACCGTCGATGAGCTTGAAGAGCTGAAGACACAAATTGAAGACTTGCAAGGAAAGGGATTTATTAGATCCAGCTTAACACCCTGGGGTTCGCCTGTGCTTTTTGTGTCAAAGAAGGATGGCACTTCCAGATTATGTGTGGACTACAGGGCACTCAATGAGGTGACCATCAAAAACAAGCATCCCTTGTCTCGTATAGATGACCTGTTCAACTAGTTGGCGGGAGCAATAGTCTTCTCCAAGATAGACCTGAGGTCAGGATACCATCAGCTCAAGATTAGGGCTAAGGACATCCCCAAAATGGCGTTTACCACTCAGTATGGCCTGTATGAGTTCATGGCCATGTCGTTTGGCTTGACCAATATGCCAGCCTACTTCATGAACCTCATGAACAAAGTATTCATGGAATACCTAGACAAGTTTATTGTCGTGTTCATAGACGACATCTTGGTCTATTCTAAGACCAATGAAGAGCATGCTGAACACTTGCATTTGATCTTAGAAAAGCTTGGAGAGCATGAGCTTTATGCCAAGTATAGTAAATGTGAGTTTTGGTTTCAAGAGATCAGCTTCCTCGGACACATTGTATCCGCTGGAGGGATTGAAGTGGATCCATCCAAAGTAGAAGTTGTGATGGAATGGAAACAGCCTACTTCAGTAGCTGAAGTGCGTAGTTTTCTCGATTTGGCTAGGTACTACAGACACTTCATAGAAGGTTTCTCTAAGCTTTCCAAACCAATGACCTATCTGCTTAAAAAGGAAAAGAAGTATGAATGGGCAAAGGCTTGTGAGAAAAGTTTCCAAGAATTAAAGAAGAAGTTGACTTCTACATCAGTGTTGATACTACCAGACATACATCAGGACTTTGAAGTCTATTGTGATGCATCACACCAAGGTTTGGGTTGTGTACTCATGCAAGCGGGAAAAAGTTGTAGCTTATGCATCAAGACAGCTCCGCCCTCATGAAGACAACTACCCAACTCATGATTTGGAGCTAGCATCAGTAGTGCATGCCCTAAAGATTTAGCGGCATTACCTGATTGGACATCATTATAATATCTACACAGACCATAAGAGTCTCAAGTACATCTTCACCCAATTAGACCTCAACCTCCGACAAAGAAGATGGTTAGAGTTAATAAATGACTATAATTTGGATGTTCATTATCATCCTGGAAAGGCTAATGTAGTTGTCGATGCCTTAAGCCGTAAGTCCTACAATAGTAATGTTATGATTCAAGAACACCAACCTGAGCTCTACAAAGAATTCGAAGCACTCAACCTCAATTTAGTAGAGCAAGGCTTTGTGAACGCTATGGAAGCCCATCCAACTCTTGAAGAGCGGATCAAGACTGCTCAAGAAGGACATCTTGGAGTCCAAAGGTTCAAGCAATTGATGGCTGAAGGAAAAGCCCCCAAGATGATCGAAGACCCGCAAGGAATCCTATGGTTTAGGAAACGTCTTTTTGTTCCCCATCAGAAGGATCTCAAGGATCTGATACTAAAGGAAGCTCACAGCTCAGCCTACACCCTACACCCAGGCAGCACCAAGATATATCAAGACATGAAGATTTTATATTGGTGGCCACGAATGAAAATAGACATCGCCGAGTATGTAGCTTGCTATGATGTGTGCCAACGGATCAAAGCTGAACACCAGAGACCAGCAGGATTGCTTCAACTATTACAGATCCCTTAGTGGAAATGGGAATCGATTGGGGTAGATTTCATTACCGGTTTGCCTCGAACCAAGTCTGGTTGTGACTCAGTATGGGTTATAGTTGACAGATTGACTAAATTGACCCATTTTATTCCAGTGAAGACCACTTACAGGGGAGACAAGTTAGCCGAGTTGTATATGGCTCGTATAGTGTGTTCACATGGAGTACCCATGCGGATAGTCTCGGATCGAGGTTCCCAATTTACCTCACATTTTTGGGCTAGTTTGCATGATGCCCTTGGAACACACTTGGATTTCAGTACAGCGTATCATCCTCAGACCGATGGTCAGACTGAGAGAACCATTAATCAAATTCTAGAAGGCATGCTCCGAGCATGTGCCTTGGAATTTACCCTAGACTGGGAAAAATATCTACCGTGTGCTGAGTTTGCATACAACAACAGTTTTCAGTCCAGTCTAAAAATGTCCCCATTTGAAGCGCTCTATGGAAGGAAATGCAAAACCCCCCTACATTGGTCGGAATCAGTCGAAGGGTATATCTTTGGACCAGATACTCTTAAGCAAGCAGAAGAGAAAGTTCAACTGATCAGAGATCACCTTCAAGCAGCTCAATCCAGACAAAAGAGCTATGTGGACAATCATCGAAAGGGTTTAAACTTTGAAGTTGGGGATAATGTGTATCTCAAAGTATCACCGCTTCGTGGAACCCGAATATTTAAGGTGAAAGGCAAGCTCGCGCCCAGGTACATAGGCCCGTTCCTAATCATCGCCAAGCATGGAGAAGTAGCCTATCAGCTAGAGCTACCTGATGACTTGTCGGACGTCCACAATGTGTTTCACATCTCTTAGCTCAAGAAATGTTCCAGTGTGCCTGAAGAGCATACCCCCGTTGAAGCCATCGCCCTCCAACAAGATCTGACTTATCCTGAGTATCCGATCAAGATCCTCGACATTATCAAGAAGAAAAAAAGATGTCAGACAATCCACCATTGCAAAGTCTAGTGGAGCCACCACTCATCAAAAGAAGCCACCTGGCAGCGCGAAGATCAATTGAAACAAGATTTTCCGTCCCTATTTCCAGAGCAGCTCGAATCTCGGGGACGAGATTCCGTTTAAGGTGGGTAGGTTTTGTAACGTTCCATTTTCGAACAAGTATTTGTTTGTGCTTTTATGGTTTTCGATTTCCTTCGTTTGCCTTTGTATCCTTAGCCTCAAATCTCCTAGCTTCTTTTAGGCTCAGGTTTGTGTTTCAAAACTCTTTTTTTCTGTAGTTCAAGATCCAGGTTTGATTTCTTCCTTCTTCAGCTCTGGCCCTTCTCCTCTTTTGACCTTCTTTCCTTTTGGGCTTAGCCGTTCTTCATCCCCATGTGCCCGCACCTCCGTCCCTTGTGAGCCGTCTCATTGTAATTGAACAGACTGATCCTATTTGCATGTTCGTCCGATCCGAATATCCCACCCCTTATGAGCCGGCCGATTACAATTGAATGGCCCGATCTTGTTTGCATGCTCATCCGGTCTGAACGTCCCACTCCTTGTGAGCCATCTGATCTAAATTGAACGACCTTCTCTATCCACTCTTCCATGACCTGCCCTTTTTGTAAAGAGGACCCTCTTTGGTCGCAACTGTCCTTTTTGCAAAGACAAGCCTCTTTGGTTGCAACTGTCCTTTTTGCAAAGACCACCCTCTTTAGTCGCAACCGCCCATTTTGTAAAGGCCACCCTCTGTAGTCACGAAGCCCCCTTTTTGCAAAGACCACCCTCTGTGGTCACGACCTCCCCTTTTGCAAAGACCACCCTCCTCTCAGGACCTCCTCTAAGACCTCCCCTTATGACCTCCCTTCAAGACCTCCCTTGATCTCTTCAGCTTCAGGACCTCCTTCAGGACCTCCCCTCAGACCTCCTTTAGGACCGCCACAAGACTTCCCTTGTTCTCCTCAGGACCTCCCTTCAGGACATCCTCCAGGACCTTCTGCAGGACCTCCCCTCAGGACCTGCTCAAATTGCCTTCTACGACCAGGTTGGTCGTAGCTCCTTCGAGCATGTGTGGGTCATAGCTCCTTCGAGCACGTGTGGTTCAAACCTCTGCTTTGTACTCATGCTGAACAATGGTCTGCAACACCCTGGCTATCCGGAAGCCAAGATGTCACCTAAAACATCTAACATACATCCATAATGCGGAAGAATTTGAAACAAGTATAACAACTAAAGACAACATTAAGTTAAACAGGATATGATGAAGGTATCCTTCCTTCACCTTTTAAGTTATTTAATTCTGATCATCAATAAAGAAGGTTCACACGCAGTAATAAATCAACATCCATGTGGAGAAGGTATCCTTCCTTCACCAATTATAATTTAATTATTACAGTTCATCATTAACGAATGTAAGATAGAACTAAATTTAATCTTGAACATGAATAGGATGATGTGAGCAGTAGTGCGTGTCTACTCCCTCCCAAGTGAGCCAACATCGGGGTTACCTAAAATAAACAAACAACGCAAGAGTGAGTCCATGACTCAAGCAAATACGATGAAAGAGAAAGAACACATATACAAACAGACATCACCATTAAAGAATGGGAACCTTGCATCGAGTGAACACTTATGAAAACATGAAATGAATGAATGTAATCAAGGATGGACTGCACACATGCATATACTGGGTATAGTGAGTGACACACCCGTCGGTGTTCATAAGCCCGCACCTTAACAAAAGTGCGGGGATCCAAGTCCTATATGAAGAACGTTTCATATAGGTGTCCAAAGCTGCCCATACTTTGGAATTGATGGGTCTTACGTGCCCATACTTTGGAATTGATGGGTCTTTCAATCCACTCCCATGGACGGGACATGACAATGTCCAAATTTGCCCACACCGAATGGTGGGACTTACAATCCACTCCCGTGGACATAACATGAATAAAAGGATGCATGATATGAACATGAACAGTGATAATACCATCTCTCAAGATATACTCCACATAATGAAAGAACATAACCAATTCAAATCTCGGGTAACACAATATGTCACACTATATTCATGAAAACATTCACAATCACAACACTCAAAAGCAACAAAGTACTTGCCTTCGCGTTGCGTGCGTTAGCAGGCAACGATGGCGCTCCCAAACCCGTAGCCTTGTGGCCTAAACAATTAAATAACCGAAATAAGAACAACATAGAATCCAACCCGAATTAAAAGTCTACAATACCCCCCTTGAACTCCCAAGGAATCGCCATAAAATCTAATCTGAAAAACAGGCTGCAACCCAAAAAAACGTGTCGGGACAGCAGCACGAAAATTACAGTAGTTAATTACATGGGACTCGAAATGAGATGAGTCCAGATCCTACCTCATCTTAACGAACATATCTATAACATTCAAGTTGATGAGATTTCCCAATTCGGCCAATAAACTTCTCTAATAAAGAAAACAAAACAGCAGCACAACTTCTGTCTGAACAAACAGGACAGCAATACTAAAACAACCATAACTTTTAATCTACAACTCCGAATTGAGCTTTCTTTAACAATATTAAAAGGTTATGAAATTATCTACAATAACCTAGTTGGCACGACATTCATATTTTGCTTTTAACAAAATGTGGCACACGGGTCAAAACTAAAGATAGAAACTGACATACAATCAGGACAGACTGACCTACAATCTGGACAGTCACAAAGAAAAGTGCATAACTTTTGATCTATAACTCCAAATGAAGTGTTCTTTATCAATCATGAAAGCTAGTGATCTCACCTTCAAAATTTGTTATGGGCAAGACCTCTGAATCACCCTCTAACTAGGCCATAAATCAACCTATACAGAGACTGCTAATTCTCGTCAGGATTCTGGACAGCAGATAGTAAATCTATCATAACTTTTGACTCGAAAGTCGGAATGAGGTGATCTTGGAGGCCACCGAAAGCTAAGAACAAGACCTACAACTCTCCAGGAGACCCAAACTCCTGATTCGGCCTCTAAAGTCACGAAACAGTCCATGCATCATTCTGGTCAGAAACGAATTCTGCTCGCAGTAATACGTTCTAACCAAATATGCATCAAATCGCCTCTACCACTAATCAAAAGACGAGGGTCGGCATCCGATACCTTTGCAGCAACCAGGAAGTAGGCGGAAGACCCTCGGAGAAGATGATCTCCCTCCTTCTCACCTCTTTTGCCCCAAGCAAGGTGCTGTCCTCCTCAATTTCCTTGCGCAACCGGCAGCGGGAGAAGGTCCGAAGGCAGGTTGGGGAGGCAAATCAGCAGGGACCAGCAACCAAGGAGGATGGGGGCGGCTCCTAGGGGTAGGGGCGTGAGGGGAAGAGAGGAGGGTGGAAGGGGGCGGCGGCCATAGGAGGAGGGAGTGGGAAAAGTGGGAGAGGTGGGAGGTGCTAGGGTTTGAGGCCCCCTTTGGCGGCCACAAGATGGGCCTTTGGGCCCATCTCTAGTCTGGCTGCTCCTCATGGGCCCCATGGCTGCCCCTCCACCCATAAGGCCTTCTCTTGGTCTCTGCTGGCCAAAGGCCCAGCCCAAAATCGAAGAACAAAGTAAACGCGGGATTTCTTCTTTTAATTTGAACTCGAATTTAAATCCGCATTGTTTTTCTTACCAAACAGAAACGGGATATTACATTCTACCCCCCTTAACAGGATTTGACCCCGAATCTAAACACACTTAAGCGAAAGAATAACCACGAGTGAGAACGATCAGTGGTAACCACATACCTGTTGTGAACAACGCCGGCTAAAGCTCACACACGCGAAACTCCAACTTCCCAAGTAGCCTCACTCTCGAACTGATGGGACCACAACATAAGGACGTAACATGATGTCTGATCTAACACTCAACCCGGTGCTTCCAGGTACACTCATCGCACAAAACTCGAAGGTAAGTTCTCACTCGATAGTTAACGGCGCAACCGAAACCTCCAACTCTGTATCCCCCAGGTACTCACTCAACACGAGAACACACAAGACGTTACGTACTCCGCACATGGACTCGTGACAGTCCTGGCGATACGCCAACTAGCGAAAACAACCCAATGTATCTTGGGTTAACCTTCCCAAAGATACCGAACCACACAACATGCACAACGAACACGGAACTCTTGTTCCGCCTCTCAATTAAACTCTTTTACCGGCAAAACACATCTGAATAAGAAAGATTCACATCACAACTATACGTTACCAACTGAGTACTGAAGAGTAAAATCCAGATATCAGAGTTTCATCAAGAAAACCTTTCCACTTTCCAAGTGGCAATTTGCGAAAAACGTCACGAAAGCCAAAGGGGAAAAACACTTGAATGCCCAAATCAAAAACTTCCTTTATTCTTCCTGAACCGATAAGAACCACACATACCAAAATCGAGTCAAACTCACCTTACGAAAGACATTGGTCAACAGCACCAAGCTCATGCGAGAATAAAGAAAACGCTTCACTAATCAAGAAGACATCTTTTTCCTTAGTTTCACTTTTTGGAATAAAATATCTCTCAACACAGAATTGAATTCATCGCATACCACATGGTCTCAAACCTCTTATTTTAACATAATCAAATTTAGGCTTAAATCAAATACAATATCTACACCTTTGTAGAGAGCCTCTATTGATTCCACTGAACACTCTAGACAACTCCTTCAACTGATGACATTAATTTGTTAGGAGACACCAAAACACCTCAAAACCCATGCAGTCTCATCACCCCTAACTTTCAAGAATAACACATCAGAATCCTCAACACACCCGCTCATGCACCGCATCAGAAGGGTTCTATCGACAATCATTCCATTGCTCAGAATACTCAGTTTTCTATCTCCTCTACACCCAAATCTTTGGGCGACCAAAAGTCTAGCATGAAAATGGAAAGCCCAAATTTAACCTCCGAGACCTCTACAACGAATTCCTCTTATAACAAATAGTGAAATCATCGGATTAAATCTCTAAGATCCCCACAATTCCGACATACTCACTCCTTGACATCATCAGGAATCACTCATACAACATCACGATTATACCATAGGTCCTACTTAGTCGAACAATATACAATTTTACTTGAAACCATACATTCCATCTGAATCAACTTCCTCCAAGAGGTTCGGTCAAAACCAACTCATCTTCTATTACTCCTCCAATAGCCGGATAGTAAAATCTCACCCCTACAATCACTTAATCACCACCAAACAAATAACAACTTACGAGTTGTAAAACTTTACAGCACAAAACGGTTGATCCTTTCTCAATAGAAAGAGGCGAACAAGAACAAATTTCACCACACAGGAAAATGTTGCTGCTCACAGTGAGCACGAAACCAAAAGAAATAACTGTAATAAAGATCCGGAAAAACAAAAGTTGAGTTCACAATGAGGGCACGCATCCTCGAAAAGGAATAGCAAATAACCACTAATAAGAAAAATGACATTGCGATTGAAACTCAACAACTCTTGAGTGAAAAGAGTAAAAGTTTATGAACAATTCGAATAACTACAAGTTACAAAACTTGACTCAAATTCTCAAATATTCCTCTGCACTCTTTCCCTTAACACCGAGATTAATTCTTTGACTAACATCGCTTGCCACAACGTACAAGATAAGATCTTTAGTCCAAACCACAAGGACTAATTAAGAACCAATGAAATTCTTCAATACGTCATATTTGTTCGAATAGTTCAACTACACAAGAAACATGAGATCCAAATAATCTCACCACCAAACTCAAACATTTCCAATTACGAGATTTCGCAAACGCAAGTAGATTATTCTCCTCTTAAAGGAACCAACATAACTTCTTTGATTGCAACCTCACGTTGCCAACTCGGACAAAGAGCCTTTAAAATTAAATCACACAAATCTCTTAAGAAGCAACAGGACAATCCAATACCTTAATTTATTTAAAATAATTTCAGCTACGGATGATTCATGGGCTCAAAGAAAATATCACGAAAGCTAAACTTGAATTATTCTCATCGAACGATATCACCAAAGGCGATCAAATTACTATGGGTATTAACATCAATTTCACAACAACAATTAGAAAACACTTCAAAAGACCTACGTGAAAAGAATGAATTGATTCTTTCTCAAAAGAAGAGACAAATGGAAACGATTTTCACCAACTAGAAAACTCATCCACCACTCGCACTGAACATGGGACCAAGAGAAGAAACCAATTAAGCAATGAACTCACAGAGCATAAGTGGAGTCCACAGTTGAACGCATAAGCCTCACAAGAATAGAATATCGAACCTTAGCAGATAAGAACAAATAAGTATTCAAAATCGAAGCACTTGCATCACTGAAGAACCATTATAACTTTGCAACATAACGTTACTCGATAAGCTTCATTTACCACATAAAAGCCTGAATCCTCAAAAGATCATGAACATAAAACTTGAAATTTGATCATTTAGAGAATATCACCATAGGTGATCAAATTACTACGAGAATTAACCTCATTCTCACAATTTTGACGATTTAATAACATCGACAACATACACTAGTACTGAGAATCATCAAACTTTATTACTCCATCCTAAAACTTCCCAAAGGGAATACAACCACAAGGTTGAAACAAATTTATTATAACAAGATTATGCTAAGCAATATCAATATCACAAGGCACGATAGCAAAGACTACTTACGAAATTAATCTACTCAACTATTGGTGTTGCTTAGCACCTTCTTCAGCGCTCATTAACAATCGATGATGGTATTTATCATGTGTGTACATACAATACTAATTCCATTTGCAACCACATAACCATATGTAAACATAGATTCATATTTCACCTTTGTTCAGAAATCATTTCAAAACATGATTAAAGATTCACTAACATAATTTTCTATAAACAAGGTTTCATGAATCGATACACCAAAGACCCATCCGGTCCTTCATACAAGTTTCAACAATTTTAACATACTAGGAAGTAGATAAATCTAGCTCTTATGTAAGATCTATAGGTTCTGAATGGATATGGACAGTCTTTATTTAACATACACCATGAATCAGATACAAGGATATTTCAATTTAATCAATTTCACTTTCATGGATGGTAGTTAAGAATAACTGATTTGCACCATGCTAATAACCCAACTTGATAACTCATATCGTAACAATTTATTCGTTTAGTTATAACTCCTCATTTTAAGCATGGCAAGACATCACAAAAGGATTCTAACACCTTACTACAGCAAAAGAGAGACTTCAAACCTCAACGCTCGAAGTAATCCAAAAGAAACGCATAAAGCCAAAGCTTTCACATGCAAACGAACTTACAAATGGAAAACTCTCACTAACCAAGCTGTCAAACGAGTAAATGAGTCATTCTTTTTCAATGAGAAAGAAGGAGCAACCAAGAAAACATCAATCTTGCCAATTGACAACGATCATAAGTAGTAAAAGCAACTCAACAGTCGAAAAGCAATAATTGTTTCAGAGAACCAAGAGGGATCTATGGAAAACCATAACTATCATGGACCACAAACCCCGGAGAAATTCATCAACCACCACAGGACAAGAATTGGCAAATTCAGAAATCAAGAAAGAGAATAACTTTCTAAAGCAACTCACGCTTAACACCTGAAACTATGGTACTCGGGGTAACTACTCCTCTAACCACGTACTGCGAACAGTGGTGTAACCTGGTGAATCCCAGAGTAACAACCACGACCTCCACTTCTGATCATTCGTTTACAACACGCTTCACCAAAATACTCAATTATGAATATACAGGATCATCTCATGACAATCATAGAATTAGTTCATAGATATTGAATATCATAGCAGATCATATATTACCAACAAGGATGATAGTACAGAAGTAATTCAACAATTGCTCAGCAAAATGAAACATAATAACAGATATTGCGAAAGCAATGTAATTTTCCAACCCCACCTACTGTGCATAGTGTGTCATTTTAATAACTTAATTACCACGGACCTAAAGCCCGCTCTGATACCAACTGTAACACCCTGGCTATCCGGAAGCCAAGATGTCACCTAAAACATCTAACATACATCCATAATGCGGAAGAATTTGAAACAAGTATAACAACTAAAGACAGCATTAAGTTAAACAGGATATGATGAAGGTATCCTTCCTTCACCTTTTAAGTTATTTAATTCTGATCATCAATAAAGAAGGTTCACACGCAGTAATAAATCAACATCCATGTGGAGAAGGTATCCTTCCTTCACTAATTATAATTTAATTATTACAGTTCATCATTAACGAATGTAAGATAGAACTAAATTTAATCTTGAACATGAATAGGATGATGTGAACGAGTAGTGCGTGTCTACTCCTCCCAAGTGAGCCAACATCGGGGTTACCTAAAATAAACAAACAACGCAAGAGTGAGTCCATGACTCAAAAAAGTACAATGAAAGAGAAAGAACACATATACAAGCAGGACATCACCATTAAAGAATGGGAACCTTGCATCAGTGAACACTTATGAAAACATGAAATGAATGAATGTAATCAGGATGGACTGCACACATGCATATACGGTATAGTGAGTGACACACCGTCGGTGTTCATAAGCCCGCACCTTAACAAAAGTGCGGGGATCCAAGTCCTATATGAAGAACGTTTCATATAGGTGTCCAAAGCTGCCCATACTCGGAATTGATGGGTCTTACGTGCCCATCTTTGAATTGATGGGTCTTTCAATCCACTCCGTGGGCGGGACATGACAATGTCCAAATTTGCCCACACTGGAATGGTGGGACTTACAATCCACTCCCGTGGACATAACATGAATAAAAGGATGCATGATATGAACATGAATAGTGATAATACCATCTCTCAGTATATACTCCACATAATGAAAGAACATAACCAATTCAGCATCTCGGGTAACACAATATGTCACACTATATTCATGAAAACATTCACAATCACAACACTCAAAAGCAACAAAGTACTTGCCTTCCGCGTTGCGACGCGTTAGCAGGCAACGATGGCGCTCCCAAACCCGTAGCCTCGTGGCCTAAACAATTAAATAACCGAAATAAGAACAACATAGAATCCAACCCGAATTAAAAGTCTACAATACCCCCCTTGAACTCCCAAGGAATCGCCATAAAATCTAATCTGAAAAACAGGCTGCAACCCAAAAAAACGTGTCGGGACAGCAGCACGAAAATTACAGTAGTTAATTACATGGGACTCGAAATGAGATGAGTCCAGATCCTACCTCATCTTAACGAACATATCTATAACATTCAAGTTGATGAGATTTCCCAATTCGGCCAATAAACTTCTCTAATAAAGAAAACAAAACAGCAGCACAACTTCTGTCTGAACAAACAGGACAGCAATACTAAAACAACCATAACTTTTAATCTACAACTCCGAATTGAGCTTTCTTTAACAATATTAAAAGGTTATGAAATTATCTACAATAACCTAGTTGGCACGACATTCATATTTTGCTTTTAACAAAAAGTGGCACACGGGTCAAAACTAAAGATAGAAACTGATATACAATCAGGACAGACTGACCTACAATCTGGACAGTCACAAAGAAAAGTGCATAACTTTTGATCTATAACTCCAAATGAAGTGTTCTTTATCAATCCGGAAAGCTAGTGATCTCACCTTCAAAATTTGTTATGGGCAAGACCTCTGAATCACCCTCTAACTAGGCCATAAATCAACCTATACAGAGACTGCTAATTCTCGTCAGGATTCTGGACAGCAGATAGTAAATCTATCATAACTTTTGACTCGAAAGTCGGAATGAGGTGATCTTGGAGGCCACCGAAAGCTAAGAACAAGACCTACAACTCTCCAGGAGACCCAAACTCCTGATTCGGCCTCTAAAGTCACGAAACAGTCCATGCATCATTCTGGTCAGAAACGAATTCTGCTCGCAGTAATACGTTCTAACCAAATATGCATCAAATCGCCTCTACCACTAATCAAAAGACGAGGGTCGGCATCCGATACCTTTGCAGCAACCAGGAAGTAGGCGGAAGACCCTCGGAGAAGATGATCTCCCTCCTTCTCACCTCTTTTGCCCCAAGCAAGGTGCTGTCCTCCTCAATTTCCTTGCGCAACCGGCAGCGGAGAAGGTCCAAGGCAGGTTGGGAGGCAAACCAGCGAGGACCAGCAACCAAGGAGGATGGGGCGGCTCCTAGGGTAGGGCGTGAGGGGAAGAGAGGAGGGTGGAAGGGGCGCGCCATAGGAGGGAGGGAGTGGGAAAAGTGGGAGAGGTGGGGAGGTGCTAGGGTTTGAGGCCCCCCCCTTTGGCCGGCCACAAGATGGGCCTTTGGGCCCATCTCTAGTGCTGCTGCTCCTCATGGGCCCCATGGCTGCCCCTCCACCCATAAGGCCTTCTCTTGGGTCTGCTGCCAAAGGCCTGGCCCAAAACTGGAAGAACAGGCGAAACGCCGGGGATTTCTTCTTTTAATTTGAACTCGAATTTAAATCCGCATTGTTTTTCTTACCAAACAGAAACGGGATATTACATGGTCGTTTTGAGCCGTTGTTCTTCTCAACTCACGACTACCCCTCGTGCTCTCTGCTGCACCGCACACACTCCCTCTACACCACCAACTCCCTACCATTTCTACGCCGCACACACTCCCTTGACCTCCACGACTTCGGCGCCTTTTCTCGCCCTGTTGTTTCACCCGTGCTCACCTCTCCACCGCACACACGCCATGGCCATCCTGTGTGCCCTTGCCACACTAGTGCGCCTGGTGCAAGCTTCGTGCCCATGTCAACCGGCCCTTCAAAGTCACCATTCCTCTCACGTCCTTCCCTGTAGCCACCTACCCCACACCCTGTCGCCTCCGTGCCAGTGCTCTCCTCCTTGGCCATCTTCAAAAGGGCCCTTGTGGCCCTTGTTTCTCCCCACGCCGTCCCTCTCTTGACCCTGCTGAGTTTTCCATGTTTGGACCTCCCTCTTAGTTGGGCCTCCCTCTCAGTGGACCTCCCTCTCAGTTGTAACTCCGGTTGCGGTGTTTCTTGTTTCTAAGTTTGGCTAGCTTAAGATCATGCTAGGGGCATAAGTCTTGTTTAATTTGAAGTTCTCTTGTTGTTCCTCTCGTACTTATTTATTATCTCTGCTTGTTTTGATCTTTTCGATGTGTTCGTTTGAGTAGAATTCGTAGACGCGGGAGACCTCTAGTGGGACGAAGCACAAGACCTCCGAGACCTCCAAGACCCTTCTGCCTTTAACCAAGGTGAGTCAATACTTTGATCATGTTGAGCCTTCTTTTATGCAAATTACATTCCTTTAAAATAACAAATTGGATGCTTTAATTCTTTAATCAAATGTATATTAAAGCTTAAGGTAGTTAAACACCCATTCGATGATTAATTATATAATATGTTGTCCTTGACAAATTGAATTCCTTAAACCTTGTCAACCTAGTAACTATATGGTAAATACTAGCTATGGGTTGTGCTTAAGCGATATGCAAGACTTGCTTAAGTACCAGGGTACTAAATGCCCCAACCATCATCTCTTCAAATATAAAATTGTTTTGGGGTAGTCGTGGGACATACATGACTATAAACTTTGTGATAAACTAGTTTTCTCCTCAAAACCCCAAACTTCTTCTACCACATCTGAGCGGATGGTAAGGTGGTGGATGCGGATGTAGCGCGAGAATGATGGGCATGTGGTTTGAACCGCCCAGACAACCTTAAGGACTTAATGTTGTCATGACCCCCATGTACAACATGTACAACCACAAGTCTGTAAAGTAGAACTTGGCTTAATAAAGTCATTGCTAGTCATTGTGGTGAACTGTGAGACCCCGGTTTATTAAGCTTGTAATACTTAGCCTTCCACTGGCTCTAGTATCACAAACAGAATAACCCGTGCCTCGATGGATATGTGCTTCCCAGAAATTGCAGCACACACTCATCAAACAAAAGCATGCATCATTTCCATACAACACAAGATAACAAGTCTACCAAAAGACATACATAATAAGTTATTACAGAACAGCCGACCGACCAAATGACTAGTATAAAGAAATGACAGCGGAAGCAAAAGTTGTCATAAGATGGCTTAAACCAAAAGACGACCGGTTAGCCACATAACACCACAGGGCAACCGACCGGGCCGCCAAGCTAATCGCCCCACACACTGCCACAGCACAACTCACAAAAGTGAGGCCCATCGGGCTCACCTTCTTCCTCTGCACACAACAAGCAATGCAGGTGAGTACAATAATGTACTCGCAAGACTTACGAGTAACAAGCCTGTAACATCCTGGTTTTTAGAATCAGGAAACTAATATTTAATTTGGCGATCTAATAAATTTTTGGCAATGTTTTAAAAACTTTCCGGTGTTTAATTAAAATGTTGCTTCTAAAATCGAATCGAGTTGTTCAAGAAGTTGCATAATAGTAATAATAATGATAATAATAACAAACAATATTTAATCGCATTGGTTGAAAGACTGTAGTTGAAATTTAATTTTATTCATATATTGTTTTGGCATGCATTTCAAGAATCATGATGCATGCATTAGTATTGCTGTTTTTTTTTTTCAAGTCCGACCGATCAGTAGGCAAACGCTTTGCATGTCCATTCTTTTTCCCAAAGTTCTCTCCTTGCAATCACCACCAAAAATTAATAATCCGACAACGCATGTTGTATTGTTGCGTTCGTTGTCTTGCGAGCATTTCAGTTTAGCGGTTAGTTCACGCATGCGAGGTCGTGCAGTGAGTTGGAGAAAAGAAGATAGAAATACATTGCTATTTGTTTCCACTTGTCATTTTCCCTTGTTCAACCCACTACCATTCTCCACCCCATTTCTTTAATCCGAGGCATCACCTCCAACATGCAAAATCTCCCACTGCCCTTTTCCATTTTTGCTCCCAGCCGAAATTCATTCTCTTCATTGGTCTTTGCTTTTTCTTTCTTCTTGTTCTCCTGAGCACAACTAACCAGTCTGCTTCATTGTTTCTGTTTCCACCTCCCCATTTCTTTTGTCCCAACCGAACAAGCATTACACCGCCATCTTCTTCTTTTCCCAAAGCATCCACTTGCCATTTCACTTCTCAAGAAAACAACCCTTGGCCACTACATTTTTGTACAGAGACAACCAAACCACCCTACCCATTCCCCACCTCCATTAGTTATTTTTCAAACACACACCAAGTCATTTCCCAAAGGAGCTCACATGCTGAGACTCTTCCTCTACACGCTGCTCCCCAACCCAACAAGAGCACCTCACTTGCCCTTTTTCTCCATGAAAACAAGTCCACTTATCCACTTCTCTCCTCTAAATCCCAACTCAAAAGCGAAAACTCTCAATGCATGTTACACCATCGGGTTCATCTCCTCATGAGCATTCCATTCCTCCCATTAGATTTCACATGCATTGACATTTGAGCAATCTTGAGGAGAGAAGAGAGGAAGCGGTAGGAGCTGTTCATGGCGACATCTTTGCACATGCATACATGCGATGCATGGCGTGGAGCGGCGAAAGCAGACCATGGGCACCAAGTGGAGCACGAGCGGCAAGTAGAGGCCAGCAGCGGCATGATGGCCTAGAGCATGGCGGCAAGGAGGAGGAGAAGCGGGGCATGCATGCACAAGCAGCTTCGAGGTGCTGCGCACCGGCTAGCATGGAGCAGCGGCGGCGACGGCATCGACGGCGGCGGCGGTGCGGCCGAGAGTGGCCGAGTGGCGGCTTCGGCATGGTGGCGCCGCAGGCATCCCGGCCGCTGGGGCAGCGGTGAGGCCAGCGGCTCCACACGATGGACATGGCTCGCAGTGGTCAAAGCTTGATGGCCCACCGAGGCGAGGAGCTGGTCGGCCAAGCGGCGCGCAATAAGGCCGGCAAAGAGCCGGCGAGGCTCGGCCCAACAAGCGACTAGCATGCGCAGCGGCGCGCGGCGCTGCAATGGTGCGGAACGGCCAGCATGCATGGCTCAATGTTGGCTCCGGGCGGATTAGGCGAGGCCTGCGGTGCGGCTTGGCCTCGCGCGCTACCGACGACGGTTCGGTGACGCGGCTCCGAGGCCGAGCCGAGCATGCTGGAGCCATGCATGCACGCGGTCGAGTAAGACGAGGTGCTGTAGCGGCACGCGACGGTGTGGCCAAAGCAAGGCCGGCAGAACTACCGCATGGCGCGGCGATTCGCCAGCAGTGGCAAGGCTCATGCTCGCTCCGGCAAGGCGACGGCGACGATGCGGAGCGGGACACGAATGCGGACAGCGGAGACTCGCTACGGTACGGTGGTACCGAGATGACGGACATGGACGAGGAGCCGGATGCGGAAACGGCGACGACTACGGTGGACGCGGATGCGGGGTCGGGAAGACGACGCCCAGTGACGGTTCACACGCCTAGTGCCGCGGTAAAAATCTTTAGTGTTATTTTTGTTACCGTGCTATGATATTAGTCATGCAAGTTGCATATTAGTCATGAGTATAGCATCTATTTATGCATATTTAATTATAAAAATTAATTGGTAGCTTTAGACCGGTAAAATTCTCCGGTTATGTCTTATTTATGCGTAGGCATGTTTTTGTGATGTATGTCGGTAGATTACAAATAATCTTATCGTCATAGCGGATTATGTATATTGTTGATTGGTGGATGCTAGATTAAGTATTATTGGAGTGTGGGTTCGATGATATTAATTTGGAGTTGCATCAAAAATTGTGGTGATCTTTGGAGGATAAATTAATTGGAGTTTTTTTTTCTCACATTGGATTAGTAATTTTAGGAGATAGGATGCATAAGGATTTTATAAATTATTACTTGTTGGATATCTCATGAGATGATATTTAAGGAAATATGGATTTTGAATCAGACGATTTATTTAATCGCGAGCAAGTTGGTCGGATGCCTTAAGTAATATCTATGTGAGTTGTACATGCTAGAATTGGATGTTAGTATAGGGTTTAGATCAAGATATGAGAACATGATTGGAGAGTGTTATGCATGTGATTGGATTCGACACCGGAGAATCGGTTAAGTATATGAGTATGAGAAGGTTAGATTTGTCGGTAGATGTTTTCCTTAGGAAATAAATAGAAAAGAAAAGAAAATACATAGACCCTACTTGTCATGGTAGAGGCTAGGTCATCCTACCTATAAAAATTTATTTAATGTAGTAGTAAAATCAGAAAAGATTTTTTTTTACACGAAAAAGTCTTTTAACTTCAATAATTCATAACTAATTCATATGAACTCCAAATGGGGTGATTCAATTTTTATTGATCATAAATTTTAATTACCTTTCATGCCATGTAAAGCTTATCCCTACCACTGTTCTACAAATTTCCGAGAAATAATTAAATTCGGATGAACAGTAACAGAACATTGATTTTCAGCATTTTCCAAAAATCTGATTTTCAGACTACTGTAACTCTCTCATATAAACTCCAAATGGAATAATGTTCGTACCTAAATTCATCTAAAATCATAATATAGCTACTGTATAAATTTCATGCATTTTGGAGCAATTTGAGTTTTTGGCAATTTCTCGGTGTTTATTCGATATCGTCTTTCTTTAGATTCCGAGTTGCCGGAAGTATTAGAGTAAGTAACCGAGAGTGAGCAAGTGAACTACCAGCAAGGCAAGCATCCTTTGAACTTTCTTTTTGCATCATACTTGATCCCAGTTTTGTTAGGATAGATGCAATTAATGATAATTGCTTGCATGCTATTTCGATATTGTCGCTATTTTTGTGATGAATAGTTAGACACATCCTATTATGTTGTCATTGTGGCTATCCATGAATTATTTGTTGGTGATATGCCCTAGAGGCAATCATGGAGATGATTGTATCACGTCTACGTTTATGAGTTCTTGAATAAATGTTATTCTGTTCCTTGAATGAATCATTAGTTCTGAAGATCAACGAGTATGTGACTTGTTGGTGAAACACTTCGACTTATATGATGTCGTTCTAAAAGTATCCCTGGTCGAATGTCATTGATCGGAACACTAGTGACTCCACGACTAGTACATGTATTGATTGATGATCATGTTTCACCGGTCATGGATATGGGGATATCAAATCAATAATGTAAACACATGATAGAGAACATGGGGTTGGAATGACCCACCTTGAGACAGTATAGAGATTGTTATGATTCTATGTGTCATTAATTGGTCTCAAGCAATGATGATGTATAATCCTTAGACCTGAGATCAGCATGGTTCCCTACATGTGTAATAGCACTCTTAGGGGTTGCCAAACGCTACTCGTAACTGGGTAGTTATAAAGGTAGCTTTCGGGTATGCTATGAAACATGCGGAGGGATGTGACTGGTCGGATATGGGATTTGCCCCTCCTAACATAACGGGAGAGATGTCTCTGGGCCCCTCGAAGTAGTCGGATAAAGAAAGTGCATGGCCGTGCCACTAGTGGTCGAAGAGTTCGACCACGTAAGGTTATCCGACAACTCGATCGAGAAAGTATTGAACAGTCCATGGATGACACACTATCTCACCTGGAGTTCAAACCAGATATCGTGAGGCAAAAGGAGAATATGGAGTAAAGTCGCTTAGTTCGATCAGATCCGGACAAGTCGTATGGTGATACGAGCAAATCGTAGACCGATCGAACGAAATCACGAGTGGTCGAAACTTGGTCGTAAGGGTTTACGAACTGGTCGTGACCGAGTACGAATCGTCGATAAAGATAATACCGGTCGTAAGTGATGAGGACCTAGTCATAGATCATATTGCATTAAGGTTCGTCCGATATAATTTGTGTGTATTCGGAATCGTTATGTCCTGCTAGGGACCGCTACGACTCGTGATCGGAAGGTTTTCCGAGTCACAACCGATTACACATAAACCTAATGGGTCACACACTTAATGGGATGGAACAAACCGAACGAATACGATTCGTTAAAAGTGTTCGGATAGGATCCGGCACGTGGCACTATATAAGGAGATGCTTGAGGCTAGCTTTGGGGAACGAGAGACACGTGAGTTGTTTCCACCAAAACCCTAACCGCCATCTTCTTGAGAGAGCCTTCCGCGCGACTTGGTGCTAGCACACCGCGCACGGTTGTTCCTTCTCGGATGTGTGGATACCGTGAGGCGCTCTCGCGTCGCCGCTTGCGCGAGGACGATCCGTGATCTTCACAAGGAACCGTGGAAGCCGGAGGAGTCGATCGACTACGAGAACGTTGGACGATCATCTACGACCACTACATCGGCGCGTTCATCGTCGGACTAGGCTACTCCGACTCTACTTCCGCTGCACTGCGCGCCTAGTGGTAATGATCTGTGATCATATATCTTGCTTGGCATCCTGGTTTACGTGGTAGAAATTTTGATTTGTGGCTTGCGTAGCCTACCCGTATCCCAACAGTGGTATCAGAGCCATCTTGCATAGTTTTTGATCTAGATCGGTCGCATATACTGTATATGTGGCAGTAGTAGATTGGATCTATTACTGGCTTGGTCTGATAACCTAGATTGGTTCATATGTATGAAACGATCTAGGCACTGGTCGATAGGATCGATCGTTGTTCGGCGATAGAAGATGGGTTTTTCGAGGAGGCACATAATAAGAGCACCATATGATTCGCTCGACTTGTTTTTCGACTATCTTGAGTGATACTCCTACCGGTCAGAGTTCCGCCATCGGAGTACGTCGCAGTGTGTTGTCGTATCAAGGCAGGGATCAGGTTGGTTCGGGACAGGGTTAATATGATTAATCCGATGATTTCCAAGGCTCGGATATATGAATGAGATTCATGTCTCGGGAAATTTTTCCGAGAGTGCTGCCCTCGACCAGCGAGGGGCGCTGCCCCTTCGAGCCCAGCCCGCTAATCGGCTAGCAGGACCGCCGTGCTGGTTTTTCGTACCGTGCGTTATAGATAGTATGTGTTCATGTCGCCCGATAGAATTGGATTCTTTGCATAACTTGTTTTTGCAGGGTTTGATGTGAATAGTATGGCCCATTGTGTATGTGATGCATGAATGGATTTTCATGGCCTGCGTGTCATGCTTTGAGATAGCCATCATATTATTGTATAACGGCCTGCGTACCGACTTGTGATGCTTGAAATTATCCTATGTAATTCTTTACTAGTTTTTAGGAGTAAATGCTTAGTAGATGAATGCGATCGGAAACTTCAAGCATGGTGGTCGGAGAACAGGGAGCATGATGATGGAGATCGACATGTTAAGGGCCATACTATTTCACAGTTTAATTTGATTATCTATGAATATTTATGTTTATTCCTGTTATGCTATTTTACATTAGATGTTTTTGACATGATAGAATAGTCTCCCTCGAGAAAATTAAGTAAAATTGATGCCTTCCCAATTGCTGCACCTATCACGATTTTGATCGTTAATGGCGAGTCTACCAAAGTAGGGTGCCATTAACTATCTTAATAAGATGGGGTGGGTGTCGGACACCCACATGCATAGTGTTGGTTTGACTTGACAAGGCTATCAAAATAGTTTTGGGCCTTGAGGCGTGGTGTTGGAAGCCGGGGCATCATGATGCCATCCAACAAACAAGAGTCATATACGATATGATTGGCAAGAGGTTGCCTACCATAAATCACTAGGTTTCTAGCAGTGATGCCAAAGCTCACTAGAACTTAATGACTTATGGATCTTGGACTCACTACATGTTGTTTGAGGGGAACATGGTTTATAGTGGGAGTATCTTCTGTTATCCATTGTTAAGTTAAAAATTCGACCACTGGTCGTATAGTGATACGACCAGGTCCAGACATGTCGTATGGTGATACGAGCAGGTCGTAGACTGGTCGAACATAACCACTGACATATATGATTAATAGAAGATCTTTCATAAACATAGTGCTGAATCATTGCATATATTTTCTGTTGTAGATCATGGCACCTACTACTTCTTCTGCACCTACCTTTAATTTGCGATCTATTCTTGAAAAGGAAAAGTTGAATGGTTCAAATTTTATTGACTGGTTTCGTAATCTGAGAATTGTTCTCAAACAAGAAAAGAAGGAATATGTTCTAGAGAATCCCTATCCTGAGGAACCAAGTGCTGATGCTACTCGAATCAAAAGAATGCTTATGAGAAGCATTGCAACGACGCAATCGATGTACATCGCCTAATGCTTGCAACCATGAACTCGAGCTTGAAGCAATATGAGACCACGGATGCTTACAATATGATTGTGAGTCTGAAGGGTATGTTTCAGGATCAAGCAAGGGCAGAGAGGTTCAACACCTCTAAGGCATTGTTTTCTTGCGAGCTATCGAAGGTAACCCGGTCGGTCCTCATGTGATCAAAATGATTGGTCTCATTGAGAGCCCGAAAAGCTTGGTTTTCCCTTAGTCAAGAGTTGGCTAACGATGTGATTCTCCAATCGCTCCTCGCGAGCTTTGAGCCTGTCATACTGAATTTTCATATGAATGGCATGGAGAAATCAATGACCGAGTTACATGGTATGCTTAAGGGTGCTGAGGAGAGCATCAAGAAAAGTTCCAATCATGTGATGATGGTTCAAAAGACTACAGCCTTCAAGAAGAAGGGTAAGTCGGGAAAGGGAAAAGGCAAAGGAAAGACTAAAGATGAGATCGAGAGTCTCAAGGCTAAGCTTAAGAAGCTTAAACTGGGTCCTAAGCCTGACACAGAATGTTACCATTATCAAGGCTAAGCTTAAGAAGCTTAAACTGGGTCCTAAGCCTGACACAGAATGTTACCATTGTCATGAGACTGGGCATTGGAAGAGAAATTGCAAGAAGTACTTGGCAGAAAAGAACAAAGGAAGTATAACTTCCAGTTCAGGTATAAATGTTATACAAATTAACCTTGCCACTTCTCCGACCAGTTCTTGGGTATTTGATACCGGATCGGTTGCTCATATTTGCAATTCGATGCAGGGACTAAAAAGGAGTAGAATTTTGACAAGAGGAGATGTTGATCTTCGCGTAGGCAATGGAGCAAGAGTTGCTGCATTAGCTATTGGAACTTTACCATTACCTTTACCTTCAGGATTAGTTATGGAACTAAATAATTGTTATTATGTTCCAGCCTTAAGCAAAAACATTATTTCTGCTTCATGTTTAGGAGCAGAAGGTTATGAATTCAGAATAAAGAACAATTGTTGTTCAATCTATTTTGAAGATATGCTTTATGGCCATGCTCCATTGATGAATGGATTGTATGTTTTGAATCTTGAGGATATGCCTATCTATAACGTTAATGCTAAGAGACTTCGACCCAATGAAATGAATCCCACTTTTATCTGGCATTGTCGACTTGGTCATATAAATCAGAAGCGCATGATAAAGCTCCATAAAGATGGTCTTCTAACCTCATTTGATTTTGAATCATTTGAAACATGTGAATCTTGTTTACTTGGCAAAATGACAAAGGCACCTTTCACGACCAGAGGTGAAAGGGCGAGTGACTTGTTGGCCTTTGTACATTCGGATGTATGTGGACCTATGAGCACTTCGGCCAGAGGTGGTTTTCAGTACTTCATAACTTTTACTAATGATTTCAGTAGATATGGCTATGTCTACTTGATGAGACATAAGTCAGAATCCTTTGAAATGTTCAAGGAATTTCAAAATGAGGTACAAAATCAACTTGGCAAGACAATCAAATGTCTACGATCAGATCGTGGAGGTGAATATTTGAGCCATGAGTTTGGTGATCATCTAAAGAAATGTGGAATTGTTCCACAACTCACTCCGCCGGGAATGCCTCAATGGAATGGGGTGTATGAACGACGGAACCGAACATTGTTGGACATGGTTCGGTCAATGATGAGCCAATATGATCTTCCATTGCAATTCTGGGGATACGCTCTAGAAACCGCAGCTTTCACATTAAATAGGGTTCCATAAAAAATAGTAGAGAAGACAACATATGAGATATGGACCGGGAAGTGTCCCGGCTTGTCTTTTCTCAAGGTATGGGGTTGTGAGGCGTATGTCAAACGTTTGACGTCTGACAAACTCACACCCAAGTCTGATAAGTGCTTCTTTGTGGGGTATCCTAAGGAAACTAAAGGATATTACTTTTACAAGCGGGAAGAAAACAAAGTGTTTGTTGCCCGTAATGGTGTCTTCTTGGAGAAAGAGTTTCTTTCCAAAGGAGTCAGTGGGAGTAAGGTGCAACTCGAAGAAATTCGGGAAACATCCGAAAATGTTTCAACTCCTACTGAGTCTCTACAGATGAACAAAATGTTGTTAGACTCAGAGATGAGGCATCACCCCACGTAGATCTAAAAGGCCACGTCAATTGCCTATAAGGTATGGGCATGACGTTTTATTAGTGAATAATGATGAGCCTAATACTTATTCTAGGCGATGGTAGACCGGACTACGAGTCATGGCTTGAGGCCATGAGATCCGAAATAAAGTCCATGCAAGACAATCAAGTTTGGAACTTGGTTGATGCACCTGATGATGTTAAAACCATTGAGTGCAAGTGGATTTTTAAGAAAAAGATAGATATGGATGGAAAGGTTCACATTCATAAGGCACGATCGTGGTTGCGAAGGGTTTCAAACAAATTCAAGGTGTTGATTATGATGAAACCTTCTCTCCGTCGCTATGCTTAAGTCTATCCGGATCATTCTAGCTATTGCTTTGCATATTTCGATTATGAGATATGGCGATGGATGTCAAAACGGCTTTCCTAAATGGAAACCTAAGTGAGGATGTGTACATGACACACCGAGGGTTTTGTCGATCCAAAGGAAGCTAGAAAGGTATGCAAACTTAAGAAGTCCATCTATGGATTAAAGCAAGCACCTCGGAGTTGGAACATTCGTTTTGATGAGGTGGTCAAAGGGTTTGACTTCACAAGAATGAAGAAGAACCTTGTGTTTACAAGAAGGTTAGTGGGAGCAAGCTTGTGTTTCGATCTTGTATGTGGATGACATACTACTGGTGGAAATGATATTCCAATGCTTGAATCATTAAAACTTCATTAAGAAATAGTTTCTCAATGAAAGATTTAGGAGATGCAGATATATTCTTGGTATAAGAATCTATAGAGATAGATCTAAGAGGCTAATTGGATTAAGCCAAGACATGTACATTGACAAGGTGTTGAAACGGTTCAACTTGCAAGATTCCAAAAGGGGTTTCTTGCCCATGTCACATGGTATTAATCTTAGCAAGACTCAGTTCCCTTCGACCACTGATGAGCAAGACAAAATGAGTAGAATTCCATATGCTTCGGCTATCGGATCTATCATGTATGCCATGCTGTGCACACGACCAGATGTGTCGTATGCTCTAAGTGTTACGAGCAGATATGAGTCAGATCCAGGTGAATGTCACTGGATAGTAGTCAAGAATATCCTTAAGTACTTAAGAAGGACTAAGGATGCATTCCTTGTATATGGTGGTGAGGAAGAGCTGGTCGTAAATGGTTACACCGATGCTAGTTTCCAAACCGACAAGGATGATTTCAGATCGCAATCAGGGTTTGTGTTTTGTTTAAATGGAGGAGCAATAAGCTGGAAAAGTTCCAAGCAGGGAACGGTTGCTAATTCCACGACAGAGGCTGAATACATTGCGGCTTCAGAAGCTGCAAAAGAGGCCGTATGGATTAAAAAGTTCATTAGTGAGCTGGGTGTGGTTTCGAGTGCTTCCTGTCCAATGGATCTCTATTGTGATAATAGTGGAGCCATTGCACAAGCTAAGGAGCCTAGATCGCATCAAAAGTCCAAGCACATACTTCGGCGATACCACATTATTCGTGAGATCGTTGAGAGAGGTGATGTGAAAATATGCAAAGTGCACACGGATTTGAATATTGCTGATCTGTTGACAAAGCCTCTCCCGCAACCTAAGCATGAGGCGCACACAAGAGCTATGGGTATTCGACACCTATACGATTGACTCTAGTGCAAGTGGGAGATTGTTGGTGATATGCCCTAGAGGCAATCATGGAGATGATTGTATCACGTCTATGTTTATGAGTTCTTGAATAAATGTTATTCTGTTCCTTGAATGAATCATTAGTTCGAAGATCAACGAGTATGTGACTTGTTGGTGAAACACTTCGACTTATATGATGTCGTTCTAAAAGTATCCCTGGTCGAATGTCATTGATCGGAACACCAGTGACTCTACGACCAGTACATGTATTGATTGATGATCATGTTTCACCGGTCATGGATATGGGGACATCAAATCAATAATGTAAACACATGTTAGAGAACATGGGGTTGGAATGACCCACCTTGAGACACTATAGAGATTGTTATGATTCTATGTGTCATTAGTTGGTCTCAAGCAATGATGATGTATAATCCTTAGACCTGAGATTAGCATGGTTCCCTACATGTGTAATAGCACTCTTAGGGGTTGCCAAACGCTACTCGTAACTGGGTAGTTATAAAGGTACCTTTCGGGTATGCTATGAAACATGCGGAGGGATGTGACTGGTCGGATATGGGATTTGCCCCTCCTAACATAATGGGAGAGATGTCTCTGGGCCCCTCGAAGTAGTCGGATAAAGAAAGTGCATGGCCGTGCCACTAGTGGTCGAAGAGTTCGACCACGTAAGGTTATCCGACAACTCGATCGAGAAAGTATTGAACAGTCCATGGATGACACACTATCTCACCTGGAGTTCAAACCAGATATCGTGAGGCAAAAGGAGAATACTGGAGTAAGTCGCTTAGTTCGATCAGATCCAGACAAGTCGTATGGTGATACGAGCAAATCGTAGACTGATCGAACGAAATCACAGAGTGGTCGAAACTTGGTCGTAAGGGTTTACGAACTGGTCGTGACCGAGTACGAACTGGTCGTATAAAGATAATACCTGGTCGTAAGTGATGAGGACCTAGTCATAGATCATATTGCATTAAGGTTCGTCCGATATAATTTGTGTGTATTCGGGAATCGTTATGTCCTGCTAGGGACCGCTACGACTCGTGATCGGAAAGGTTTTCCGAGTCACAACCGATTACACATAAACCTAATGGGTCACACACTTAATGGGATGGAACAAACCAGAACGAATACGATTCGTTAAAAGTGTTCGGATAGGATCCGACACAGGGCACTATATAAGGAGATGCTTGAGGCTAGCTTTGGGGGAACGAGAGAGACACGTGAGTTGTTTCCACCAAAACCCTAACCGCCATCTTCTTGAGAGAGCCTTCCCGTGCGACTTGGTGCTAGCACACCGGCGTACGGTTGTTCCTTCTCTGGACGTGTGGATACCGTATAGGCGCTACTGTGGTCGCTGTTGCGCTGAGGACGATCTGTGATCTTCACAAGGAACTGTGGAAGCTGCTGGAGGAGACGATCGACTACGAGAACGTTGGACGATCATCTACGACCACTACATCGGCGCGTTCATCGTCGGACTAGGCTACTCCGACTCTACTTCCGCTGCACTCCGCGCCTAGTGGTAATGATCTGTGATCATATATTTTGCTTGGCATCCTGGTTTACGTGGTAGAAATTTTGATTCGTGGCTTGCGTAGCCTACCCGTATCCCAACATTATTCCATTGCTGAAATGTTATGATAGGAGGTGTGAAGTTATATTGTCCGGTTTTCCTTAGCCATGCAAGTCTAGAACTGGTAGTTTGGTTGTCGGGAATAACCCGACAATTATGGGATAAACACAACTCTCCTTATTTACTTTTGGTTCAGATCTTCGCATCTGTTTTATGAGTTAAAATTTTATCATTTTAAATGAGCTTTTAGTCTGGACAAGTGTTGGTTAGTGATGGTGCTTCGTGCACAAGCTTTGGGTAAGTGGTTGACTTGTCTGGACAATTAAGGACCGAACTTTGGTAACGTCGTTGACTCAAGTACATTCGTGCTACCATACGCAGTATATGGGTGTTGTACGGTTAAGTAGGGGGAAGGTTCTATTGTGTTAAGTCTCATGGTGGTGTAGGGGCATTTGTGTTTGATCATTTGTCCTTAGGAATCGATGTCAATGTTCTATAGTGTGCAAAGGAGCACCAATTACCTTTTCATTACATCAGTATTTCCAATATAACATGTGGGCCCCTTAGCAAGTGCTATATGCTACTTGTACTAAGACCGGAAACATCTCACATGGGGGACTTAGCGCAATAGGGTTTTCTTGCTGAAAACGATCGTATCTCGATTCTCCCCGGCCAGCATACCAAAGGAAGTGTGCCATTATCCGGAGGCTTACGGGCTAGTCGAGTCGTGTGGGTAAAGTAGTACACCCCTGCAGGGTATAATCTATTCGAATAGTTCGTCGGTGTCGATTTATGCGACACTGATGAGTAGTTTGCTATCATCTAATTCCCAGTTGGTTGCCGATGGGTTATGGGGCATATCATTGCTGGTCTTTTGGTCTATTTATGTGTTTCCGCTGCTACTTAATACTCTCTTTTAAATTTGGCCGGTCGGCCACTTGTATTAGTTGTAACTTGGAACTATGTTGTATGTCTTTTGAACTATTTATGTATGAATGTTGTATGGATGTGATCAACGTTGAATGAGAGTATGGTTATATTGGTCGCTGATCTTGGGAGCCAATATAAGTCATACTCGCTGTTCGTGGCTTCCTATTTAACTCACTATGTGTAGCGCTTGACTTGTTGGAGAACTGGCAATCATGTGGTGCTCGCAGAGGAGCAGCGCGCATGATCGTCGGGGCTCTAGATTGAGTTAAGCCTCTCATTTAGATGGAGTTAAGTTGGAATCCATTCACTGGAGATCTAGAGTTATGTCCCTAAGACCTGGATTAGTCTCGGTCTTATGAAGATAACTCCGGGGTCCCTACAGCGTTGGTATCAGAGCCATACTGACTGTAGGTTAGATATAGCATGGGCGTTAAGTTTAGCTAGTCCTTTGGTCTAAAATTATTTTCAAAATATCAAACTAATTTGAGAAAAAAAAACTAAGTTATGAATCTCTTTTATTCCTTATCCATCTTAGTATCTTTTCTCACCTTATTCTTGTTTTGATTTACGAAAGTAACTCGTCTTGCCATTCTGTCCTTGGTTAAGTCATCAATACCTTGTTCGGGAGACCCAAACTGAAGATGTGGATGGATATCCGGCGCTTCTAGAGATATATTATGAAGAGCCAACTTCATTTATCAACTCCAATACTCCATCTACCATCGGGATCAAGGACGAGGGATGGAGGAGTATTTGGCAGTGATCAATATCGTTGCCAGACACGTGACAAGGAGTATCCCATACGGATTCCAGGCGCGTGGCACCTCTGAGGCGACGGCATTGCAGGAAGTGGCTCGTGTGGCACTGAGCCATCTTCGTCATGACTTGACGAAGTTAGCTCAGCCTCCATACTACCATCTTCCTATGCAAACACGTGGCACAGAAGTGAACACTGTTGTCCGGATCCGGCCTGGGAAAGACACTCAAGTACGATAGCTGGCAAGATTGATACACATCATGGATCAGATCCATCATTGCACTATGCATGAGTTATAGGAGGCGTGGCATTGTCTCACTATGACTCAAGGGCGTCTGCACCCCCTATGCAACATGGGGCTTGTGGACCAGCATGTGCCTTATGGGGAGAACGAGGTCTCTCCATATGCGGCTGCACCACCTGAGTACCGTTTTCCCGCAATGGGAGGGCAAGTACTCAATCTTGGACCAAGACGTCAAACTCGTATGTTCGTAGGTTTCTCTCGTGTCCAGAGCATCGGCGAAAGGACAAGAAGATGATGCCTTGTTATGATATTAGGGTTAAATTAGGGTTTATTCTTAGATTATTTACGCCCTAGTGATATTATTACTTAGCTGGTAGACGCTGGATTTTGTGGCAACCATTTGCTCTCTTTTCCAAGTAGTTGTGCATCGCCTACGGGTGGGTTGTATCGCAACTATGTTGGAAAGCTAACGTTGTTTCATTTGTATCTTGTGCTATCCCTACTGCTTTCTTTTTCGTTTGTTTCAAGTTGGTTCTTGCGTTATGGAGCTTCAAATCTCTAAATTGAATTAAGGACCTTACCCTCGTTATTTCCCCTACCTTATGCTGTTCCCTCTCATCTCTTTAATAGAAGTCGCATGTTGATTAAGAGTTGATAGCGGAGTCGGTGAAAAGAAGGATATGATTGAATAACTGCTATTTTATCTTTAATTAGATCTGTTATGTTTTGATGATATTGGTGGTTGTGCAGTGTCAGAGTGATATATGATAATTGAGAAATTGAATTATTACTCATGATCCATGAATATGATCTTAGAAGAATTAATTTGATTTTTGAACCCTGAGATATCAACCTTTGTGAGATCAATTGTGGATTATGGTAGGCGTTACCATCAGAGGTTACGATATGACTATAAATGGAACTATTATAGTGAGGTAAGCTTACCTGCAAGTGATCTTGGATTTATATAGGAGAAATATGCAGGTAGAACTCATAGAAAACGTGTAGTAGGCCTGAATAATTAATTTATGGGCTCACTTGGAGGTTTAGATTAAATATATGCCTTAGTCATTATGGCAATAAGATTGTCATCATATTTTGGTTTAGTATGATAAAGTTATAATTTGAAACGGTGATGATATTATAAATTTTGGTGGATACTTAAGATTATAATTGAGATTTGTGAAGTTGTATTTGAGTTTATACCCAGATCGTAATACTTTTAGAGATGAGGGATGATTAGTTGATTGAATAGTCATGTAGTGGATGACTATGAGGATTGAATGGGAAATTTATCTCTTTGGGAATAGTTGTCCCAAGGATGATATAATTGGATCAGTTAGAGATGATTAGATGTGGTGGTTGGAACTAGCTAATACTTGAGCATAAGTTGATTGTGGAAGGTATCGAGTTAACCTTGTTTAATTGAACTAAGATTATTGTGGATAACTTGATTTGTACAAAGTTAGTGATTCAAACTATTTGAATTATGGATGGATTACAAACTCATCTTGGATGGATGATCTTTTTGATGATTTGATATACTTAGGTCGGAGTTGACTATGGATAAAGGAGGCATACCTATAACCTTGGATAATTGTGTTGATTTTGGAGGTTAATTGATCCCAGAGCAAGGGTGAGTGGATTAGACCTTAAAATATAAATTGAAGTAATTGGTGGATTGATTATTGCAAGTGGATTGATCCTACTGACCAAAAGGGTTGAGAAGTAGAAATATAGAGGCATTGCTTGAAGACGCAATTGATCTTGCATAGGCTTACCCTCTTTTCGAAATTTAAACTATGGTGAGGAAAATGGCTAGAAACCAACAAATAATTTATGGGTGGATTATAAGCATTGAAATACGGTTCTTTAGTACTCATGATTTGAGAGTTATATTGGAGATGTCTTATGATAGAAATTACAAAGCAAGTGTAATGGGATATGTGAGCAATATGGTGGTTTCACTTAGGATCATTAGTGTTCCAGAGAATGTGATCAAGATTGATGTTGAATCATGACTTATACTATGAGAATGGATTAATGAATGTTTGTCCTCACTTGTGCATGGTTAAAATTAAGAAATAAGTCGGTGTCCTTATTGGAAATCAAACCAAACCTAGGAATTTATGGTGGTTTGGGAGAATACATCGAAGTAAGTGATTTCGAAGGTTAACTTATAAATTGTGGAACAATAGATTAGAGTGTGTTGGCCTTAGACTAAATATGATTGATGGATTTTAATTAGAGGTTATAGAACCAAAAATATCGAGATGGAAGTGGTATTGGCTCGAGATCAAGTCGTTCAGTCTTTCAAAAGAATATCGGATTTAAGCAAAGCGACCAAGTCTTTCTGCCCTATTCTTTTTCGTCCAAATCTCGAGGACGAGATTCTTTCTAAGGGGGGGGGAGGTTTGTAACATCCTGATTTTTAGAATCAGGAAACTAATATTTAATTTGGCGATCTAATAAATTTTTGGCAATGTTTTAAAAAATTTCCGGTGTTTAATTAAAATGTTGCTTCTAAAATCGAATCGAGTTGTTCAAGAAGTTGCATAATAGTAATAAGAATGATAATAATAACAAACAATATTTAATCGCATTGGTTGAAAGACTGTAGTTGAAATTTAATTTTATTCATATATTGTTTTGGCATGCATTTCAAAAATCATGATGCATGCATTAGTATTGCTGTTTTTTTTTCAAGTCCGACCGACCGTAGACGAAACGCCTGCATGTCCATTCTTTTTCCCAAAGTTCTCTCCTTGCAATCACCACCAAAAATTAATAATCCGACAACGCATGTTGTATTGTTGCGTTCGTTGTCTCGCGAGCATTTCAGTTTAGCGGTTAGTTCACGCATGCGAGGTCGCCTGAGTGAGTTGGAGAAAAGAAGATAGAAATACATTGCTATTTGTTTCCACTGTCATTTTTCCCTTGTTCAACCCACTACCATTCTCCACCCCATTTCTTTAATCCCAGGCATCACCTCCAACATGCAAAATCTCCCACTGCCCTTTTCCATTTTTGCTCCCAGCCGAAATTCATTCTCTTCATTGGTCTTTGCTTTTTCTTTCTTCTTGTTCTCCTGAGCACAACTAACCAAAGGTAATCGCTGTTTCCTGTTTCCACCTCCCCATTTCTTTTGTCCCAACCGAACAAGCATTACACTGCCATCTTCTTCTTTTCCCAAAGCATCCACTGCCATTTCACTTCTCAAGAAAACAACCCTTGGCCACTACATTTTTGTACACAGACGAACCAAACCACCCTACCCATTCCCCACCTCCATTAGTTATTTTTCAAACACACAGCCAAGTCATTTCCCAAAGGAGTTCACACTGCAGATTCTTCCTCTACACGCTACTCCCCAACCCAACAAGAGCACCTCACTTGCCCTTTTTCTCCATGAAAACAAGTCCACTTATCCACTTCTCTCCTCTAAATCCCAACTCAAAACTGAAAACTCTCAATGCATGTTACACCATCGGGTTCATCTCCTCATGAGCATTCCATTCCTCCCATTGGATTTCACATGCATTGACATTTGAGCAATCTTGAGGAGAGAAGAGAGGAAGTGGTAGGAGCTGTTCATGGCAAAGATGTCGCACATGCATACATGCAAAGCATGGCGTGGAGCAAAGAGGCGGCGCAGCGGCGACCATGGGCACCAAGTGGAGCACGAGCAAAGAAGTAGAGGCCAGCAGCGCATGATGGCCTAGAGCATGGCGGCAAGGAGGAGGAGAAGCGGGCATGCATGCACAAAGAGCTCGTAGGTGCCGCGCACCGCCTAGCATGGAGCAATGGACAGCGACGACATCGACGATGACGGCGATGCAGCCCGAGGTGGCCGAGTGGCGCTCGGCATGGTGGCGCATGGTGGACGCACGCGGTGGTGCTGCAGAGGCGTCCCGCCGGTGGGGGCAGCAGTGAGGCCAGCGGCTCCACACGATGGACATGGCTCGCAGTGGTCAAAGCTTGATGGCCCACCGAGGCGAGGAGCCGGTCGGCCAAGCGGCGCAATAAGGCCGACAAGAGCGGGCGAGGCTCACTTTCAACAAGCGACTAGCATGCAGCAGCGGGCAGCGCGGCGCTGCAATGGCGCTGAACGCCAACATGCATGGCTCAATGTTGGCTCCGGCGGATTAGGCGAGGCTGCGGCGCGCTTGGCCTCGCGCGCTACCGACGACGGTTCGTGACGCGCTCGAGGCCGAGCCGAGCATGCCGGAGCCATGCATGCACGCGGTCGAGTAAGACGAGGTGTGTAGCGCACGCGACGGTGTGGCAAGGCAAGGCGGCAGAACTACCGCTGGCGCGCGATTTGCCGCCAGCGGGCAAGGCTCATGCTCGCTCCGGCAAGGCGACGGCGACAATGCAGAGCGGGACACGGATGCGGACAGCGGAGACTCGCTACGGTACGGTGGTACCGAGATGACGGACATGGACGAGGAGCCGGATGCGGAAACGGCGACGACTACGGTGGACGCGGATGCTGGGTCGGGAAGATGACGCCCAGTGACGGTTCACACGCCTAGTGCCGCGGTAAAAATCTTTAGTGTTATTTTTGTTACCGTGTTATGATATTAGTCATGCATGTTGCATATTAGTCATGAGCATAGCATCTATTTATGCATATTTAATTATAAAAATTAATTGGTAGCTTTAGACCGGTAAAATTCTCCGGTTATGTCTTATTTATGCGTAGGCATGTTTTTGTGATGTATGTCGGTAGATTACAAATAATCTTATCGTCATAGCGGATTATGTATATTGTTGATTGGTGGATGCTAGATTAAGTATTATTGGAGTGTGGGTTGGATGATATTAATTTGGAGTTGCATCAAAAATTGTGGTGATCTTTGGAGGATAAATTAATTGGAGTTTTTTTTTCTCACATTGGATTAATAATTTTAGGAGATAGGATGCATAAGGATTTTATAAATTATTACTTGTTGGATAGCTCATGAGATGATATTTAAGGAAATATGGATTTTGAATCAGACGATTTATTTAATCGCGAGCAAGTTGGTCGGATGCCTTAAGTAATATCTATGTGAGTTGTACATGCTAGAATTGGAAGAAGGTAGGAATGGATTATTTGATTGCGGATAAATATTTGGATTGCCATGTAATTAGTAGGTAAGTCCCATGTGCCGAGTCGATGCAATTTTACTCTCTTTTGGATTAGTAGCTAAATGATTATTAGTCGACCGTAGAGACGCATATGTGATTGGATTGGTAGATGTAGTACATAACTAAGTTCAATGGTATGGGTATGAGTAGGTCAATTAATGAGACATTAGATGTTGGATGTGTTACTAAAATGGTTAAGCTCATTAGGTGTCGGTTGGTCAAATAAACATCAATCGGTGGAAATTTTGGTATATGCGAGGGTGATTTGCCGAGGAGAGAGTAGTAGAGCTAGATAGTTAGTAGTAGCTTAAATAGTATATCAGAGAACGATTGATGGAATTAATCATGGTCATATCCCATGAGTTGGTGGATTTCGTGTAATTATCGGATAGGTTGTATATTTGGAAGATCGTGAGTTCGGGCATCACTCAATGGATTGACTACCTTGATAATGCCTTAGTGGATGTTAGTATAGGGTTTAGATCAAGATATGAGAACATGATTGGAGAGTGTTATGCAAGTGATTGGATTCGACACCGGAGAATCGGTTAAATATATGAGTATGAGAAGGTTAGATTTGTCGGTAGATGTTTTCCTTAGGAAATAAATAGAAAAGAAAAGAAAATACATAGACCCTACTTGTCATGGCAGAGGCTAGGTCATCCTACCTATAAAAATTTATTTGATGCAGTAGTAAAATCAGAAAAGAATTTTTTTTACACGAAAAAGTCTTTTAACTTCAATAATTCATAACTAATTCATATGAACTCCAAATGGGGTGATTCAATTTTTATTGATCATAAATTTTAATTACCTTTCATGCCATGTAAAGCTTATCCCTACCACTGTTCTACAAATTTCCGCGAAATAATTAAATTCGGATGAACAGTAACAGAACATTGATTTTCAGCATTTTCCAAAAATCTGATTTTCAGACTACTGTAACTCTCATATAAACTCCAAATGGAATAATGTTCGTACCTAAATTCATCTAAAATCATAATATAGCTACTGTAGAAATTTCATGCATTTTGGAGCAATTTGAGTTTTTGGCTATTTCTCGGTGTTTATTCGATATCGTCTTTCTTTAGATTCCGAGTTGCCGGAAGTATGAGAGTAAGTAACCGAGAGTGAGCAAGTGAACTACCAGCAAGGAAAGCATCCTTTGAACTTTCTTTTTGCATCATACTTGATCCCAGTTTTGTTAGGATAGATGCAATGATAATTGCTTACATGCTATTTCGATATTGTCGCTATTTTTGTGATGAATAGTTAGACACATCCTATTATGTTGCCATTGTGGCTATCCATGAATTATTCCATTGCTGAAATGTTATGATAGGAGGTGTGAAGTTATATTATCCGGTTTTGCTTAGCCATGCAAGTCTAGAACCGGTAGTTTGGTTGTCGGGAATAACCCGACAATTATGGGATAAACACAACTCTCTTTATTTACTTTTGGTTCAGATCTTCGCATCTGTTTTATGAGTTAAAATTTTGTCATTTTAAATGAGCTTTTAGTCTGGACAAGTGTTGGTTAGTGATGGTGCTTCGTGCACGAGCTTTGGGTAAGTGGTTGACTTGTCTGGACAATTAAGGACCGAACTTTGGTAACGTCGTTGACTCAAGTACATTCGTGCTACCATACGCAGTATATGGGTGTTGTACGGTTAAGTAGGGGGAAGGTTCTATTGTGTTAAGTCTCATGGTGGTGTAGGGGCATTTGTGTTTGATCATTTGTCCTTAGGAATCGATGTCAATGTTCTATAGTGTGCAAAGGAGCACCAATTACCTTTTCATTACATCGGTATTTCCAATATAACATGTGGGCCCCTTAGCAAGTGCTATATGCTACTTGTACTAAGACCGGAAACATCTCACATGGGGGACTTAGCGCAATAGGGTTTTCTTGCTGAAAGGAAGTGTGCCATTATCCGGAGGCTTACGGGCTAGTCGAGTCGTGTGGGTAAAGTAGTACACCCCTGCAGGGTATAATCTATTCGAATAGCCGTGTCCACGGTTATGGACAACCGCTTGAGTTCGGGAGTTACTATTGTTAGACTTGGAATTAAAATTGTGGGTGAACTCGGTAATTAGCATGAATGGGATGTTCATGCTTGTTGTTGTATCAAAGTGGGCAGCCACTTTGCTAGTTGTATGCTTTATTTGTTACTCAGTTCATTACTTATTCACATGCTTTACTTCTACTTCAAATCTGATTTTGAAATGACACTTGAAAAACTAGTATGTGTAGGTTGTTCAGTATTGCGTCGTTTTCGCAAAAACTAAGCCAATATGAGCCTTCCTTTGAATGACCTTATGTATAACTATTTTTATTTGTGTAAGACTTGCGAGTACTCTTTTGTACTCAGCCAAATGTTTGCTGGCTTTTTCAGGTGAGGAAGATAATGAGACCGATGAGTTCGTCGGTGTCGATTTATGCGACACTGATGAGTAGTTTGCTATCATCTAATTCCCAGTTGGTTGCCGATGGGTTATGGGGCATATCATTGCTGGTCTTTTGGTCTATTTATGTGTTTCCGCTGCTACTTAATACTCTCTTTTAAATTTGGCCGGTCGGCCACTTGTATTAGTTGTAACTTGGAACTATGTTGTATGTCTTTTGAACTATTTATGTATGAATGTTGTATGGATGTGATCAACGTTGAATGAGAGTATGGTTATATTGGTCGCTGATCTTGGGAGCCAATATAAGTCATACTCGCTGTTCGTGGCTTCCTATTTAACTCACTAAGTGTAGCGCTTGACTTGTTGGAGAACTGGCAATCATGTGGTGCTCGCAGAGGAGCAGCGCGCATGATCGTCGGGGCTCTAGATTGAGTTAAGCCTCTCATTTAGATGGAGTTAAGTTGGAATCCATTCACTGGAGATCTAGAGTTATGTCCCTAAGACCTGGATTAGTCTCGGTCTTATGAAGATAACTCCGGGGTCCCTACAAAGCCTATACATAGCTACATGAAAGCTGTATCAAAGGAAGGTTGGTTGTATGGTTATTTGGACGCATAAAGCAAGTTTTGTCTGCAATAATGTAATAGATTGAAAGCAATTTAACAAATTAGTTTCCAAGCATTGAAATAACAACGAGTGACATAATTATCGAGTAATCACCTAGAAGTGACTAACCCATTAGCCACCACACATAGCATGAATCCCTGATTCATACCACCCATCAAGTTTTAATTTGAAATGTTGTAGTCTAGTTCTCACGGGGCGTTTCCAAGCGTGTCCATAACCTAGGACGAGGCTATTCGAATAGTTCAAAAACCCTGCAGGGGTGTACCAACGTACCCACACTTCAGACCGCCTTTAAGCCACAAGATTAGCACACTTCCAAAGGTATGCCGACACAGCTAAGTCCTACGAGACATTTCCAATATTGTGTATCAACTACGAGTCGCTCGTATGGATAGAAACCCATACGCTTACATTGTAAAGCCAAAAAGACATCTACCCCTCAGGGTAAAGCTCTTTGGACAACTACAATGCTCCCTCACACAACCATTTCATTTTACCACAACGCAACACACACACGCCCACCTGCGACTCGTAGCTAACACACGCCAAAGTACTAAGTCAAGAGAGGTCCAATACCCTCTAGTGTGGTTAGCACGCAAAAATGCTCAGAACGGTGGCGCAAGTAACTCGGTCCTTAACTGACTAGGGCACCATTCCAGTCACACCCAAAGATCACACCATCTTACCATTGTGCCCAAGTCCAAATTGTTTTATTTTCAGTTTCAGTTTTACAATTTGAACATAGCACAAAGCTGAAATATAGAGTTTATAATAAGTTTGTGTGATCAAGGTTATCGACAAGTTGATAACTGCCCATTTCTACCGATAGCTAAGTATGGCTAAGCAATAAACTCAAAAACTACTAAGCGATAAGGGTTCATCCAACGAACCCAAAATCACAGCAAGGTAAACCTAGGCTCAGTAGTAGAGGATGAACATTGCCTACTGATAATGCATCTATTGGGTCAACTATCGACAATAGTTAAAACAACATAGCAATGCATACAAAGAATTTGCAATCAATATATTAGAATTTGAAAATAGTAGGAACAATATGATCAAATGATGCTACATCTGCTTGCCTTGCTGGAGTGCAGGATCTGATGGCTGTGACTCAGAACCAATACCAATATTATCTTCGGAACCTAACGCGAAAAGGCGATAAACCAATAAGAACGAAGAACACCAAATCAACTCCAACAGCAAAAGACATCCAAATTTAATGAAATTTATACAGCAGCTAGGGGATGATTTTAGACAATTTTTGGAACAAAAATCATGCAATTTGGATTTAGCATGAAAAAGATATAGACAAAATACCCTTTCTCAGCCCATTAATTCACTTATTTAAATACTGGTACTATTCATGACGAAAATTTCTAGAATGATCTAAGTTCTGACATTTTTATAGCAGGTATATTATGACATCCTAGTGTCCGCAAAGTTGAGTTTACTAAATTTGGAGTTGTGGTGATTTACTTATGATTTTTCTAAGTTAGAAATCTACTGCAAGTTATTTTACAGAAATATAACCATGATTAAAACCTATTCCATATTAAAGCACACTAACAGACGAATTTAACAAAATTGATTTTGCACAAATTGGAATTATATAGAAAAAGATATGTATTTTACAAGTTTTATTTCTATTTTTGGAATATTCTAATGGCAGGAATCAAGTTATTTTAGTTACAAGATTTTCTGTTGCAGAAATATGCCTAAATGCATCTTTATATTAAACTTTAGTGACTAATGGATTTATTGCAGTTGGAAACACCTAAAAAGGAGTTAACAAGAATTAGTTATGAGCTTTTAAAGTTTAAATACAATTTTTAGCTGACAAAAAAAGACTTACAGAACTAAAAACAAACTCACGAAAATAAAATGATGTGGACGCTCGTGGGCCGTTGATGAGAAATCCAACGAGCCACACGCACGGAAAACAGTGCACGCGCGCGACTCTCAAAAAGGAGCCCACCGTTGGATCAAGATCCAACGGCTTACGCGGAGGGATGCATTCGGACGGTGCGGTTGCCATGGCCAACCACAGCCGCAGATCGCGAGATGAATGGCTCGGAGCGCATCTCTCTACGGAGAGTCCGATTGCACTCACGATCTCAGCCGTTCATCACAAGATGAACGATCAAGATGGATTAGAGAACCGGAAGGTCCGAATGCACTCCAGATCTGGGTCATTGATCACAAGATCGACGACCCACGATCAACAAAAGCGCAACGCATCCACGCACGTGAGGGTAAATGCGCCGGGAGTGGTTTGATGAGAGGGTCCACATGTCAGTGGAACAAGGGGCCAATTAGGAAAGTGATTAATTACTGAAAACCAATGATTAGTAATTAATGTGTCCTAAAGATCTTTGCACAGAGGTGTATTTAAGGGGTTGGGGGCCCACCAGGCAGTGATACAAACTGACGGCTAAGACACATTAATCGCTAACCAAAGATTAACAATTAATGACCCCAGAGCCACGGCTTAAGGCCTACGGGCCCACCAGACAGTGACACAACGAACCAGATTAGGACACATTAATTAATCCAATGATTAACACTGATCAGATCATTAATGGTGTCTTAACGACAACCGAAAACAGGGGATATCGCCCGATAAAACCCGACCAGGAACTACGGCTTGTCGCCGGCGACCCTGATCGCGGCGACGCTAACCAAGCACCAAAATGGACTCACAATAGGCTTGCGATCCCAATGGTGGTGACCTCGCCGGCGGTGGTGACCCAGAACGCCGGCGAGCCGGAAAACAAAGATGGAAGCTTTTACTTCTAAACGTAAAAATAGCAAAAAGCTCCGCTGCAGTCTAGAGAAGCGAGTGCCAAGGCCTCTAGGGACTAATAAGAAGCTACCTTAATGAAGAGAAGCTTCAAAGATGGCCGGAGAAGGTTTGACAGAGAAAGATCCCGCCGAAGTTGAAGAAGATGATACGAAAATGATCACCTGAGTAAAATGAACACCACCGGGTGGTCATAATAGCTTTAACATAGCCCAAAGAAGGTTCACAAGCAAATAATTGCAAAAAGAACCACTTACTAGAGCTGAGGAAGAAAGGGGATGGTTTCGGCCGAATTTGAACAACCCCAAATTTGTCAAATCCTGAAAATGAAACCCAAAATTGAGTACGGGGAAATGATTAGGATAACACGGAGTAGAAAAGAGTACAAGAATATTTGAAGAAGAACCACTGAAGCTTCATGATTCACAATGGAGCTCCACGGGTCATCAATGGCGATTTGGTGGTTTTGGTGAATTAAGCTCCAAAAATGAATAAGGAGCTAGGGATGGTGTAAAGGAACACCAAGAGGGTCTTGGGGAGCTTAAATAGCCAAAGTATTAGGGTTTGGCAAGAAAGAGCCTCTCGGGTGAGCTAAGTCCAGGACACAACCATGGACCGAAAAGAAAAATGATGGAGATGTAGGAGATGGAAATATCTCTCGGCCGAAAAGCACCTGCAAACACTTAATGCCGACCAGGGAGACGCTGCCCAAAGAACACGATTTGATAGGCTCCATGCCCTGCACTGTTTTCGCACGGCGGGAGGTTGAAGATGACCAGAGAAAAAGGCTCGGCGATTTCGAACCCTTGAATTTCGATTGGGCGGCTGATATCGCGCCACGCCACTGAGGTTAAAACACAATGGGGGAAATTGTGAGCGTTGGATTTTAATCTAACGGCTTAGATTGAACGACACAACCGGAGGTTTAAAACAACAGAGGAGATCGCGAGCCCCTGGATCAAAAACGGATGGCCACGATTAAATAAGGCCTCCGGATAGTCTGAATGTTTTCAGACGATCAGGACGGTTGGATCGAGATCCAACGGTTCAGATTGAATAGCGCATTCGCACGGTTCGAATGTTTGCGAGAAGGTGGGCCGTGCGATAAGGATCCAACGCCGGATATTGGATGCACGATTTTTAAAAGAGGCTCGGTGCAGTTAGTTGACTGGACCAAAATGAATGGCTCGAGCCCGAGTCTGACTCGAACCCGAGGAACAGTGAAATTAGGTTTTGAGTTTTTAAACTGAGCTGGAACTTTGAGGATTTATTTGAGATAGCGAAACAACTCCAAAATTTCTGAAATTTTTACTGGAGCTTGCTCACTCAGATATTAACCTCGTGTAAAATTTTCAGAGGTTTTTATGATGTCCATTATTCTCCAAAAATTATGCAAAGCTCTGGTTTAAGGTTTGACTGAAAGTCAAACAGGTTTGACTGCCCTCTAAAAATATTCAAACAATTTCTAAAAATTGTGAAATTTTTCAGAGAGGTCACAGACCATCACAGGAACTTAGGAAAAATATTTCCAAATGATGATCACAAGATTTGAGATGAAAGTTTTTGGAGGAAAGGTTTTGGATCAAAAGATTTGTGACTTTGTATTCCCATAATTCTTGTACATGAATTGTTTAGAACATATAGGAAATACATGATGTAAGAAAAAGTTTTAATTTCTACTCATTTTCTTATATTTGAAACACAAGTCTAAAATTGGGATGTTACAAACCTCCCCCCTTACAAGAATCTCGTCCCGAGATTCCGTTTACTCGGAGAAGAAAGACGGGTAGTCAGCACGAAGGCGATCTTCCCGCTCCCAATTTGCTTCATCTTCTGAATGATTTGACCACTGAACCTTAAGGAACTTGATGACACGGTTCCTAGTTCTCCATTCAGATTCTTCGAGAATACGAACAAGATGCTCATGGTAGGTCAAATGTTCCTGCACATCGAGATTTTCCAACGGAGTTTCCTCAATTGAAACACGGAGGCATTTCTTCAAGTGTGACACATAGAACACATCATGTACCCCCTCAAGTGTAGCTGGCAACTCCAATCTGTATGAAACAGCTCCAATCTTCTCGAGGATACGATAAGGCCTAACATATTGAGGAGCTAACTTGCCCTTGATGCCAAAACGCTGATGGCCCTTCAAAGGTGAGACTTTGAGATAAACAAAGTCATTGGGCTCAAAGCTCAACTCACGGCGACGACGATCCGCATAGCTCTTTTGCCTGGACTGGGCCACACGCAAATGCTCACGAATCAACTGAACCTGGCTTTCGGCCTCATTGATCGAATCTGGGCCGAAGAACTGTCGCTCACCAGTTTCTGACCAGTTCAAAGGGGTTCTACACCTCCTCCCATACAGTGCCTGGAAAGGTGCCATGCCAAGACTGGCCTGAAAACTGTTGTTGTAGGAGAACTCTGCAAATGTCAAGCACTTCTCCCACTTCTTTCCATAGGAAAGAACACAAGCACGGAGCATATCTTCCAACACTTGGTTGACTCTCTCCGTTTGACCATCAGTTTGAGGATGATAGGCCGAACTGAAAGAAAGACGAGTCCCCATGGCCTCTTGCAATTTGTGCCAAAACCGAGAGGTGAAAAGAGAACCACGATCTGACACAATTGTTCGTGGCACACCATGCAAGCACACAATGCGAGAGATGTATAGATCCGCCAACTGTCCCACATCAATCTTCGCTCGCACAGGAAGAAAATGGGCCACCTTAGTCAACCGATCAATGATAACCCATAAGGCATCCTTCCCAGAAGAAGTACGGGGCAGACCGGTGATGAAATCCATACCAACGGAATCCCACTTCCACTCAGGCACTGGTAAAGGCTGAAGAAGACCTGCTGGACGTTGATGTTCAGCCTTGACACAACAGCACACGTCGCACTCGGCAACGAACTTGGTAATCTCGCGCTTCATACGAGTCCACCAAAAATTCTGACGAAGGTCCTGATACATCTTGGTAGCCCCGGGGTGAATAGACAAGGGGGAGTCATGGGCTTCGCGGAGAATCAATTCCCGCAATTCCACGACCTTTGGAACCACCTTCTGGTCAAGTGTGTGACCATTCCCTTGCCCGTGTCCTCCATTAGGACGAGGGGCTGCTCCAGTCCTCTGAGGGTAGTTGTTGGCGTAGTGGCCCTTCTTGTTGCAGGCAAAGCAGGTAACCTCGGCAACCGGATTGCGGAGGCCACCCTGGTGTTGGATCGCAGGCGCACGTGACTGAAACACGGCCTGCGGGGGACGAGTAACTGGCGCCGACGACCTCAGCGGTGGTGAAGCCAAAGAACGGGCCCTGGTGTAGGCCCAACACGGGGATGGGAGAGACTAGCCTGTGCAGACCGGTGGGCCTCCCACTTGCGCTTGCGGGACTCACCCAGCGCCTCCGCCTTGTGCTCGGCGACGATGGCCTTGTCCACCAAGGCCTGGAAGTCAGCAAAATCCACAATAGAGAGCTTGTCCTGCAGCTCCTCAGACAAGCCCTCCATGAACTTCTCCTGCTTGGCCTCATCAGTGGCCACCTCACCCGGAGCATAACGAGCTAAGTGATTAAACTCGTATAAGTACTCTGATACAGACTTGCGCCCCTGTCTAAGCGCAAGAAACTCCTTCTTGAGCTTCATCAGGCCATCAGGGATATGGGCCCGACGGAAAGCGGACCTAAACTCCTCCCACGAGACCACATGTCCCGCGGGCTGCATGGCGAGAAAGTTCTCCCACCAAGAGAGTGCTGCACCCTCAAGCTGATGGGATGCAAAGAGTGCCCGCTCCTGCTCCTGGCACTGAGCGATGTTGAGCTTTCGCTCAACTAGACGCAGCCAATCATCTGCGTCCAGAGGATCCTCGGACCGAGAGAAAGTAGGTGGCTGCGTACGGAGAAACTCCGAAAGCCCACCACGAGGTCAGGCCACCACCTCCGATCCCGGCACCGCAGGGAGCGGAGGTGTTCTCGCGATGACCTCCGAATCCGAGTCTAATCCATGCGATTCCGCCGACCGAGCAAGAACCTCACCATGGTCTGAGGAGGGGAAGCTCCTCATCTGAACCACCGGTGATCACATGGGTGGTTCTTGCCATCCTATTCCACAAAGATAGGTTAAAAACAACTCCAGAACAGGAGACAAATAAAGGCAATTAACAACTCTACAAAATAAACTCCAACAACTCGAGAACCAGCAAAAGTGGCAGCAAGATTACGAAGATAAAATCTAACTTCCCGGTATGACCAACTCGTATGGAAGGACGAGTAATCAGTTTTTAGGAAGATAAATTTCAGACCATAAATCTTGGGTCGAAACAGCTAGGAAACAAGGTGAAAAATTACCTAAAGAAAAGGTTAGACACTTAGCTAATTCATATCACTTCTTACCCTTTTATTCCCACAAGTTTTAGTTGAGTTAACCTCTCATTTTCTGCACTATTTATTCATTAAAAGCTAGCTATCCAGAAATTCTTGCTTGCTGTCCAGATTCTCCATCAAGTGTGCAGCCGAAAATCTGCATCTCTGGAAGTTCCTAATCTTCACCAATGGACAACCCCACTTTAATTTGAAACTCTCATGGTTTTCCCAAAACCAATTTAATCGATTAAACAACTATCTTTTGAAAGAAGATGGGAGGAAAATCATCTTTTCAAATTCAGTCAGGAATAAGGTGAGATGAACGAGCTGAGATAGATAAGAAGTAAAATCTGAGAACTTACTTAAGATTTTCATGAAACATTTGATATTTAGAAAGTAAGTTTTCGAAATATACTAAGGGCGACCAAGCTAGGGGTTTCTACGGTCAGTATGGCTCTGATACCAAGCTTGTGAGACCCCGGTTTATTAAGCTTGTAATACTTAGCTTTCCATTGGCTATAGTATCACAAACAGAATAACCCGTGCCTCGATGGATATGTGCTTCCCAGAAATTACAGCACACACTCATCAAACAAAAGCATGCATCATTTCCATACAACACAAGATAACAAGTCTACCAAAAGACATACATAATAAGTTATTACAGAACAGCCGACCGGCCAAATGACAAGTATAAAGAAGTAACAGCGGAAGCAAAAGTTGCCATAAGATGGCTTAAACCAAAAGACGACCGGTTAGCCACATAACACCACAGGGCAACCGACCGGACCGCCAAGCTAATCGCCCACACATCGCCACAAAGACAACTCACAAAAGTGAGGCCCATCGGCTCACCTTCTTCCTCTGCACACAACAAGCAATGCAGGTGAGTACAATAATGTACTCGCAAGACTTACGAGTAATAAGCCTATACATAGCTACATGAAAGCTGCATCAAAGGAAGGTTGGTTATATGGTTATTTGGACGCATAAAGCAAGTTTTGTTTGCAATAATGTAATAGATTGAAAGCAATTTAACAAATTAGTTTCCAAGCATTGAAATAACAACGAGTGACATAATTATCGAGTAATCACCTAGAAGTGACTAACCCATTAGCCACCACACATAGCATGAATCCCTGATTCATACCACCCATCAAGTTTTAATTTGAAATGTTGTAGTCTAGTTCTCACGGGGCGTTTCCAAGCGTGTCCATAACCTAGGACGAGGCTATTCGAATAGTTCAACCCTGCAGGGGTGTACCAATGTACCCACACTTCAGACCGCCTTTAAGCCACAAGATTAGCACACTTCCAAAGGTATGCCGGCACAACTAAGTCCTACGAGACATTTCCAATATTGTGTATCAACTACGAGTCGCTCGTATGGATAGAAACCCATACGCTTACATTGTAAAGCCAAAAAGACAACTACCCCTCGGGGTAAAGCTCTTTGGACAACTACAATGCTCACTCACACAACCATTTCATTTTACCACAACGCAACACACACACGCCCACTTGCGACTCGTAGCTAACACACGCCAAAGTACTAAGTCAAGAGAGGTCCCATACCCTCTAGTGTGGTTAGCACGCAAAAATGCTCAGAACGGTGGCGCAAGTAACTCGGTCCTTAACTGACTAGGGCACCATTCCAGTCACACCCAAAGATCACACCATCTTACCATTGTGCCCAAGTCCAAATTGTTTTATTTTCAGTTTTAGTTTTACAATTTGAACATAGCACAAAACTAAAATATAGAGTTTATAATAAGTTTGTGTGATCAAGGTTATCGACAAGTCGATAACTACCCATTTCTACTGATAGCTAAGCATGGCTAAGCAATATACTCGAAAACTACTAAGCGATAAGGGTTCATCCAACGAAACCAAAATCACAGCAAGGTAAACCTAGGCTCAGTACTAGAGGATGAACATTGCCTACTGATAATGCATCTATTGGGTCAACTATCGATAATAGTTAAAACAACATAGCAATGCATATATAGAATTTGCAATCAATATATTAGAATTTAAAAATAGTAGGAACAATATGATCAAATGATGCTGCATCTGCTTGCCTTGATGGAGTGCAGGATCTGATGGTTGTGGCTCAGAACCAATACCAATATTATCTTCGGAACCTAACTGGAAAAGGCGATAAACCAATAAGAACGAAGAACACCAAATCAACTCCAACAGCAAAAGACATCCAAATTTAATGAAATTTATACAGCAGCTAGGGGATGATTTTAGAAAATTTTTGGAACAAGAATCATGCAATTTGGATTTAGCATGAAAAAGATATAGATAAAATACCCTTTCTCAGCCCATTAATTCACTGATTTAAATACTGGTACAGTTCATGGCAAAAATTTCTAGAATGATCTAAGTTCTGACATTTTTATAGCAGGTATATTATGACATCCTAGTGTTCGCAAAGTTGAGTTTACTAAATTTGGAGTTATGGTGATTTACTTATGATTTTTCTAAGTTGGAAATCTACTGCAAGTCATTTTACAGAAATATAACCATGATTAAAACCTATTCCATATTAAAGCACACTAACAGAGGAATTTAACAAAAATAATTTTGCACAAATTGAAATTATATAGAAAAAGATATGCATTTTACAAGTTTTATTTCTATTTCTGGAATATTCTAATGGCAGGAATCAAGTTATTTTAGTTACAAGATTTTCTGTTACAGAAATATGCCTAAATGCATCTTTATATTAAACTTTAGTGACTAATGGATTTATTGCAGTTGGAAACACCTAAAAAGGAGTTAACAAGAATTAGTTATGAGCTTTTAAAGTTTAAATACAATTTTTAGCTAACAAAAAAAGACTTACTGAACTAAAATCAAACTCACGGAAATAAAATGATGTGGACGCTCGTGGGCCGTTGATGCGAAATCCAACGAGCCACACGCACGGAAAACAGTACATGCGCGCGACTCTCAAAAAGGAGCCCACCATTGGATCAAGATCCAACAGCTCACGCGGAGGGATGCATTCAGACGGTGCGGTTGCCATGGCCAACCACAGTCGCAAATCGCGAGATGAACGGCTCGGAGCGCATCTCTCTACGGAGAGTCCGATTGCACTCACGATCTCAGCCGTTCATCACAAGATGAACGATCAAGATGGATTAGAGAACCGGAAGGTCCGAATGCACTCCAGATCTGGGTCGTTGATCACAAGATCGACAGCCCATGATCAACAAAGCGCAACGCATCCACGCACGTGAGGGTAAATGCGCCGGGAGTGGTTTAATGAGAGGGTCCACATGTCAGTGGAACCAGGGGCCAATTAGGACAGTGATTAATTACTGAAAACCAATGATTAGTAATTAATGTGTCCTAAAGATCTTTGCACAGAGGTGGATTTAAGGGGTTGGGGGCCCACCAGGCAGTGATACAAACTGACGGCTAAGACACATTAATTCCTAACCAAAGATTAACAATTAATGACCCCAGAGCCGCGGCTTAAGGCCTACGGGCCCACCAGACAGTGACACAACGAACCAGATTAGGACACATTAATTAATCCAATGATTAACACTGATCAGATCATTAATGGTGTCTTAACGACAACCGAAAATAGGGGATATCGCCCAACAAAACCCGAGCAGGAACTACGGCTTGTCGCCGGCGACCCTGATCGCGGCGGCGCTAACCAAGCACCAAAATGGACTCACAATAGGCTTGCGATCCCAATGGTGGTGACCTCGCCGGCGGTGGTGACCCAGAACGCCGGCGAGCCGGAAAACAAAGATGGAAGCTTTTACTGGTAAACGTAAAAATAGCAAAAAGCTCCGCTGCAGTCCAGAGAAGCGAGTGCCAAGGCCTCTAGGGACTAATAAGAAGCTACCTTAATGAAGAGAATCTTCAAAGATGGCCGGAGAAGGTCTGACAGAGAAAGATCCCGCCAGAGTTGAAGAAGATGATACAAAAATGATCACCTGAGCAAAATGAACACCACCGGGTGGTCATAATAGCTTTAACATAGCCCAAAGAAGGTTCGTGAGCAAATAATTGCAAAAAGAACCACTTACCTGAGCTGAGGAAGAAAGGGGATGGTTTCGGTCGAATTTGAACAACCCCAAATTTGTCAAATCCTGAAAATAAAACCCAAAATTGAGTGAGGGGAAATGATTAGGATAACACGGAGTAGAAAAGAGTACAAGAATATTTGAAGAAGAATCACTGAAGCTTCATGATTCACAATGGAGCTCCACGGGTCATCAATGGAGATTTGGTGGTTTTGGTGAATTAAGCTCCAAAAATGAATAAGGAGCTAGGGATGGTGTAAAGGAACACCAGGAGGGTCTTGGGGAGCTTAAATAGCCAAAGGATTGGGATTTGGCAAGAAAGAGCCTCTTGGGTGAGCTAAGTCCAGGACACAACCATTGACCGAAAAGCAAAATGATGGAGATGTAGGAGTAGGGCATGTCTCTCAGCCGAAAAGCACCTGCAAAACACTTAATGCCGACCAGGGAGACACTACCCAAAGTACACGATTTGACAGGCGCCATGCCCTGCACTGTTTTCGCACGGCGGGAGATTGAAGATGACCAGAGAAAAAGGCTCGGCGATTTCGAACCCTTGGATTTCGATCGGGCGACTGATATCGCGCCACGCCACTGAGGTTAAACCACAACGGAGGAAATTGTGAGCGTTGGATTTTAATCTAACGGCTCAGATTGAACGACACAACCGGAGGTTTAGAACAACAGAGGAGATCGCGAGCCCTTGGATCAAAAATGGACGGCCACGATTAAATAAGGCCTCTAGACAGTCTGAATGTTTTCAGACGATCAGGACGGTTGGATCGAGATCCAACGGTTCAGATTGAATAGCGCATTCGCACGGTCCGAATATTGGACGGATATTGGACCGTGCGATAAGGATCCAACGGCGGATATTGGACGCGCAATTTTAAAAGAGGCTCGGTGCAGTTAGTTGACTGGACCAAGACGAGTGGCTCGAGCCCGAGTCTGACTCGCACCCGAGGAACAGTGAAATTAGGTTTTGAGTTTTTAAACTGAGCTGGAAGTTTGAGGATTTATTTGAGATAGCGAAACAACTCCAAAATTTCTGAAATTTTTACTGGAGCTTGCTCACTCAGATATTAACCTTGTGTAAAATTTTCAGAGGTTTTTATGTTGTAAATTATTCTCCAAAAATTATGCAAGGCTCTGGTTTAAGGTTTGACTGAAAGTCAAACAGGTTTGATTGCCCTCTAAAAATATTCAAATAATTTCTAAAAATTGTGAAATTTTTCAGAGAGGTCACAGACCATCACAGGAACTTAGGAAAAATATTTCCAAAGGATGATCACAAGATTTGAGATGAAAGTTTTTGGAGGACAAGGTTTTGGATCAAAAGACTTGTGACTTTGTATTCCCATAATTCTTGTACATGAATTGTTTAGAACATACAGGAAATACATGATGTAAGAAAAAGTTTTAATTTCTACTCATTTTCTTTCATTTGAAACACAAGTCTAAAATTGGGATGTTACATGAACATCTCGTACAACATATGGGCATAACCCCATATGTGTGAAATGATAGAAGGGGTGAGATAGCTAGAAATGTTATTGTGACGGTCGCTTAACTGCATGACCAAGGAATCATGTGGGTTAACGAGTATGACTGTCTCTTGTGGGTAAAGTGTACAATCTCTGCAGAGTCTAAACTATTTAAATAGCCATGCCTATGGTTAAAGGCGGATATGGGAACTTAACTTGAGTTAGTTCTGTTTTAAAAATCTTTGTGGATGGGTTGAAAACTGGTCGGATGGATGTAACCTAGACCTGGTGTTATTCCTAGGTGGTCGTACCCAGTGTTGTTTAGTGGTGGATGTAACCACAATAAAAAAAAATCATAGGTGGAGGTAACCTTTGCTAATACATTATTACACAATTACTCTCTTTACAAAATGCAAATTTGGTTAAAATGCTAAGTGATAGGAACTTCTAATTATGATAATTGAAAATATATTGCTTTAGCAAATAAAAGAACCAAGCCATCCTTGTTAAACCTTGCATGTATAATACTGCATTATGTGTTGGCTCGCGAGCACGAAAGTTGTACTCATCCTTGCTCTTTCCCCAAACCCTTCAGATAATACGGATGATGGAGACTACGCCTTCTTTGAGGACCCAGAGGTCGATGAACAAGGAAATGAAGAAGAGTAGTATAGGTTTTGTAGGCTAGATCTCGCCTCAGTCTATGTGAGGACCCCGGTTTATTCGGCTTGTAATGCTTAGCCTTCCATTGACCCTAGCATCACAAATCAAATAAACCAAGCCTCGAGATATGTATACTTCCCAGAAATATAGTATACACACCCCGTTACAAAATCATGCATCAATTCCATACATCACAATATAACAAGTCTAGCAAAAGACGTACATAAAATAGAGTTATTACAAAAGAGAGGCCGACCGGCCAAATAACATCAAAGTAACATAAGACAGCGGAAGCAAAAGCGTCATAAGATGGCTATAAACAAAAGCCAATTAGTGTGCCTTAACCCACAAGGCAACCAACCGGACCGCCAAGCTAGTCGTCCCAAAAGCCGCACATCTCACAAAAGTGAGGCCCTTGGGGCTCACCTTCTCCCTCTGCACACAACAAGCAGTGCAGGTGAGTACGTAAGACTTACGAGTAACAATCCTATACATAGCTACATGTGAGCTGAATTCAAAGGAAATAGTTATATGGTTAATTGGACGCATAAAGCAATTTTCATTTGCAATAATGTAATAGATTGAAGGCAATTTGTAAAATCTATTTTTAAACATTGAAATAACGGCGAGTAACAATAAGTAACAAGTAACCACCTAGAGGTGACTAACCCAATAGCCACCACAACATAGCACGAATCCCCGATTCGTACCACCCATCAAGTTGTAATTAAAAAGGTTGTAGTCTAACTCTTGAAAAGTTTACCCAAGCGTGTCCATAACCTAGGACGAGGCTATTCGAATAGTTTGAACCCTGCAGGGGTGTACCAATGTACCCACACTTCAGACCGCCTTTAAGCCACAATAAGCACACTTCCGAAGGTATGCCGGTATGGTTAAGTCCTACGAGACGTTTCTAGTATTGTGTATCGACTACGAGTCGCTCGTATAGATAGAAACCCATACGCTTACATGGTAAAGCCGAAAGACAACTACCCACCCAGGGTAAAGCTTCCGAACAACTACCATGCTCCCAAACACCATCCCTCCTGCGACTCCCTGCGACTCGGAGCCAACACAGGCCAAAGTACTAAGTCAAGAGAGGTCCCATACCCTCTAGTGTGGTTAGCAGGCACAAATTGCCTGGATAACGGAGACTCACAAGATGTTCGGTCCTTAATTGACCCAGGCACCATTCCAGTCACACCCAAAAACACACCATCTTACCATTGTGCCCAAGTCGAAATCATTTTGTTTTCAGTTTTGATTTTTGCATTTAAACATAGCACAAAGCTGAAACATAAGATCATAATAAGTTTGTGTGATCAAGGTTATCGACTTCTATCGGTAGCTAAGCATGACTAAGCAACATACTCGAAAACTACTAAGTGACAAGGGCTCATCCCACGAACCCAAAATCACAGCAAGTATTCCTAGGCTCAGTAGTAGAGGATAAACATTTACCTATAGATTATGCATCTAATAGGCCAACTAATCGACAATAGTTTAAAACAGGATAGCAATCCATACGTAGAATTTGCAAACAACATATTAGAATTTGAAAATAGTAGGAGCAACATGATCAAATGATGCTACATCTTCTTGCCTTCATCGAGGCGAGTCTTGTCACGAGGATCGATTCAAGATCAATAATATCTTCGGAACCTAACGCAAAAATACGATAAAACCAATAAGAACGAAGAACACCAAACAAGACGCAACAACAAAAGTCATCCAAATCTCGTGAAATTTACACAGCAGCAAGGGTATGATTTTAGACAAATTTAGGAACAAGACTTATTCAGTTTGGACTAAGCATGCAAAAGTTATAGCTAAAACAAATTCTCTCAGCCTAGAAAATCCAATCTAAATTAATTACTGGTACTGTTCATGGCATAAATTTCTAGAATGACCTAGAAACTGAAATTTTTATGGTAGGTAGAACATGGCATTCTAAGAACAGCAAAACTGGGTTTACTCAAATTGGAGTTAAAATGAAGTACTTATGATTTTTCTAAGTTGTAAAACTAGCACCTATCATTTTTCAGAAATATAACAATGATCAAAACCTATTTCATTTTAAAGTATGCTAACAGAGGAATTTTAAAAGCTTGAGTTTGCTCAGTTTGAAGTTATACAGAAAAAGTTATGCATTTTACAAGTTTTACTTGAATTTCTGGAATATTGAATGATGGCTGAAAACAAGGTAATATTGTTTACAAAATTTTCTGGCACAAAATAATGTCTAAATGTATTTTTAGATTAAACTTCAGTTAAACAGGAATTTAACACAGTTGGAATCATCTAAAAAGGATTTAAAATGAATTAGATATGAGTTTTTAAAGTTTTAATACAATTTTGAGTTGACAAATAAAGGCTTACCGAAATAAGATCAAACTTGAAAAAAGAAAACGACGTGGACGAATGTGGGCCTTTGATTTGGGATCCAACGGCCCACGCGCGCTGGGGATAGCGCACGCGCGCTGTCCAAAAAGGGGTTTACCGTTGGATTTAGATCCAACGGTCGAAATGAATGGGACGTTCGGGTGACCCGAACGGCCCAATCGATCTTGACCGCTGACACGAAATTGGACGGCTGAGATTGAGGCAACATTCGGAAGTCCGAATGTACTCACGATCTCAGCCACAGATCCTGAGATGGACGGCCCCGAGTGATTTGGACGTTCGGGGGTCCGAACGTTTCCCAGATCTGGGCCGTTGATCACAAGATCGACGGTCCACGATCTGTGCATATAACACATGTGTGTTATAAGTGCACAGTCGGAGTTTTTATGGTGTGGGCCCACACGACAATGACCCATTAAGCTTTTTAGGATAGTAATTAATTATTAACAATGAGTAGTAATTAATGGCCACAATTTTTGTCCTAAAGATCCTGTTACTGTGGTTTAGTCCTACGGGCCCATATGTAAGTGACACACAGCCATTTTAAGACAACCATTAATTGCTAAACAATGATTAGAAATGATTAACATTAATGATGTCCGAACGGCGTTGCACAGGGCCGACAGGGGGTTTTATGTGGCTGGGCCCACCTATGAGTGGCACAGTTGACCAGTTTAGGACACATTAATTACTAACCAATGATTAGTGATAATTAGCATTAATGATGTCCGAAACGCTAACACACAGTGCGGGACAGAGTGTTTAAGGGGCTGGGCCCACATGGCAGCGACACATAGAGCCATTTTAAGACAGCCATTAAATGCTAAAACAATGATTATCAATGATTAGCATTTAAAACCAGATTTTTGCCCTAATGACGCTCGGCACGGTGCTGACGCGCCCGACAAAATGTCTAGTGAGCACCACGGCTCACCGCCGGCGACCAAGGGCTCGACGGCGCAAACCAAGCACTGTAATGGGTTCGCAATATCTTTGCAGACCCGATGGTGATGACCTCGACGGCGGCGGCGGCCCACAACGCCGGCGAGCCGGAAAAAGGACGGCGACCAAAATTGCCGAAAATGAAAAATAGCCAAAAAGCTTTACATTGTCCAAAGAAGCGTGTGCCACAGCATCTAAGGACTAATAAGAAGCTACCTTAGCCAAGGAGAGCTTCAAAGATGGCCGGAGAAGCTTTGACCACGGAGGAGCTTGCCGAAGCTGAGGAAGAAGATGAAGAAAATACGGCCTGAGCGAAAATGAACACCACTGGGTGGTCAAAATAGCTGCATTAAGACCCACAGAAGGTCCATGAGCAATTAATTGCCAAATGAAGCCACTTACCGGAGTTGAGGAAGAAAGGGGTGATTTCGGCCGAATTTGAACAAACCCCAAATTTGACGATTCCTGTGAATGTCAAACCAAATTAAGTTAGGGGTTTTGTTCAATATGAAAAGAGGCACGAAGTGGCGCAAAGAGAATTGCAAAAAGACCCTTGGAGCACTATCGCCACCGAGGAGCTCCAAGGTCCAACAATGGCGATTTTGGGGTTCTTTGTGATTTTGGGGTGGTGTAAAGGAGCACCAGGAGGGGTTTTGGGGGGCTTTTTATAGCTAGAGAACTAGGGTTTGGGCAAGGACCAGAGCTCAAGGGTGAGCTCGGTTCATGGTGCGGCCATGGTCCAAGAAATTGACGGGAGCAGCTGAGAGGAGGACTATGAGCGCGAAAACTCACTGAGGGGATTAAATGTCGAGGACCAGAGCTGCTAAATGGTGACACACGAAGTTGAAAAGGGCTCTCCTCCCATGCCCTGTTCCGTCATGTGCATGCTCCAGAGGTTGAAGATGATGACCAGGGACGAGGGTCCCACATGACAATGACAGGGGTGAAAATGGCTCAGTTAGAAAAGGATCCAGGGGTTAGGTCAAGACTCAAAAGCTGAGTCAACACATTACGACCCTTAGATTAGAAACGGACGGTGGAAATTTAAAAGAGATGATCAGGGCCCCAACCTTTAAAATCGCACGGACGGTCCGATCGAAAATGAACGGCTGCGATTGCTTGGGACGTTTGGGCGGTCCGAAGGTTTCACTCGAACGTGGGCGGCCAGATCAAGATCCAACAATGGCAATCCGACGCACCCGCAAAAACAAACCCAAACACAGTTAGTCGGTTGGGTTCGACCATGTGACTCGAGCCCGAGTCTGGCTCGGACCCAACCAGTTGACTTGGGTTTTAAATTAACAACCGAAACTTTGAGGAATTATTTAAGATAGCAAACTAACTCTAAAAATTCTTAAATTTTTACAGAAGCTTGCTAACTTTGACATTGCCCTTGTATAAAATTTTCAGAGGTTTTCATGCAGTAAATTTCCCTCCAAAAATTCAGCAAGGTACTGAGCTAGGGTTTGACCAAGGTCAAATAGGTTTGACTTGCCTCTTAAAATTATTAAACAATTTCTAAAAATTGTGAAACTTTTCAGAGGGGTCACAAACCATCCCTAGTACTTGGGAAACATATTTTCAGGTGACGATCACAAGATTTGACAAGAATGTTTTTGAAGAGTCAAGATTTGGATCAAATGACTTGTGACTTTGTATTTCCATAATATTTTTACAAGAATTGTTTAGAACATACAGGAAATACAAGATGTAAGAAAAGTTTTTAATTTCTACACATTTTCTTACATTTGAAACACAAGTCTAAACTTGGGATGTTACAGTCTAGAGGACTCATTGGTTCTTGTGTACAATCGATATTATCCAACCTCCTTGGTTAATATCAGTCGTACACAGTAGACCCCAGTCGCTTACTTGTGATGAGATGAGCTCTACCTCCTTTTGCTTCTGTAGTAGCTACTGTTGCCCTTTGTAATGTAATCAATTTGGCCTGCTCGGCTCATATGTAAAACTCAACACGACGTGGTCTATGTCACACTGTTGATTGTAATATATTTGAATGTTTTGGTTCGCGCCTTGTATGAATGATTCAGCAATGTGCCTATGAGTGCTAGCTACTGATCCAGGGAATAGCACATAATTTTCACAGAGGATTTGGATTCAGGAAATCCGGGCCATCGCAATAAGTCATGTTATGTGCCCACTATAAAGTCCCACATGCTATAACACCCTCGTCCAAAATTCGCTCAATGCCCAACCCACTGTGGGGCATACCCGCGCACACAAAGCACCCCGCTTACACTTTCGTTCTTGATACGTGTAAATGAGTTAACCCAAAGGTGCTACATTTGGACCCAACTAGCATTATATGGTACGACAACTCAATTTAGACAAGCAATATGAGACTAATCCCACCATAAATCCACCTGGGCCACATGGACCACCACACCAATGGGTCGGGGAAATACATTCACCCCCCTTAAAGGCTAACGCCATTGGGAGAACACCGCATACACGACAAATGCCAGAACTACCCCTCGGTATATGTCTGTGCGTCTAGTGCTAACATATATGCCATGCCATGTGTCCACTCTAGGCCCACACAAGCCATGCGTCATATGCCGGCACCCCAGTCTCATACATGACTATGCAGTGAAGGTTGATGCTATGATACCATTTGTATCACCCTTGCCCAAAGTTCGCTCAATGCCTACCACACCGTGGGGCGGACCATGGATAGATAGCACCCCACTTACACTTTCTCCCTCAGTTCGTATAAACAGGTTAACCGGGAGGTGCTACATTTGGACCCAACAAGCCTTACATGATATTACAACAACTCGCTTTAGAAAAGCAATGTGAGACTAATTGCACCACAACTCCACATGGCCCACATGGGCCACCACACCAATGAGCCGAGGTATTACATTCACCCCCTCAAGGGGTGACTTCCTCAGCGGTACACCGCATACACGTGAGCAACATTAGTTACTTCAAAATTGAAAATTGATAACCTAGGTTGTTTTCCTAAATTAATTTGATACACTCATAGGTTGGGTTTTGGTCATTGCATTTACAATCCCGCTAGTTTATATTGTTGTCAAGAAATTATATGAGATGTTGTTTATGTGTTGATTGTATGGTTGCTTAATTGTTTGATGAAGAGATATGCCAAGGCGTAGAGGTCGTGGTCATGATCGTAGGTGTGGCTAGGTGGGGCCACCACCCAAGGTTCATGAGCATGTTGCTGAGGGGAGCGGTTCGTAGATTACTATGTAGTTAGAGGAGTCTGGCGAGGAGGTCACTTCTGTTGGACAGTAAGAGGTCGGAGGATAGGCAAGTTCCTCGGTCGTACTAAAGGAACTTCTAGGGTAGATTCATCGCTTCATCAGTAGGCGCTGGTAGCTTCAGCTGCTGTTGATGGTCCTGTTATTGCTTTTGTTGTTGACTTTGCTATTGTTCCGTCAACACTAGAGGCGAGGATGGGCCCTATGAGTGGATTGCAATGCTGTTGGACACCTTCCACGATTCAAGTACGCCGGTCTAAGCTGCAGACTGTCTGCTCTACATGGATTTGAAGCTCATGGCCCTAGTCATGACCGCACAGATGAGTGCTCGCTTTGTGGCCTTTCAGCTGAAGGGTTAGGCAAACATCCTGTGGTAAGGGTTCTTTTCATCCATAACCTCTGCAGGGTCCAGTCACTTTGGAGGTCTTCGCCGTGTAGTTAAAAGTGAAGTACTACTCGGAGTCATTTGTGGACAGGGTGGAGGTCAACCTATCCACCTTCGTGCTGGGGAATATGTCTGTGGCTGAGTACGAGGCGGGTTTCAACAACATGACCCGTTTTATACTATCTGTGGTGGGCAACAACCTTTAGAAAGCCAAGAGTGTTGGCCCAAACGATCACTCAACGCCGAGCGGACACACGCACCTGCGTATTCACACGCATATGAACTCAGAATAAACACATGTATACGCTTCTGGAAAGGAACACACATATACGCTGGATGTAAAAACTCACGTACGCAAGCTCCTGGTCACGTAGACACACTACGGGAAGAACAGAGGATTTGGTGCTGCACTACGGCAACGTTTTCTATTTTTTCTTCTCCATTGCTTCAATCAAAACACATATAATTAGACATCATTTTATAGACTACCTAATCAACTTGCTACCCAAGTCAAAAATCTAAACATAGAAAGCCTAAACATAGAAGGTCTAACAAAGGAAACAAACTAATTTAATCTGATGCCGATTGCATCAGGATCCTAACACCCAATTACTTGCCAAGTCTAGATTAATTTCCAACAATCTCCCTCCTAATCTAGACATGTCAATACTTCGATGCGTTCAACCGCACCGTCTTGCCGCACGCAGCAGCCTCCTTTTGCCACACACAGTGGCATCTTGCGCGACACACGCGTTATTGTCGGTCTCGCACCGACTCACCTAGCATTGGCACCACTTTGCCAGTTGTCGACGACGCACACCGACTCTCTTTGTGACAGCTCTGCACCGCCATTTGTCGGCCTTAGCCGCAGCCACCACGCTGACGTTGCACACGTCGCGTGTAACGCCGGCACACAGCCGACCTCGCCATGGCCGCGCAGACCTTTGTCGTCGTGTTCCTTGGCCATGGTGCTGAAGCCGGCTCATCGCCGACACCCTGTGCACCTCCGCCCAACGCACGCCGCTGCGCACGCCATCAAGCCGATCCGAATGCATGTCGGCCTCCACCTCGCATGGAGTCTGCCACTGCGCCACCTCTGGCCTGTTGATTTGTGATCCAAATTCTATACATCAATTCAGGCCACTCGGACGGCGAGCGAGGCCCGCCGCCGAGGCTTAGGGCCCGCTGTGAAGCATAGCTCAATCCGTACATTCTTTAGTATTGTTGCTATGCGTGATCTTGAGCTTGAGCAGCTAGATGTGAAGACAAAGATTCTTGCATGGAGATCTTGAGGAGGAGATATACATGGACCACCGTAAGGGTTCATCGTGCACGTAAGGAGGAACATGTTTGCAAATTGAAGAAGTCCTTATATGGTTTGAAACAGTCTCTCGCGGTGGTATAAGAGGTTTGATTCATTTATGTTATCAAATAACTTTAAAAGATCTGATTATGATAGCTGTGTCTACATTAAATTTGTTGATGGATCACCTATATACTTGCTGTTATATGTTGATGATATGTTGATTGCTGCCAAGAGCAAGAAAGAAATCACTGCATTGAAGGCTCAGTTGAGTAGTGAATTTGAGATGAAGGATCTTGGTGCTGCTAAGAAAATTCTAGGTATGGAAATTACTAGAGACCGTGCTTCTAGTTTATTGTTTTTTAGTCAGCAAAATTATATTCAGAAAGTGTTTCATCGTTTCAACATGCATGATTCAAAGCCTGTTAGTACTCCCATTGCACCTCACTTTAAATTGTCAGCTTCACAATGTCCTAGCACTGATGAGGAGGTTGAGTACATGTCCAGAGTTCCGTATGCTAGTGCGGTTGGGTCTTTGATGTATGCCATGGTTTGCTCTCGTCCGGATTTATCTTATGCTATGAGTATGGTCAGTAGATATATGGCTAATCCTGTAAAGAGCATTGGAAGGCCGTTCGCTGGATTTTCGGTACATGCAAGGCACATCGAATGCTTGTTTGAAGTTTGGCAGATGAAAAGGAACTCGTTGGCTATGTTGATTCAGATTATGCCGGTGATTTGGATAAGTGTAGGTCGCTCACAGGTTATGTATTTACCATTGGAGGTTGTGCCGTGAGTCGGAAGGCACATTTGCGAGGATGTTGTTGCGCTGCCCACCATCAAGTAGAATATATGGCTATTTGTGAAGCAAGTAAAGAGTCGGGCTTAATTGAAAGGTTTGTTTGTCGAGCTTGCTTTGAGTTGATTTTTGCATTAACTGCTTTGTGACACCAGAGTGCAATTTATCTCACTAAAGATCAGATGTTTCATGAGAGGACAAAGCACATTGAGATTAAATATAATTATGTCAGAGATATTGTTGCAAAGGGTAAGGTAAAGGTATGCAAGATTAGCACTCATGAAATTCCTGCTGATATGTTCACAAAGCCAGCTCCTGTTGCTAAGTTTGAGCTTTGCTCAAGCTTAGTTGGTATTACAGCTTAGCCCAAGAGGCTGTGTGGCGCCGAAAGTATTTCTTTCTTTGTTGTGTTCAGGGTGAAGTATTGATTTATGCTACAGGAAGAAATTTGTCTCAAGGTGGAGTATGTTGATTTGTGATCCAAATTCTATACATCAACTAGGCCAGCTTCTGGACGGAGCGTAGCGGAGGCCCGTCGCCGGAGGCTTAGGGCCGGAGCGGAGCGGAGTCCTGAAGCGGATCCTAGTCAAATTAGGGTTTCCCTGATATATATATATTTCCTGTAAGCCGCTGTTTGGGATATCGAACAAGAGTTGTAAATCCCCAGCGTTGTAACCTCACCCCGATATAGTGAAGATTGTTGCTGGCTGGCGCCCGTGGTTTTTTTTCCCTCTCGCATTGAGAGGGTTTTCCACGTTAAATTTCGTGTCTCTCTGCGATTGATCTTGTTTACTTTGTTGTTCCTCCGCCGTCGCGTATAACATGGCCTCCACTCATGGAGTCTGCTGTTGGTGCGCCCGTCGTCGCCACACCACACAAGAATACTCGACACACGAGATAATACTCGACACATGAGAATCACCAAACTCGACACACGAGTACAATACTCGACACACGAGAATCACCGAACTCGACACACGAGAATACTCGACACACGAGAATCACCAAGCTCTGATACCAATTGTTGGCCCAGACGATCACTCAACGCCGAGTGGACACACGCACCCGCGTATTCACACGCATATGAACTCAGAATCAACACATGTATACGCTTCTGGAAAGGAACACACACATATACACTGGATGTAAAAACTTACGTACGCAAGCTCCTGGTCACGTAGACACACTACGGGAAGAACAGAGGATTTGGTGCTGCACTACGGCAACATTTTTTTATTTTTTCTTCTCCATTGCTTCAATCAAAACACATATAATTAGACATCCTTTTATAGACTACCTAATCAACTTGCTACCCAAGTTAAAAATCTAAACATAGAAAGCCTAAACATGGAAGGTCTAACAAAGGAAACAAACTAATTTAATCTGATGCCGATTGTATCAGGATCCTAACACCCTATTACTTGCCAAGTCTAGATTAATTTCCAACAATTGTCGAGTATTCTCGTATGTCGAGTATTCTCGTGTGTCGAGTGGAGTATTCTCGTGTGCCGAGTATTCTCGTGTGTCGAGTGGAGTATTCTCGTGTGCCGAGTATTCTCGTGTGTTGAGTGTTCTCGTATGTCGAGTTTAGTGATTCTCGTGTGTCGAGTATTCTCGTATGACACTTCCCGGATTGCTCGGCTCAACTCTTCTGGTATTTTATCGGGGCCACAGTGCCGCGTGACTTCAACTCCATGGTTGAGCAGGCTAGGGGTTTTGAGTTGGAGATGTAGCTCACTGATATTCTTCGAGCTTCAGGAGGTTTTTGTGGTCACATGGAGCGGGTATGTCAGTACTCAGTAGAACTCCACTATCATCATCAAATGAGAACCGGTGCCTGCATCGTCTACTATTTCTTCAAGAAGGGTCTGTCTAGGTGATGACGGCCTTCTGTCATGGCAACACCTGCTGGATACTACTATCAGCCTGCACCAATTGCTCCGCTTCATATCGCCAGGCCCCTAATGGCTCCTACGGTGCCATAGAGTGTGTCAGGCTTCCACCACCTCGGCAACACGAAGTCTATGCCATACCTACCACTGAAATTGTGGCTCATCCTGTGGTGGTGACAGCTACACTACTTGTGGATTCCCATGATGTCGTTGTAATTTTTTATTTTTGAGCTACCTATTCATAAGTATTCCTAGAGTTTGCTAAAGGGCAAATTTGAGTATGCAGCAGGTTTCTTAGTCAATTTTAGTAAATTCTCTGAGGGAGTTTATTGCTAGTTCCATAGTTTGTCCTGGTTGTGTGATTTTCGTAGATAATGAAGATTTCACTACTAATCTAGTGGTTATTTAGCTAGATCCTTTTGATGTTATCCGTAGCATGGATTGGTTGCATAGCTATTGGGCTGTCATCTATGTGATGAGGACATGATCCCTATAGATACAATCATATTTGTTATGCTTGTTGTTTCAATTACAAGAGCTCATACACTTCACTTAAATTATCAGGTGGGTTCATTTTTAGGAGTGTTTTTTTTTTATTATATGAACTATATGATGCTACCTAATAATGAAAATGTATATTTGTGCAGCTATACAAGGAGGAATGCATCAATACCTAAAGGGTTTAAGTTGGATACGTTCTGAAATTCAGTTCGGCCCCTAGAGACAGCATAGATTTCAAATGTGCATAACTTTCACATATAGACTCTGTTTGAGGTCGACGAGTACTTGATTGAAATCTTATTTTATCCTTTTTCCAATGGATCCAACCTCACCTCCAAATTATGTTTTACAGTACTATGAATAGTACCACCCCCTATCTCTTAGTTATGTGCGACTCCCCCTCCCCTATTTAAGGAGGCCGCACCCATCTAGTTTCCTTGGATTTCGTTTATGTTAAGTTAGCCTTCGTTGTAACTTGTATCTTCTGCGTGTGTCAACTAGATCACGCAGTCAAGATCCTTATTCAGAATCCCACATTATTGAGTATTTCAATCTTATTTGCAATTTTAGATTGTTTATTATCTTGTTCTTGCTTGTTCTTCGATTGCATGCAGGAATAGACCTTCGTGGTCAGGTCGATTGTGCTTCTAGCAAAGTCGATAACGAACTCGGAGTTGGTTAAGCGATTGCTGGGTATATTGGTCATGTGCGATTGATATATAGCCGAATCGTGAGAGTCGTCTCCACCCAAACCAAGTTATCGTTCTCATCGAAAGATTGGGACACCTGTTGTCGCATCACTAGGCCTTTAATTCGTTGATTACCGTGTTTTTGTAATTAATGACACCTAAATCATCAAAACTAACATTGATGTACACCAAGTCAACAATGCTTGTATTCATGCAACTGTTGATGCCTTAATGTTACAAACAAATAATTGACATAACAATTTTCTAAACATAATTTGATTCCTCTAAATATTTCCAATTACAATATCTATAATTAGCTATCTTCCTTTTTCTACTGACCAACACAAAAATTAGGTGATGACAGTACAATAAAGAAAAACATTTGACCTTGCACTACTAGAGCAATGGTTATTAACGACGGCAATGTGGTTGTTAAAACTCCAAATGTGGCCACTAAAAAGTCATTAACGGCCACAATTTTGTAGTTGATCCATCATTACAAGTTTTAATGACCACATACAATTTCCCATCATTATTTTTTTAACTACGACATAACTTGTAATGGAAGTGTAAGCTAGGTCCTATGGATATGTGGGCCCGCCCACAGTGTGTTGGGCTTTGAGCGGATATTGAGCTAGGGTGTTACATTCGATATCAGGGCATCAACCTTCCCTACATGGGCACGTGCGGGATAGGTGTGGGGGGCCCGGAGTAGACACACGATATGGCATATACTTTGTCCTTTCTTTTTAATTTGGAGCTATTTACTTTTCATGATTTCTTACATGTGACTTAGACCATGTACTTTTGATTAATATCTGTTAAAAAATTACAATATTATGAGTGTATTTTTAGTGGCAAATATAGTGATATAGTTCAAGAAATATTTGTCACAATAGGACATAGATATTAAAGTATTTTTGCGTGCATGATATTATGATTTGCATGGCTGTCATACTCGTATAATATAGTTTATTGAGCCATTTGAACATGCTAACGTGGGTCATACTCGCAAGGACAAGATGGCCCTAGTGGCCATCTATCAGGCCATAGGAGAAGACATTATCCTCATGATCACTAAGGAGGAGATTGCGAAGGAGGTCTAGGAAATGCTCAAGAAAAAGTATGTCGGGGCGGATCATGTAAGGAGGTGAAGATACAAACCCTCAAGAGCGAGCTCGAGAATCTTCGCATGAAGCCAGCTGAATCCATGGACGACTTTGCGGTGAAGCTGAACACGATAGTCAACAGAATTAGAAGCTTGGGTGAGAAGGTTGAAGAAAGCAATGTGGTAAGGAAATTTCTCCAAGCTGCTCCAGCAAAATTCTTTGTAGTTTCAACCGTAGAGCATTTTGCAGACTTCAAGACAATGACAGTGGAAGAAGTCATTGGCCTTCTCAAGGCTCATGGCGAACAGTTGAACAGATTTGGTGAAGGAGGAGAGAAACATGTTGTTGGAGTTGAATCACTCAACTCTTCTCTGGGAGAAAACCCACACATTGTTTAACATGCGATTGGAGGAAGATGAAAACCCACACATTGTTTCACATGCGATTGGAGGAAGATGAACACTTTCATGCACACATGTTTTTGTCACGCAGCCAACTTGCTCGTGTCATTTTCTTCTCTTCTTATATGTCTCGCTCAAACTGATTACCTGGGAGAATATATATATATAACACACGCACACGCTCATCACGATCAGCTACACACGCCACGAACAACTAACTCACTCAACAAACTAACAAATCACACCTAACTAGAGATAAACTCTAAACAAATAGCTAATGCAACTCTATCTCTTGCCCTCTATTGTATCACCGCACGTGCACTTCACGCTATATGCAAGCTAACTAACTTGAATCCGAGTCCATCGGCAGCGCTACTCCACTCCGTGCATGCCTCCACAACTTGTGCACACACATCCTAGCTAGATGCAGACTCAAAGTCAATATTAATTTCCAACATTCTCCCCTTTAATTTTGACCCATCTCTAACTTGTTAAGGCAGTCAGTCTCAACAGTAAATTGCCCAACTCAAACTCGACATAGGATGACGAACACATCCCCTCAACGTCCCGGACTCAACTCTTCATACTCGATTCAGAATGGTGAACACATCTCCTTACCATCCTATACACATATCCCAGTGGCATCACAACACTATCGCTGTCGGCCTCACACCGACGTTCGGCCTACGGCATGTAACATTCCGCTTTGCCAGTTTGTGAAGTTTAACCTGGAGTTCAAACCCTATTTCAAATTACTTCTATAATTTCAAAATCTCTCAAGTTTTGCTTCAAGTTCAAAATCAAAATCTTGTTTTCAAATCCTTTCTCCCCTCCCCTCTGTTCTTCCTCCCCTGGGCGTGCCTATGCTGGTCAAGCCAACCCCGAGCCGTGCCCTCGCTCCACTCGGTCCGCGCACCCACGTCAGCACTACCACCCCATCTTGTCGCCTGCCAGTGTCGCCTCCTCCACCTGCCCGTCCTCTCCGGGTCCCATTACTCGTATGTGCCAACGCTGTGTCCTCGCTCCGCCCGGCCCACACGCCCGCGTCACCTTGAAGCCTGTGTCGCTCCACCTGATTGTCTTCGAGCCGTCCTCACCGCATCCTCGCTCCGCTCGTGCCCGATTAGCGCCGCGTCACCCTGCCTGAGCCCACCTACCCATGTCCCGTCCTGGCTCTGCTCCAGCCGCGCCAACTCATGTCGGGACCCAAAATTACGATTCTGGAACCCTCTGTGTATAATGCACTAGTTCAGGATCACGCTAGTGCATACAGTGTCAACATAGGTGAATATCAATCCACACGAGCGATAAATAAAGTAAACGATTAGTTTGAATAACAAATAAGGGTTTTGACCTTATGGTCGAGTTTACACTTATTGAGCCACGCAGGGCTAACAGAGAATAAAATAGCAGCGGAACAGAAATAACTTTAGCGTAGATCTAATCAATTCACCACAGGCAACCGACTGGGTTCCGGACCTTAACGATCAGCAACCTTCGACGAACTCCTCCTCGAAAGCAGGCGTAGACTCCTCCTCTTCTGTAGGTTTGGGCGCAAGTTTTACAATAAGCGTGAGTACACAACCGTACTCGCAAATCATACCACAGAATGCAATTTATAGATGCAGTCTTATTCCAAAAGAAAAGGCTTATGTTGTTCTTTTGCATAAAAGCAATATTTGCAGTTGAATACAAATAATAGATTGAAAACATAATTCAAAACAAATAGACACTATTAATTTAACAGTTATTTTCACAAAGACACAAAGTTAAACAGATTATTTCACATAGCCATATGACTTAGATCACATAGCTCTCATCCCACATTTTATGAAAACTACCCCTCGTGTGAAATCCCCGAGTATGTCCATGACCGCAGACGCGGCTATTCGAATAGATTGATTTAACACTCTGCAGAGGTTGTACACTTTACCCACACGATACAACTAGTGTTGCAAGCACTAATCATAACAAAACGGTTCAGAAACTTCATCTTAACATTGACACTCCTGACGTGCTTACAAACCGCTATGCCAACCCAAACGAAGCACTTTAGCATTACACACATCGTTGGACAGGGACACGGCGAACCGCCCCGTGATGCGATTACCTTGTAGTACACACCTCCACCCATAGCCTAACCTACAGCCTGAGTAATCAATGCCAAGAATCCATAACCTACTAAGTTAGGCCCATCCCATCAGGCATGTGGTCGTACAGTAAGGCTCAGTTCAATGGCACACAAAGTTAAGTCCTTAATTGACCAAGGCAAGACTTCCATTCTCTAACTATGCCACAAAGATCATTATTCCCATGCACATAACTTCCACCATATCACACAGTATCCACCACTTGCCTTAGTCTAAATCCTTTACCACCCAGTTGGTTTTAGTGCAACATATGCCATACACAAAGTAATAGCACACAGTACACACAGTTTTATCACATAGTTCCATAGTCACTTAGTCAGATTTAATATTTGCAACTCCAATGAGATGTGAGACTCGTAGCATGGCTAAGCAATTATACTCGCATCTAACCAACCCATGTTGGTGCTATAATATTACTAACTAATAACCAATCTAGGGTGACAAGGTATTATGACATACAAGGCCAAGGTGTATTAACAAATTGGATAATAACTATGCCCAAAACATTTAAATAAATAATTGAATTAGGATGCAATACTTTGAAACAAAGTAATTTAAAAACTGGGTTCAAGATGATCAAAGGTATGATTTGCCTTGGAAAAGGTCTAAGTACTGGTCTTGATCTTGAGGTGCTCATTCTTCTCCAAAGTTCCCCGACGTATCGACGTCTACTCACAAATGAGACAAATAAACAAAACAAATAAATAATAGAGGCAAAACAAACTCAAAAAATTAAATAAAAATCTCAAATAAATAGATCTTGAATTTAGATAAATTTGGAATTTGAATGGGCTCAATCAGAGTTCGGATGCAAAAGTTATGGGCTTTGGAAGTTTCAATCTAAAAGAAAACCCTGATTTTGGATTTACTGGAATTTCTGAATTATTTCTTAAAAGAAAAATCGGATTATTGCGCAAGCATGATGTCAGCACAGAGATTTCAAAGATAAAAGAAAATAAAAAGAAAATATTGACATGTGGGACCCACATGTCAGCGAGATGGCTCACGGTAGACCAAGTCTACCGAGCCGATTGAATCTAGAGACTGGTGGACTTGCCACGTGGATTGATCTGGACCAATCCCGATGCGACACGTCAGCGGCGGCTGCTGATCGGGACGCTGACTCGGGTGTACACGCGCAGGCTGACGGGGACGCCACGCGAGACGCCACGTCGGCGCGGGACCTGATGTAGCGAGCCACGTGGATGGCCACGTCAGCTCAACGGTGACGGCCTCGGGAACCCACGGCAACAGCGAACGACGGCGATCCACCGACGGTGAGTGGTACTAACGTGTAGCTGAGGGTAACATCCCAAGTTTTAGACTTATGTTTCAAATGTAAGAAAATGAGTAGAAATTAAAACTTTTTCTTACATCATGTATTTCCTGTGTGTACTAAACAATTATTGTACAAGAGCTATGGAAATACATAGTCACAAGTCTTTGATCCAAATCTTGATCCTTCAAAAACAATCTTGTCAAACCTTTTGATCATCTCCGGGAAATATTTTTCCTAAGTTCTTGGGTTGGTGTGTGACCCCTCTGAAAAATTTCACAATTTTTAGAAATTGTTTGAGTATTTTTGGAGGTTAGTCAAACCCAATTAAATTCTGGTCAAACTGTGGGCCAGCACCTTGTGGAATTTTTGGAGAAAAAAGTATAGCACAAAAACCTCTGCACAATTTACACAAGGTCAATAACTCAGCTAGCAAGCTCCTGTAAAAATTTCATAATTTTTGGAGTAAGTTGTCTACCTCAAATAAATCCCCAAACTTCAGGTTAGTTCAAAACTCAAATTCAGGTCTGAGTCTGACTCGGACTCGAGTCAGACCCAGCCATTGGACTCGGTCGGGCCAGCCGCCCAGACCTCCTCGGGCTCGCTTCCCTTGGGTCGTTGGATCTCCATCCAGTGCCCCAGACCTCCCCTCTGATCTCAGCGCCTCGGGGTGGTCCAGGCCACTGGATCTCCATCCTGCGGTCAAGACCTCCCTTGGACCTCCCCGTGCGCTTGGACCTCCTCTGCCTCGGGTGATCTGGGACGTCCAGGACCACCCCGAGTGCATCAGGGACGTCCAGGACCTCCCTCAGCCCTGTATTTCTTCCTCCCGACCTCCCTGAGCCTTGTCGTCATGGTTTTTCCCGCACCTGTGCGTGTGTCAGGGTCAAAGCAGTTGGGAGCAGTGAGATGTCATATTTTGCTTCTTGTCAACGGCTCTTTTTGCTGCCAAGCATTTATTGCCAGTCAGCTTTAACCTCCAAAGTCTCCACCCTGCTCTGCCCCCTACCTACCGAGCGTGCTCATGGCAGTAGCATGGATTTTGTTCACAGTGGGACTTGCCACACCATTGTCCGAGCTCCCCGGCTTTATCTAGCTCAAGGCCCTCCTCAATTTCATTTTCCCACTCTTGGTTGCTGCTTGGACTCCCTCGGTTGTGAGTGTGAGCCCCAAGCTTGAGCACCCGAGAGCACCACCCCCCTACCACTATTGTCACCCTTGGAGCTCCCTGTCGAAGCTCGAGCTCCAGTGGTCCCATCAACATTCTTGCCTGTTTCACTATCATCTTGATCACCTAGAGCTTGCTCTAACTTAGCTTGGTTCACCATTGCAGAGGTGAGCAAGTTGGGAGCTGCTTCGCGGGGTCGAGATCGTCTTCTTCCTCTTCACCGGCGAGCACTTCGTCACCGGACCTCATCGGCCTTCTCCAAGTTCCTCCGACCACCTTGGTCCCCTGTCTGCCTCAGGTGCCCTTTTCTTAGCTTGGTCTTTGCGTTTTCTAGTCGTCGTAGAGCCCGTTTAGTTTTCGTAGTTTTGCCGTATTGCACTCCTTCCTCTCTCTCTCTGGCTTGCCGGCGTTCTAGGCCGTCGCCGCCGTCGAGAGCACGTCCATTAGGTTCTTGGCATTATTTAGAACTCAGCCATGTCCTTGGTTCTCGCCGGGGAGCTCCCCATCGCCGGCGGTGAGCTCATTTAGGCGCTCGGTGTTTTGTCGCGTCTTATTTGGACAGCTCCTGTAGCCAATGATTGGCTATCGGAATCGCTGAGGCCTCTCGCTGCGAGTGGGCCTCCTCCTCCTGTTGTCGTACGGCAAAACCCCACCCAGACCTCCCCGCTCGACCTCCCAGAGAAGATCTGGCCGTTAAAGACCTCTCTGTGGTTAATCTTAGCCGTCGGACCTCTTCTCGCACGTCCGCAAAGACCTCCCTCCTCAGGACCTCCCCCTAGTTTGATCTCAGCCGTTAAGATCACCCCCAAGTTAGATCTGTACCGTAGAGGGTTTTTGTGTAAATTCTAAGTCCCAAGACCTCCTAGAGTAATCTCCGCCGTTAAAGACCACTCTGGATTAGCTCTAGACCGTTAGTTCTTTGCCTGCGAAAACCTTAAGTGCTAGGACCTCCCCGTGAGTCGATCCTAACCATCTAGGACCACCCCGGTTAAATCCTAGCCGTTTAGATCTTCCCCCGTGCGCAAAAGACCTCCCCTTGGTCATTTTGCAAAGACCACCCCTTAGACCACCCTCGGGGTCCTCCTTGTAAAAGACCACCCCTGGTCTTTTATAAAGAACACCTTGGACCTCCTCCTCGAATTAATCCTGACCGTAGACGACCTCCCCGTATTCATTCAGTTCATTTGGACCTCCCGAGAGCTCAAATTTCCAAAGTCTTTTAAATGTTCCAAATTTAAAAAATGCATATCTTTATCATTATAGCTCCTTTTTGAATGAATCTAGTTGCAGTAGCTTTGCCATGAAATGAACTTCAATATGAGAATGAATTTGGGCACTGTTTTGTAGCAGAAAATGATATAACTGCATGAACTTGTTTAATATAAAATGGTTGTCTAGAAATTCATTGAAAATTTGTAAAATGCATAACTTATTCTCTGTAATTCCAAACTGAGCAAACTAAATTTTGTTAAAACCCACTAGGAATTTACTGTAGTGTAGAGTAGGCCTCAATATGATCCTTGCCACTGAAATTAATGATCTACTAGTGTTAGAACTTAGAAAAATCATAACTAATTCATTATAACTCCAAATGATGTAAACTCAACTTTGCTGTTCTTAGAATGACCTTAGCTACCTACCATAAAAATTTCAGATTCCAGATCATTTTAGAAATTCTTGCCATAAACAGTAACCGAAATTAATTTAATTAGGATTTTTCAGGCTAAGAGAAATTGTTTAGGGCATAACTTTTTCATGCTAAGTCCAAATGGAGTGATTCTTGTTTCTAAAATTGTCTAAAATCAACCTCTAGCTGCTATATAAATTTTATGGGATTTGGATGTTCTTTGCTGTTGAGTTCCTTTTGCTGTTCTTCGTTCTTATTGGTTTTATCGCCTTTTCGCGTTAGGTTCTGAAGAGTTTATTGAACCGGAGCACTCCCCTCTGCAGCAACACCAATCCAGCAAGGCAAGCAGTTTGATCATGTTAATCCCAGTATTTTAAGTATTTATGTTGATTACAAATTCTATGTATACATTGCTACTTTGTGTTAAACTATTGTCGTTAGTTGACCTAGTAGATGCATTTCCTTAGGCAAATGATTATTCTCTACTACCGTGAGCCTAGGTTATTGCTGTGATTAGAGCTTGTGGATGAGCTCTTGTCACTTAGTAGTTGCGAATTAATTGCTTAGCCATGCTTAGCTTTCGCTAGAAATGGGCGGTTATCGACTTGTCGATAACCTTGATCACATAAAACTTATTATGATTTATGATTTCAGCCTTGTGCCATGTCTACTTATGAAAACTAAAACTGAAAACAAAATGATTTAGACTTGGGCACAATGGTATGATTGGTGTGCTTTTGGGTGTGACTGGAATAGTGCCCGAGTCAATAAGGACCGAACATCTTGTTACACTAAACCAAGCATTTTAGCATGCTAACCACACTAGAGGGTATGGGACCTCTCTTGACTTAGTACTTTGGCGTGTATTGGCTTCGGGTCGCAGGGAGTCGCAGGAGGGATGGTGCTGGGAGCATTGTAGTGTCTGAAAGGCTTCTCCCGTGATGGCTGGTTGTGTTTCGGCTTGCAATGTAAGCGTATGGGTTTCTATCCATACGAGCGGCTCATAGTTAATGCACAAGATTGGAAACATCTCGTAGGACTTAGCCGTGCCGGCATACCTTCGGAAGTGTGCTTTGTGGCCTAAAGGCGATGCAGAGTGTGGGTACATTGGTACACCCCTGCAGGGTTAAAACTATTCGAATAGCCTCGTCCTAGGTTATGGACACACTTGGCAAGGTCTTTCAAGAGTTAGACTACAACCTTTTTAATTAAAACTTGATGGGTGGTACGAATCGGGGATTCGTGCTATGTTGTGGTGGCTATTGGGATAGTCACTTCCAGGTGGTTACTTGTATTTATTATTAATTCGCTGTTATATTGTGAGGACCCTGGTTTATTCGACTTGTATTGTTTAACCATCCACTTGGTCCTAACAGTACAAATCAAATAAACCAGGCCTCGAGATATGTATACTTCCCAGAAATGCAGTATACACACCTCGTTACAAAATTATGTATCAAACTCATTCATTCACATAGAACCAAAACACAACACAACATAAAAGACATACATAATATAAGAGGGTTAGTACAAAAGAGAGGCCGACCGGCCAAAAGTCATACAAATAAGTAAATACACAGCGGAAGCAAAAAGGCCATAAGATGGCAATAAACAAAAGCCAATCGGTGTGCCTTTCACCCACAAGGCAACCAACCGGACCGCCAAGCTAATCGTCCCAAACAGCGCCGCAACACAGCTCACAAAAGTGAGGCCCTTGGGGCTCACCTTCTTCCTCTACAACAAAACAATTAAGCAAGCAGCTGAGTACAAAAATTATTTTTGTACTCGCAAGACTGACGTGTGAGATAACAGAACTATAATTAACTACATGCAAGCTTTATTTAAGTGGATGAGGCTCTGGACTTATTTTCAGCATAAAGCAAGTTTTCATTTACAATAAGGTAATAGATTCAAAGCAAGTTTGCAATTAACTTTTATTGTTCAAATAAAGAGAGGCAATAATAACAATAGATAGAGAACAACACCAACCTAGAAGTGACTAACCCATAGTCACCACAACCATAGCATGAAGTACCCCTTCATACCACCCATGTCAAGTTTAAGTTTTAAAAAGGTTGTAGTCTAGTTCTTGCGGGAAATAACCAAGCGTGTCCATAACCTAGGACGAGGCTATTCGAATAGTTTAAACCCTGCAGGGGTGTACCAATGTACCCACACGATAGACCGCCTTTCCACCAGCCACGGTTAGCATACTTCCTTTGGTATGCAGGCACGGCTAAGTCTAACAAGACGCTTTCCAATGGACGATGCTAATTAAGAGCCGCAACCCACGGGAGAAGGACACATTAGACAGCCTAACCGGCCTGCTAATGCTCCCCTCCAACACCACAAACACACACACACAGGAACACACCCACCGACCAGCTCATAATTAACACCTCCCAGAGTACTTAGTCAAGAGAGGTTCCATATCCCCCTCGTGTGGTTAGCACGCAATAATTGCTTGGATCAATGGCACAAGTAACTCGGTCCTTAGGGACTTAGGCACCATTCCAATCACACCCAACAGATCACCCAACATACCATTGTGCCCAAGCCAAGATATAATTTTTGTTTTCAGTTTTTGATTTGCAAAATGGTAAAACACAATGGTTGGACATAATGGAATAATAATAGCATTTGTGTGATCAAGATCACCGACTAAGTCGATGATCGCCCAATACTACCGGTAACTAGGCATGGCTAAGCAATATTTATTCGAAAATCTACTAAGTGACAAGAGCTCATCCAACGAACTCTAATCACAGCAAATAACCTAGGCTCAAGTAGTAGAGGATAATCATTTACCTACAGATTATGCAACTAGAGGTCTAACTAATCAATTTAACAACAAAATAGCAATGCATACATAGAAGTTAAACAAAATATTAGACTTTAAAAGTAATGGGATCAAATGGGAAATGATCAAACTGCTTGCCTGCTTGCTGTTGCTCAAACTGTTGCGGAGGATCGTTCTCGGGGTTACTACAAATGTCGAAGCCTAAGCGAAAAGCAAAAATAAGCGAGAACAACCAATAAGACGAGCAACACTTAAACAAAAGAGCAAGCAAAATTTATCCAAATGCGATGAAATTTATACACAAGGTAGTCCAAGGTCCTATCTAACCTTATGAACAAGAATTAACTAAAAAGGATTAGTGAAGAAAAAGATATGATCTAAATACTCATTTTTGGTCAAAATGCTACCCTTAATTAGCACTGTTCATAAAATATTTTCTAGAGCGATTTTGAAGCTGAACGTTTTATGGTAGTTAGCTACTGGTATTATAAGGTTACATGTAAATTTTTGGGTCATTTGGAGTTATATTGAAAGAGTTATGATTTGTCTAAATTGTTTAGGGTATTAAACTAAAATATGATCCTTATGATTTTTAAAAACAGTAAAATTTGTGAAACCAATTTTCCTAGCAAATACACTAGCATTGGAAGCTAATCCAATTGGATTCATACAAAAAAGAGTTATAGATAAAAAGATATGCATTTTACAAGTTTGCTAAAAGTTCTGAAATACAATATTAAGTTCACTTGTTTACTATTTTTGAAAACGGTTTTCCAGGGTAGATCGTGGTCTACAATTATTTTTATATTTAAGTTCAAGGTATAAGGAAGCTAGCAAAATTTAAATCATCTAATTTGGATATATAGTTACAGAGATACAAAAATGACAAGACCCTAAAGTTCTTCAGTTTTTGGACTTAGCATTTTCGGGGATTTTCCTAACACCCGGAGACGTGGACGATTGAGAGCCGTCGATCTCAGATCGGACGTCCCCGGTTGAACCCAAGCCACACAGGCACTGAGCGCGCAGAAGAGGGCGGCGACGTGGAGAACTGAGGGCCGTAGATCCCTAGATCGGACTACCACTAACGAGCCACGTCGCCCCGACGCTGCTGCCGCTCGTCCGACAATAGAGCCGAGCAAAACTCGAGCTCGCCGGGCGTGTCGTCGGCGAGGGAGCTCAGGGCGAGGCCCGGAAGGAGCTAAAACGGAAACCTACTGCTATTACGCTCCAGATGGCACCGGCGGCGAGGCCAATGGCGACCTGACGCGGCGGCGCGGCGGCGAGAGGCGGAGGGAGTGCTACGACCGAAAACGAAAACGATGACATGGCTAAGCTACGCGCAAATGGACGGGTGCAAAAGCTATGACGGGGTCCTATGGACTTGACGCGACCAACCGGAGTCCATACGGTAGCCGGCGGTGAGCCAGAGGCTAACGGCGGCGGCGGCGCGACCGAAACAGGGAACCACGGCCATGGTGCAGCAAAAGCTAAACGGGGAAGAGCTTAAGCTCACCAGGGGTTCACTGAAGATGATGACGGGGTTGGGGTGGACGGAGGATGAACGGAGCAGCCCGGCGACGAGGATCAGCGGCGGTGCGGGGATGCCTCAACGCGGAGGGGCCGACCTGGGCCAAACTAGCAACACCGGGTGGTACCATGAGCTTCGCAATACCACAGAGAAGCTCCCGGAGGAATGGATTGGGAAATGGGAGTCTTACCGGTGCCGGGGAAGAAGATGGAGATTTGCGGCAAATTTGGGAAAACTCCGATTTCAGCAGCTCCCGACGGAACTGAAATGGAGTGGGGTTAAACTCACTGAAGTGAGGCGAAGGTGAGGGAACGAGGGGAGCAAGAGAGCCACTGAACACCGTCGGCGCCAAAGCTCCGCGCCGGCAATGGCAGAGGTGAGTCTTTGGGCGCTGAACTCGCCGAGCTCGAGAAGGTAACCAAGATGTGAGGATGGCGAAAGATGCTCGTGGAGGAGCGGGAGCTTAAGTAGGCCTGTGGAGCGAGGAGGGCACCGTTGGCCGCCTCGGGTTCTCACTGCCGCTATGGTCGCCGTGAGCGACGGGAGCAGTTGAGACGATGACTAATCGGGGCGGTGGAGTGTCGGGCATTTAATGCGCCTGCAGAGAGCCGTTGACGAAGACGGAGGTGACGAGGTGCATCGCTGTCTCCCTCTCTACGCTCGCCATGGCGCAGCACACGCGCGAGCGGGAGCGAGGAAGGAGATGACGGGTATGGCGTCCGATTTTGATCCAACGGCTGAGAATCAGAGGGCAACCGGAGGGGTCCGAATGCCTACACGGATGCGAGCCGTTCGATGGAAATCCAACGGTTAAGACGCGATCGAGTTGAAGCGGCGTCGGGCAACGTCGACCGCCCGATTGAAATCCAACGGTCCAGAGCGTGCGCGCCCGCTTGCCCGCTCCGGGTGTGGTTAGTTGACTCGGCCGAGTCAGTTGGCTCGAGCCCGAGTCTGACTCGCACCCGAGGAACAGTGCAAACCAGTTAGGGTTTGATTTTTGAACTGAAACTTTTGGGGATTTAATTGAGGCATCAAATCAACTCCAAAATTTATGAAATTTTTACTGGAGCTAGGTGATTACCTGATAAACCTCCCATAAAATTTCCAGAAATTTTTGTGCACTGGAATTTCCTCAAGAAATTCCAGAATGTTATTTCAGAGGTTTGACCCGGGTTTGACTTGCCTCTAAAATATTTCAAATAATTTCCAAAAATTATGAAATAATTCAGAGGTGTCACAAGGTAACCTTAGAACCAAGGATAATTATTTCCAAGGGTTTGACACAAGATTTCACTAAGGAGGTTGTTGACTTGAGATAATTGGGGATTTTGGTTTCGAATTTCCCAAAATTCCTTTACAAGAATTTCAGAAAAGTTCAAAAGCATTAAGATGTAAGAAAAGTTTTAATTTATCCTCATTTTCTTACATTTGAAACACAAGTTGAAAATTGGGATGTTACATATATTCAACATCAAAACAGATTTGCAAACTTGCTTTTAAATGTATTACATTATTGAAAATAAAGTTGGCTTTGTGCAAAATGAGACATACAACCTCTACTTAAATAAGCCGACATGTAGCATATGAACAGGTCTGCTATTCCACACGTCAGTCTTGCGAGTACCTTAGTGTACTCAGTTGTCTTGCTTAAATGTATTTGTTGCAGAGGAAGAAGGTGAGATCGATGGGCCTTACTTTTGTGAGCTGTGTTGTGGTAGCTTGCGAGGCGACTAGCTTGGCGGCCCAGTTGGTTGCCTTGTGGGTTGTGTGGCTAACCGGTCGACTTTTGTTCTAGCCATCTCATGGCACCTTTTGCTTCCGCTGTCATTCTTGTATGTTGTGTCATTTGGCCGGTCGTCTCTTTTGTAATAACTTACTTTATCTATGTCCTTTACTAGACTTGTTAATGTATGTTGTACGGAAATGATGTGTAATTTTGTGATGATGTGCATGTGCTGCAATTCTGGGAAGCATATGTCCATCGAGGCTTAGAATGTTTAATTAGTAATGCTAGAACCATTTGGAGGTTAAGTGTTACTAGTTAAATATTCCGGGTCCTCACAAAGTTGGTATCAGAGCCATACTGACCGTAGAAACCCCTAGCTTGGTTGCCTTTAGGATATTTTGAAAACTTACTTTCAAGCAGTTCATGAAGAATTAAGTAAGTTCTCAGATTTTACTTCTTATCTATCTTAGCTTGCTTATCTCACCTTACTCTCACTTAAGTTTTGAAAAAGTTGTTCCTCTCTTCCTTTCAAAAGTTAGCCACTATCGATTAAATTGGTTTTGGGAGAACCATGAGAGCTTGTAGAATGAAATCTGGACAGCTAGCTCTTAATTAGTAAATAGTGTTAAGAATGAGAGGTTAATTCAACTAAAACTTGTGGGAATAAAAGGGTAAGAAGTGATATAAAATTAGCTAAACGCCTATACTCTATTAGGTGGTTATACCTTGATTTTTGGGCTGTTTAGAGCTAGAATTGAGTTCTGAAATTTTGGTCTTCTCAAACGATTACTCGTTCTTTCCATACGGGTTAGTCGTTTCGGGAAGTTGATTTGGTGACTTATGGTCTTATGCTCCTTTGTGGTTATTCTTGAGCCCTTTTAATTGAGTTTGGATTTCCGTGCTTTGGGTCTCAAGTTGTAGCTAACTTGTCTTAGTGAAACAGGATGGCAGGAGGAACTCGTAGTGGTCGGAATCAGCCAGGTAGTCCCGATGAGGAGCTTCCCCCTCCTCCGACTATGGCTTAAGTCCTCATGCAGATCGAACGCAACCGTTCGGAGGACCGGAGGGTGTTGGAGGTCATCACGAGGAACACCTCCGCTCCCTCTGGCGCCTCCGGATCTGGAGGTGGTGGACATCAGGCGCGTGGGGGGCTTGCAGAGTTTCTCCGTACTCAGCCTCCTACCTTCTCCAGGTCCGAGGATCCCCTGGACGTGGATGACTAGCTGCGTCTGGTTGAGCGGAAGCTCAACGTTGCTCAGTGCCAGGAGAAGGAGCGAGCACTTTTCGCATCCCATCAGTTGGAGGGTGCGACACTCTCATGGTGGGAGAACTTCCTCGCCATGCAGCCCGCGGGACACGTGGTCTCGTGGGAGGAGTTCAAGTCAGCTTTCTGTCGGGCCCATGTCCCCACCGGCCAGATGAAGCTGAACAAGAAGGAGTTCCTTGCACTCAAACAGGGGCGCAAATCTGTGACTGAGTACCTCCATGAGTTCAACCATCTTGCGAGGTACGCTCCTGCTGAGGTGGCCACTGATGAGGCCAAGCAGGAGAAGTTCATGGAGGGCTTGTCTGAGGAGCTGCAGGACAAGCTCTCTATTGTGGACTTCCCCGACTTCCAGACCTTGGTGAACAAGGCCATCATCGCCGAGCACAAGGCGAGAGCGCTAGGCGAGTCCCGCAAGCGCAAGTGGGAGGCCCAGCGGTCTGCACAGGCCGGCCTTGTTCGTCCCCGTGTTGGGCCTGCACCAGGGGCCCGTTCTTTGGCTTCACCACCGCCGAGGCCTTCGGCACCAGCTCCACGTCCTCCGCAGGCCGTGATTCAGTCACGTGCGCCTGCGATCCAGCAGCAGGGTGTTCCCCGCAACCCAGCTGCCGACGTCACCTGCTTCTACTGCCACAACAAGGGCCACTACGCGAGTAGTTGCCCTAAGAAGATTGGAGCGGCCCCTCGTCCTAATGGAGGACGCGGGCAAGGGAGTGGTCACCCACCTGACCAGAAGACCCCGGGCATGGGAAGCGGCCGAGTCAATCACATCTCGGCTGAGGAGGCACAGGAGGCGCCCGACGTGGTGTTGGGTACGCTTCTTGTCAATTTACGTCCTGCTACAGTTTTATTTGACTCTGGAGCTTCACATTCTTTTATTTCGAGGTCGTTTGCTGTTGATAGTGGTCTCCACTGTGTTCCTTTGGGGGTTCCACTACTTATTCGCTCTCCGGGTTCGGAAATGAGAGCTGACCAAGGATGCCGGGACGTTCCTATCCACATTGAAGGAGTGGGATTCTTGGCGAATCTTATCCTACTCGACTCGGCGCGCCTGGATGTGATTCTTGGCATGGATTGGTTGTCCCAACACTTGGGGCAGATTGATTGTGCTAGGAAGATTGTCTACCTCACCAGCCCTTCAGGTGAACAGGTTGGGTTTTCACTGCAGTTGCGAGAGCCCCTTCTTTGTGCACTTGAAGCAAAGCCCGTCATGGAGATCCAGGATGTTCGCACAATATGTGATTTTGTGGATGTTTTTCCCGAAGACTTGCCCGGGATGCCTCCTATTCGAGACCTGGAGTTCGTTATAGAGTTGCTGCCCGGTACCGCCCCGATTTCTAAGGCGCCGTATCGAATGCCTCCTAATGAGTTGGAGGAGCTGATGATGAGTCACGGTGTCCCGATCTTCCGATAGGTTCGATTGGTTTCGTCGTGAGGACGTTGACGCTTTGAGGCTTTCGACCAGCAGATCGTCACCTCGCAATCGCTACACCCGCACGCATCGTCGTTATCAACCACGCCGCACGCGATCGACCTTACCACGAGGGTTATTGTTCCGCAAGCAATCGAAGCAACTCACAAGAACAAGGAAAATGCAATCTGAATTGTATTGCGAATATGAATGAAGTTCACAAAGTGGGGTTCTCAAACCGATAAACGGTGAAACCGCAGTGGCGAATAATCTAAGAAAACCCAACCCTAAACCGTGGCGGCTGTGATATATATAGGGGTAACGTGAGGGTTGACCTAGGTTGTGCGACCATGGGAGAGGCGTACACAACCTAGGCTTTGACCCGACACGCTTACAAGGCCCTATTAGGCCCAAAATGGTGTCGCAGCACCTAATGACTGGTCGTAGAGCGTGAGACCTAGTCGTAGCGCTGACTGGTCTGGTCGTAGTGCCGGCGAACCTTGTCGAGGAGCTTGAGATGTGGTCGTAGCGCCGATCGGTCCAGTCGTAGCGCCGGCGAACCTAGTCGAGGATCTTGAGACTTGGTCGTGTAGCCGCGGGGCGGGTCGTAGGGCTTGTAGACCTGGTCGTAGACCTTGGGGATCCATTATTCCTAAGTAACAACAGAGGAGCTTGAGATGTGGTCGTAGCGCTGGCTAGTCTGGTCGTAGCGCTGGCGAACCTAGTCGAGGATCTTGAGACTTGGTCGTAACGCTGGCAGGACTGGTCGTAGGGCTTGTAGACCGGTCGAGACCTTGGGGATCCATTATTCCTAAGTAACAACAGATCACAATTATTAGGTAGTATACCATTCTCGCATAGATAAATTATTAGCACCTGAAACGAGCTCACCTCATAATTTAAGTGACATGCACGAGCTCTTGTCATAGGGCCTTGTAGTTTCGCAACCGGATCCGTAGGATTTTGTGTAGTGTGTGTATCCGAAGGAGTGATGTCCTCATCATCCCCTCTTGAATTGGAGTCGTCCTCGACTCAAACTCATCTGCTTCTCCCACGTATGGCTTCAAATCTGAAATGTTAAATGTGGGGCTAACCCCAAAATCTGCAGTAGCTCTAATTGATAGGCATTGTCATTTATCTTCTTAATTATCTTAAATGGTCCATCACTCTAGGCATCAATTTTGATTTTCTTAACTCGAAACTGTCTTTCCTCAAATGCACCCAAACTAAATCACCTCAGGCAAATTTTATTTCTTTCCTACCTTTACTTCCAAAGAACCCTATACTTTTTAGTCATACGCTCTATATTTTCTTTAGTTGTTTCATGCAACTTAAGAACAAATTCAGCACGCTTCTTAGCATCTAAATTAATGTGTTCAGAGGTAGGCAAAGGTAGTAAATCAATAGGAGCACGGGGGTTAAAGCCATACACTACCTGAAACGGACTTACCTTGGTGGTGGAGTGTACCGACCTATTGTAAGCAAACTGTGGGGACCCCGGTAATTATCTCCATAAGACCGAGATTAGACAAGGTCTTAGGGACATAATTACGGGTCTCCGGTAAATGAATTCCAATTTAACTCTATCCAAGTGAGGGGCTTAGCCGAATACTAGAGCCTCAACGATCATGCGCACGCTCCTTTGCGGCGCTACATGATTGTCGATTCTCTTTCGATTCGAAGCACTACCCTTAGTGAGTTAAATGGGGATTCATTAACAACGAGTATGACTTATATTGGCTCCCAAGATCAACGACCAATATACTCATACCCTCATCCAACGTTGATTACATCCATACAACGCATACAACAAGAGATCAAAAGACATACTGCATAATAGTCAAAGTCTACAACTTATTACATACGACCGACCGGCCAAATTCAAAATAAAGTATCAGGTAGCAGCGGAAGCAAGTAAATTAAGCAAAAGACCAGTAGTGGTATGCCCATCACCCATCGGCAACCGACTGGGGGTTAAATGATAGCACACTACTCGTTAGTGTCACCCAAGTCAATACTAACAAGATCGCGGACTCATAATCTTTCTCACCGAAAAGGCCAAGAACATCCGGCCGAGTACAAGTGTACTGCAAGTCTTACACAAATAAAATTAGTTATGCATAAGGGTCATTCAAAGGATGGCTCATATTGGTTTAGTTTTGCGAAAGAGACGCAACAATTAACATCCTACACATACTAATTTTTCATGTGCCCATTTTAAAATCAGATTTGAAGTTGAAGTAAAGCATATGAATAAGTAATGAACTGAGTAACAAATAAAGCATACAAATGGCAAAGTGGCTTCCCACTTTGATACTACACAAACATGAACATCCCATTCATAATTACCAAGTTCACCCACAATTTTAAATCCAAGTCTAACAATAAGCAGCCACAAATTTCAAGCGGTCGTCCATAACCGCGGACACGGCTATTCGAATAGATTTATACCCTGCAGGGGTGTACTACTTTACCCACACGACTTGATTAGCCCGTTAGCCTCCAGATGCCTCCGAATATAGCACACTACCTATGGTGTGCCGGCCGGGTAAATCAAGATATCGTCATTTTTAGCAAGAAGATCCCATTGGGTTAAGTCCCTCAACCCAGGGCTCCTAGGAACATAAGACGTTACGGCCTCTATGCCCTATCGGCCCAAAAGGAACATAGGATTTCACGGTCCCATGCCCTTACAATTTCACCACCGTGGGACCCAACACAATAAAACCTCCCCCCTAGTTAACCATACGGCTACCAACCCGCATGTGGCAGCACGAGTGTTGCTTGAACAGCAGGTACCCAAAGTTCGGTCCTTAATTGTCCAGACAAGTCCTTCCGCTTACCCAATGCTCGTGCACAAAGCACCATCACTAACCAACACTTGTCCAGACCAAAAAGCCCATTTAAAATGACAAAATTTGTCTCATAAAACAGCTACAAAGATCTGAAGTAAAAACATAAAGTAAGAGTTGTGTTTATCCCAAAACCGCCGGGTTATTCCCGACGATCGAACTCATCAGATCTAGACTTGCATGGCTAAGCAATTCTATAACCCATAATTCACACATCCTATCTTAAGCATATAGGAGTTGGCATAATTCAAGATTAACCTCAAGCATAGGACATAACTAAACTACACATCACAAAAATATTGACGAAATCAAAATAGCATGCAAGCAATTATCATTGCAATCGTCTTAACCAAAATGGGATCAAATATGATGCAAAAGAAAGTTCAAATGATGCTTGCCTTGCTGGGAGTCCACTTGCTCACTCTCGGTTACTTACTCTCATACTTCCGCAACTCGAATCTAAAGAAAGACGATATCGAATAAACACCGAAATAGCCAAAACTCAAATTGCTCCAAAATGCATGAAATTTATACAGTAGCTATATCATGATTTTAAATGAATTTAGGTACAAAAATTATTCCATTTGGAGTTTATATGAGAGAGTTATAGTAGTTTGAAAATCAGATTTTTGGAAAATGTTGAAAATCAATGTTCATTCTATGTTCATCCAATTTAATTGTTTTATAAGATTTTGTAGAATAGTGGTAGGGATAAGCTTTACATGGTATGAAAGTTAATTAAAATTTAAGATCAATAAAAATTTAATCACCCCATTTGGAGTTCATATGAATTAGTTATGAATTATTGAATTTAAAAGACTTTTTCGTGTAAAAAAATAATTCTTTTCTGATTTTGCTACTGCATTAAATAATTTTTATAGGTAGGATGACCTAGCCTCTTCCATGACAAGTGGGGTCTATGTATTTTGTTTTCTTTTCTATTATTTCCTAAGGAAAACATCTACCGACAAATCTAACCTTCTCATACTCATATACTTAACCGATTCTCCGGTGTTGAATCCAATCACATGGATAACACTCTCCAATCATATTCTCATATCTTGATCTAAATCCCGTGCTAACCTCAACTAAGACATTATCAAGGTAGTTAATCCATCGAGTGATGCCCGAACTCACGATCTTCCAAATAAACAACCCATCCGATAATTACACGAAATCCACCGACTCGTGGGCATATGACCATGATTAAATCCATCAATCGTTTTCCGATATACTATTTAAGCTAATACTAACTATCTAGCTCTACTAGTCTCTCCTTGGCAAATCACCCACGCATATACCAAAATTTCCACCGATTGATGTTTATTTGACCAACCGACACCTAATGAGCTTTACAATTTTAGTAACACATCCAACATCTAATGTCTCATTAGTTGATCTACTCATATCCATATCACTGAACTTAGTTATGTACTACATCTACCAATCCAATCACATATGCGTCTCTACGGTCGACTAATAATCATTTAGCTACTAATCCAAAAGAGAGTAAAATTGCATCGACTCGGCACATGGGACTTACCTACTAATTACATGGCAATCCAAATATTTATCCGCAATCAAATAATCCATTCCTACCTTCTTCCAATTCTAGCATGTACAACTCACATAGATATTACTTAAGGCATCCGACCAACTTGCTCGCGATTAAATAAATCGTCTGATTCAAAATCCATATTTCGTTAAATATCATCTCATGAGCTATCCAACAAGTAAATTTATAAAATCCTTATGTGTCCTAATGCCAAAATTACTAATCCAACGAGAGGATACCCTCCAATTAATTTATCATCTAAGATCACCACAATTTTGCACGTGACTCCAAAATAATATCATCCAATCAATTTATCCAATGTATTTTTAATTTAGCATCCACTGACCAACAATACTCGTAATCCGCTATGACGATAAAATTATTTGTAATCTATCAACATACATCACAAAAACATGCCTACACATAAATAAGACATAACCCGAGAATTTTACCGGTCTAAAGCTACCAATTCATTTTTATAATTAAATATGCATACATAGATGCTATGCTCATGACTAATATACAACATGCACGGCTAATATCGCAACGCGGCAACAAAAATAATATTAATGATTTTACCATGGCACTAGGCATGCGTATCGTCGCCGGACGTCGTCTTCTCGTCTCCGTGTCCATCGTAATCGTCGTCGAGCTCGTCCGCGTCCGTGTCGACGTCGTCGCTCTCGGCCACGCCCGCCTTGTCGAAGCCACGCTCAAGCGCGACATGCCACACCGCCTTGCCTCGCAAGGGCCACCGCGCCGCTGCATGCATGCGCCACGCTATGCTCCGCCTTCCACGTCGCCGTGCCCCGCCGCCCTTGGCCGCCGCATGCATCCACCTGCCGAATGCGTGCGCGCATGCGGCGCCACAAGCATAGCTCCGCCGGCCTTGCCTTCCTGCCTCGGCGGTCCCGGGCTCGGCCACCGTTGCCTCAGCACCGTCGTCTTTGCGCCGGCGACCTCATCGGGTAAGTCGCCAGCTGCCGCGCCGCTGCGCCGCCGTCCTCCGTCCCCACGCATCGGCTTCCTCGACCGCCCCGGCTCGGTCACCACCTGGTCGACGCCGCCGCCGCGTTGCCGCTCGACAGCCCGCGTCGAGGCACTGCGCCATGTGCGGGCATGCACCGACATGCACGCATGCTCGTGCTTGGCCTACAGGCCCTAATGCCGACGCCACTGCGCCTCGGCCAAGCCGTCGCTCTGGCTGCAGACACCGTTGGGCCGCCGCGCCCTCGCCTACTGCCTCTGCCGCCCAATGCCATGCGCTGGGCTGCCATCCGTGGCTGCTGCATGCTGCTGCTCGTGGCCACCGAGTGGAGCCGCCGGCCTCGCCTGCTGCTACAATGAGCTCCTCTCACTGCTCCTCACAATTATGCAGCTCCTCAACTTCTTGGGCTCATCTCGTCGTTGTAGCGCCGGTGAAGGGCTACATGCCGCTGCCGGCCAATACTGCCGCTGCTACTTGCTTGTGCTGGCACTTCTGTCCTAGCCACAGCAAACCAAAGCAGTACACTGCCTCTCCCTCAAGAACACCTAAAAATCTATGCATGTTAAATCTAAGAGCATGGTGTAACACCCTGGCTATCCGGAAGCCAAGATGTCACCTAAAACATCTAACATACATCCATAATGCGGAAGAACTTGAAACAAGTATATCAACTAAAGATAGCATTAAGATAAACAGGACATGGTGAAGGTATCCTTCCTTCACCTTCTAAGTTATTTAATACTGAACATCAATAAAGAAGGTTCACACGCAGTAATAAATCAACATCCAGGTGGAGAAGGTATCCTTCCTTCTCCAATTATAATTTAATTGTTACAGTTCATCGTTAACGAATGAAATATGGAACTAAAATTTAGACTTGAACATGAATTTGATGTTGTGAACAAGTAGTGCGTGTCTACTCCCTCCCAAGAGCCAACATCAGGGGTTACCTAAAATAAACAAACAACGCAAGAGTGAGTCCATGACTCAAGCAAATACGATTATCAATAAGATAATCATTCAATATGAATAAGACAAACTCATCATCGTGTTCGATCACATCACAATCGATTACAAATGAAAACATGATATGAATGCTCAAAATCAAAGGAATGGACTGCACACATGCATATACGGTATAGCGGTGAAACACCCGTCGGTGTTCACTCAAGCCCGCATCTTAACAAAAATGCGGGATCCACTTCCGTATGAAGAACGTTTCATACGGGTGTCCAACATTGCCCATCTTGGAGTTAATGGGTCTTACATGCCCATTCGGAATTAATGGGTCTTTCAAATCCACTCCGTGGACGGGACATGACAATGTCCAACACGCCCACATTGGAATGGTGGGACTTGCAATCCACTTTCATGGATGAAACATGCATAATGAATGCATAGAATGAAATACGAATATTGAAAGACATGATAACAAAACATGGATTCAACACATATGAAAGAACATAGACAATCCATCTTCTCTCGTATCATACCAAATCACAGCATGACCATATAAACATTCATCAATCACAATCATTAAGGGTGGCAATGTACTTGCCTTCCACGATGCGACGCGTTAGTCGGCAAAGGTGATACTCCTAAACCCGAGGCTTCACCTCCTAAACAAGTAAAATAATTTCAATAAGGACATAATATACCCAACACTACTAATCGATGCTAAACATGCTTCCGATGACTCTAGTCATTAATACAAAACTTAAAATGAAATCAACAATTTCTGACATAACTTAATTCTGGACAGCAGCACGGTAATTGACATATCTATTGGTCTGGAACTCGGAATGAGGTGAGACCAATTTCCATGGATTCTTAACTGACATATCTACAATACTCTGGTTGGGCAAAAGTTCAGATTTTGCCTCTAATAAAATTTGGCCCACGGCTCAAATCTGTTGACTGAATTAATAGACAGAAATATCGGCTAAATTAAAATATCCATAACTTTTGTTGTACAACTCCAAATTGGACGTTCTTTAATAATCTGAAAAGGTTAAGAAATTATCTACAATAACCTAGTTGGCACGATATTCATATAATGTCTTTAACAAAAAGTGGCACACGGGTCAAAATTAAAGATAGAAACTGACATACAAACTGGACAGACTGACAAACAATCTGGACAGTCACAAAGAAAAGTGCATAACTTTTGATCTATAACTCCAAATGAAGTGTTCTTTATCAATCCTGAAAGCTAGTGATATCACCTTCAAAATTTGTTATGGGCAAGACCTCTGAATCACCCTCTAACTAGGCCATAAATCAACCTATATAGAGACTGCTAATTCTCGTCAGGATTCTGGACAGCAGATAGTAAATCTATCATAACTTTTGACTCGAAAGTCGGAATTCAGTGTTCTTGGCGGACACCGAAAGCTAAGATCAATATCTACAAAACTCTAGGAGATAGACAACCCAAATTCGGCCTCTAAGATCACGAAACAGGCCACGCAACATTCAGGACAGAACTGAAATTCTAACGGCAGCAATTCAATCCAATCAAACTAATCGAATTCGCATCTGAAACGACCTAAACAGCGAGGGAAATCGATCATTACCCTTGTAGAACCATCGGAGATCGCTGATCAAATCCCACGAAGAAATTCTCCTTCAATCCTCTCTTCCTTCCTCTTCTTCTTCTTCCCACGGTCGGCCACAAGCAGCAGGAAAGATGGCGCCGGGAGAGGAGGAGCAGCAAGCGGCGAGGCATCAGAGCACGCCGCTACTGTAGCACGGCGGCTACTGTAGCAAATGGGGCTAGGGTTTGGTCCCTCCTCCCTTGCCTTCTAATGGGCTGCCGGCCCACTCATGGGCCTTGGGCCACTATGGTGGCTCCTCTTCTCGAATATGGGTTGGCGGCCCATACTTCTCCTAAAATTCTGAATTTTAACTTATTTCCTCTCTAATCTTACAGCATTCGATATCGAATAATCGGGTATTACATTCTACCCCCTTAAATAGGATTCGACCGAATCCTCACACCGACCTCACGTGAAAGGTCGGTTGCAACTAAAAATTAATAACGGTAACATGTACTCGATATGAACAAATCTGAATAATGCTCGTGCATGCGAGCCTCCAGCTCCTAAGTGGCCTCTTTCTGATGAGGACACCACAACATCTTGACGCAAATCGACATCTGTCTTAACACTCGTCCCGACACTTCCAAACTATACTCATCGGACGAGACTCGAAGGTAAGATCCTACTCGATGGTCAACGTTGTTAACGAATAACAAACTCCGGATCTCCTGTACTCACTCCACACCAAATGAAACCAAAAGTGAGTACAACGTGTAGGAATCCGAGACGGTCTTAGCGAAACGACACTATCGAAAACAACCCAATGAACTCGGGTTAACCTTCTCCTTGAAGTCGAACCACACAACAAGCACATAGAGCACGGAAATCTTGTTCCACCTCTCCATTGAACTCTTCACGAACAAGGATCACCTCTTTAACCGAAACATACAATCGAATTCTTTTAAGCAAACTTTTTACCGCAAAACACATCTGAATAAGAAAAATTCACATCACAACTATACGTTACCAATCGAGTAATCAAGAGTAAAATCCAAAATCGAATTTCATCAAGAAAACCTTTCCACTTTCCAAGTGGCAAATTGCGAATAAACGTCCACGAAAGCCAAAGGGAGATCACTTGAACGCTCAAACCAAAAACTTCTTTTGTTTTGCTCGAATTGGAAAGAAGCAAACATGCCAACACAACACCAACTCACCATGCAGAAGACACGATCCAACAACATAAAGCTCAAATGAGTAACAAGAAAACGCTCAATACCCAAGGTAACATCCTTTTTTCAATTCCTCTTTTAGGAATAAAATTTCTCTCGACATTGGAATTGAATTCATCGCATACCACAGGGCTCAAACCTCTTAATTTAACAACCTCAAATTAGGCTTAAACCGAAATACATCATCCACACCTTTGTGGAGAGACTCTATTGATTCCATCAACACTCTGGACCACTCCTTCAATCGATGACATTAATTTGATAGAAGGCACCAAAGCCCTCAAAACCCATGCAATCTCATCACCTCCAACTTTCAAGAATATCACATCGAATTTTCAGACACCCGCTCATGAACTACAACAAAAGGGTTCTATCGACAATCATTCCACTACTCGAGTACTCAGCTTTTCTATCTCCTCTACACACCAATCTTTGGGTGACCAAAAGTTTAGTATGAAAACGGAAAGCCCAAATTTAACCTCCGAGACCTCTACAACGAATTCCTCTTATAACAAATAGTGAAATCATCGGATTAAATCTCTATGATCCCCACAATTCCGATATACTCACTCATTGACATCATCAGGAATCACTCATACCACATCACGATACTTTCAATAGTGTTATCAGTATAAAATTGATTACGATTTCCATACATTTGATAATCCCCAACATTTCAACATGAACCAAGGTTCTGAACTACACTATACCATAGGTCCTACTTAGTCGAACAATATACGATTTTACCTCGAAACCAAACATTCCATCTGAATCAACTTCCTCCAAGAGATTCAGTCAAAACCAACTCATCTTCTATTACTACTCCAATAGTGGGTAGCAAAACTCACCCCTACAATCACTTAACCACCACCAAACAAACAACAACTTACGAGTTGTAAAACTTTCAAACACAAAACGGTTGATCCTTTCTCAAAGAAAGAGGCGAACAAGAACAAATTTCACAACACAGAAAATGTTAATGCTCACAAGTGAGCACGAGACCAAAAGAAATAATCTGTAACGAAGATCCGGGAAAACGAAAATTGAGTTCACTGTGGAGTGCACGCATCCTCGAAAAGGGAATAGCAAATAACCACCAACAAGAAGAATGACATTGCGATTGAAACTCGACAACTCTTGAGTGAAAAGAGCAAAAGTTTATGAACAATTCAAATAACCACAAGTTACAAAACTTGACTAAATTCTCAAATATTCATAATGCACTCTCTCCTTTAACATCGTAATTAATTCTTTGACTAACATCACTTTGCCACAAAGAACAAGATAAGGTCTTTAGTCCAAACCACAAGGACTAATTAAGAACCAATAAAAATTCTTCCATACGTTATATTTATTCGCAGTTCAACTACACAAGAAACATGAGATCCAAATAATCTCAGCCACCAAACTCGAAACATTTCCAATTACAGGATTTCGCGAAAAGCAAGTAGATTATTCTCCTCTTAAAGGAACCAACATAACTTCTTTGGTTGCAACCTCGCGTTGCCAACTCAAACCAAAGAGCCTTTAGAGTTAAACCACACAAATCTCTTAAGAAGCAACAGGACAATCCAATACCTTAATTTATTTAAAATAATTTCAGTTACCAGATGATTTAAGAGCTCAAAGAAAATATCACGAAAGCTAAACTTGAAATATTCACATCGAACGATATCACCGGGGCGATCAAATTACTATAGATATTAACATCAATTTCACAACAACAATTAGAAAACACTTCAAAAGACCCACGTGAAAAGAATGAGTTGATTCTTTCTCGAAAGAAGAGACAAATGAAAACGATTTTCACCAACTAGAAAACTCATCCACCACTCGCACTGAACATGGGACCAAGAGAAGAAACCAATTAAGCAATGAACTCACAGAACATAAGTGGAGTCCACAGTTGAACGCATAAGCCTCACAAGAAGAGAATATCGAACCTTAATGAGATAAGAACAAATAAGTATTCAAAATCGAAACACTTGCATCATCAAGAACCATTGCAACATTGTAACATATCGTTACTCGATAAACTTCATTTACCACATAAAGCTGAACCCCAAAAGATCATGAATACAAATTCAAATTTGATCATTTAGGAAATATCACCATGGGTGATCAAATTACTACGAAATTAACCTCATTATCACATTTTTGACTATTTAATAACATCGACAACATACATAGTACCAAGAATCATCAAACTTTATTACTCCATCCTAAAACTTCCCAAAGGGAACACAAACCACAAGGTTGAAACAAATTTATCATAACAAGTTTATGCTAAGCAATAACAATATCACAAGGCACGCTAACAAAGACTACTTACGAAATTCATCTACTCAATTGTTGGTGTTGCTCAACACTTTCTTCAATACCATTAACAAATGATGATTGTACTAACCACGCGTATACATACGGTACTAATTCTATTTGCAATCACATAACCATTTATAAACATAGATTCACATTTCACCTTTGTTCGAAATCATTTCAAAACATGATTAAAGATTCACTAACATAATTTCCTATAAACAAGGTTTCATGAGTTGATACACCAAAGACCCATCCGGTACTTTATACAAGTTTCAACAATTTTAGCATACTAGAAATAGATAAATCTAGCTCTTATGTAAGATCTATAGGTTCGAATAGATATTGATGATCTTTATTTAACATACACCATGAATCAAATACAAGGACATATCAAATTAATCGGTTTCACTTCCATGGATGGTAGTTAAGAGTAATTGATTTGCACTATGCTAATAACCCAACTTGGTAACTCATATCATAACAATTTATTCGCTTAATCATAAATTCTCAATTTAAGCATGGCAAGACATCACAAAAGGATTCTAACACCTTACTACAAAGAAAAGAGAGACTTCAAACCTCAACGCTCAAGTAATCCAAAGAAACACATAAAGCCAAAGCTTTCCCCAAGCAACCGAACTTACAAATGAAAACTCTTCACTAATCAAGTTATCAAATGAGTAAATGAGTCATTCTTTTTCAATGAGAAAGAAGGAGCAACCAAGAAAACATCAATCTTGCCAATTGACAACGATCATAAGTAGTAAAAGCAACTCAACGATAAAAGCAATAATTGTTTCAGAGAACCAAGAGGGATCTATGGAAAACCATAACTATCATGGACCACAAACCCGGAGAAATTCATCAACAACCACAGACAAGAATTGCCAAATTCAGAAATGAAAGAAGAGAACAACTTTCTAAAGTAACTCATACTTAGTACGAAACGATGATACTGGGTAACTACTCCTCTAACCACGTCATCGCGAACAGTGGTGTAACCTAGTGAATCCCAGAGTAACAACCACGACCTCCACTTCTTATCATCCGTTAACAACACGCTTCACCAAAATACTCAATTATGAATATGCAGGATCATCTCACGACAATCAAAGTATTAGTTCATAGATAATGAATATCATAGTAGATCATAGATTAACAACAAGAAAGATAATACAAAAGCAACTCAACAATTGCTCAACGAATGAAACATAACAATAGAAATGCGGAAGCAATAGATTCCCAACCCCACCTATCAGTACACGTGTGTCATTTTAATGTCTTCTATTAACCACGGACCTAAAACACAGCTCGATATTTAACTGTAACACCACAGCTATCCGGAAGCCAAGATGTCACCTAAAACATCTAACATACATCCATAATGCGGAAGAACTTGAAACAAGTATATCAACTAAAGATAGCATTAAGATAAACAGGACATGGTGAAGGTATCCTTCCTTCACCTTCTAAGTTATTTAATACTGAACATCAATAAAGAAGGTTCACACGCATAATAAATCAACATCCGTGGAGAAGGTATCCTTCCTTCTCCAATTATAATTTAATTGTTACAGTTCATCGTTAACGAATGAAATATGGAACTAAAATTTAGACTTGAACATGAATTTGATGTTGTGAACAAGTAGTGCGTGTCTACTCCCTCCCAAGAGCCAACATCGGGGTTACCTAAAATAAACAAACAACGCAAGAGTGAGTCCATGACTCGGCAAATACGATTATCAATAAGATAATCATTCAATATGAATAAGACAAACTCATCATCGTGTTCGATCACATCACAACCGATTACAAATGAAAACATGATATGAATGCTCAAAATCAAAGGAATGGACTGCACACATGCATATACCGGTATAGCGAGTGAAACACCCGTCGGTGTTCACTCAAGCCCGCATCTTAACAAAAATGCGGGGATCCACTTCCGTATGAAGAACGTTTCATACGGTGTCCAACATTGCCCATCTTGGAGTTAATGGGTCTTACATGCCCATTCTGGAATTAATGGGTCTTTCAAATCCACTCCCGTGGACGGGACATGACAATGTCCAACACTGCCCACATTGGAATGGTGGGACTTGCAATCCACTTTCATGGATGAAACATGCATAATGAATGCATAGAATGAAATACGAATATTGAAAGACATGATAACAAAACATGGATTCAACACATATGAAAGAACATAGACAATCCATCTTCTCTCGTATCATACCAAATCACAGCATGACCATATAAACATTCATCAATCACAATCATTAAGGGTGGCAATGTACTTGCCTTCCACGATGCGACGCGTTAGTCGGCAAAGGTGATACTCCTAAACCCGAGGCTTCACCTCCTAAACAAGTAAAATAATTTCAATAAGGACATAATATACCCAACACTACTAATCGATGCTAAACATCGCTTCCCGATGACTCTAGTCATTAATACAAAACTTAAAATGAAATCAACAATTTCTGACATAACTTAATTCTGGACAGCAGCATGGTAATTGACATATCTATTGGTCTGGAACTCGGAATAAGGTGAGACCAATTTCCATGGATTCTTAACTGACATATCTACAATACTCTGGTTGGGAAAAAGTTCAGATTTTGCCTCTAATAAAATTTGGCCCACGGCTCAAATCTGTTGACTGAATTAATAGACAGAAATATCGGCTAAATTAAAATATCCATAACTTTTGTTGTACAACTCCAAATTGGACGTTCTTTAATAATATGAAAAGGTTAAGAAATTATCTACAATAACCTAGTTGGCACGACATTCATATAATGTCTTTAACAAAAAGTGGCACACGGGTCAAAATTAAAGATAGAAACTGACATACAAACTGGACAGACTGACAAACAATCTGGACAGTCACAAAGAAAAGTGCATAACTTTTGATCTATAAATCCAAATGAGGTGTTCTTTATCAATCCTGAAAGCTAGTGATATCACCTTCAAAATTTGTTATGGGCAAGACCTCTGAATCACCCTCTAACTAGGCCATAAATCAACCTATACAGAGACTGCTAATTCTCGTCAGGATTCTGGACAGCAGATAGTAAATCTATCATAACTTTTGACTCGAAAGTCGGAATTCAGTGTTCTTGGCGGACACCGAAAGCTAAGATCAATATCTACAAAACTCTAGGAGATGGACAACCCAAATTCGGCCTCTAAGATCACGAAACAGGCCACGCAACATTCAGGACAGAACTGAAATTCTAACGGCAGCAATTCAATCCAATCAAACTAATCGAATTCGCATCTGAAACAACCTAAACAGCGAGGAAATCGATCATTACCCTTGTAGAACCATCGGAGATCGCTGATCAAATCCCACGAAGAAATTCTCCTTCAATCCTCTCTTCCTTCCTCTTCTTCTTCTTCCCACGGTCGGCCACAAGCAGCAGGAAAGATGGCGCCGGGGAGAGGAGGAGCAGCAAGCGGCGAGGCACTGTAGAACGCCGCTACTGTAGCACGGGGCTACTGTAGCACGACGGCTACTGTAGCAAATGGGGCTAGGGTTTGGTCCCCTCCCCTCCCCTTGCCTTCTAATGGGCTGCCGGCCCACTCATGGGCCTTGGGCCACTATGGCTGGCTCCCCTCTTCTCGAATATGGGTTGGCGGCCCATACTTCTCCTAAAATTCTGAATTTTAACTTATTTCCTCTCTAATCTTACAACATTCGATATCGAATAATCGGGTATTACACATGGATGGGATGCTCATGAGATGGAGAATGTGATGGCATAGCATGCATAGAGAAATTTGTGGTTCTTGGTGGAGATTTAGAGGAGAGAAGTGGAGCTGGAGTTCTTGTTCATGAAGAGAACGAAATGGTGTGCTTGCTCTGTTGTGTTGGGGAGGAAGAAATGGTAGTGACGTGCTCTGTTGGGCGGAAGTGAGATGGCGGTGTGTGAGATGATGGGAAAGTGAAATGGTGGCAGTGGGGCAGTGTGCTCTCGGCTGAGACAAATAATGAACAGTACATGTATGAGGCTTCAGTTGTAGGAATAATAATAAAAAATAAAATAAAATGGCAGTGCATGCGAAAATTTCTTGGATGATTAGAAAGCTTAAGTGATGGGGATTTCAATAGTATAACATGCATTGAGAGATTCTCAATTTTTGATTGAGATTGGAAGGAGAGAAGAGATGAAATGAATATGTGCTAAGGTGCTTGCTTAGTGACTAGAAAAGTTCTATTGTGTGTTTAGGGAAGGAGCACTCGGCTGGGTGTAAAGAAAAGAAATAGCAGAGCATTTATTTTTATTTTTCCAACTCGCTCAAACGACCTTGCATGCGCGAACTAACCGCTAAAATGGAACTCTATCGAGACAACGATCGTAACGGTATAACATGCATTGAAGGATTCTAAATTTTTGGCGAGGATTGCGATGAGAGAAGTTGGGGAAGAGAATAGACACACAGTCGTCTCGCCTGCAGTCAGTCGGACTGAAAAAGAACAGCGGTACTAATGCATGCTTGATGACATGATTTTTTTGAAATGCATGCGAAAACAAGAACTAAATACAATTAATTTTTTTTATGAAGTATTTCAAACAATTTCATTTAATAAAATGCAACCTTTTTATTAATTCAATTTGATTTTAAAAGTAACATTTTAATTAAACACCAGAAAAATTTTAAAACATAGTCAAATATTTAATAGGTCACCAAATTAGACATTAACATCCTGATTCTGAAAATCGGGATGTTACAAACCTCCCCCTCTTAGAAAGAATCTCGTCCCCGAGATTCGGACAGAAAAGGATAAGGGCACTTATTCGCTTTGTTAAAATCCGATCTTCAACCAATACCACTTCTATCTCAACATTTTGGTTCGGTAACCTCTAATTAAAATCCATCACTCATATTTAGTCTAAAGCAAACACACTCAAATTTACCGTTCCACAATTTATACGTTAACCTCTGAAATTACTTACTTCGATGTATTCTTCCAAACCACCATAAATTCCTAGGTTTGGTTTGATTTCCAATAAAGACACCGACTTACTTCTTAATTTTAACAATGCACAAGTGAGGACAAACATCCATTAATCCATTCTCACAATATAAATCATGGTTTAACTCCGACATCGATCACATTCTTTGGAAAACTAATAACCCTAAGTGAAACCACCATATTACTCACATATGTCAGTACATTTGCTTTATAAATTTCTATCATAGGGCACCTCCAATATAACTCTCAAATCATGAGCACTAAATAACCGTATTTCAATACCTACAATCTACCAATTGACATATATTTGCAATCATCCATCAAATATTTGTTGTTTTCAGCAATTGTCCTCACAACAATTCAGTGGTACTCAATATCTTCTATAGTCTACTTATCCTCAAGCATTCTCTAAATTTAACCGCCACACTTAATCATCCCTAATTAATCTAATTATATCATCCTTGTGATAATTATTCCCATAAAGATAAATCTCATATTCAATCCGCATAGTCATCCACCATACGGCCATTCAATCACCTAATCTTTCTCTATCTCTAGAAGTATTACTATCCAATTATATACTCAAATACAAATTCATAACTATCAAATGATCATCAAAGCATCCACCAAAATTTATAATATCATCATAGTTTCGAATTCAAACTCTATCACATCAGACCAAAATCCGACTAACAGTCTCATGGACAGGTTAACTAAGGCATATCTAAAATCTAAATCCCCAAGTTATTAATTCAACCTTCTTCATGCATTCTATGAGTTCAACCTGCAAATTTCTCCGATATAAATCCAACATCATCCGCAGGTAAGCTTTACACCTCACTACAATAGTTCCATTTATACTCATATTCCACTATTGATCTCACAAAGGTTAATATCTCATGGTTCGAAAATCTAATTAACTCTTCTAAGATCATATTCAGGGATCATGAGTAAGAATTTAATTTCTCAATTATCAACTATCACTTTGACAATGGAAAAACCACCGACATCAACCAAACATAAAAGATCTAATTAAAGATAAAATAGCAGTTATTCAATCATATCCTTCTCTTTACCGATTCCGCTACCAATCTCTTAATCAACATGCGACTTCCATTAAAGAGATGAGAGGGAAAAACATAAGGTAGGGGAAACAACAGGGGTAAGGTCCTTAATTTAATTTAGAGATTTGAAGCTCCATAACACAAGAACCAACTTGAAACAACGAAAAAGAAAGCATAATGGACAGCACAAGATACAAACGAGCATGGTTAGTTTTCCGACATAGTTGCGATACAACCCACCCGTAGGCGATGCACAACTACTTGGAAAAGAGAGCAAATGATCGCCACAAAATCCAGCATCTACCAGCTAAGTAATAATATCATTAGGGTGTATATAATCTAAGAATAAACCCTAATTGAACCCTAATATCATAGCAAGGCATCACCTTCTCGTCCTTTCACCGATGCTCTAGACACGAGAGAAACCTACGAACATACGAGCTTGACGTCTTGGTCCAAGGTTGAGTACTTGCCCTCCCACTTTGGGAAGACGATACTCTGGTGGTGCAGACGCATATGGAGAGACCTCGTTCTCCCCATAAAGCACATGCTGGTCCACAAGCCCCATGTTGCATAGGGGTTGCAGACGCCCTTGAGTCATAGTGAGATGACGCCACGCCTCCCATAACTCATGCATAGTACAATGATGGATCTGATCCATGATGTGAATCAATCTTGCCAGCTGTCGCACTTTAGTGTCTTTCCTAGACTGGATCCTGGCAACAGTGTTCACTTCTGCGCCACGTGCTTGCATAGGAAAGTGGTAGTATGGAGGCTGAGCTAACTTCATCAAGTCATGATGAAGATGGCTCAGTGCCACACGAGCCACTTCCTGCAATGCCGTGGCCTCAAAGGTGCCACGCGCCTGGAATCCATATGGGATATTCCCTGTCATGCGTCTGGCAAAGATATTGACCACTGCCAAGTACTCCTCCATCCCTGATCCTCTGTCGTGTAGATAGATGGAGTAGGTTGGCTGATATATAATGTTCGCTCTCCACATCAGGGTTCTAAGTAGTGTCGGGTATCCGTCTACATCTTCTGCTTGGGTCTCTTTGACAAGGTACTGACCACTCATATAAGGACAAGAAGGGCAAGATGAGCTAATTTGTACTTCAAATGAGAATAAGGTGAGAAATGATACTAAGATGGATGAGGAATAAAAGAGATTCCTAACTTAGCTTTCTCAATTAGTTTGATATTTTTGAAAATAATTTTGACCAATGACTTGCTAAACTTAACGCCAGTGCTATCTCTAACCTACAGTCAGTATGGCTCTGATACCAACGCTATGGGGACCCCGGTAATTATCTCCACAAGACCGAGATTAGACAAGGTCTTAGGGACATAATTACGGGTCTCCGGTAAATGAATTCCAATTTAAATCTATCCAAGTGAGGGGCTTAGCCGAATACTAGAGCCTCAACGATCATGCGCGCTGCTCCTTTGCGAGCGCTACATGATTGTCGATTCTCTTTCGATTCGAAGCACTACCCTTAGTGAGTTAAATGGGGATTCATTAACAACGAGTATGACTTATATTGGCTCCCAAGATCAACGACCAATATACTCATACCCTCATCCAACGTTGATTACATCCATATAACGCATACAACAAGAGATCAAAAGACATACTGCATAATAGTCAAAGTCTACAACTTATTACATACGGCCGACCGGCCAAATTCAAAGTAAAGTATCAAGTAGCAGCGGAAGCAAGTAAATTAAGCAAAAGACCAGTAGTGGTATGCCCATCACCCATCAAAGAACCGATCGGGGTTAAATGATAGCACACTACTCGTTAGTGTCACCCAAGTCAATACTAACAAGATCGTCAGACTCATAATCTTCCTCACCTGAAAAGGCCAGCAAACATCTGGCTGAGTACAAGTGTACTCGCAAGTCTTACACAAATAAAATTAGTTATGCATAAGGGTCATTCAAAGGATGGCTCATATTAGTTTAGTTTTGCGAAAGAGACGCAACAATTAACATCCTACACATACTAATTTTTCATGTGCCCATTTTAAAATCAGATTTGAAGTTGAAGTAAAGCATATGAATAAGTAATGAACTGAGTAACAAATAAAGCATACAAATGGCAAAGTGGCTTCCCACTTTGATACTACACAAACATGAACATCCCATTCATAATTACAAAGTTCACCCACAATTTTAAATCCAAGTCTAACAATAAGCAGCCACAAATTTCAAGCGGTCGTCCATAACCACGGACACGGCTATTCGAATAGATTTATACCCTGCAGGGGTGTACTACTTTACCCACACGACTTGATTAGCCCGTTAGCCTCCAGATGCCTCCGAATATAGCACACTACCTATGGTGTGCCGGCCGGGTAAATCAAGATATTGTCATTTTTAGGAAGAAGATCCCATTGGGTTAAGTCCCTCAACCCAGGGCTCCTAGGAACATAAGACGTTACGGCCTCTATGCCCTATCGGCCCAAAAGGAACATAGGATTTCACGGTCCCATGCCCTTACAATTTCACCACCGTGGGACCCAACACAATAAAACCTTCCCCCTACTTAACCATACGGCTCCCAACCCGCGTGTGGCAGCACGAGTGTTGCTTGAACAGCAGGTACCCAAAGTTCGGTCCTTAATTGTCCAGACAAGTCCTTCCACTTACCCAATGCTCGTGCACAAAGCACCATCACTAACCAACACTTGTCCAGACCAAAAAGCCCATTTAAAATGACAAAATTTGTCTCATAAAACAGCTACAAAGATCTGAAGTAAAAACATAAAGTAAGAGTTGTGTTTATCCCAAAACCGCTGAGTTATTCAGACGATCGAACTCACAGTATCTAGACTTGCATGGCTAAGCAATTCTATAACCCATAATTCACACATCCTATCTTAAGCATATAGGAGTTGGCATAATTCATGATTAACCTCAAGCATAGGACATAACTAAACTACACATCACAAAAATATTGACGAAATCAAAATAGCATGCAAGCAATTATCATTGCACTGTCTTAACCAAAACTGGGATCAAATATGATGCAAAAGAAAGTTCAAATGATGCTTGCCTTGCTGGGAGTCCACTTGCTCACTCTCGGTTACTTACTCTCATACTTCCGGCAACTCGGAATCTAAGGAAAGACGATATCGAATAAACACCGAGAAATAGCCAAAAACTCAAATTGCTCCAAAATGCATGAAATTTATACAGTAGCTATATTATGATTTTAAATGAATTTAGGTACAAAAATTATTCCATTTGGAGTTTATATGAGAGAGTTATAGTAGTTTGAAAATCAGATTTTTGGAAAATGTTGAAAATCAATGTTCTGTTACTGTTCATCCGAATTTAATTGTTTTGCGAAGATTTTGTAGAATAGTGGTAGGGATAAGCTTTACATGGTATGAATGTTAATTAAAATTTAAGATCAATAAAAATTGAATCACCCCATTTGGAGTTCATATGAATTAGTTATGAATTATTGAATTTAAAAGACTTTTTCGTGTAAAAAAAATAATTCTTTTCTGATTTTGCTACTGCATTAAATAATTTTTATAGGTAGGATGACCTAGCCTCTTCCATGACAAGTGGGGTCTATGTATTTTCTTTTCTTTTCTATTATTTCCTAAGGAAAACATCTACCGACAAATCTAACCTTCTCATACTCATATACTTAACCGGTTCTCCGGTGTTGAATCCAATCACATGGATAACACTCTCCAATCATATTCTCATATCTTGATCTAAATCCCGTGCTAACCTCAACTAAGACATTATCAAGGTAGTTAATCCATCGAGTGATGCCCGAACTCACGATCTTCCAAATAAACAACCCATCCGATAATTACACGAAATCCACCGACTCGTGGGCATATGACCATGATTAAATCCATCAATCGTTTTCCGATATACTATTTAAGCTAATACTAACTATCTAGCTCTACTAGTCTCTCCTTGGCAAATCACCCTCGCATATACCAAAATTTCCACCGATTGATGTTTATTTGACCAACCGACACCTAATGAGCTTTACAATTTTAGTAACACATCCAACATCTAATGTCTCATTAGTTGATCTACTCATATCCATACCACTGAACTTAGTTATGTACTACATCTACCAATCCAATCACCTATGCGTCTCTACGGTCGACTAATAATCATTTAGCTACTAATCCAAAAGAGAGTAAAATTGCATCGACTCGGCACATGGGACTTACCTACTAATTACATGGCAATCCAAATATTTATCCGCAATCAAATAATCCATTCCTACCTTCTTCCAATTCTAGCATGTACAACTCACATAGATATTACTTAAGGCATCCGACCAACTTGCTCGCGATTAAATAAATCGTCTGATTCAAAATCCATATTTCGTTAAATATCATCTCATGAGCTATCCAACAAGTAAATTTATAAAATCCTTATGTGTCCTAATGCCAAAATTACTAATCCAACGAGAGGATACCCTCCAATTAATTTATCATCTAAGATCACCACAATTTTGCATGTGACTCCAAAATAATATCATCCAATCAATTTATCCAATGTATTTTTAATTTAGCATCCACTAACCAACAATACTCGTAATCCGCTATGACGATAAAATTATTTGTAATCTATCAACATACATCACAAAAACATGCCTACGCATAAATAAGACATAACCGGAGAATTTTACCGGTCTAAAGCTACCAATTCATTTTTATAATTAAATATGCATACATAGATGCTATGCTCATGACTAATATACAACATGCACGGCTAATATTGCAACGCGGTAACAAAAATAATATTAATGATTTTACCATGGCACTAGGCATGTGTATCGTCGCCGGACGTCGTCTTCTCGTCTCCGTGTCCATCGTAATCGTCGTCGAGCTCGTCCGCGTCCGTGTCGACGTCGTCGCTCTCGGCCACACCCGCCTTGTCGAAGCCACGCTCAAGCGCGACATGCCACACCGCCTTGCCTCGCAAGGGCCACCGCGCCGCTGCATGCATGCGCCACGCAATGCTCCGCCTTCCACGTCGCCGTGCCCCGCCGCCCTTGGACGCCGCATGCATCCACCTGCCGAATGCGTGCGCGCATGCGGCGCCACAAGCACAGCTCCGCCGGCCTTGCCTCCCTGCCTCGGCGGTCCCGGGCTCGGCCACCGTTGCCTCGGCACCGTCATCTTTGCGCCGGCCACCTCATCGGGTAAGTCGCCGGCTGCCGCGCCGCTGCGCCGCCGTCCTCCGTCCCCACACATCGGCTTCCTCGACCGCCCCGTCTCGGTCACCACCTGGTCGACGCCGCCGCCGCGTTGCCGCTGGACAGCCCGCGTCGAGGCACTGCGCCATGTGCGGGCATGCACCGACATGCACGCACGCTCGTGCTTGGCCTACAGGCCCTAATGCCGACGCCGCTGCGCCTCGGCCAAGCCGTCGCTCTGGCTGCAGACGCCGTTGGGCCGCCGCGCCCTCGCCTACTGCCTCTGCCGCCCAATGCCATGCGCTGGGCTGCCATCCGTGGCTGCTGCATGCTGCTGCTCGTGGCCACCGAGTGGAGCCGCCGGCCTCGCCTACTGCTACAATGAGCTCCTCTCACTGCTCCTCACAATTATGCAACTCCTCAACTTCTTGGGCTCGTCTCGTCGTTGTAGCGCCGGGGAAGGGCTACATGCCGCCGCCAATAATACCGCCATTGCTACTTGCTTGTCTTTGGCACTTCGTCCTAGCCACAAGAAACCAAAGCAAGACATCCTCTCCTCAAGAACACCTAAATATCTATGCATGTTAAATCTAAGAGCATGGATGGGATGCTCATGAGATGGAGAATGTGATGGCATAGCATGCATAGAGAAATTTGTGGTTCTTGGTGGAGATTTAGAGGAGAGAAGTGGAGCTGGAGTTCTTGTTCATGAAGAGAACGAAATGGTGTGCTTGCTCTGTTGTGTTGGGGAGGAAGAAATGGTAGTGACGTGCTCTGTTGGGCGGAAGTGAGATGGCGGTGTGTGAGATGATGGGAAAGTGAAATGGTGGCAGTGGGGAGCATTTGGGCGAGGGTGAGAAACGAGAATAGGCAAGTGGGGCGGTGTGCTCTCACCGAGACAAATAATGAACAGTGCATGTATGAGGCTTCAGTTGTAGGAATAATAATAAAAAATAAAATAAAATGGCAGTGCATGCGAAAATTTCTTGGATGATTAGAAAGCTTAAGTGATGAGGATTTCAATAGTATAACATGCATTGAGAGATTCTCAATTTTTGATTGAGATTGGAAGGAGAGAAGAGATGAAATGAATATGTGCTAAGGTGCTTGCTTAGTGACTAGAAAAGTTCTATTGTGTGTTTAGGGAAGGAGCACTCGGCTGGGTGTAAAGAAAAGAAATAGCAGAGCATTTATTTTTATTTTTCCAACTCGCTCAAACGACCTTGCATGCGCGAACTAACCGCTAAAATGGAACTCTATCGAGACAACGATCGTAACGGTATAACATGCATTGAAGGATTCTAAATTTTTTGCGAGGATTGCGAGGAGAGAAGTTGGGGAAGAGAATAGACAGACAGTCGTCTCGCCTGCAGTCAGTCGGACTGAAAAAGAACAGCGGTACTAATGCATGCTTGATGACATGATTTTTTTGAAATGCATGCGAAAACAAGAACTTAATACAATTAATTTTTTTTATGAAGTATTTCAAACAATTTGATTTAATAAAATGCAACATTTTTATTAATTCAATTTGATTTTAAAAGCAACATTTTAATTAAACACCAGAAAATTTTTAAAACATAGTCAAATATTTAATAGGTCACCAAATTAGACATTAACATCCTGATTCTGAAAATCGGGATGTTACAAACTCAATGTGCGGTAAACACTCTTCCCACATCTTCAAAATCTTCTTTAAAACAGCCCGCAACATGGTGGATAACGTGCGGTTGACAACCTCCGTTTGTCCATCAGTTTGGGGATGACACGTAGTAGAAAACAGCAGCTTTGTCCCCAATTTGTTCCAAAGTGATCTCCAAAAGTGGCTCAAAAATCATGTGTCGCGATCCGAGACAATAGTATTGGGCACTCCATGTAAGCGAATGATTTCTCGAAAAAATAAATCAGCTATGTTTGTAGCATCATCGCTCTTGTGACAAGGTATAAAATGTGCCATTTTAGAAAATCGATCCACTACTACAAATATACTGTCTCTCCCCCTCTTTGTCCTTGGCAATCCTAAAACAAAATCCATAGAAATATCCTCCCAAGGGGCGCTAGGAATAGGGAGAGGCATATAAAGTCCATGTGGATTGAGATGGGACTTAGCTTTGTTGCATGTAGTGCAGCGAGCCACGTAGCGCTCAACATCGCGCCTCATCTTTGGCCAAAAGAAGTGGGTGGCCAGCACATCTTCTGTCTTCTGTGGGCGCCCGGGTTATTGGAAATGTACTTAATTAAATTCATACTGTAGCACAATTATTAATGAAGGAACAGTACTGTCCCTTTATTAAAGATCATCCTAAAGATATAAATTTAACAAGTGATAATTCCAATAAACAGGATCCCCGGATATATATATATCTCACAATGGTTCCCAGGATCAACGACCATTGCATATATATCCTTCAACAACATTGCATCAAATACATACAAGTCATACATTGACATAATTAAACATAAGTTTACAACTTGCGGTTTTAATACTACATTATTGAGTGACTTGGTCACTACAACATGTTCAACAGCGGAAGCAAAATAAAAACTTAAAGTCCACCAATGGCCTCATCCACCCGCAGGCAATTGCGTGGAGGAAAGAAGTAGCTTTACTCGTTAGCGTCACCCTGATCGGCGCTAACGGGTACTTCATAAAGAAAACCGTCCTCACCTGCAACAATAGGTGGTAGCACCTTGAGTACGGAAGGTACTCAAGAAGTCTTACAAAACTAATAAAATAAAGTGTTTATCGTAACCTACTCAAAGGAATAGAATTTTTACATGCATAAGGTTACAACAGAAGGTATAAAGGTTCAGATTTGCATAAAGCAATACATCCTAACCTACAAACACTAAATTTTGGTAAAGCAGTTAATAAATCAAGGTTTAATTAGAACAGTAAGTAAATGACATAATTGTAATGATGACAAAGGCATGAATCCCTCATGCACAACCATAAAACTCAAACCAGTTTGTAAATCAAAACTTCTATACAGTGACATCAATTCAAGTTATCGTCCATGACCGTGGACACGGCTATTCAACAGTTTATACCTGCGCAGGGTGTACATCTTTACCCACATGACTTAGCTAGCCTGTTGCCTTCGGATGCCTCCGAATCATGACATAATTCCTTTGGTATGCCGACCGGGGAAACTAATATTTGCTATTTTTCAACAAGCTAACACTATTGAGTTGGACCCCCATGTGTGAACTGATCTCGCTTAAACAACGCATCGATAGCATCTCGCTAACCGGGCACACATGTTGCGTCGAATGCCGTCCAAACAATTTAATGCGAACTGGGCTCACTGCCCATATTAGGATGCAATCGACATCATTAAGGTATCGTATATGCTACGGAGCACATATACGCCCTCACCCTTCTAAGAACATCTGATACTGACAAACAAGCTCACATGGCATACAACACAGTCATAAGACCCAAGCATTTATGCCATACAAGGTCAATACACATATTCTTACTCTCCTGTTTCCAACCCAATAGTCTTAACATTTTACTTAACCAAACAGCGCCCATACACTGCATGTGGAAATACGTGGGGGACTTGAATTGAATAGTCAGAGTTCGGTCCTTATTTAATCCGGACAAGTCCACCACAAAACCCAATCTCGTGCACAAAAGCACCATCACTAGCTTCCTCTTGTCCAGATCAATTTAAATTTCAAATACAAGTCTGATTTAAAGAAACTGGACAAAGAGTTCAAAATAGCAAAAGTTCATTTGTGATTCCCATGTTTGACAAGATATGCTTGTCAAACTCTAAAATCTCTAGACTGCATATCTAAGCCAAAACTGAAAATATATGTTATAATATACAATACTATGCTAACGTTGAGTGTATGGTGACAATTGAGGTAATCCATCATGTTAGGTCATAACTAACTACTAACAGATCACAGTTTGCATTTTCAGAAAAATAGCATGCACAGTTGTCACTGAATTTAGAAAATCTAATGTATAAAATTTGGGATCAACATGGTGCAGAGAGGAAGCTTGCCTTGATAGTAATAAACTTCATTGCGTGTTCAAAGTTGCTCGAAATATATTCAATTGCTTCAGCAGAACCAGATTCTAAAAGAAGCAATAAGACCCCATAAATACCAAAACTGACAATAAGTCCAAAATAGAAGAAATATGCATGATCAATCTGGAAATGCATGATTGACAATATACTTAAGCCATAACTACCCATAATAGTGATAATAACCCATATTATAACCTACTGTTTTCAAATGGCAGAAACTAGAGTTTAGTTCAAAGTTTCAGTTTTCACATTTTGAAAAGAACAGAAACAGGACAGAGCAGCTTTCGGGTTAATCAAGAATAGACTAAGTAAAATACGTTAATTTGAAACTTAGTCTAAGGTTTTAGAGTGGATAATATCCTAAGCAAACCCTAGATTAACCATACTTGGCCAGATCACAGAAACTGCCAAAATTGAAAAGTTGTCGGTTAAACCGACAATAGAAGACAGAGATGATCCTCTGCTACAAAATGAAGTAGATAGTAATAAAGATCAAGAGACTAACTTATTATGCTACTAAGGTTTAGTTTAGACCTAACTAGGATAACAAGTCAACAAAAGAAACCCTAGGTCTTGAAAAAGATATGGAAAACCGAAAAGTTATAATGACAACTTTTCAGTTTGAAGCAAGTTGAAGCTACTGATGCTCAAAAGAATGAGTCACAGAAGCTTCTAAGGTCCTTAAAATGCTCAAGATATCGAAAACTAGGGTTTTAGCTTACCAGAGTAGGAAAGACACCAAAGATTGAGAAAGTTGATTCAGCTCAACAGAGAGATAGCCTTCGATTTTAACCTACAAAGGATGTTAAAATCTTAGTACAAGGTAAAACCAGTTCTTGGGATGGACAAGCAAAGAACAGGAGCAAGAAACTCCACTGGACAACAATGGAGGATGAGCTTCAGTGGTCAACAATGGTAACAGCAAAGAAAAGCTAGGGTTTATATATGGATGTTGAGCTACGGGGCAAGAGGGAAAGATCTAGAGTTGATGAGGTGTCTACTTAGCTAAATATCCAATAATTTGTGGCATAATCTTTGGATAATCCTCTCCTCTGCTCTCAGAAATGGCTGCGCGCAGAGATAAGGAAGAAGGGAGGCAAAATATGACATGTGGGTCCCTTTGTCATCCTCACCATGCTGCCTTCAAAAGCTCAAAAGAATATCAGCCGTCCGATTGGAAATGGGCGGCTGTGATAAATAGAGAGGTGAAAAGGTTTTAATCGGTAGCTTTTAATATGGACCGTGCGATTTCAATCGGTTGATCGAGATTTAAACAGAGCCCGAAGGAATCTCGGGATCTACTTTCAAATCTGGACGTTAGATTGGAATCCCACGGTCAATTAAAAGGAATACACGTCACTCGATTAGATGAGATGACGCAGCACCGTTAGATTGGATTTCCACGGTCGAGATGGGACAAAGAACCGGATGGTCCGATTGCATACAGAAGTCTGGACCCTACGATTAAAATCCAACGGTCCACCGAATTTGGGCTTTAAAGGCCCACGGTCAAAAAGGAGCGCCGTGGGATTTAAATCCAACGGCCTAGATAACTGCGCGCCTTTTATTTCGAAATGAAACGAGCGGCGCGGTTAGATCAAGAATGGACGGCGGAGATCATGAGGGGATCCCGAGTCGTCCGAATGCATACACCGCTTTGGACCACACGATGAAGATCTAACGGCCCAGAGGAGCGCAGGCCTTAATAACACGCGGTAAAAAGGAAAGCCGTAGGATTTGAATCTGACGGCTCAAACAAAAGCGCGCCTTTAAGTTTAAAACGAAAAGGGAGGCGCTGTTGGATCGAGAATAAAGGGTGGAGATCGAGAAGGGCTCCGGAGTTGTCCGATTGCATACACTGACCTCGATCGTTAGATTAAGATCCAACGGCGGAGATCAAAGCGCACACGTGGACAGCTCGCGTGACGTTGCGACCTCGCCCGTTCGATTGAAAATCAACGGCTCATATCGCGCATAGGGTTCGGGTTCACGCTCGAACGTGACAGAGCCGGACCACTTGCGCGGGGTTGGACCCAACCGCATGGGATCGAGTCGCTACAGTACTAGGGTTTGGATTCAAGCCGGTTTAGTTGACCAGACCCATTCAAATACTTAAAAGGTTTGACTGGGATTTTAAAAATAGCAAATAAATTTGTAAAATCATGAAATTTTTGCTGGAGGCTACTGGGATAATATATTTCCCAGATAAGTTTTAAAATCACATGATCACTTTTGTAAAATACATAAATATTTATTTTAGCCCGAAAGTATTCATTTAAAGACAATCATTTTGCTTTAAGCCAAAATAATTTCCAAAAATGCAAAAAAAATATTTTTAGCCAAGATAATTTATCTAGGCTTTAATAAAAGTACTTCCTAGTCATAATACAAGTTTTATCTTGTATTCCTTTAAGACTTTAAATGGTTCTTTCGGATTTTTGCTAAAAAGGAAGGTTTTCAATTTGTAACATACTGCCCAAATTGTAGAAATGAACAGTAATGCTATGAACAGCACCTCATTACTGTTCATAAAGCATTTTATTACTGTATATAAACTTGGGGCTGTTACAAACCTACCCCCCTTAAGAAAATCTCGTCCCCGAGATTTGGAACAAGTTAAAGATTAGGAAGAAGTGAAGTGGAAATGATTTATAAGGAAATTCAACATCTGTTGTCTTGATTTCCTTCAAAGATAACAAAGAAGAACTTTACATAACAACATAGTGTTATCATTACATCTTTGTTTACATTGCTTTGTTTAAACTTTCCTTTCTTGATTCAAACGAAAGTACTAAACAACAAAGAGATGTGGGTGCTCAATCTGCATCAGATCTTCGCGCTCCCAAGTGGCTTCATCCTCGGAATGATTAGCCCACTGAATTTTCAAGAACTTGACAAGACGATTTCTTGTCCCGCGCTCCATTGTGTCGAGGATACGCACCGGTTGTTCTTGATAGGAAAGATCAAAGTTGGAGATCAAGATGCTCATAAGCGATTGCCTCAATAGGAACACGAAGGCATTTCTTCAATTGAGACACATGAAAAGTATCATGCATCACTGAGAGGATTCGGTAGTTTCAATTGATAAGCTCTGACTCCTCGCTGGCAATGATTCGGAGGGTCCGATATAACGAGGTGCGAGCTTCCCTTTACTGAAACGATGAGTACCCTTCATGGGTGACACTTTAAGATAGACATGGTCATCTACCTCAAAGCTTAATTCACGACGGCGATGATCAAGATAACTCTTCCGACGGCGAGGTATGCGGTTCTCAAGTAATCTCGAATCGCATTTAACTTGCTCTTCACTTCTTTTACCAAGTCTGGACCATAGAATGATCCTTCACCGCACTTGGACCAATTCAATGGGGTCCTACAAGCTCTCCCATACAAGGCTTCAAAAGGTGACATTTGAATACTTGCTTGGTAGCTATTATTGTAGGAAAATTCCACATATGGCAAAGATTTCTCCAGTCTTTGCTATAAGATAGCACATAGGCTCAAGAAGATCTTCCATTACTTGATTCACTCTCTCACCGACCACTAGTTTGAGGATGATAAGCGATCGAAAGAGAGTTCACCCCATAGCTTTGATGAAGGCAATTCCAAAAGTGGGAAGTGAACGAGGCCACAATGAAACAATGACCTTGGGAACACCATGAAGACAAACAATTCTAGCAATATAAAGCTCTGCTAGCTGCTTGCCACTAAAGATGGTTTTGACCGGAATAAAATGAGCCACTTTTGTTAAACGGTCGATGATTACCCAAATGGCATCGGATCCATTGGAAGTTTTTGGAAGACCAGTAACAAAATCCATACCGATCTCTTCCCACTTCCACTGTGGTATAGGCAAAGGCTGAAGGGTACCACTGGCTTGGATGTTCAGCTTTAACCCTTTGGCAAATATCACATTCAGCAACATACTGAGCAATTTGCCTTTTCATTTGGCTCCACCAAAATGTTTTCTTCAAATCCTGATACATTTTGGTACTTCCAGGATGTAGAGAGAACTTGGAATTATGAGCTTCTCTGAAAATTAGACTCCTCAGTTGAGGATCTGCAGGTACTACCAAACGATTGCGATATCGAATCATACCGCGATCATCCTCAGAAAATTCGTTGGCTTTACCCGCTTTCAAGTTTTCCTTAATTTCGGCTACCTCGGCATCAGTTTTCTGGGCCTCAAGAATCTGAGATTCTAAGGTAGGCTCCACTTGTAATGCAGCGAGAAAACCTTCTTCCACCAAATCAAGACTTAGGCGCTGAAAATCAGCACACAAGTTCTTGGTCGTAGGTAGAGATAATGTGCAGTTGCATTGTGACTTTCTGCTTAAAGCGTCTGCCACAACATTGGCTTTACCAGGATGATAATGAATACTCATGTCGTAGTCCTTGATCAGTTCAAGCCATCTTCTTTGTCTCATATTCAAATCAGCTTGAGTGAATATGTACTTTAGGCTTTTATGATCAGTATAGATCTCACAACGATTACCAAGAAGGTAATGTCGCCAAATCTTCAATGCATGGACCACGGCAGCCAATTCTAAATCATGAGTAGGATAATTAACTTCATGAGGGCGCAACTGCCGAGATGCATATGCCACAACTCGGACTTCTTGCATAAGCACACAACCAAGTCCATGGCGAGATGCATCGCAATAAATGTCAAAGTTCTTATGAATATCCTAAGAGTGAGAATGGAGCTTTAGTCAAGAGAGTTCTCGTTTAAAACTCTCCTCACATTTAGCTGACCATTCAAATTTCCTCTCTTTCTGCAAAAGCTGAGTCAAAGGTCTAGCAATCTTGGAGAAATTTTCAATGAACCTGCGGTAATAACCCGCAAATCCAAGAAAACTTCGGATCTCAGAGACACTCTTGGGAGGCTTCCAATTTAGTACATCTTGTACCTTGCTTGGATCGACAGCGATACCTCCTTCAGATAACACATGTCCCAGAAATGCAACTTCTCTGAGCCAGAAAGCACACTTGCTAAACTTAGCATACAGTCGATGCCGACGAAGTGTTTCTAGCACAAGTCGCAAAGGTTGTTCATGGTCCTTATCAGACTTAGAATAAATAAGGATGTTGTCAATGAACACGACAACGAACTTATCCAAGAAATCCATGAACACCGAATTCATAAGGTTCATAAAATAGGCTGGCGCATTGGTCAGACCAAAGGACATGACAGTATACTCGTACAAACCATAACGAGTAGAGAAAGCTGTTTTGGGAATGTCCTCAGCTCTAACCTTGATTTGATGATAGCCCGATCGCAAATCAATCTTTGAAAAGACTCGGGCACCAACCAACTGATCAAAAAAGTCATCAATGCGAGGCAAAGGATACTTATTCTTGATAGTGACCTCATTTAACGGACGGTAATCCACACACATCCGTAAAGTATTGTCTTTCTTCTTGACAAAGATTGCCGGGCATCCCTAAGGTGAGGAGCTCGGTCGAATAAATCCTTTGTCCAGCAATTCTCCGAGTTGCTTCTTTAATTCAACCAACTCGTTGACGGGCATTCGATAAGGACTCCTGGATATAGGAGCAGTTCCAGGAACGAGTTCAATAACAAATTCCACTTCCCGATCTGGTGGCAAACCGGGAAGGTCTTCAGGAAAGACATCAACATACTCACAGACAATTGGTACTGACTCCAAAGAAGGAGTAGTATCAACTTGGTGAGCACAAAGATGGGAACCCATTGTCTTGGATTGAAAAACGACTGAAGTGCCGCTTTCATTAGTTAAAGAAATGGATTTGTGAGCACAATTAATTTGCCCAAGGTTCTTGGATAACCAATCCATTCCCAGGATAACATCCAATCCTTTAGAATCTATCACAATCAAATCAGCCCAAAAGTCTACCCCTTCAATATTTATATTGACATTACGGCAGACTTGATTAGTCATAAAGGCTGATCCAGGTGAATGGATGATATGAGGTGGATGAAGATGATGCACAATTAAATAATGTTGAGTAGCAAACTGCCTACTAACAAATGAATGGGATGCTCCAGAATCAAACAAACAAAGAGTAATATCGCAATTAACTAGGAGCATACCAAGAACAACTTCGTGAATGACAACCGCTTCCTCGCAGTGTCTGTTCACCGCCGTCGAACCGAAGCAGGGTCGCTTGACCATGGTCGTGAAGGTGGTGCAGGGCGCATGCCGGTGGGAAGGTGAAATAGGTGGTATCCCTTGAGCCTTGGCATAGCACTGGTTGGCAAAATGCCCTGGCCGGCCACAATGATAACATATAACTCCTGGCCTGACAGTCACAACAGCTGGTGGCTGGTTTCCACTAGGTCTTGATTGATTAGTGGAAGAGGATGGGCGAGGGGCAAACACTGTCGGCCTTGGAGAAAATGGAGTTGGTGCTCGCGGTGGTCTAGGCACCCACATGCGAGGTCTTGGTGAGCTACCACCAGGAATAAACTGAGAAGTCCGCTGTCGCTTGCGTGACTCCTCCAAAGCCTTGCTCTTACTCTCGGCCACAATTGCTTTGTTGACCAAATGAGAGAAATTCCGGAAGTCATGCAAAGCTACTGACCATCTCAGCTTCTTGGATAGCCCATTCAAGAACCGGTTCCGACGACGAAGGTCAGTCGAAACATCATCAGGGGCTTATCTGGCAAGAAAGTTAAACTCATGCAGGTATTCGGTAACAGATTTTCGCCCTTGCTTGAGAGCGAGGAATTCCTGTTGCTTGATCATCATGACCCCTTCAGGAATGTGAGCTTCGCGAAAAGCTTCCACGAACTCATCCCAAGTAGGGACATGTCCAGCAGGCTGAATGGCAAGGAGGTTGTCCCACCATATGCTAGCTGGCCCATCAAGTTGATAACTGGCGAAAAGGACCTTTTCCCTCTCGGAACACTGAGCAATTAATAGCTTCTTCTCAATGGTCCGAAGCCAATCCTCAGCTTCCATGGGATCTTGGGAACTGGAGAACACCGGCGGGTTAGTCCGCTAAAAGTCAGCAAGACTGCCCTGCACATGGTGACCTCCTGCTCTGACAGCTGGTGCAACAGGAGAAGAAGTGTTGCGCGCAATCTGCTCCAAGATGCGCGTTTGGTCCATTCGATTGCGCTCGATCTGCATGAGCACATCGGCCATCGAAGGTGGTGGAGGAAGCTCCTCTTCCTGGGAACCACCTTGCGGACCCTGAGAGCTGGAAGGCTCAGTCGGCCCTCCCTGAGAACGAGGCATGGGAGTCGACATGCCCTTCCCTTGTTGCGCTTGCGCACGAGTAGTAGGTCCTGTCATCCTGTTACCATACCATGGTTAACAACATAACAAGGATATACTCGGCAAACACAAACAAGGTTGAAATTAGAAAAGAAACAAATACTGTACATATAATGCATCATGCTATGCCATGTATTCAAGTTAACACCAAAACCAGAAACTTCATATATACAGCCAAAAGATTTCGGTCACAGCCGCACATCAGAGTCGGCCATAAAGATCATATTACAACCCCAAAAGTCAAACATACACACTTTGTACAAAATACTACTGCCCTATTACATACATTTTATTTAAGGGCAATTACTAGACTAAAAGGCACTTAACCACGAGGGTTCATTGTCGAGGTGCTAGCATAAAGATCTCGGTTAAAGTTCACCGGAAACTCATTCAAAAGATGAGCTCTAGGGGAACCCGTGTCAACAGGATCCAGAGGACTAATGAGACGCCTCGGGGAACCCAACAGTGGCTGATGACCTCCAGGAGGTGCAGTCCGCAGAGTGCGGGGAAAACCTGCAGTCATCCGAGCTTGACGCACTTGTCCATAAACATGCACGCACCCGGCCACTTCTGGAAGTCGGTAAAGAGGTGGTGCAGCAGTGGCGGGAGAGGTCTCGTTGTCACCATAAAGCACGTTGCGAGGAACGCGGTTCATGTTGACTCCAAGAAGCAGGTACTCCTGGGCCTCATTAAGGCGATGCCGAGTTTCCCATAGCTCCCTCACAAGACAGCGATGGATTTGGTCCATGATGCGAGACCATCCTCGCCAACCGCCGCACTTTGAGGGTCTTCGCCAAATCGTATCTCATCGAACATGCTCGGTTGGAGGTAGGACCTTGATTCGGAAGTGGTCATAGGGTGGTTGAGACAATTCCGTCAAATCATGACGAAGAAGGCTCATCATCCTACTTGCGACTTCTGAACCGCCATAGCCTCGAGGTGGCAAGTGCTTGGACACGATGGGAACAACGCCCGACTACATGCCTAGCGATGACGTTAATGAAGGCACGGTACTCCTCCATCCCTGGTCCTCGGTCTCGTCGATAGATGGCGTACTCCGGCTGATAGGTGAAATTGGACCGCCACATCATGTCCCGAAGTAAGGCTGAAAATCCATCAACATCTTCAGCCCGGGTCTCTTTGACCAAATACCACCCACTCATCTATAGACAAAAGGACAAGGTAAGAAACAATTCACTTTTAAATAAACCAACAGAAAGTTGGGCAAGAATTGACATTAAGGAAGATAAGAAATAAAAGATGTCATTCTTAAGCTTTCGAAAATATATTACTGTTTGAAAATAGTTTTAGCAGAAAACTCTCTAATTGTTTCGGCCAGGCTACTTCTAACCTACAAGCAACGTATGCTCTGATACCAACGCTGTGGGCGCCCGGGTTATTGGAAATGTACTTAATTAAATTCATACTGTAGCACAATTATTAATGAAGGAACAGTACTGTCCCTTTAGTAAAGATCATGCTAAAGATATAAATTTAACAAATGACAATTCCAATAAACAGGATCCCTGGATATATATATCTCACAATGGTTCCCAGGATCAACGACCATTGCATATATATCCTTCAACAACATTGCATCAAATACATACAAGTCATACATTGACATAATTAAACATAAGTTTACAACTTGCGGTTTTAATACTACATTATTGAGTGACTTGGTCACTACAACATGTTCAACAGCGGAAGCAAAATAAAAACTTAAAGTCCACCAATGGCCTCATCCACCCGCAGGCAATTGCGTGGAGGAAAGAAGTAGCTTTACTCGTTAGCGTCACCCTGGTCGGCGCTAACAGGTACTTCATAAAGAAAACCGTCCTCACCTGCAACAATAGGTGGTAGCACCTTGAGTATGGAAGGTACTCAGCAAGTCTTACACAAACTAATAAAATAAAGTGTTTATCAGAACCTACTCAAAGGAATAGAATTTTTACATGCATAAGGTTACAACAGGAAGGTATAAAGGTTCAGATTTGCATAAAGCAATACATCCTAACCTACAAACACTAAATTTTGGTAAAGCAGGTTAATAAATCAAGGTTTAATTAGAAAAGTAAGTAAATGACATAATTGTAAACAGTACAGTGCATGAATCCCTCATGCACAGCTATAAAAACCGAAACCAGTTTTGTAAATCAAAACTTCTATACAGGTGACATCAATTCAAGTTATCGTCCATGACCATGGACACGGCTATTCGAACAGTTTATACCCTACAGGGGTGTACATCTTTACCCACATGACTTAGCTAGCCCGTTGCCTTCGGATGCCTCCGAATGATGACATACTTCCTTTGGTATGCCGACCGGGGAAACTAAGATTTGGTATTTTTCAACAAGCTAACACTATTGAGTTGGACCCCCATGTGTGAACTGATCTCGCTTAAACAACGACTGATAGCATCTGCTTAACCGGGGCACACATGTTGCGTCAGTAATGCCGATCCAAACAATTTAATGCGAACTGGGCTCACTACCCATATTAGGATGCAATCGGCACCATTAAGGTATAGTATATGCTACGGAGCACATATACGCCCTCACCCTTCTAAGAACATCTGATACTGACATACAAGCTCACATGGCATACAACACAGTCATAAGACCTAAGCATTTATGCCATACAAGGTCAATACACATATACTTACTCTCCTGTTTCCAACCCAATAGTCTTAACATTTTACTTAACCAAACAGCGCCCATACACTGCATGTGGAAGTACGTGGGGGACTTGAATTGAATAGTCAGAGTTCGGTCCTTAATTAATCCGGACAAGTCCACCACAAAACCCAATCTCGTGCACAAAAGCACCATCACTAGCTTCCTCTTGTCCAGATCAATTTAAATTTCAAATACAAGTCTGATTTAAAGAAACTGGACAAAGAGTTCAAAATAGCAAAAGTTCATTTGTGATTCCCATGTTTGACAAGATATACTTGTCAAACTCTAAAATCTCTAGACTGCATATCTAAGCCAAAACAGAAAATATATGTTATAATATACAATACTATGCTAAGGTTGAGTGTATGGTGACAATTGAGGTAATCCATCATGTTAGGTCATAACTAACTACTAATAGATCACAGTTTGCATTTTCAGAAAAATAGCATGCACAGTTGTCACTGAATTTAGAAAATCTAATGTATAAAATTTGGGATCAACATGGTGCAGAGAGGAAGCTTGCCTTGATAGTAATAAACTTCTGTTGCAGGTTCAGGTTGCTCAGAAATATATTCAATTACTTCAGCAGAACCAGATTCTAAAAGAAGCAATAAGACCCAATAAATACCAAAACTGACAATAAGTCCAAAATGGAAGAAATATGCATGATCAATCTGGAAATGCATGATTGACAATATACTTAAGCCATAACTACCCATAATAGTGATAATAACCCATATTATAACCTACTATTTTCAAATGGCAGAAACTAGAGTTTAGTTCAAAGTTTCAGTTTTCACATTTTGAAAAGAACAGAAACAGGACAGAGCAGCTTTCGGGTTAATCAAGAATAGACTAAGTAAAATACGTTAATTTGAAACTTAGTCTAAGGTTTTAGAGTGGATAATATCCTAAGCAAACCCTAGATTAACCATACTTGGCCGCATCACGAAGCGCCAAAATTCAAAGTTGTCGGTTAAACGACAAATGTAAGACGAGATGATCCTCTGCTACAAAATGAAGTAGATAGTAATAAAGATCAAGAGACTAACTTATTATGCTACTAAGGTTTAGTTTAGACCTAACTAGGATAACAAGTCAACAAAAGAAACCCTAGGTCTTGAAAAAGATATGGAAAACCGAAAAGTTATAATGACAACTTTTCAGTTTGAAGCAAGTTGAAGCTACTGATGCTCAAAAGAACGAGTCACAGAAGCTTCTAAGGTCCTTAAAATGCTCAAGATATCGAAAACTAGGGTTTTAGCTTACCAGAGTAGGAAAGACACCAAAGATTGAGAAAGTTGATTCGGCTCAACAGAGAGATAGCCTTCGATTTTAACCTACAAAGGATGTTAAAATCTTACTACAAGGTAAAACCAGTTCTTGGGATGGACAAGCAAAGAACAGGAGCAAGAAACTCCACTGGACAACAATGGAGGATGAGCCTCAGTGGTCAACAATGGTAACAGCAAAGAAAAGCTAGGGTTTATATATGGATGTTGAGCTACAGGGCAAGAGGGAAAGATCTAGAGTTGATGAGGTGTCTACCTAGCTAAATATCCAAAAATTTGAGGCATAATCTTTGGATAATCCTCTCCTCTGCTCTCAGAAATTGCTGCGCGCAGAGATAAGGAAGAAGGGAGGCAAAATATGACATGTGGGTCCCTTTGTCATCCTCAGCCGCGCGCGTCTTCAAAAGCTCAAAAGAATATCAGCCGTCCGATTAGAAATGGGCGGCTGTGATAAATAGAGAGGTGAAAAGGTTTTAATCGGTAGCTTTTAATATGGACCGTGCGATTTCAATCGGTCGATCGAGATTTAAACAGAGCCCGAAGGAATCTCGGGATCTACTTTCAAATCTGGACGTTAGATTGGAATCCCACGGTCAATTAAAAGGAATACACGTCACTCGATTAGATGAGATGACGCAGCACCGTTAGATTGGATTTCCACGGTCGAGATGGGACAAAGAACCGGATGGTCCGATTGCATACAGAAGTCTGGACCCTACGATTAAAATCCAACGGTCCACCGAATTTGGGCTTTAAAGGCCCACGGTCAAAAAGGAGCGCCGTGGGATTTAAATCCAAAGGCCTAGATAACTGCGCGCCTTTTATTTCGAAATGAAACGAGCAGCGCGGTTAGATCAAGAATGGACGGCGGAGATCATGAGGGGATCCGGAGTCGTCCGAATGCATACACCACTCTGGACCACACGATGAAGATCTAACGGCCCAGAGGAGCGCAGGCCTTAATAACACGCGGTAAAAAGGAAAGCCGTAGGATTTGAATCTGACGGCTCAAACAAAAGCGCGCCTTTAAGTTTAAAACGAAAAGGGAGACGCTGTTGGATCGAGAATGAACGGTGGAGATCGAGAAGGGCTCCGGAGTTGTCCGATTGCATACACTGACCTCGATCGTTAGATTAAGATCCAACGGCGGAGATCAAAGCGCACACGTGGACAGCTCGCGTGACGTTGCGACCTCGCCCGTTCGATTGAAAATCAACGGCTCATATCGCGCATAGGGTTCGGGCTCGCGCTCGAACGTGACAGAGCCGGACCACTTGCACGGGGTTGGACCCAACCGCATGGGATCGAGTCGCTACAGTACTAGGGTTTGGATTCAAGCCGGTTTAGTTGACCAGACCCATTCAAATACTTAAAAGGTTTGACTGGGATTTTAAAAATAGCAAATAAATTTGTAAAATCATGAAATTTTTGCTGGAGGCTACTGGGATGATATATTTCCCAGATAAATTTTAAAATCACATGATCACTTTTGTAAAATACATAAATATTTATTTTAGCCCGAAAGTATTCATTTAAAGACAATCATTTTGCTTTAAGCCAAAATAATTTCCAAAAATGCAACAAAAATATTTTTAGCCAAGATAATTTATCTAGGCTTTAATAAAAGTACTTCCCAGTCATAATACAAGTTTATCTTGTATTCCTTTAAGACTTTAAATGGTTCTTTCGGATTTTGGCTAAAAAGGAAGGTTTTCAATTTGTAACATACTGCCCAAATTGTAGAAATGAACAGTAATGCTATGAACAACACCTCATTACTGTTCATAAAGCATTTTATTACTGTATATAAACTTGGGGCTGTTACATCTTCTTTGCTCCAAAATGCGCCATCAAACCTCCTCCATGCGCCTCCTGCAACAACAAAAGACGAACGGAGCTAGCTGGAATGCATAGCTTGTTAGCACGATAGATCAAATCATCAATTATCACATATTTATTACATGTTCTCCCTCCTTTACAAAGCTCAAGCACTTCTTTAAAGTCCAAATCAGTAGCATATAACTCCTTAACGGCCTCTAAACCAAAAATCTTATGGTCAAGTTGAGATAACATGGTATAACGTCTAGAAAGCGCATCAGCAATTACATTGTCCTTACCTTTCTTATGCTTTATGACATATGGAAACGACTCAATAAATTCTACCCATTTAGCATGTCGTTTATTTAGGTTAGCTTGGCTTCTAATATGTTTTAGCGATTCATGATCTGAGTGTATAACAAATTCTTTGGGCCATAGATAATGTTGCCAAGTTTGAAGCACACGAACTAAAGCATACAGTTCTTTGTCATAGGTAGAATAATTCGCACTAGGCCCATTTAGTTTCTCAGCTGAAATATGCAATTGGTTTACCTTCTTGAATCAATACACCACCTATCCCATTCCCGCTAGCATCACATTCAATCTCAAAAGTCATACCAAAATCAGGGAGTTGGAGTAGGGGTGCTTGGGTGAGCTTCTCTTTCAATAAGTGGAATGCCTTCTCTTGCGCAGGTCCCCATTGGAATGGCACTCCTTTCTTTGTCAATTCATTCAATGGTGCAAAGAATGGTGCTGAAATCCCGCACAAAACGTCGATAGAATCCAAAAAGTCCATGGAAGCTCCGCACTTGTGACACAAGAGTGGCGCCGCCGCCTTTGGATGGTCGCGAGCTTTGCCCCATCCCTGTGGTGTCACAACATAACCAAGAAATGCAACTCGATCGGTGCAAAAGGTGCACTTCTCAAGGTTACCAAACAAACGTGCATCTCTCAAGGCATTAAAAACAACACGTATATGATTCAAGTGTAGCTCATGTGACTTGCTATAAATCAAGATATCATCAAAATAAACCACCACAAATTTCCCAATGAAAAGACGTAAAACATCGTTCATTAATCGCATAAAGGTACTAGGTGCATTAGTTAGACCAAAAGGCATCACTAACCATTCATATAGTCCGAACTTAGTTTTAAAAGCAGTTTTCCATTCATCTCCCAGTTTCATTCTAATCTGGTGGTAGCCACTTCGCAAGTCAATCTTTGTGAAAATAATAGCGCCACTCAACTCATCAAGCATGTCGTCTAGCCTAGGAATAGGATGACGATACCTTATGGCAATATTATTAATGGCTCTACAATCAACACACATACGCCAAGTTCCATCTTTCTTAGGAACCAAAAGAACAGAACGAAGACAAGGACTAAGGCTTTCTCTTACGTCCACGGTCCAAAAGATCTTGGACTTGTCGCTGAATTTCCTTAGTCTCCTCCGGATTGGTCCTATATGCAAAGACGGTTTGGCAAAGTCGCTCCGGAATCAAATCAATTTGATGCTCTATCCCTCGAATAGGGGCAACCCGGGTATATCACCGAAATACATCCACATACTCTGCAAAGATTAGCAATAGCAGGGGCAAAGAGCTAGATATATCTTCAAGTGAAAATAAGGCATCTTTGCATATCAAAGCATAGCATAGCAGCTCATTATCACAAATTTCGCAAGCTCGGTTTAGTGGCAAGCATGACACACCCTTTCAATTTAATTCCCTTGGCCTTGGAACTAGGCGCCACTTTCTCCTTTTAGGTGGGTAAACATGTTTCGCTACTTGCTGATTTTCGAATTATGTTTATTGGTGTTTCTTTCATTGCTAGCACGCTCTACTTCATCTTTCACAATTTCAGGGTGTCAAAGGCAACAACTTAATCTTCTTACCCCTATGTGAGAATGAGTAGGTATTAGCTCTACCATGGTGCAAAACATCATTATCATATATCCAAGGCCTACCGAGCAACAACGAGCATACTTGCATAGGCACTACATCAAAGTCGGTACTATCTTTGTAATTACCAGCTGAAAATTGTACTCTCACAACTTTGTTTACCTTTAACTTACCACACGAATTGAACCATTGGATGTAGTAGGGACGTGGGTGTGGTTGTGTGGTCAAACCAAGCTTCTCGACCATCTCGGAGCTTGCAAGGTTGTTGCAACTCCCTCCATCAATGATGACTCTGCAGGCTCTCTCCTTCACGAGGAATCTGGATTGGAACAAGTTGTGCCGCTGATTTTGCTCCGCTCTCTCCAGTTGTGCGCTCAGCACTCGCTGCGCAACAAGGCTCACATGAGTCCCTGTGTCAACAGCAGCTACTTGTTCTTCCACATCATCAAGATCACCGCTCGCCTCATCTCCTCCACCTGCAATGTTAGCTGCAAGCACATACTCATCCTCAATATCACTAGCACTTACATAACCTCCGTCTTCGGTGGCAAGGTAGGCTCACTGACTTGGGCAGTCCCTCATGACATGGCCCATTCCCTTGCAACGATGGCAAATAATCCCAGTCGTACGACCTGTGGAAGCAACCGAAGAAGAACTCTTGGCTGGGGCCTGCACACTAGTAGATTTGTTTACCTCGGGTGCATGTGTTGGTGTCGGAGGTGCTGCTGAACGCGCCCTACTCGAGGAGGGGGCAGCAGACCGTGTAGCTGAAGGTTGGACTGTTTTAACGTGCCCTGATGTTGATCGTGGTGTAGACGTGCTTCCAAAATGGTTCCTTGGCCTCTGCTGTCGACCCTGCAATTCTTTTTCTGCCAAACAAGCAAGGTGGAACAATCTAGGAACACTATCATATTCTTTGTAGTCAACTATGTCCTGAATTTCACGTATTAGTCCTCCATAAAAACGTGCCATAGCAGCCTCTTCATCCTCAATAATATCACAACGCAACATACTAATTTGTAGCTCCTGATAATATTCTTCTACAGATCTATTGCCTTGGTTTAAGCGCTGCAATTTCTTACGCAAGTCCCTTTTAAAAGAGGGTGGAATAAATCTGTTACGCATAGCAACCTTTAAAGCATCCCAGGTAGTAGACGCTAATCCATCATTGCATACTCTACTCCACCAAATGATGGCAAAATTTTTAAATTCACTTGTAGCTTGCCTAACTCTATGCACTTCGGGACTAAGTGAGCATTAAATTTCTGTTCTACCGTCATCTCCCAATCTAAATATACTTCAAGATCATAAGCACCCGCAAAATATGGTATAGTGAACTTGACTTTAGCATATGGATCATCATTATCACGCATTATGTTGCGGAAAGTTATTACCTCTCATACCTTGACGGTTGAAGTTCAATCGGTTCCGTTGTCGTGCATCAAGGGCATCGCGGTTGCGCATCTCATTATCGTTGTCGATCTCATGGTCGTGGATCGCACCTTGAGGATCCACACGACCATTGTTCGGCGATTGATTGGCCATACCATCAATACGTGCATTGAGTGTTGCAATGCTAGCATTGAGTGTTGTAGTGTAGCATTTGTCTCTGCAAACTTCCTTTCGATGTCGTCATTAATAGCATGACGGTGCTCATCCAACACCCTTGTAAGCTCTTCCTCACAACACAATCTTGCGCATTCAATTCCTCACCGCCATTGTTAGTAGGAGACAAAAGACAACACAAATGTATTATCCCTACCAACTACTAGGTGGTGGAAGGTGGAATCACACACTCTCAAGCGCCTTACCAAGCTCTTATGAATTTCTTACCAAATTGCAACAGTGGTCCGATCGGAGAGGGTGGGATGTATGATCATGTGGAGGCGAATGCGAGGATCCAAATCGAGGGCCAAAAGTACGTGGAGCTCGGACAGCAATGTTTAGTAGCAAGGAGCAGCGAAATAGTGAAATCAGATTAGCAATGTTAAATCAAAGTCCACAAGATGCTCGCCACGATTCTTTGGTCCAAACGTGCTCCTAGCACTAGCTCAAGCAAGCCGAAAGATGGGGTAGATACAAGCTCAAAAGAACAAAGTTGCAAAGCAACCGTTATCTCTGTGGGTGGTCGTGGAGCTCTGGTGGGTTGTCGTAGACAAACTGAGGGTGGTCGTGAGCCAACTGAGGTGGTCTCTTTTTCTTTTTGATTCTCTTTTTCTTTTCTTTTTTTTTATTCTTTCTTCTTCTTCTTTTTTTTTGACTGATGAAACCCAACCTAGGATTCCTTTTTTTTTGCGCAAGTGACCTTGACTCACAACTCTTCAAAACCCTTTTTCAGGCCTAAGGATAGATATAGGTCACAAACTTTTTCCGGAGAGCAGGGTCACAAACTCTCTCTCTCTCTCTCTCTGAACATTGGCTATCTCTGTTTCGGCTATGGGATTTCTTCTCGGTCCTTGTTGGGTCGAACACGATATGATGAGTGTGTGGGTGTCCGAGAGCAACCAGAAACAGATAGACTTGCCGGGGGCGAATACTCGAGCAGGTGGTCGAACCCGAGAAGGTGGTCAAACTCGAGTAGGTGGTCGAATCCGACGAGGTGGTCGAACTCGATGTAGGTGGTCGAATCCGACTGGGTGGTCGAATCCGAGTAGGTGGTCGGATGGGAATGTTGGCTCGAGTAAGTGGTCGGATGGGGGTGGTGTCACGAGTAAGTGGTCGGATGGGGGGGTGACTCAATTCTCGGCTATAGCAGACAAACCCTAATTGCAACGGATGCAAGAAAGGACAAGCCGAGATACACGATGACCGAATAAAGAAAGACTCGACGCTAGAAACTAGATCACGACGACTAGACCAGCAACAAAGACACCGACGATGGACTCGAACTCAACAACGCGAATACTGAACATAAAATTGCGAAAGGCACAACGTGGTTTGGACAGCGGAAAGACTAAGATCTAAAACTTTTTGTAGGGCAATTTTCTGGACTATAGGTGATGGAAAACAACTAACAAAAGGGGATAAACGAGATTACCTAACGGGCAACCTTCGCTCTGATACCAAATGATGAGTCACGGTGTCCCGATCTTCCGATAGGTTCCATTGGTTTCGTCGTGAGGACGTTGACGCTTTGAGGCTTTCGACCAGCAGATCGTCACCTCGCAATTCGCTACACCCGCACGACTGTCGTTATCAACCACGCTCGCACGCGATCGACCTTACCACGAGGGTTATTGTTCCTGCAAGCAATCGAAGCAACTCACAAGAACAAGGAAAATGCAATCTGAATTGTATTGCGAATATGAATGAAGTTCACAAAGTGGGGTTCCTCAAACCGATAAACGGTGAAACTGCAAAGTGGCGAAATAATCTAAGAAAACCCAACCCTAAACCGTGGCGGCTGATATATATAGGGGGGGTAACGTGAGGGGGTTGACCTAGGGTTGTGCGACCATGGGGAGAGGCGTACACAACCTAGGCTTTGACCCCGACACGCTTACAAGGCCCTATTAGGCCCAAAACGGAGTCGCAGCACCTAATGACTGGTCGTAGAGCGTGAGACCTAGTCGTAGCGCTGACTGGTCTGGTCGTAGTGCTGGCGAACCTTGTCGAGGAGCTTGACATGTGGTCGTAGCGCTGGCGAACCTAGTCGAGGATCTTGAGACTTGGTCGTAGCGCTGGCAGGACTGGTCGTAGGGCTTGTAGACCTGGTCGTAGACCTTGGGGATCCATTATTCCTAAGTAACAACAGAGGAGCTTGAGATGTGGTCGTAGCGCTGGCTGGTCTGGTCGTAGCGCTGGCGAACCTAGTCGAGGATCTTGAGACTTGGTCGTAGTCTTTGCGGATCGGTCGTAGGGCTTGTAGACTGTCGAGACCTTGGGATCCATTATTCCTAAGTAACAACAGATCACAATTATTAGGTAGTATACCATTCTGCATAGATAAATTATTAGCACCTAGAAACGAGCTCACCTCATAATTTAAGTGACGTGCACGAGCTCTTGTCATAGGGCCTTGTAGTTTCGCAACTGGATCCGTAGGATTTTGTGTAGTGTGTGTATCCGAAGGAGTGATGTCCTCATCAGCTGAAGAAGCAACTAGGTGAGCTTCAAGAAAAAGGTTTCATTCGTCCTAGCTCATCTCCTTGGGGCTGTCCAGTTATTTTTGTGAAGAAGAAGGACAAGACCCTGCGTATGTGTGTTGATTACTGTCCGCTTAATGAGGTGACGGTGAAGAACAAGTATCCTTTGCCTCGTATTGATGATCTCTTTGATCAGTTGGCTGGAGCCCAGGTGTTCTCTAAGATTGATTTGAGATTGGGCTATCATCAGGTCCGAATCAGGGCTGAGGATATTCCGAAGACGGCTTTCACTACTCGTTATGGTCTTTACGAGTACACCGTCATGTCTTTTGGCTTAACCAATGCTCCCGCTTTATTCATGAACCTTATGAACTCGGTATTCATGGAGTATTTGGATAGGTTTGTGGTGGTGTTCATCGATGATATCCTTATCTACTCCAAGAATGAAGAAGAGCATGCTGAGCATCTCAAGCTTGTGTTGGGCAAGCTGCGCGAGCACCAGCTGTATGCAAAATTCAGCAAGTGTGAGTTCTGGTTGAAGGAAGTGGCATTCTTGGGCCATGTTCTTTCAGCAGGAGGTGTGGCTGTGGATCCTAGTAAGGTCAGTGATGTGCTATCTTGGGGTCAGCCCAAGTCAGTCACCGATGTGCGGAGTTTTCTTGGTTTGGCTGGCTACTATTGCCGCTTTATCGAGAATTTCTCCAAGATTGCGAAGCCTATGACCGAATTGCTTAAGAAAGACAAGAAGTTTGAGTGGTCTGCTGCTTGTGATGTGAGTTTTCAGGAACTCAAAAAGCGGTTGACCTCAGCCCCAGTGCTTGTTCTCCCTGATATTCACAAGAGTTTTGATATCTATTGTGATGCTTCTCGTTAGGGCCTTGGTTGTGTTCTTATGCAGGAAGGCAAGGTTGTGGCCTATGCATCAAGGCAGTTGAGGCCTCATGAACTCAACTATCCTACCCATGACTTGGAGTTAGCTGCAGTGGTTCATGCACTCAATATTTGGCGGCATTATCTGATTGGTAACCGTTGTGAGGTGTATTCTGACCACAAGAGCTTGAAGTACTTGTTCACCCAGCTAGTGTGAGGACCCCGGTTTATTTGACTTGTAATGCTTAGCCTTACATTGACCCTAGCATCACAATTCAAATAAACCCAGCCTCAGGATATGTATACTTCCCAGGAATGCAGTATACACACCCCGTTACAAAATCAAGCATCAATTCCATACACGAGAGATTATAATAACAAAACTTCAAAATATACAATAGATAGAACTTACAACATAATTAACAAACTACACAGCGGAAGCAAAAGCCATAAGATGGCGATAAATAAAAGAGCCAATTAGTGTGCCTTTACCCACAAGGCAACCAACCGGGCCGCCAAGCTAGTCGTCAAACCCGCAGCACAGCTCACAAAAGGGAAAGCCCTTGGGGCTCACCTTCTTCCTCTGCAACAAAATCATTAAGCAAAGCACCTGAGTACAAAGATTGTCTTTGTACCCGCAAGACTGACGTGTGAACTAACAGACCTGTTCATATGCTACATGCAGGCTTATTTGGTGGAGGCCATATGTTTCATTTGCATAAAGCCAACTTTCATTTGCAATAATATAATACAGTTTTAAAGGCAAGTTTGCAATTCATTTATAAGATTGAAATAGCAGTAAAGGATAATAATAGCAAAAGAGCAAAGATAAAACAACCTAGAAGTGACTATCCCAATAGTCACCACCACAATAGCACGAATCCCAGATTCGTACCACCCAGCAAGTTTTAATTTAAATGTTGTAGTCTAACTCTTGGAAGACCTTGCCAAGCGTGTCCATAACCTAGGACGAGGCTATTCGAATAGTTTGAACCCTGCAGGGGTGTACCAATGTACCCACACTTGCATCGCCTTTAAGCCAAAGCACACTTCAAGGTATGCAGCACACTAAGTCCTACGAGACTTTTTCCAATATTGTGTATTAACTACGAGCCGCTCGTATGGATAGAAATCCATACGCTTACATGGTAAAGCCGAAAAGACAACTACCCACTCAGGATAAAGCTTTTCGGACAACTACCATGCTCCCACCTCCATCCCTCCTGCGACCTCCTGCGACCCGGAGCCAATACACGCCAAAGTACTAGGTCAAGAGAGGTCCCATATACTCTAGTGTGGTTAGCACGCAAAATGCTTGGTTCAGTGTAACAAGATGTTCGGTCCTTGTTGACTCGGGCACCATTCCAGTCACACCCAACAGATCACACCAATCATACCGTTGTGCCCAAGTCTAAATCATTTTTGGTTTTCAGTTTTAGTTTTGCAATTAAACATAGCAAAAATGCTGAAACATAAAGTTATAGTAGATTTTGTGTGATCAAGGTTACCGACTAAAGTCGATAACCGCCCAGTTCTACCGATACTAAGCATGTCTAAGCAGCTGAAATCGTATCTACTAAGTGACAAGAAATCATCCAGCGATCTCTAATCACAGCAAATAACCTAGGCTCAGGTAGTAGAGATCAATATTTGTCTACAGGATATGCAGCTACGGATTTAACTAATCCATTTTAACACAAATTAAGCAATGCATACATACAGCTGAAACAAAATATTAGAATTTAAAGTACTGGGATTATCATGATCAAACTGCTTGCCTTTGCTTTGTTTGAGATATTCGACTTGCTGCAGAGGATCACTCTCGATAATCAACGTCATCTAACGATAAAAACTGCCAAAGCGAAGAACAGCAAATAAACACCAGAACGCCAACAGTAACCAAAAACAATAACACCGAAGATAGAATATGAATTTAGGAACAACAAATTAGCATATTCGGAGATTATTAAAATTAGATAGGATTTCTTCTGATTGCTCTTTTGCCAAACTTACTTATTTTCCACGATAATCATACAGTTAAAATCAATCATCTTATATGTTTTCCTATTTCGGCAGACTTTGATGGTGATTGTGTGCACATCTATTATCTGCAGTTGGGCTCTAGTTACCTACTTAACTATTCTAGCCTACCCCTTCACTTAATTGTCACTTTAACCAATTGATTTGCCCATTAACTGTTATTGTCTTAGAACATAATCTGCCAATTTATTATTTATAAACTACTAACCTCTTAATGTCCCTAAGCTAACTACTACAATAACAGAGTTATTAACTTAACACCGAAAATCTTCAATTTCTTTGCTCGGGTAACCTACAATAAGGACATGCCTTACACTAAGAACTATTAGTTATATTCACTAAAATTATAATTTTCAGATTTACTACTTGAGATAGCTCAAGTGTTAAAAGGTTAATAGATTCCACATCTTTCTAACTACTAGGCCAAGCAAGGTTATCGACCTATGACACTTTCATTAGCTTGATTCCCTTTTCATCGTAACTTCTAATAGAACTGAACTCTACAAGACAATTGGACAAAACTGAGAAACTTCAGTTTACCATTTAGACAACCTACAGCAGCAAATAATTTATGAACTGAAATGCTAAACTTCTTTACAAGTTCAATTCAAACCTCTTCTCTGCCAATGCATTTCACCAATACATGATTTTCAGTTCATTGACAAAAACAGTGAAACTAGCTTCAGGGATTAAACTCATTTCCAAAACTCATCTACCAATTTACTAACCCATTGGAAGTGACCAACATATATCCACTTAGTTGATTAGCAGTGAATGGCTTGGATTAAGAGGACGGGGCCCACGGTCAGTGAGACAGAGGAAGGCACAAACGAAGAACAGAAAGGGAGCTCGGGCTGAAATTTGGGGTGGCAAATCGCCGGCGAGGGGAGTGGTGCGGAGGTGGTGGCGATGACAAAAATGGGTCGCCGGGGCGTCAAGGAAGCCATGGGTGGTCGCGGGGTGGCCGGAGGAGTACTGTGGCGGCGCAGCGACGGAGCACGGCGGCCGGCCGTGAGGGTGAAAAGGGGGCGACGGCGTCGGGTGCAGTTGGGGAAAATATAGCGCGCGCACGAGCACTAGTGAAGCTCAGGGAACCTACCAATGTTGTCGGGGGAAGCTGAGATGGCCGGAGTTGACTTGGCGACGTGAGCATGCGGCGGCGCGGGTGCTTTACCGACGGCGACACAGGAGTGAAAGACATCGCGAGTGAGTGATCGGAGAACGTCAAGGGATACTAGACGATGCTTACAGAGGGAGGAATTGAGCTAGAGCTCGCTGGAGGAGGCGCGGCGGCGGTGGAGGCGGTTTAGGCCGGAGCCGAGGAAGAACGGGTGCGCGCAGCTCCACAGTGGATGAAACCAGAAATTTATTGAGGGGTTAGGTTCCTGGGGAGGTGGGACACGTCGTGACACGGTTGGCGGTCATCGGAGTTCGCCGGAGTGGCCGGTGGGCTTGGAGGCGGCGCGGGCATGGTGAATGGCATTCGGTGCTTGGTGGAGAAGGATGGACCGAGGAGGGGGAAGAAGAAAACCGAGAAGGGGAGCTCTCGGCCGGGCCTTTGTAGGAGGAGGCGGAGGCTGCGAGGTGAGGCGCGTAGTCGGCGAGGTGACCGGCGAGCTGGCGCACATGCGGGGAGGCGGCGATGCGCTGGCGCGCGGGCGAGAGCGCTCGGCGAAGACGTGGAGAAGAGCTCCTGACGGGTGGGGCCCGAAAGTAAGTGAGAGGGAGAATGACTCGGTGCGAGCGGTTTCGGTCGGACCAAGCCGGAAAAGTTTAGGTGCGGTCAGGGTTTGACTCGGGTCCGGTCGGAGGAACAGTGCGGGCTCGGGTTAGGTTTTAATTTTGGACTTAGATTTGACCGAAAACAACTAAATTTGACCTAGCAGTTTGGAATAGAAATAAAATTCCAAAAATTCTGAAAATTTTTGTGAGCATTCTAAGAATCATCTAAGACTTAGGAAAAATAATTTCAAACACTTTGTATTTTAAAATTTGTCAGAATTAATTTATTTTCAAAACTGCATTAGGGATTTGATTTGAATTTTGGTGAAGCGAAAATCACTTCTAAAAATTTGGTAAAAATAATGATAATTCAAGATAAATAATCTAGTATTTGATTAAATTATTTTTGTAAACTTTTATTCACACATTTTTCTGGATTTCAAATAGAAATGGAATTTTAAGTTTAAAAGTTTAAAATTTCAACACAAACTTTTAATAAAATCTTCAAAATTTTAAAATTGAGGACAAGATTTTGGAAACCATGAGCATGATCAAGAGATACAACCAAAAGTTTTTAAATTTTAATACTTTTATATATTTAAAATACAAATCCTAATTTTGGGGCTGTTACAAATCTACCCCCCTTAAACAGAATCTCGTCCCGAGATTCCGGTAGTTCGGAAGTCGGAACGAAAAGCTGTGGCAGCCTAGGTGGGTTTGGTCACGAGGTCGCTTTTCGGATTTCGACTCAAACCGAACTCAACTCCGAAGCCGGATAGGTTCTTCAGAAGTTTTAGGTTCTTAAATTGGGAAGCTTCGTTAAAGGATTTCTAATGTCTTTCTGATAAGTGTTTCCTAAGTGGTTCTTTTCAAATCTAAACGAAATGCACCATCTGTTGTCTTGATTTCCTTCAGAGATAGTGCTGGAATATCATGATGCAGTACCCTGACGTTGCTGTCACATTTTCCTTTCCATTGCTTTGTTTAACCTTTCCTTTCTTGATTCGAAGATAATTTGACATCACGCTTCACGTCGTCTTCTGGTAGTACGAAAGACTTGGCTCCACTCAGTCGACCGAAAAAGGCATCGATCGATAGAACAGAAAGACTGGTTAGATGGTAATCTAGTATCAATACCAGGATTCGGTGCAGAAAAGAGAAGGCAAGCAAAGTTTTAAGGTGGTCTGACTTAACCTCACTTATCTGGTTCTATTGGCTTGGCTGGGAAAGGAAATGCACAGGATGAATGCACGAGGGGATACATGTGTGCAAATTAGTCCTAAGGCAAATTTTAAATTTTAAATTTTGGGTTTAGTGAGAGTGCAAATGCTCACATGCATGCTTACATGCTTCTACCGAAATGCAAATACTCACATGCATGCTTGCATGCTTCTTGTTTTATGCAACTTGGTTAACATGACATGCTTGATTTAATTTAGAAACTATATGCATGATCAAAGTATAGAAATCAAGATGCCTAACAAGTATTTTGAGGTATCTTCTACCCCTTAAATATTTGGTACATGAAAGATAAGTTGAGGAAAGAATGGGCATAAGGCGAGGAATGGAAATGGGTATGCAATTAAATTCTAACATGTACTAACTACTCTAAAGGTTCCGACATAGTTGCTATACACCCGTCAGTAGGCGATGTGCAACTATTTGGAACAAAGAGAGCAAGTGGTTACAAAATCTAGCGTCTACAAGCTAAGTAATATCATTAGGGCGTATATATTCTAAGAATAAACCCTAATTTAATCCTAATATCGCAATAAGGCATCGTTTAGGAGAAATAGACATTACCCTAACCCGATTGCAAACACATAATAAGTAAGAAATGAACTGCAAATATTTGTATGAAAGCATAAGACCAATAAAAACCACAAAGCAAAAGACTTGCTTCCCGTGCGACTAACTCGTATTGAGCGAGCGAGCAATCGTTTAGGATGATAACATTTTAGAACACAACTCAAGTTCTAACGCATCTAAAAGGCATGGCAAAAACCATATAAGGTGCATTGGGCACTAGCCATCTAATATCACATCTTACCCTTTTAATCCCATGAGTTTTAGTTGATTTAACATCTCATTTTTAATCCTAACGACGAACTAAGTGCTCGCATTCCGAAACTTGTGCTTGCTGTCCAGACTTTGGATCCGAGCTTCGAGATGAGTGCTTCAACTCTTCACTAAATAACGACCAATACTTCATATTTTCAAACATCATTATTCCCCAAACCAAATTTAACCGATAACCAACTAACTTTGAAAGGAGAAGAGAGGGGAACAACTTTTTCGAAAACTCAACAAGAATAAGACAAGATGAGCAGGCTAAGATAGGTAAGGAGAAAAATTTGAGAACTTACTTAAGTTTTCATAAACCATATGATATTTTGAAAATAAGTTTTTCAAAATATCCTAAAGACGACCAAGCTTGGGGTTTCTACGATCAGTACAGCTCTGATACCAACTTTGTGAGGACCCCGGTTTATTTGACTTGTAATGCTTAGCCTTACATTGACCCTAGCATCACAATTCAAATAAACCCAGCCTCAGGATATGTATACTTCCCAGGAATGTAGTATACACACCCCGTTACAAAATCAAGCATCAATTCCATACACGAGAGATTATAATAACAAAACTTCAAAATATACAACAGATAGAACTTACAAGATAATTAACAAACTACACAGCGGAAGCAAAAGCCATAAGATGGCGATAAATAAAAGAGCCAATTAGTGTGCCTTTACCCACAAGGCAACCAACCGGGCCGCCAAGCTAGTCGTCAAACCAGCAAAGACTGACTCACAAAAGGGAAAGCCCTTGGGGCTCACCTTCTTCCTCTGCAACAAAATCATTAAGCAAAGCACCCGAGTACAAAGATTGTCTTTGTACCCAAGGCCGACGTGTGAACTAACGGACACTGCTCATATGCTACATGCGAGCTTATTTGGTGGAGGCCATATGTTTCATTTGCATAAAGCCAACTTTCATTTGCAATAATATAATACAGATTTAAAGGCAAGTTTGCAATTCATTTATAAGATTGAAATAGCGAGAAGGATAATAATAGCAAAGAGCAAAGATAAAACAACCTAGAAGTGACTATCCCAATAGTCACCACCACAATAGCACGAATCCCATTCGTACCACCCAAAGAAGTTTTAATTTAAATGTTGTAGTCTAACTCTTGGAAGACCTTGCCAAGCGTGTCCATAACCTAGGGCGAGGCTATTCGAATAGTTTGAACCTGCAGGGGTGTACCAATGTACCCACACTTGGACGCCTTTAAGCCAAAGCACACTTCAAAGGTATGCTCACATGACTAAGTCCTACGAGACTTTTTCCAATATTGTGTATTAACTACGAGCCGCTCGTATGGATAGAAATCCATACGCTTACATGGTAAAGCCGAAAAGACAACTACCCACTCAGGATAAAGCTTTTCGGACAACTACCATGCTCCCACCTCCATCCCTCCTGCGACCTCCTGCGACCCGGAGCCAATACACGCCAAAGTACTAGGTCAAGAGAGGTCCCATATACTCTAGTGTGGTTAGCACGCAAAATGCTTGGTTCAGTGTAACAAGATGTTCGGTCCTTGTTGACTCGGGCACCATTCCAGTCACACCCAACAGATCACACCAATCATACCGTTGTGCCCAAGTCTAAATCATTTTTGGTTTTCAGTTTTAGTTTTGCAATTAAACATAGCAAAAATGCTGAAACATAAAGTTATAGTAGATTTTGTGTGATCAAGGTTACCGACTAAAGTCGATAACCGCCCAGTTCTACCGATACTAAGCATGTCTAAGCAAACAAATCGTATCTACTAAGTGACAAGAAATCATCCAATGATCTCTAATCACAGCAAATAACCTAGGCTCAGTAGTAGAGATCAATATTTGTCTACAGGATATGCAACTACGGTTTAACTAATCCATTTTAACACAAATTAAGCAATGCATACATACAAATTGAAACAAAATATTAGAATTTAAAGTCTTGGGATTATCATGATCAAGCCGCTTGCCTTTGCTTTGTTTGAGATATTCGACTTGCTGCAGAGGATCACTCGATAATCAACGTCATCTAACGATAAAAGCGCCAAAGAAGAACGACAAATAAACACGAACGCATACAATAACCAAAAACAATAACACCAAGATAGAATATGAATTTAGGAACAACAAATTAGCATATTCGAGATTATTAAAATTAGATAGGATTTCTTCGATTGCTCTTTTGCCAAACTTACTTATTTTCCACGATAATCATACTGATTAAAATCAATCATCTTATATGTTTTCCTATTTAATGAGACTTTGATGGTGATTGTGTGCACATCTATTATCTGCAGCTCGGCTCTAGTTACCTACTTAACTATTCTAGCCTACCCTTCACTTAATTGTCACTTTAACCAATTGATTTGCCCATTAACTGTTATTGTCTTAGAACATAATCTGCAATTTATTATTTATAAACTACTAACCTCTTAATGTCCCTAATCTAACTACTACAATATGAGAGTTATTAACTTAACACCAAAATCTTCAATTTCTCGCTCAGGTAACCTACAATAAGGACATGCCTTACACTAAGAACTATTAGTTATATTCACTAAAATTATAATTTTCAGATTTACTACTTCAGATAGCTCAAGTGTTAAAAAGGTTAATAGATTCCACATCTTTCTAACTACTAGGCCAAGCAAGGTTATCACCTATGACAAATTTCATTAGCTTGATTCCCTTTTACATCCGAACTTCTAATAGAACTGAACTCTACAAGACAATTGGACAAAACTGAGAAACTTGAGTTTACCATTTAGACAACCTACAGCAGCAAATAATTTATGAACTGAAATGCTAAACTTCTTTACAAGTTCAATTCAAACCTCTTCTCTGCCAATGCATTTCACCAATACATGATTTTCAGTTCATTGACAAAAACAGTGAAACTAGCTTCAGGGATTAAACTCATTTCCAAAACTCATCTACCAATTTACTAACCCATTGGAAGTGACCAACATATATCCACTTAGTTGATTAGCGGTGAATGGCTTGGATTAAGAGGACGGGGCCACGGTCGGTGAGACAGAGGAAGGCACAAACGAAGAACGAAAAGGAGCTCGGGCTGAAATTTGGGGTGGCAAATCGCGGCGAGGAGTGGTGCGGAGGTGGTGGCGATGACAAAAATGGGTCGGCGGGCGTCAAGGAAGCCATGGGTGGTCGCGGGGTGGCGGAGAATACTTATGGCGGCGGCGGCGAACCGCGCGCGGCCGTGAGGGTGAAAAGGCGACGGCGTCGGGTGCGATTGGGAAAATATAGCGCGCGCACGAGCACTAGTGAAGCTCGGGAACCTACCAATGTTGTCGGGGAAGCCGAGATGGTGGAGTTGACTTGGCGGCGTGAGCATGCGCGCGCTGGTGCTTTACCGGCGGCGACACAGGTGAAAGACATCGCGAGTGAGTGATCGGAGAACGTCAAGGGATACTAGACGATGCTTACAGAGGAGGAATTGAGCTAGAGCTCATTGGAGGATGCGGCGGCGGTGGAGGCGGTTTAGGCGGGCCGAGGAAGAACAGTGCGCGCTCCTCCACGATGGATGAAACCAGAAATTTATTGAGGGGTTAGGTTCTGGGGAGGTGGGACACGTCGTGACGCGATTGGCGGTCATCGGAGTTCGCGGAGTGGCGGTGGGCTTGGAGGCGGCGGGCATGGTGAATGGCATTCGGTGCTTGGTGGAGAAGGATGGACCGAGGAGGAAGAAGAAAACCGAGAAGGGAGCTCTCGGCGGGCCTTGTAGGAGGAGGCGGAGGCTGCGAGGTGAGGCGCGTAGTCGGCGAGGTGACCGGCGAGCTGGCGCACATGCGGGGAGGCGGCGATGCGCTGGCGCGCGGGCGAGAGCGCTCGGCGAAGACGTGGAGAAGAGCTCCTGACGGGTGGGGCCCGAAAGTAAGTGAGAGGAGAATGACTCGGTGCGGCGGTTTCGGTCGGACCAGCCGGAAAAGTTTAGGTGCGGTCGGGGTTTGACTCGGGTCGGTCGGAGGAACAGTGCGGGCTCGGGTTAGGTTTTAATTTTGGACTTAGATTTGACCGAAAACAACTAAATTTGACCTAGCGGTTTGGAATAGAAATAAAATTCCAAAAATTCTGAAAATTTTGTGAGCATTCTAAGAATCATCTAAGACTTAGGAAAAATAATTTCAAACACTTTGTATTTTAAAATTTGTCAGAATTAATTTATTTTCAAAACTGCATTAGGGATTTGATTTGAATTTTGGTGAAGCGAAAATCACTTCTAAAAATTTGGTAAAAATAATGATAATTCAAGATAAATAATCTAGTATTTGATTAAATTATTTTTGTAAACTTTTATTCACACATTTTTCTGGATTTCAAATAGAAATGGAATTTTAAGTTTAAAAGTTTAAAATTTCAACACAAACTTTTAATAAAATCTTCAAAATTTTAAAATTGAGCACAAGATTTTGGAAACCATGAGCATGATCAAGAGATACAACCAAAAGTTTTTAAATTTTCATACTTTTATATATTTAAAATACAAATCCTAATTTTGGGGCTGTTACAGCCAGATCTGAACCTCAGGCAAAGAAGATGGTTGGAGTTGATCAAAGATTATGATATGGGCATTCAGTATCATCCGGGCAAGGCCAATGTCGTTGCAGATGCACTCAGTCGGAAGGTGTATTGCAATATGTTGATGCTCCAAGAGCAGCAGCCTACCCTCGTGGAGGAATTTCAGCGCCTCAATTTGGGTTTGATCGAGCACGGTTCTCTTGCTACCTTGGTTGTGCAACCAACCTTGGTGGACCAAATCAAGGCTGCACAACAGACAGATGTTGGTGTGAGCCAAATCAAGCAGAACATCAAGGATGGGGCAGCCAAGTGCTTTTCAGAGGATGAGCACGGAGTTGTATGGTTTGGGCAGCGTCTTGTGGTTCCGAAGGTCATGGAATTGCGGGATTTGATTCTCCGCGAAGCCCATGATTCTCCCTTGTCTATCCATCCCGGTGCTACCAAGATGTATGAGGACCTTCGTCAGAGATTCTGGTGGACCCGTATGAAGCGCGAGATTGCCAAGTTCGTTGCCGAGTGCGACGTGTGCTGTCGTGTGAAGGCCGAGCATCAGCGTCCAGCATGTCTCCTTTAGCCTTTGCTGGTGCTAGAGTGGAAGTGGGATTCCGTTGGTATGGACTTCATCACCGGTTTGCCTCGCTCGTCCAAGGGAAACGATGCTATTTGGGTTGTCATTGATAGGCTAACTAAAGTGGCACATTTCCTTCCTGTCAAGACTCAGCTCTGTGTGGGACCTCTAGCTGAACTCTATGTATCGAGGATTGTGATCTTGCATGGTGTGCCCAAGACGATTGTGTCTGATCGGGGAGCGTTGTTTACCTCTCGATTTTGGCATAGTCTGCAAGAGACCATGGGGACTCGTCTTACCTTCAGTACGACCTTTCATCCCCAGACGGATGGTCAGACGGAGAGAGTCAACCAAGTGTTGGAAGATATGCTCCGTGCTTGTGTCCTTTCCTATGGGAAGAAGTGGGAGAAGTGCCTACCATTTGCTGAGTTCTCCTACAACAACAGCTATCAGGCCAGTCTTGGGATGGCACCGTTTGAGGCCTTATATGGGAGGAGATGCAGAACCCCATTGAACTGGTCAGAGACTGATGAGAGGCAGTTCTTCGGCCCAGAGTTGATTAATGAGGCCGAAAGTCGGGTCCAGTTGATTCGTGAGCATTTGCGCGTGACCCAGTCCAGGCAGAAGAGCTATGCGGATCGCCGTCGCCGTGAGTTGAGCTTTGAGCCCAATGACTTTGTGTATCTCAAAGTCTCACCTTTGAAGGGCCATCAGCGTTTTGGCATCAAGGGCAAATTAGCTCCTCGATATGTTGGGCCTTATCGCATCATCGAGAGAGATGGAGCTGTTGCATACAGATTGGAGCTGCCAGCTACACTTGAGGGTGTGCATGATGTGTTCCATGTATCCCACCTTAAGAAGTGCCTCCGTGTCCCAACTGAGGAAACCCCGTTGGAGGTTCTCGATGTGCAAGAAGCTTTGACCTACCGCGAGCATCCTGTTCGCATTCTTGAGGAATCTGAACGGAGAACAAGGAACCGTGTCATCAAGTTCCTTAAAGTTTAGTGGTCAAACCATTCTGAAGATGAGGCAACTTGGGAGCGAGAAGATCGCCTTCGTGCAGATTATCCATCTTTCTTCTCCGAGTGAACGGAATCTCGGGTCGAGATTCTTGTAAGGGGGGGAGAGTTGTAACATCCCAAGTTTTAGACTTGTGTTTCAAATGTAAGAAAATGAGTAGAAATTAAAACTTTTTCTTACATCATGTATTTCCTGTGTGTACTAAACAATTATTGTACAAGAGCTATGGAGTTACATAGCCACAATTGTCTTTGATCCAAATCTTGATCCTTCAAAAACAATCTTGTCAAACCTTTTATTCATCTCGGGGAAATATTTTTCCTAAGTTCTTGGGTTGGTGTGTGACCCGTCATCGGCCTTCTCCAAGTTCCTCCGACCACCTTGGTCCCCTCTCTGCCTTAGGTGCCCTTTTCTTAGCTTGGTCTTTGCGTTTTCTAGTCGTCGTAGAGCCCGTTTAGTTTTCGTAGTTTTATCGTATTGCACTCCTTCCTCTCTCTCTCCGGCTCGCCGGCGTTCCAGGTCGTCGCCACCGTCGAGAGCACGTCCATTAGGTTCTTGGCGTTATTTAGAACTCAGCCATGTCCTTGGTTCTCGCCGGCGAGCTCCCCATCGCCGGCGGTGAGCTCATTTAGGCGCGCGGTGTTTTGTCGCGTCTTATTTGGACAGCTCCTGTAGCCAATGATTGGCTGTCGGAATCGCTGAGGCCTCTCGCTGTGAGTGGGCCTCCTCCTCCTGTTGTCGTACGGCAAAACCCCACCCAGACCTCCCCGCTCGACCTCCCAGAGAAGATCTGGCCGTTAAAGACCTCTCTGTGGTTAATCTTAGCCGTCGGACCTCTTCTCGCACATCCGCAAAGACCTCCCTCCTCAGGACCTCCCCCTAGTTTGATCTCAGCCATTAAGATCACCCCCAAGTTAGATCTGTACCGTAGAGGGTTTCTTTGTAAATTCTAAGTCCCAAGACCTCCTAGAGTAATCTCCGCCGTTAAAGACCACTCTGGATTAGCAATAGACTGTTAGATCTTTGCCTGCGAAAACCGTAAGTGCTAGGACCTCCCCGTGAGTCGATCCTAACCATCTAGGACCACCCCGGTTAAATCCTAGCCGTTTAGATCTTCCCCCGTGCGCAAAAGACCTCCCCTTGGTCATTTTGCAAAGACCACCCCTTAGACCACCCTCGGGGTCCTCCTTGTAAAAGACCACCCCTGGTCTTTTATAAAGAACACCTAGGACCTCCTCCTCGAATTAATCCTGACCGTAGACGACCTCCCCGTATTCATTCAGTTCATTTGGACCTCCCGAGAGCTCAAATTTTCAAACTCTTTTAAATGTTCCAAATTTCAAAAATGCATATCTTTATCATTATAGCTCCTTTCTGAATGAATCTAGTTGCAGTAGCTTTTCCATGAAATGAACTTCAATATGAGAATGAATTTGGGCACTGTTTTGTAGCAGAAAATGATATAACTGCATGAACTTGTTTAATATAAAATGGTTGTCTAGAAATTCATTGAAAATTTGTAAAATGCATAACTTATTCTCTGTAATTCCAAACTGAGTAAACTAAATTTTGTTAAAACCCACAAGGAATGTACTGTAGTGTAGAATAGGCCTCAATATGATCCTTGCCACTGAAATTAATGATCTACTAGTGTTAGAACTTAGAAAAATCATAACTAATTCATTATAACTCCAAATGATGTAAACTCAACTTTGCTGTTCTTAGAATGACCTTAGATACCTACCATAAAAATTTCAGATTCCAGATCATTCTAGAAATTTTTGCCATGAACAGTAATCGAAATTAATTTAATTAGGATTTTTCAGGCTCAGAGAAATTGTTTAGGGCATAACTTTTTCATGCTAAGTCCAAATGGAGTGATTCTTGTTTCTAAAATTGTCTAAAATCAACCTCTAGCTGATGTATAAATTTCATGGGATTTGGATGTTCTTTGCTGTTGAGTTCCTTTTGGTGTTCTTTGTTCTTATTGGTTTTATCGCCTTTTCGCGTTAGGTTCCGAAGAGTTTATTGAACCTGAGCACTCCCCTCTGCAGCAAGACCAATCCCAGCAAGGCAAGCAGTTTGATCATGTTAATCCCAGTATTTTAAGTATTTATGTTGATTACAAATTCTATGTATACATTGCTACTTTGTGTTAAACTATTGTCGTTACTTGACCTAGTAGATGCATTTCCTTAGACAAATGATTATTCTCTACTACCGTGAGCCTAGGTTATTGCTGTGATTAGAGCTCGTGGATGAGCTCTTGTCACTTAGTAGTTGCGAATTAATTGCTTAGCCATGCTTAGCTTCCGGTAGAAATGGGCGGTTATCGACTTATCGATAACCTTGATCACATAAAACTTATTATGATTTATGATTTCAGCCTTGTGCCATGTCTACTTATGAAAACTAAAACTGAAAACAAAATGATTTAGACTTGGGAACAATGTTATGATTGGTGTGCTTTTGGGTGTGACTGGAATGGTGCCCGAGTCAACAAGGACCGAACATTTTGTTACACTAAACCAAGCATTTTAGCGTGCTAACCACACTAGAGGGTATGGGACCTCTCTTGACTTAGTACTTTGGCGTGTATTGGCCGGTGCGCAGGAGTCGCGGGAGGATGGTCTTTGGGAGCATTGTAGTGTCCGAAAGGCTTCCCCCGTGATGGCTGGTTGTCTTTCGGCTTGCAATGTAAGCGTATAGGTTTCTATCCATACGAGCGGCTCGTAGTTAATGCACAAGATTGGAAACGTCTCGTAGGACTTAGCCGTGCCGGCATACCTTCGGAAGTGTGCTTTGTGGCCTAAAGGCGGTCTGAAGTGTGGGTACATTGGTACACCCCTGCAGGGTTAAAACTATTCGAATAGCCTCGTCCTAGGTTATGGACACGCTTGGCAAGGTCTTTCAAGAGTTAGACTACAACCTTTTTAATTAAAACTTGATGGGTGGTACGAATCGGGGATTCGTGCTATGTTGTGGTGGCTATTGGGATAGTCATGTCACATCCCAAATTTTGGGCTTGTGTTTCAAATGTAAGAAAATGAGTAGAAATTAAAACTTTTTCTTACATCATGCATTTCCTGTTGTGCCAATCAATTCTTGTTCAAGGAATTGTGGAATTACATTGTCACAAGTCTTGTTGATCCAAATCTTGCTATTCCAAAAACAATCTTGTCAAATCTTATGATCAGTTGCTATGCTTAATTGTTTTGTTGCAGAGGAAGAAGGTGAGTCTGAGGGGCCTCACTTTTGTGAGCTGTGTTGTGGTAGCTTGCGGGGCGACTAGCTTGGCGGCCCGGTCGGTTGCCTTGTGGGTGTATGGCTAACCGGTCTACTTTTGTTCTAGCCATCTTATGGCACCTTTTGCTTCTGCTGTCATTCTTGTTTATTGTTCTATTTGGCCGGTCGGCTCTCTTTTGTAATAACTTTAGTTTATGTATGTCGTTGTTGAACTTAGTGATGTATGTGTATGGAATTGATGTGTAATTTTGTGATGATGTACATATGCTGCAATTCTGGGAGGCATATGTCCATCGAGGCTTAGAATGTTTAATTAGTAATGCTAGAACCATTTGGAGGTTAAGTGTTACTAGTTAAATATGCCGGGTCCTCACAAGTCACTTCCAGGTGGTTACTTGTATTTATTATTAATTCGTTGTTATATTCAACATCAAAACAGATTTGCAAACTTGCTTTCAAATGTATTACATTATTGGAAATAAAGTTGGCTTTGTGCAAAATGAGACATACAACCTCCACTTAAATAAGCCTGCATGTAGCATATGAACAGGTCTGCTATTCCACACGTCAGTCTTGCGAGTACCTTAGTGTACTCAGTTGTCTTGCTTAAATATATTTGTTGCAGAGGAAGAAGGTGAGCTCGATGGGCCTCACTTTTGTGAGCTGTGTTGTGGTAGCTTGCGGGGCGACTAACTTGGCGGCCCGGTCGGTTGCCTAGTGGGTTGTGTAGCTAACCGGTCGACTTTTGTTCTAGCCATCTCATGGCACCTTTTGCTTCCGCTGTCATTCTAGTATGTTGTGTCATTTGGCCAGTCGGCTCTTTTGTAATAACTTACTTTATCTATGTCCTTTACTAGACTTGTTAATGTATGTTGTATGGAAATGAAGTGTAATTTTGTGATGATGTGCATGTGCTGCAATTCTGGGAAGGATATGTCCATCGAGGCTTAGAATGTTTAATTAGTAATGCTAGAACCATTTGGAGGTTAAGTGTTACTAGTTAAATATTTCGGGTCCTCACACTGAGGTTATTGCGAACCTCTGAGTGCAACTCCGGGTGATCGGGGTGGACGGAAACGGCTAGCGGCGAACTCGGAGTGGCGGAGAGGTTCGTCTTTTGTCGGACGGAGGTTCCGGTGAGGTTTAGGGGACGGCGAGGGCGCCGGGAGGTAGAGGGGTGACAGTGAACCCGGTGGTGCAGACCACGAGGGTAGGGAGATGTCGACGACGGCGCAAAACGGAGACAAAGGTCGACGGCGAAAAACCCTAAAACTCCGATTGCGGCGGCGCTAGGGCTCAAGTTGTGTATTAGGTTGAGGGGTTCTGGTGCGGACGTCAATGCGATCCCAAGGGTGCCTTTTATAGGATCCGGGGGGCTGGGAAGGCGTGCGGCGACGGAACCCTAAAAAGAGAGGGCCTCGTGAGAAAACAGAGATTGAAACGGAATCGGGATAAGATATTTAGCCCAAAAGATGCGGAGAAGATAGAGATTGAGTTTGGTAAGGAAATCTAGAAGGTTTTGGTTAGGAAAATCCCGTTGTCGTACGAGGCTTGGAGGTCTTTAACGGCGGAGCTACGAAGGCCTGACGCGTGGGGCCCACACGTCAGCGAAAGCCCACGCACGCACACGATCGGACCAAGAGAGTTAACCATCCGGATCTGATCGAACGGCTCACAATCAAGGGGACGTTCGTGTCCCCGAACGATCACGCTGCATCTGATCGTTCAACCTTGATCGAATGGCTCAAAAACGCTGGTGACGTTCAGGCCGCCCGAAAGTCACAACGCCATCGGACCGTTCAAAGAGAATCAGACGATTGAGGTTTAACGCACTCGCGCGAGGAGAGAGGAAGGGAGGCTGACACGCGGGGACCACCTATTAGAGGGAGGTGGGCTCGCGCGCGCGGGTGTGGGCTGAACAGAGCTAGGCCAGAGGAGGATTTGGGCTGGGTTTCGGTCCAAGAGCTTTTCTGAGATTTTAATTAGTTTTTCTATTTTGTAAAATACCAGAAATCCAAATAAGCAATAGAAAATAACAAATGAACTCAGAAAAAATTCTAGAAAAATCTAGAAAATATATCTGAGCACATAGAACCCAAATAAAATAGTTTTGGCTATTGTTCATGTTGGGATTATTCACATTAAATGTTTTTTATTGTAAAGTCCAATATTAAGCTTTTGAATTAAATTCAAATAAAACCAAATGGTGACTTTTTTCCCCTACTAACTATTCAAAAGGTTTTTAAACTCAGAAAATTGGGATGTTACACCTCAGCCCTTGCGCCGCCACCCACGTCAATGGCCCCTTTCCCCCTCCTCCCCGGCTATAAAGCCCTCATCCCCCTTCCATTCGGCTCTTCCCCCTATTCTCCCCCTACCCCCCCCGCGTTCAGCTCTTCCCCCATTCCCCCTTCTACCCGAAAGCAAAGAACCGAGTAGAGAAGTTGAAGGGGACTCACCTCCAGTAGTCGCCGCCGCCTCCCTTAGCCATGCCATCGCCTCCCCGTGTCGCCGCTCACCACCGCCGTCACGTGCCCCCGAGCCCCCTTCTTCTTCACCGTGCGTCGATGCCCCTCCATCTCCCCACCTCTCGCAAATGACGAGCGTGCCGAGAGCCCCCTCTCTTCTTTTCTTTAGGCTGCTGCGCCGTGGACCGTGGGCCATGTGCGCCCAGTTTCAGCCCAAATGGCTGGGCTGAGCCGGAACGCTAAGCCATGGGCTGCCAGCATTTCTATTTTCTTTTATTTTCTGATTTAATTCAAATGTAAATCTTCCAAAATTCATTTCTCCCTCTTTATAACTCCAAAAATTATGAAACTTGTTTCTAAAAAATTTGTAAATTCAAGACCTTGCTAATGGCACTGGTTTTTTTTTATTTGGAGTTCATTTAGTATTTCTTGTGTATGTATTGGTTCTCTTTGCCTGTTTATTCTTTTTTGATACTTTCGTCTACGTAGAATTCGAAGAAGCCGAAGGTCTCCAACTTGATCAAGCACAAGATTGTCAAGACTCTCTTACCTATAATCCAGGCAAGTCGATACTTTGATCATATTGAGCCTACATTTTATGCAAATTATATTCCTTTAAATTACCAAAATTGCATGCTCTAATTCATTATAAAAAAGTATATTAAATCTTAAGGTAGTTAAATACCCATTTGATGATTAATTAATTATTATGTCATTCTTGACAGTTGAATCCCTTAATCCTTATCACCCTAGTAACTATATGGTAATTACTAGTTATAGTTCGTACTTAAGCGACATGCTAGTCTTGCTTAAGTACCGGGACATTAAATGTCCTAATCATCATCTTTTAAAAATGAAAGTGGTCTTGGGCAATCATTGTGGGTAAATGACTGAGATGGTTGAGTTAATATATTTTTGCTCCTCAAAAACCCTAAATAGCTTGCTGTTACTATCTGGGCAGATGGTAAGGTAGATGGTATGTTCATAGGTGCTAATGCAACCAAAAGAATGTTGGTATGTAGAATGAACCACCCAGATAACCCTAAGGAATTTAATCTTGTCATGACCTCCCGTGCAAAACAAGTACAATCACCAGTCTATAAAGTACAACCTGGCTTAGTAAAGTTGTCAAACCCTAAAAATCATCTCACTAGAGGGGCATGAGAAAGTGCAAACATGGGATATGTTCCGGTCAAGCCCCTCTCGGGATGTACTAAGAAGATCTCCCAGGGGCTCTTAGGGAGGTCCGACAGGACCACCCAGAGGTTTGGAAGGTCTTCTAAGAACACCATAAGAGGAGGTCCTCCAGGACCTCCTAAGAGATCTGTAAGAACTCCCAGAGGTCTCGTCTCTGTGCACTAAGTTAGTCCCAAAAACCGAAGCAAACTCGTACAGATCAACTTAGGTGAAATCACAACGACACAGTCCAACATTTAGAACAACAGATAAAGTAAAACTCATCATAGACAAGGGCCTTATGACCAAGGTTGTTTACAGGGATTACCAACGAGGGCTTACAAAAGCCGACAACAGAACCACACAGCGGAACCACCAAAAGCGCGTGAACTCATCTGACAAGCCCACAGGCTGTCGAGTGGAGGACGTCTCCCAGAAGGTCGGGTCATCGAAGAACTCCTCCTAGAAGAGGTCTAAGCCACCTTGACCAGGATCATCTTCGGCCACTGCTCAAACAGAGGGTTTAAAGCCATGAGTATATTGAATGTACTCAACAAATCGTAGGGAACAAGTATGCAATTATTATTCATGCATTAGCATTGACAATGGAGAGTTGCAGGGTTAGTTTGCAGAAAGCAATATTTGATAGGAAATAACATAGATAGATTGCAAGCTCAAGTAAAAAAAAACAATAATACATAAGTACATTTGATTTAGAAGGAGGTCGTGAGTACCAACTCACTCCCAAGACCACTCGTGGGAGGTCTGGGCGCACCCACGTCCAAGACCACCCCCACGACCACCCTGGAGCACCAACTCCAGAGCTCCCAAAGACCACCTTAAGGCCCTAAGACCTCCGTGAGCAACAAATTTGGAGCACCGTGGACCACCCTAGGGTGCACAAGACCTCTTTTTGGAAAGCTACCCCTTGCGCAAATCACCAGACAATGTCCATGACCAAGGACTTGGCTATTCGAATAGATTTTTACACTCTGCAGAGGTATACAACTGTACCCACAATTCACGACCTCTCTAGCGGGGCGGGTTCCCATCGAAACCCTTTCTTATTTCCAAAGATGAGCAGTCTAGAGAGCACAACAAGGCCTTTACAAAGCTTTGAACTGAGTCGGAGCTGCCCGCTAAGGTTTCGCTCCTAACGGGCCTCACACCCGCCAGATTCGTGCCCCCTCTTGCGCCAGCAAATTAGCACGCTCCACCACAACAGAACCAAGTCAACTCATTGCTAATTGTTTAGCCCAAACCATCGCCATAAAATGGTCTTGTGGTTGCACGGTAATACTCGGATCAAAGGAACACAAAGTTAAGTCCTTAAACCACCCAGGGAAGATGTGAGGACCCCCGGTTATTGGAAATGTTACTAATTAAATTCATACTGTAGCACAATTATTAATGAAGGAACAGTGCTGCCCCTTTATTAATACCAGGCTAAAGATATAAATTTAACGATGACAAATCCAAGAAACAGATTCGGATATATATGATTCTCAATGGTTCCCAGGATCAATGACCATTGCATATATATCCTTCATCAACATTGCATCAAACACATACAAGTCATACATTGATATAATTAAACATAAGGTTACATCATTCTGTTGATACTACAATATTAAGTGACTTGGTCACTTTAACAGTATACAGCGGAAGCAAAATAAACGGAAAATATCCACCAATGGCCCCATCCACCCGCAGGCAATTGCGTGGAGGAAAGAAGTAGCGTTACTCGTTAGCGTCACCCTGATCGGCGCTAACGGGTACTTCATACTGAAAAACCGTCCTCACCGCAACAATAGGTGGTAGCACCTTGAGTACGGAAGGTACTCAAGAAGTCTTACTCAAACTAGTAAAATAAAGTGGTGATTAGAGCCTAACCAAAGGAGTAGAGTTTTTACATGCATAAGGTTACAACAGGAAGGTATAAAGGTTCAAATTTGCATAAAGCGATACATCTTAACCTACAAAGGCTAAATTTTGATAAAGCGATTTAATAAATCAAAGTTTGCTTAAAACAGTAAGTAAATGGCTTAAAGGTAAACAGTACAGTGCATGATTCCCTCATGCCAGCCGAAAATAAACCAAAACCAGATTTTTGAACATCAAAGCTTCTATACAAATGACATCAATTCAAGTTATCGTCCATGACCGTGGACACGGCTATTCGAACAGTTTATACCTGCAGGGGTGTACATCTTACCCACATGACTTAGTTAGCCGTTGCCTTCGGATGCCTCCGAATGATGACACACTTCCTTTGGTATGCCGACCGGGGAAACTAAGATTTGGTATTTTTCAACAAGTTAACACTATTGAGTTGGACCCCCATGTGTGAACTAATCCCATAGTGTAGGCTACACCACCTACTAACCACGGGGCACACATGTTGTGTCAGTAATGCCGATCCAAACAATTTAAAAACGAATTGGGCTCACCACCCATAATAGAATGCTATCGGCACCATTAAGGTATCGTATATGCGACGAGGCACATATACGCCCTCACCCTCCTAAGAACATCGACATCGACATACAAAGCTCACATGGCATAAGACACGGTCCTCGGACCTAAGCATCTATGCCATGCAAGGCCAATACACATATCCTTACTCTCTGTTTCCAACTCAATAGTCTCAACATTTTACTTAACCAAACAGCGCCCATACACTTGCATGTGGAAGTACGTGGGGACTTGAATTGAATAATCGAGTTCGGTCCTTAATTAACCCTGACAAGTCCACCACAAAACCCAATCTCGTGCGAAAGCACCATCACTAGCTTCTTCTTGTCGAGATCAATTTAAATTTCAAATATAAGACTGATTTAAAGGAACTGGACAAAGAGTTTGAAAATGACAACAGATTCGATTGTGATTCCCATGTTTGACAAGATATGCTTGTCAAACTCTAAAATCTCTAGATCGCATATCTAAGCCAAATCGAGAATAGACCATATATTATACAAGACTACACTAGAGTTGAGTGTATGGTCATAATCAAGGTAATCCACCATGTCGTCATAGCTAGCTATTACAAGTCATATTTTGTATTTTCAAACAAATAGCATGCTCGGATATCACTGGATTTGTAAAGACTATTGTACAAAATCTGGGTTCAATATGGTGCAAAGAGGATGCTTGCCTTGGTAATAATAGACTTCATTGCGTGCTCAGTTGCTCGAGAAAAGATTCGATGGCTTCAACAGAACTGCATTCTAAAGAAACAATAAGATCCAATAAATACCAAAACTGACAATAAGTCCAACATGGAAGAAATATGCATGATCAATCTAGAAATGCATGATTACAGTATGCTTAAGCCATAACTACCCATAATAATGATAGGATCCCATTATATAGCTCACTGTTTTCAAAAGACAGAAATTAGAGTTTATTGCAAAGTTCCAGTTTTCAGATTTGAAAAGAGCTGAAAACAGGACAGATTGCAATTTTTGGAAAAAGAGGTATAGATCATGCAAAAGTTCATAAATGAATCTTAGCATGATCTTTTAGGGTAATTAATATCCCAAACCAACTTTAGTCTAACCCTAACTAGTTAGATTACAAAAGCTAAAGCAAAAACCTATTTTGTCGGTTGAGTAGACAAAAGATCGAAGACAGATTTCAGCTAAGAGTCAAAATAGATGACGACTGAATTGAAAGATCAACTTGTCATGTCGCTAGGGTTTAGTCAAAACCTAAATAAGATGATAAGTTGACAGGAAGAACCCTAGGTCTTGAAAATGACATGAAAACCGAAAAGGTATAATATCAACTTTTCAGTTTAAAGCCAGTTGAAGCTACTGATGCTTAAAAGAAGGATTCACAGCAGCTTTTAAGGTTCTTAGGATGCTCAAGATGTCGAAACTAGGGTTTTTGGCTTACCAGTATGGAAAGATACCAAGAACCCTGAAAATTTGAGGTTGATCGACAGAGAGATCAAATCTGATTTAACCTGCAAAGGATACCAAATCTTTAATGCAGGGTAACATCAGTGCTTAAGGATAGATAAGCAAATGATAGGAGCAAAATCCCACGGGCTGCAAGGAAGAAAATGAGCTCCAGTGGTCAACAATGGCTGCAGCTCCAAAAGCTAGGGTTTATATATGTGGGAGTTTAGCTACAGGGCAAGAAGGAAAGATCTAGAGTTGATGAGGTGTCCATTTAGCTAAGCATCCAAAAATTAGGGTATAATCTTTGGATAAATCCTCTCCTCTGCTCACAAAAATGGCTGCGCGCAGAGATAAGGAAGAAGAGAGGCAAAATATGACATGTGGGTCCCGCTGGCAGTCACAGCCGCGCGCGCCTCACACACGATCAAAAGAATATCAGCCGTTCGATTGGGAATGGGTGGCTGTGATAAATAGAGGGATTAAATGATTTGAATCGGTACCAATTAATATGGACCGCACGATCTAGATCTACTGACCAGGATTAAAACGGAGTTCAAAGGAATCTTGAGATCCCCTTTTAAATCTGGACGTTAGATTGAAATCCAACGCTCAGCTAAAAGAATACACGTCACCTCCTATAGATGCAATGGCGCAACACCGTTGGATTTGATTCCTACGGTCGAGATTGAAAATTGAACCGGATGGTCCGATTGCATACACCGCTCTGGGCCACCCGATCGAAATCCAACGCTCCACCGATTTTGGGCTTTAAAGGCCCACGGTCAAAAAGGTGTGCCGTAGGATTGAAATCCAAAGACTCACATTAACGCGCGCCTCGGGTTTCAAATAGAAATAAGCGATACCGCTGGATCAAGAATGGACGGCCACGATTGTGCGGGGATCCGGAGTCGTCCGAATGCATACACAAATCTGGGCCACACGATGAAGATCCAATGGTCCAGAGGAGTGCGAGCTTTATAACACGAGGGAAAAAGGGAAAAGCCGTAGGATTTGAATCTAACGGCTGAGATAAAAGCGCGCCTTTAGGTTTAAAACGAAAAGGGCGTCACGGTTGGATTAGAAACGAACGGTGGTGATTGAATAGGGATCCGGAGTTGTCCGGTTGCATACACTGATCACGCTCGTTGGATTAAGATCCAACGGCAGAGATTTAAGTGGACACGTGGGCAAACGCGGCGTTATTGCCGCCTGCTTCGATGGAAGATCGACGGCTCATGTCGATCGTGGAGTTCGGCTCGCGCTCGAACGTGACCGAGCCGCACAAATTTGATTGGGTTGGACCGAGACACATGAGGTCGGGTCGCTCTGATGCAAGGGTCGGTTTGGACCGGTTGGGTTGACCAAACCTTATTCATATATTTAAAAGGTTTGACTGGACTTTAAAAATAGCAAATAAATTTATAAAATCATGAAATTTTTATCGTAAGCTACTGGGATGATATATTTCCCGATAAATTTCATAAACCACATTTTCACTTTATAAAATACATAAATATCTATTTCAGCCGAAAATGTTTATTTAAAGACCATAAATTTTCTTTAAGTCCAAATAATTTCTAAAATGCAACGAAAATATTTTTAGCCAAGATAATTTATCTAGGCTTTAATAAAAATACTTCCCAGTCATAATACAAGTGTTACCTTGTATTCCTTTAAATATTCTAAGTAGGTTTTTGGACTTTGGCAAAAAGGAAGGTTTTATTTGGTAACAGCAACTCCCAACTGAGATTAAGAACAGTAATGATATGAACAGTAGTCTATTACTGTTCATAATACAGATTATTACTGTTGATAAGATTGGGGCTGTTACAAACCTACCCCCCTTAAGAAAAATCTCGTCCCCGAGATTTGGAACAAGTTGGAGATCAAGAAGGAGTGAAATGGAAATGAATTATGAGGAAACTCAACATCTGTTGGTTTGGTTTCCTTCAAGGATAACAAAGAAGATTCTTACATAACAACATAGTGTTATTATTACATCTTTGTTTACATAGCTTTGTTGAAACTTTCCTTTCTTGATTCAAAGAAAAGTTCTAAACAACAAAAAGATGGGGGTGCTCAATCTGCATCAGATCTTCGCGCTCCCAAGTGGCTTCATCCTCGGAATGATTAGCCCATTGAATTTTCAAGAACCTGACAGTACGATTTCTTGTCCTGCGTTCCATTGTGTCGAGGATACGTACTGGTTGCTCTTGATATGAAAGATCAGGTTGGAGATTAAGATGCTCATAAGCAGTTGCCTCAATAGGAACACGAAGGCACTTCTTTAATTGAGACACATGAAAAGTATCATGTACTGCTGAGAGTGATTCAGGTAATTCCAATTGGTAAGCTACAGCTCCTCGCTTGGCAATGATTCGGAAGGGTCCGATATAGCGAGGTGCGAGCTTTCCTTTTACCTGAAAACGATGAGTACCCTTCACGGGTGACACTTTAAGATAGACATGGTCATCCACCTCAAAGCTCAACTCCCGACGGCGATGATCAGCATAGCTCTTCTGACGAGACTGTGCAGTTTTCAAACAATCTCGAATCAGTCGAACTTGCTCTTCTGCTTCCTTTACTAAGTCTGGACCATAGAATGATCTTTCACCAGACTCAGACCAATTCAATGGAGTCCTACAAGCTCTCCCATACAAGGCTCAAAAGGTGACATTTGAATACTTGCTTGGTAGCTATTATTGTAGGAAAATTCCACATATGGCAAAGATTTCTCCAGTCCTTGCCATAAGATAGCACATAGGCTCAAGAAGATCTTCCATTACTTGGTTCACTCTTTCGCTTGACCACTTGGTTTGAGGATGGTAAGCAGTACTGAAAGAGAGTTCAGTCCCCATAGCCTGATGAAGGCTATTCCAAAAATGGGAAGTAAACTGAGGACCACGGTCAGAAACAATGACTTTAGGAACACCATGAAGACAAACAATTCTAGCAATATAAAGCTCTGCTAATTGCTTGCCATTGAAATCGGTCCTGACCGGAATAAAATGAGCCACTTTAGTTAAACGATCAATGATCACCCAAATGGCATCGTGATCCTTGGAAGTTTTGGGAAGACCAAGAACAAAATCCATACCGATCTCTTCCCACTTCCATCGTGGAATAGGCAAAGGTGAAGGGTACCACTGGCTTTAGATGTTCAGCTTTAACCCTTTGGCAAATATCACATTCAGCAACATACTGAGCAATTTGCCTCTTCATTTGGCTCCACCAAAATATTTTCTTCAAATCCTGGTACATTTTGGTACTCCCAGGATGCAAAGAAAACTTGGAATTATGAGCTTCTCTAAGAATTAGACTCTTCAATTCAGAATCAGCAGGTACTACCAAACGATGGCGATATCGAATTATACCGCGATCATCTTCGTAAAATTCGTTGGCTTTACCGCTTGCATGTTTTCCGATTTCGCTACCTCGGCATCGGTTTTACGGGCCTCCGAGTCTGGGATTCTAAGGTCGGCTCCACATGTAATGCAATGAGAATCCTTTTCCACAAATTCAAGACTTAGGCGCGAAAATCAGCACACGTGTCTCTTTCGGCATGTAAAGAGGATATGTAGTTGCATTGTGACTTTCGCAAAGCGTCGCCACAACATTGGCTTTACCAGATGATAATGAATACCCATATCGTAGTCCTTGATCGCCTCAAGCCATCTTCGTTGTCTCATATTCAAATCGATTGAGTGAATATGTACTTGTGCTTTATGATCGGTGTAGATCTCACAACGATTACCTAGAAGGTAATGCCGCCAAATCTTCAATGCATGGACCACGGCAACCAATTCCAAATCATGAGTAGAATAATTAACTTCATGAGGGCAGCTCGCCGGATGCATATGCCACAACTTGGCCTTCTTGCATAAGCACACAACCAAGTCCATGGCGAGATGCATCGCAATAAATGTCGAAGCTCTTAAGAACATCCGGAAGAATAAGAACTGGAGCTTTGGTCAAGAGAGTTCTCAAAAGTCGAAAACTCTCTTCACACTTGGCTGACCATTCAAATTTCTTCCCTTTCTGCAAGAGCTGAGTCAAAGGTCTAGCAATCTTGGAGAAATTTTCAATGAACCTCCGGTAATAACCCGCAAGTCCAAGAAAACTCCGAATCTCTGGGACACTCTTGGGAGGCTTCCAATTTAGCACATCTTGTACCTTGCTTGGATCGACAGCGATACCTCCTTCAGATAACACGTGCCCCAGAAAGGCAACTTCTCTGAGCCAGAAAGCACACTTGCTAAACTTGGCATACAATTGATGCCGACGAAGTGTTTCCAGCACAAGTCGCAAATGTTGTTCATGATCCTTATCAGACTTGGAATAAATAAGGATGTCGTCAATAAACACGACAACAAACTTATCCAAGAATTCCATGAACACTGAATTCATAAGGTTCATGAAATATGCTGGAGCATTGGTCAAACCAAAGGACATAACCGTATACTCGTATAAACCATAACGAGTAGAGAAAGCTGTCTTAGGAATGTCCTCAGCTCTAACCTTGATTTGATGATAGCCCGACCGCAAATCAATCTTTGAAAAGACGCGGGCACCAACCAACCGATCAAAAGATCATCAATTCGAGGTAGAGGATATTTATTCTTGATAGTGACCTCATTTAACGGACGGTAATCCACACACATCCGTAAAGTATTGTCTTTCTTCTTGACAAAGATTGCCGGGCATCCCCAAGGTGAGGAACTCGGTCGAATGAAACCCTTGTCAAGCAATTCTCCGAGTTGCTTCTTCAATTCCACCACTCGTTGACAGCATTCGATACGGACTCCTGGATATCGGAGCAGTTCCAGGAACGAGTTCAATAACAAACTCCACTTCCCGATCTGGTGGTAAACCGGGAAGGTCTTCAGGAAAGACATCAACATACTCACAGACAATTGGTACTGATTCCAAAGAAGGAGTGGTATCAACTTGGTGAGCACAAAGATGAGAGCCAATTGTTTTGGAATGGTAAACAACTTGAATGCCGTCTGCATTGGTCATAGAAATAGACCGTTGGGAACAATTGATTTGACCCTGGTTCTTGGACAGCCAATCCATACCCAAAATGACGTCCAATCCTTTAGAGTCAATGACAATTAGATTTGCTAAAAACTTCACCCCAAGGATTGCTATGTTGACCCCACAACAAATCTGATCGGTTTTAAAGACCGACCCAGGTGATTGAATAATAAAAGGTGGTTGGAGGGTATGCATATCTAACTGGTGTTGGACAGCAAAATGATTGCTAATAAAAGAATGAGATGCTCCAGAGTCAAATAAAACAGTAGCTGGACTGAAATTAACTAGGAGCATACCCATAACAACTTCAGGTGTATCGGCCGCCTCTTCAGCAGTGATTTGGTTCACATGCCCCGGTGAGCCGATCAACTTTAATAGGTGGCCTCTGCGAAGGGGCTGGTCGTACAGGCACTGGATATGGTCGAACAGGAGGCAATCCTTGCTGCTTTGCCACACACTTGTTGGCATAATGCCCCGGACGACCACAATGATAACAAATAACCCCTGGGTTAACGTTGTTAACAGGGCGGGCTGATTTCCACTTGGTCCCGATCGACCGTGGGAGGAGATGGACGAGGGGCAAATACCGCCGCCTTGGTGAAAATGGAGCTGGTGCTCGTGGTGGCCTAGACAACCACATACGAGGCCTCGGTGAGTCGCTACTAGGAACAAATCGAGAAGTCCGCGCCGCCATGTGACTCATCCAATGCCTTGCTCTTGCTCTCGCCACAATTGCTTTGTTGACCAAATGAGAGAAGTTCCGAAGTCATGCAAAGCTACTGACCATCTGCAGCTTCTTCGATAGCCCATTCAAGAACCGGTTTCGACGACGTGGTCACCGAAACATCATCGAGCATATCCGCCGAAGTTGAACTCATGCGATATTCGACCACCGATTTTCGCCCTTGCTTGAGCGAGAAACTCTTGTCGTTTGATCGCCATGACCCTTCAGAATGTGAGCTTGCGAAAGGCTTCTACGAACTCATCCCAAGTAGGTACATGTCCAGCAGTGAATGGCAAGAAGATTATCCCACCATATGTTGGCCGCCCATCGAGTGATAATCGCAAAGAGAACCTTTTCCTTTCGGAGCATTGAGTAATCGAAGCTTCTTCTCAATGGTTCGCCAATCCTCGCCTTCCATAGGGTCCCGAGAATCGAGAACGCCGCGGTTAGTCCGCCGAAAGTCGCAAGACCGCCTCGCACATGGTGGCCTCTGCTCATCGGCGATGCAACAGGAGTAGAAGTATTGCGCGCAATCTGTTCCAAGATGCGCGTCTGATCCATCCGGTTGCGCTCAATTTGCATGAGCACATCGGCCATAGAAGGTGGTGGAGGAAGCTCCTCTTCACGAGGACCACCTTGCGGACCCCGAGAATGGAAGGTTCATCGGCCCTCCACGAGAATGGGGAACCAAGATGAAATACTCTTCCTTGTTGCGCTTGCGCACGAGTAGTAGGTCCTGTCATCCTGTTACCACAACATGGTTAACAACACAACAAGGACATACTCGGCAAACACAAACAAGTTTACAATTAGAAAGGAAGCAAATCCTGTACATATAATGCATCATGTTATGTTATGCATTCAAGTTAACACCAAACCAGAAACTTCATATATATATACAACAAAATTTCGGTTCCAGTCTTACATTATAGTCGGCCATAATGTCAGATTACAAACCGAAAGTTAAACTTTCATACTCAGACAAAATATCGCTGCCCTATTACATACAATTTATTTAAGGGCAACTACTAGACTAAAAGACACTCAACCACGGGATTCATCGTCGAGGTGCTAGCGTAAAGATCCCGATTAAAGTTCACCGAAACTCATTCGTAAGGTGAGCTCCGGGAACTCGTGTCAACCGGATCCAAAGGACTAATGAGGCGCCTCGAGAACCCAACAATGGCCGATGACCTCCGGGGGCATCGCAGAGTGCGAGGAAACCTGCAGATCATCCGGCTTGGCGCACTTGTCCATAAACAGTGCGCACCCGCCACTTCGGAAGGCGGTAAAGAGGTGGTGCAGCGGCGGGGAGGTCTCGTTGTCACCATAAAGCACGCTTGCGAGGAACGCGTTCATGTTGAATCCAAGAAGCGGTACTCCTGGCCTCATTAAGGCGATGCCTAGTTTCCCATAGCTCCCTCACGAGACAAATGATGGACTTGGTCCATGATACGGACCATCCTCGCTAACTGCCGCACTTTGAGGTCTTCACCAAACCGTATCTCAAATGAACGTGCTCACTTGGAGGTAGGACCTTGATTCGGAAGTGGTCATAGGGTGGTTGAGACAATTCCACAAATCATGACGAAGAAGACTCATCATCCTACTTGCCGCTTCCTGAACCGCCATCGCCTCGAGGTGGCAAGCGCTGGACACGATGAGGACACCGCCGGCTACATGCCTAGCGATGACGTTGATGAAGGCGCGGTATTCCTCCATCCCCGGTCCTCGATCCCGTCGATAAATGGCATACTCCGGTGGTAGGTGAAATTGGGCGCCACATCATATCCCGCAGAAAGCCGAAACCCATCAACATCCTCGGCTCTAGTCTCCTTGACCAAGTACCAACCGCTCATCTATAAGCAAAGAGGCAAGATAAGAAACAATTCACTTTTAATATAAACCAACGAAAGTTGGACAAGAAGTGACATTAAGAAAGATAAGGAATAAAAGATGCCATGCTCCAGTTTCAAAATACTTTCTCGTTCAAAATAATTTTATCGAGGACTCTCTAATAACTTCGCCATGCTACTTCTAACCTACAGCAACGTATGCTCGATACCAACGCTGTGAGGACCCCTGTTATTGGAAATGTTACTAATTAAATTCATCTCAGAGCACAATTATTAATGAAGGAACAAGTGCTGCCTTTATTAATACCAGGCTAAAGATATAAATTTAACCAGTGACAAATCCAGTAAACAGGATTCCCGGATATATATGATTCTCAATGGTTCCCAGGATCAATGACCATTGCATATATATCCTTCATCAACATTGCATCAAACACATACAAGTCATACATTGATATAATTAAACATAAGGTTACATCATTCTGTTGATACTACAATATTAAGTGACTTGGTCACTTTAACAGTATACAGCGGAAGCAAAATAAACGGAAAATATCCACCAATGGCCCCATCCACCCGCAGGCAATTGCGTGGAGGAAAGAAGTAGCGTTACTCGTTAGCGTCACCCTGATCGGCGCTAACGGGTACTTCATACAGAAAACCGTCCTCACCTGCAACAATAGGTGGTAGCACCTTGAGTACGGAAGGTACTCAGCAAGTCTTACTCAAACTAGTAAAATAAAGTGGTGATTAGAGCCTAACCAAAGGAGTAGAGTTTTTACATGCATAAGGTTACAACAGGAAGGTATAAAGGTTCAAATTTGCATAAAGCGATACATCTTAACCTACAAAGGCTAAATTTTGATAAAGCGATTTAATAAATCAAAGTTTGCTTAAAACAGAAGTAAATGGCTTAAAGGTAACGATGCGATGCATGATTCCCTCATGCCAAAAAAATAAACCAAAACCAGATTTTTGAACATCAAAGCTTCTATACAAATGACATCAATTCAAGTTATCGTCCATGACCGTGGACACGGCTATTCGAATGCTTTATACCTGCAGGTGTACATCTTTACCCACATGACTTAGTTAGCCCGTTGCCTTCGGATGCCTCCGAATGATGACACACTTCCTTTGGTATGCCGACCGGGGAAACTAAGATTTGGTATTTTTCAACAAGTTAACACTATTGAGTTGGACCCCCATGTGTGAACTAATCCCATAGTGTAGGCTACACCACCTACTAACCACAGGGCACACATGTTGTGTCAGTAATGCCGATCCAAACAATTTAAAAACGAATTGGGCTCACCACCCATAATAGAATGCTATCGGCACCATTAAGGTATCGTATATGCGACGAGGCACATATACGCCTCACCCTCCTAAGAACATCCGACATCGACATACAAAGCTCACATGGCATAAGACACGTCCTCGGACCTAAGCATCTATGCCATGCAAGGCCAATACACATATCCTTACTCTCTGTTTCCAACTCAATAGTCTCAACATTTTACTTAACCAAACAGCGCCCATACATCGCATGTGGAAGTACGTGGGGACTTGAATTGAATAATCGAGTTCGGTCCTTAATTAACCCGACAAGTCCACCACAAAACCCAATCTCGTGCACGAAAGCACCATCACTAGCTTCTTCTTGTCCGATCAATTTAAATTTCAAATATAAGACTGATTTAAAGGAACTGGACAAAGAGTTTGAAAATGACAACATTCATTTAGATTCCCATGTTTGACAAGATATGCTTGTCAAACTCTAAAATCTCTAGATCGCATATCTAAGCCAAATCGAGAATAGACCATATATTATACAAGACTACACTAGAGTTGAGTGTATGGTCATAATCAAGGTAATCCACCATGTCGTCATAGCTAGCTATTACAAGTCATATTTTGTATTTTCAAACAAATAGCATGCTCAGATATCACTGGATTTGTAAAGACTATTGTACAAAATCTGGGTTCAATATGGTGCAAAGAGGATGCTTGCCTTGGTAATAATAGACTTCACATGTGCCTGCAGTTGCTCGTAAAAGATTCGATGGCTTCAACGAACCGATTCTAAAGAAACAATAAGATCCAATAAATACCAAACCGACAATAAGTCCAACATGGAAGAAATATGCATGATCAATCTAGAAATGCATGATTACAGATGCTTAAGCCATAACTACCCATAATAATGATAGGATCCCATTATATAGCTCACTGCTTTCAAAAGACAGAATTAGAGTTTATTGCAAAGTTCCAGTTTTGATTTGAAAAGAGTCAAAACAGACAGATTGCAATTTTGGAAAAAGAGGTATAGATCATGCAAAAGTTCATAAATGAATCTTAGCATGATCTTTTAGGTAATTAATATCCCAAACCAACTTTAGTCTAACCCTAACTAGTTAGATTACAAAAGCTAAAGCAAAACCTATTTTGTCGGTTGAGCCGACAAAAGATCGAGAGACAATTTCAGCTAAGAGTCAAAATAGATGACGACAGAATTGAAAGATCAACTTGTCATGTCGCTAGGTTTAGTCAAAACCTAAATAAGATGATAAGTTGACAGAAGAACCCTAGGTCTTGAAAATGACATGAAAACCGAAAAGGTATAATATCAACTTTTCGCTTTAAAGCCGCTTGAAGCTACCGATGCTTAAAAGAAGGATTCACAGCAGCTTTTAAGGTTCTTAGGATGCTCAAGATGTCGAATCTAGGGTTTTGGCTTACCAAGATGGAAAGATACCAAGAACCTCGAAAATTTGAGGTTGATCGACAGAGAGATCAAATCTGATTTAACTCGCAAAGGATACCAAATCTTTAATGCGGTAACATCGATGCTTAAGGATAGATAAGCAAATGATAGGAGCAAAATCCCACGGGCTGCAAGGAAGAAAATGAGCTCCAGTGGTCAACAATGGTCGCAGCTCCAAAAGCTAGGGTTTATATATGTGGGAGTTTAGCTACAGGCAAGAAGGAAAGATCTAGAGTTGATGAGGTGTCCATTTAGCTAAGCATCCAAAAATTAGGTATAATCTTTGGATAAATCCTCTCCTCTGCTCACAAAAATGGTCGCACAGCAGAGATAAGGAAGAAGAGAGGCAAAATATGACATGTGGGTCCCATTGGCGATCCACACACAGCCGCCTCACACACGATCAAAAGAATATCACCGCTCGATTGGGAATGGGTGGTGTGATAAATAGAGGATTAAATGATTTGAATCGGTACCAATTAATATGGACCGCACGATCTAGATCTATCGACCGTGATTAAAACGGAGTTCAAAGGAATCTTGAGATCCCTTTAAATCGGACGTTAGATTGAAATCCAACGCTCGGCTAAAAGAATACACGCCACCTCCTATAGATGCAATGGCGCAACACCGTTGGATTTGATTCCTACGGTCGAGATTGAAAATTGAACCGATGGTCCGATTGCATACACCGCCTGGGCCACCCGATCGAAATCCAACGCTCCACCGATTTTGGGCTTTAAAGGCCCACGGTCAAAAAGGTGTGCCGAGGATTGAAATCCAAAGACTCACATTAACGCGCGCTCGGGTTTCAAATAGAAATAAGCGATACCGCCGGATCAAGAATGGACGGCCACGATTGTGCGGGGATCCGAGTCGTCCGAATGCATACACAAATCGGGCCACACGATGAAGATCTAATGGTCCGGAGGAGTGCGAGCTTTATAACACGAGGAAAAAGGGAAAGCCGTAGGATTTGAATCTAACGGCCGAGATAAAGCGCCTTTAGGTTTAAAACGAAAAGGCGTCACGGTTGGATTAGAAACGAACGGTGGTGATTGAATAGGGATCCGGAGTTGTCCGGTTGCATACATCGATCACGCCGTTGGATTAAGATCCAACGGCGAGATTTAAGTGGACACGTGGGCACTCGCGGGCGTTATTGCTTCGCCTGCTCGATGGAAGATCGACGGCTCATGTCGATCGTGGAGTTCGCTCGCGCCGAACGTGACCGAGCCGAACAAATTTGATTGGGTTGGACCGAGACACATGAGGTCGGGTCGCTCTGATGCAAGGGTCGGGTTTGGACCGGTTGGGTTGACCAAACCTTATTCATATATTTAAAAGGTTTGATGGGACTTTAAAAATAGCAAATAAATTTATAAAATCATGAAATTTTTATCGTAAGCTACTGGGATGATATATTTCCAGATAAATTTCATAAACCACATTTTCACTTTATAAAATACATAAATATCTATTTCAGGCCGAAAATGTTTATTTAAAGACCATAAATTTTCTTTAAGTCCAAATAATTTCTAAAAATGCAACGAAAATATTTTTAGCCAAGATAATTTATCTAGGCTTTAATAAAAATACTTCCCAGTCATAATACAAGTGTTACCTTGTATTCCTTTAAATATTCTAAGTAGGTTTTTGGACTTTGGCAAAAAGGAAGGTTTTATTTGGTAACAGCAACTCCCAACTGAGATTAAGAACAGTAATGATATGAACAGTAGTCTATTACTGTTCATAATACAGATTATTACTGTTGATAAGATTGGGGCTGTTACAGAAGACAACCCCATCCCACAGTGTGTATAGCACCTCCCCTTTAATGCACGATCACTTCCCCAGTGAGAAAACAATTTTTGGTTCAACCTGGCCAAAAGACCACCCTGGTCTTGGCACCACAAGCTTTAACAAAAGCGGCATAACACCACAATCGGCACAACGATGGCATCTCACCATCGTTACTCAATAGTGGCATCTCACCAGAGTTCCATAGTTCACTTAGTAAAGTTTATTAAAGAGAAAACAAGGTTCTCAAGACCAGCGGTTCTAAAGCAAGGCTAAGCATGACTACGATTCTATATTTGCAAAACCAAACAATACCAACAAAAACTACCCATTCTAAGGTGTCCAGGGGGGCATGACAATATGTCGAGTACAAATATCAAGGCGACATACTGTCAAAGTGGATATAACTACTACACAAACCTTTGCTATAAAAGATAGCCATGCATGATAAAATAAAACCATATACTTTTGGAAAAGCTAGGTTCAACATGATCTAAAGTCTACGACTTGCCTTCGTTGAGAAGTGGCGAGGCTTCTGTAGAGGCTGCTGGATTAAAGAACTCCTCTTCGAACTCGGGACCTACATGTTCGCAAAGAACCAAATAAACAAGACAAACTCGGGGCGAAAGAACTTAAGAGACTTAAAAGAACTTGAACGAAATCAACCAAAAACCAGAAAAATAAGAGGTCCTAGCGAGAGGAGGAGGTCCAACCCAAAGGAGGGGAAGCTCCAGATCCAAACATGGAAAGAACTAGGCGAGGGCAAGGAAGTTAGAAATGAGGGAAAAGGTGATGAAGGGAGGCATGCTCGGGCTTCAAATAGCTGGAGATGGCGGAGAAAGCACTGAGGCTCAGGGCATACGTGTCAAGGGTAGGTGAAAAATAGGACAAGGATAAGACAAGGTAGGCCATCAAAAGGAGGAACGAAGTACCTCAGTTATGACCGCATTTAATGTGATACAATAGCAATTAAATGCGCATAGGCTTTTGAGGCAGAGGGTTCGAGAAAGTGAGCAGGACTGACAAATGGGGTTAGTCAAAATCGAGTGCACACACTAGTCAAAAGGTGATCTCAACCCGCAAAGGTGGTCTTGGCAAAAAGACCACAGGTCTTAACCACAAGGGTTGGTCGTGACCAAAGAGACTGGTCTTTGCAAAAAGACGAGAGGTCATGACCACATAGGGTGGTCGTGACAAAAGAGGGTGATCTTTGCAAAAAAAAGACCAAATATCATGATCACATAGGGTGGTCGTGACAAAAGAAGGTGGTCTTTGCAAAAAGACCACGGGAAGGTCCTAAGGACAAGGGGGTCCTAAGGAGGAGGAGACCCAAAGAACAAAGGTCTTGACAAAGAAGGGGTCTAAACACAAAGGAGGTCTAAACCTGAGGAGGTCTAAACCAAAGAGATAACCCAGAGGAGGTCTGAACCTTAAGAGAGGTTCTAACGGAGGGGAAGATCTGGACAAGGGAGGTCCAAAAAGAGGAAAAACTAGGTTGAGGGACACACAAAGCAAACAAAGAAGGGAAACTAAAATCCAAAGAACACCAGAGAACTCCAACAACGAACAAGGAGCTGGTTTGACTTAATTGAAGTTAAGTTAGTTCAGTTTAAACCTCCACTATTTCCAAAGTTCCAAGTTAAGCTTGAGCAAAACCAATAAACCAAATGGCTCCTTTTTGGGTTTTGAAATCTGGCAAGAACTCTAGGACAAACAGGACGTTACAAACCTTCACCCCTTAAAGGGAATCTCGACCCCGAGATTCAGGCTGGCTAGAGAATAGGTGCAGGAACTCTCTCTTGAGGTCCTCTTCGCGCTCCCTTGTTGCCTCTGCCTCGGTGTCATTGCTCCATTGAACTTTGCAAAGGTGGATGGTCTTGGTCCTTGTCACCCGCTCAGACACGTCTAAGATCTTGATAGGCTGCTCTTGGTAGGTGAGGTCTTATTGGAGGTCCATAGCTTCTAAGGACATCTGTTCTTCTGGCACTCACAAGCACTTCTTCAACTGAGACACATGGAAGACATTGTGCACTCCAGTCAGCTGAGGAGGGAGGTCTATCTTGTAAGCAACTTCTCCTCTTCGTGCAAGAATTGGAAATGGTCTAATGAATCTTGGTGCAAGATTTCCACTGACTCTGAAATTGTGTAATCCTTTGAGAGGTGATACTTTAAGGTACACTTGATCTCTAGGAGCAAAAGCCAGATCTCGACGTCTATTGTCTGCATAGCTTTTCTGTCTGGTTTGAGCAGTCTTCAATTTCTCTCTTATTGATTTCACTTGGTCTTCAGCTTCTTTTAGGAGATCTAGTCTAAGAACTTGTCCTTCACAAGTTTTTGTCCAGTATAAGGGTGTCCTACACTTCCTCCCATAGAGAGCTTCAAAAGGAGACATCTGAAGACTTGCTTGGTAGCTGTTATTGTAAGAGAATTCAGCATAGGGTAGCATCCGATCCCAACTAGCTTGTTTTTCCAGAGCACAAGCTCTCAACATATCCTCAAGAATTTGGTTAACTATTTCAGTTTGGCCATCAATATGTGGGTGATAAGCTGTGCTGAAATTGAGGTCTGTGCCCATGACATCATGCAACTTTTGCCAAAATTTGGAGGTGAACTAAGATCCTCTGTTCGACACGATCTTCTTAGGCACCCCATGTAGACACACAATCTTCGCCATGTAGAGCTCTGCTAACTTGTCTCCAGAATAGGTGATCTTGATGGGGATAAAATGAGCCACATTTGTCAAGCGATCCACGACCACCCAAATGGAGTCAAAACCAACTTGGGTCCTAGGTAGACCAGTTATGAAGTCTATCCCGACCTCTTCCCATTTTCACTTGGGTATGGGCAAGGGCACCAAAATACCTCCAGGTCTTTGGTGTACGGCCTTAACCTTTTGACAAATATCACACTTGGCCACATACTTTGCAATCTCTCGCTTCATACTAGGCCGCCAATACATCTCCTTGATGTCTTGGTACATCTTTGTAGCTCCCGGGTGAATGGAATACAAGGCTTCATGGGCTTCCCTGGGGAGCACTTTCTTGAGCTCTAAGTTGTTTGGTACACACAACCTTTTGTCGAACCAAACGGTCCCCTGTTCATCTTCCGAAAACCTCAAAGACCTCCCTTTTCTCATGTTGCTCTTGATCTCTTGAATGTCAGCATCATTAACCTGAGCTGCCCTGACCTGACTTTGTAAGGTCGGTTGCACCTCTAGAGCTGCCAAAAACCCTTCTTCAACTATCTCAAGTTTGAGCTTTTGAAATTCCTTGTGCAAAATTGGCTGGCTTTCTTTTACCATCAAGGTGCTGCTATAGACTTTTCTGCTCAGAGCATCCGCTACTACGTTGGCCTTGCCGGGGTGATAACAAATTCCCACATTGTAGTCCTTGATTAGCTCTAGCCACCTTCTCTGCCTCATGTTCAAATCAGCTTGTGTAAACATGTACTTTAAGCTCTTGTGGTCGGTGTAGATCTCGCAACAGTTGCCAATAAGGTAATGCCGCCAAATCTTCAAAGCATGCACTACGGCAGCTAGCTCCAGGTCATAAGTAGGGTAATTTGCTTCATGAGGTTTTAACTACCGAGAGGCATAAGCTACCACTCTCCTTTATTGCATCAAAACACAACCAAGGCCTTGTCGTGATGCATCACAAAAAACCTCAAAGTCCTTTCGGACATCTGGCAAAACCAGAACTAGGGCAGAGGTTAACCATTTCTTGAGCTCTTGGAAGCTTTGCTCACACTCAGAGGTCCAGGAGAACTTCTTTTCTTTCTTCAACAACTGAGTAAAAGGTCTTGCTATTCGAGAAAATCCTTCAATAAACCTTCTGTAATGCACTGCCATTCCAAGAAAGCTTCGAGTTTGGGTTATTGATTTTGGGATTCCCATTTGAGCACGTCTTGGACCTTACTGGGGTTGACAGAAACTCCTTTTTTGGACAAAACATGTCCTAAGAATACCAATTCCCTTAACCAGAATTCACAATTACTAAACTTAGCAAAGAGTTGGTAGGGTCTAAGCTTTTTATAGAACCAAATTGAGGAGCTTTGCATGCTCTTCTTTACTTTTGGAGTACACCAGGATGTCATCAATGAAGACAATGACAAACTTATCAAGGTACTCCATGAACACTCTATTCATCAAATTCATAAAATAGGCAGGGGCATTGGTCAACCCAAAAGACATGACAGTGAACTCAAATAACCCATATCTAGTTGAAAAAGCTGTCTTGGAGATGTCTTCTTTGCCGATCTTAAGCTGATGGTACCCCGACCTTATATCTATCTTTGAGAATACCCCTGCTCCTTTCAATTGGTCAAACAGGTTATCAATCCTCGGTAGTGGATACTTGTTTTTGTTGGTAACCTCATTTAGAGCACGATAATCCACATACATTCTCTGAGTACCATCCTTCTTGGCAACAAAAATGACTGGAGCTCCCTAAGGTGAGGATCTAGGTCTGATGAAATCTTTACTCAATATGTCTTCAATTTGCTGCTTCAGTTCTACTTGGTCATCAACATGCAACCTATAAGATCTTTTAGATATGGGGGAGGTCCCTAGGACCATGTTAATGACAAACTCAAGATCCCTATCTGGTGGCATCCCTAGAAGCTCATTAGGAAACACATCTAGGTAATCTCAGACCACTGGGACATCTTCCAAAGATACAACTTGAGCACTACAAGCTAGAGCTCCATCAAGCTTTTCGGAGGAGGCTGCAAATTTCACAGTGACTCCACTAGGGTTGGTCAAAGAAATGCTTCGGCCACTACAATCTAACATTGCACGATGGTTTGCAAGACAATCCATTCCTAAGATCACATCTAGGGACTTGGTGTCCAAGAGAATGAGGTTGGCTAGAAATTCTACCCCTTCTGTGACAATCTTAACTTGTGGACAACCCTGGTTCGTGCTTAACTCTGAACCGAGGGATTGGACCAACAAGGTAACTTCAAGAGTTGCAACTTCAAACTGGTGCTTGACAACAAAACTCTGAGAGATAAACGAATGGGAAGCCCCAGAATCAAACAAAATGGCAGCTGGCACTGAATTTACTAGGAATATACCTAGTACAACATCCGGGGAGGTCTAGGCTTCCTCCACTACAACATGGTTCACACGACCTCTCCCATAAGGTTGAGAAGTCCTGACTTGAGGAGGTACTGCAGCTGGCTGGGAGGTCCTGGCTGGGGGAGGTCCTCACGGCTTGTTCTGTCCTCCGTGGGCACTGGCTAGCATAGTGCCCCTCTAGATGGCGCCTAAAACAAGTAACTCCTGCTGTGGCACTAACATTGCTTCAGGGCTGCTGGGAACTGGTGTTGCTGAATTTGTGGCGTTGACCTTAGGCAGTGGGGCGAGAGGTCTTAGCAGGGGTCCGGGAAGTGCTAAGAGGTACTTGGCGTCGGTGCTGGTACTACACAAAAGTTCTGGCATGCTGAGGAGGTCCTTGTTGAGCACTGGAGGGTGGCATTTTCCTCTTGTACACCTCAGAGAGTTCCCTGCAGGATTCCTCAATAAGCATAGCCTTGTTCACCATGTGTTGAAAATCAGTGTAGTCATTGCCAGCAACTTGAACTTTCAAGCTAGGATGGAGATCTCGCTTGAAACGCTTTTGACGGGCATCGTCGGTGGCAACATCCTCCCTGGCATAACGGGACAGCTGTGTAAACTTGGTAAGATACTCACTCACAGACATGTTCCCTTGTTTGAGATCTCGAAATTCATTCTTCTTCATCTCAACCTTCCCATCAGGGATATGGGAGTGGCGAAAAGCTGCTGAGAATTCAGCCCATGTGATCCTCTGGGGGTCTACATGAGAGGCACAAAAGGTGTCCCGCCATTCTGGGGCAGCGCCTCCCAATTGGTGTGAGGCAAACAAGACCTTCTCACGATCTTCACAATGTGCAATATCAAGCTTTTTATCTGTGGACTTCAGCCAATCATCTGCATCCAGAGGCTCAGGGGAACTTTAAAAGGTGGTCGGGCGAGTCTTCATGAACTCATACAACCTTGATTGGGGGTGAGCAGGAGGTGGAGGAGGTGGCACAACTGCTGCTTGGCTGCTTTGGCTCATCATGGCAAGCAAGGCAGTGGTGATATGGCTTTGCTGGGCCATCATCTGGTTCATGTTTTGCATCATTGAACTCATCATCTGGGCTTGTGCTGCCATAAACTGTCCCAGCCCTTGATCTGCCACGGCTACTGGAGAAGGTGGTGGTGAAGGCAATTACTCTACTGGCTCATCCTGACTGGCTGATTGATGGGTTTGAACCATCTGCATAGAACTCTCAAGTTTAATAGACAAGAAAGAGAGCATAATAGATAAGAGGGAAAAGCACAAAGATGAGTTAGAGCAGGGGAGAAAGATGGATCATCCTATTAGGGGTAAACTGGTTAAACTCAAAAAGCAAAAGCTAGAAGGCTAAAAGGAGACAATAAAGCTCAGGCAAGAGGTCTTACTGACCCACTAAACGGCTCAGAAACTAGAAAGGACCACTACTAGCCTATACTTAGAAAACGGCCTTATGGAGGTTAGAAGGATAAGGAGGTCATGTTAAACTTGAAAACAAGATCCCAGAGGAGGTAAGATGGGAAAAGAGTAGGTTGAGAAAAAGAGTTGAACAACATAAGATCATAACAGATCAAGACAAAAGAAGAACCACTAGGCATGTTACAAAGTTGGTTTGATTTAGAAAATAACTTTTTGAGACGTGACTGAAATGACCTTTCTTACTATAGCCATGTCTTACAGTCCACTAGAGCTCTGATACCACCTCTGTTAAGCCCCTCTCGGGATGTACTAAGAAGATCTCTTAGGGAGGTCCGACAGGACCACCCAGAGGTCTGGAAGGTCTTCCAAGAACACCCTAAGATGAGGTTCTCCAGGACCTCCTAAGAGATCTGTAAGACCTCCTGGAGGTCTGGTCTCTGTGCACTGAGTTAGTCCCAGGAACCGAAGCTAACTTGCACAGATCAACATAGGTGAAATCACAACCACAGAGTCCAACAACTGGAACAACAAATAAAGTAAAACTCATAATAGACAAGGGCCTTATGACCAAGGTTGTTTACAGGGATTGACAACGAGGGCTTACAAAAACTGACAACAGAACATCACAGCGGAACCACCAAAAGCACGTGAAGCCATCCAGCAAGCCCACAGGCTGTCGAGTGGATGACGTCTTCTAGAAGGTCGGGTCATCAAAGATCTCTTCCTCGAAAAGGTCTGAGCCACCTTGACCTGGATCATCTTTGGCCATTGCTCAAACAGAGGGTATAAAGCCATGAGCACATTGAATGTACTTAGCAAATCGTAGGGAACAAGTATGCAATTATTATTCATGCATTAGCATTGACAGTGGAGAGCTACAGGGTTAGTTTGCACAAAGCAATATTTGATAGGAAATAACATAGATAGATTGCAAGCTCAAGTTAAAAAAACAAAATGATAATACATAAGTACATTTGATTTAGAAGGAGGTCGTGAGCACCAACTCACTCCCAAGAGCACTCATGGGAGGTCTGGGCACACCCACATCCAAGACCACCCCCACGACCACCCTGGAGCATCAACTCCAAAGCTCCCAAAGACCACCTTAAGGCCCCAAGACCTCCCTGAGCACCAACTTTGGAGCACCTTGGACCACCCTAGAGTGCACAAGACCTCTTTTTGGAAAGCTACCCCTTGCGCAAATCACCAGGCAATGTCCATGACCAAAGACTTGGCTATTCGAATAGATTTTTACACTCTGCAGAGGTGTACAACTTTACCCACAATTCATGACCTCTCTAGCGGGGCGGGTTCCCGTCGAAACCCTTGCTCATTTCCAAAGATGAGTTGTCTAGAGAGCGCGATAAGGCCTTTACAAAGCTTTGAACTGACTCGGAGCTGCCCGCTAAGGTTTCGCTTCTAACGGGCCTCACACCCGTCAGATTCGTGCCCTCTCTTGCACTAGCAAATCAGCATGCTCCACTACAATAGAACCAAGCCAGCTCATTGCTAATTATTTGGCCTAGACCATCCCTATAAAATGGTCTTATGGTTGCACGGTAATACCCGGATCAAAGGAACACAAAGTTAAGTCCTTAAACCACCCAGGGAAGACAATCCCATCCCACGGTGCGTATAGCAACTCCCCTTTACTACACGATCACTTCGTCGGGTGAGAAAACAGTTTTGGGTTCAATCCGGTCAAAAGACCACCGTGGTCTTGTCACCACAAGTTTCAACAAAAGCGGCATCACACCACAATCGACACAACGATGGCATCTCACCATTGTTGCTCAATAGTGGCATCTCACCACAGTTCCATAGTTCACTTAGTCAAGTTTATTAAAGAGAAAACAAGGTTCTCAAGACCAGCGGTTCTAAAGTAAGGCTAAGCATGACTACGATCCCATGTTGAGAAAACCAAACAATACCAACAAAAACTACCCATTCTAAGGTGTCCAAGGGGGGACATGACAACATTTCGAGTACAAATATCAAGGAGGCATATTGCCAAAGTGGATATAACTACTGCCCAAACCTTTGCTATAAAAGATAGCCATGCATGATAAAGTAAAACCATATACTTTTGGAAAAGGTAGGTTCGACATAATCAAAGGTCTGCAACTTGCCTTCGTTGAGAAGTGGCGAGGCTTCTACAGAGGCTGCTGGATCAAAGAACTCCTCTTTGAACTCGGGACCTACACGTTCACAAAGAACCAAATAAACAAGACAAAATCGGGGTGAAAGAACTTAAGAGACTTAAAAGAAATTGAATGGAAGCAACCAAAAACCAGAAAAACAAGAGGTCCTAGCGAGAGGGGGAGGTCCAACCCAAAGGAGGGTGAAGCTCTAGATCTAAGCACAGAAAGAACTAGGAGAGAGCAAGGAATTAGAAATAGGGGGAAAAGGTGATGAAGGGAGGCATGCTCAGGCTACAAATAGTTGGAGATGGTGGGGAAAGCACTGAGGCTCAGGGCATACGTGTCAAGGGTAGGTGAAAAACAAGATAAGGCATGCCATCAAAAGGAGGAACGAAGTGCCTCAACTGTGACCGCATTTAATGTGATACAATAGCCATTAAATGCGCACATGCTTTTGAGACGGAGGGTTTGAGAAAGTGAGCAGGACTGACAAATGGGATCAGTCAAAATCGGGTGCACACACCAGCCAAAGAGGTGGTGTCAACCCGCAAAGGTGGTCTTTGCAAAAAGACCACAGGTCTTGACCACAAGGGGTGGTTGTGATCAAAGAGGGTGGTCTTTGCAAAAATACCAGAGGTCATGACCACATAGGGTGCTCGTGACAAAAGAGGGTTGTCTTCGCAAAAAGACCACGGGGAAGTCCTAAGGATAAGGGGGTCCTAAGGAGGAGGAGGAGGAGGCCCAAAGAACAAAGGAAAAGGGCGCAACGAACTAGGGCCACACGATCCTAATCGGGTGATCCAAGGGGAAAGGAATGTTCGGAGCACGCGAATGCGCACTTACATCGAGCCACCCACACAAATTCTAACGGTCCAAAGGAGGGGAAGGCGCGCGCAGGATCGGGACCTAAGGGATGTCTAGGCAAGGAGGAGTTTCAACGGATAAGATTCAAAAGGGAAAAGGATCTAACGGAGCAGATCCAATGAAGGGGGTCCAAGCAGGTCCTAACGGCCAAGATCTAACAAGGGGAGGTCCTGACGGTCAAGATCTAACAAAGGGAGGTCCTGACGGTCAAGATCTAACAAGGGGATGTCCTGACGGTCAACATCTAACAAGGGAAGGTCCTGAAAGAAATAAAAGTAGAGGAGGTCAAGCGAGAGAGAGATCCAAAAAGGGGAAAATCAATTTAAAATCGAATTTTAGGAATCAAAGGGGTTTGAAACACAAACCCAAGCTTAGAATAGCTCGAGGGTGGTTGCGACCTAAAGGGAGGTCGGAACCCAGGGAAGGTCTTGACAAAGAAGAGGTCCAAACAAAAAGGAGGTCTAAACCTGAGCAGGTCTAAACCAAAGAGATAACACAGAGGAGGTCTGAACCTTAAGAGAGGTCCTAACCGAGGGAAAGCTCTAGAAAAGGGAGGTCCAAAAAGAGGAAAAACTTATACACAAAGCAAACAAAGAAGGGAAACTAAAGGCCAAAGAACACAAGAGAACTCCAACAACGAACAAGGAGCTGGTTTAACTTAGTTGAAGTTAAGTTAGTTCAGTTTAAACTTCCACTATTTCTAAAGTTCCAAGTTAAGCTTGAGCAAAACCAATAAACCAAATGGTTCCTTTTTGGGTTTTGAAATCTGGCAAGAACTCTAGGACAATCGGGACGTTACAGTTCTGGCTTGAATGGGACACCGATGCAAAGTGAAGTTGCCAGTCGCTGAGGTGAACATCCCGCACAACTAATGGGTGCAACCCATATGGGTGAGATGACCAAAGGGGCGAGATAATTTGAAAGGTTACTGTGATGATCTCTCAACTACATGACCAAGGAATCATGTGGGGCAATGAGTTGATTGTCTCTTGTGTGTAAAGTGTACAATCTCTGTAGATTTATAAAATGTTTAAACAGCTATGCCTACGATGAAAGGCGGATATGGGAACTTAACTAGAGTTAGTTCTGTTTCAAAAACCTTTGTGGGTGGAATGAAAAATGTGGCGGGCTTACCTAGCCCTGAGTTTGGTTTTTGCCTAGGCCGTCGTACCCAGTGGGGTTAATAAGTGGGGAAAGCACCAAATTAAAAGAAGCATAAGGTAGAGTTTCTGATGGAGGGAACCTCTGCTGTTATTAAATATTGCATAATTACTCTCTTTAATAAGGTGCAATTTGGTTAAAATGCTAAGTGATAGGAATTTGTAATTATGATAATTGAAAGCATTGCTTTAGCAAATAAAAGAACCCGAGCCATCCTTGTTAAGCCTTGCATGTATATTATTGCATTATGTGTTGGCTCGCGAGCACGGAAGTTGTGCTCATTCTCGCTCCCTCCCCCAAAACCCTCAGAAGCAGGAAATCCAAGAGATTACGACTACTACGAGGATCCAGAAGTTGGAGGCCTAGGAGATGACAAGGAGTAGTTTAGCTCTTTTAGTCTAGGTCTCGCCTTAGTCCAGCTGACTCCGTCGATACTTGCGTGCATCCAATATTATCCATGTCTTTGGTTAATATTAGACGCACACAGGTTTTCCCAGTCGCTTGCCTGTGGAGAGATGTGCTCTCACCCTTTTGCTTCCGCTGTAGTTCTGCTACTTTTATAATGTAATATTTTGGCCTGTTCGGCCCTTATTGTAAAATCTGACCCGATGCAGTCTATGTAAACTCTGATATGTGAATTAATGAATGGTATGGTTTTACGCCATGTATGAATTGATTCAGTGATGTATCTGTGAGTGCTATCTACTGATCCAGGGAATAGCACAGTGTTTCCACTGAGGATTTGGATTTGCGAAATCCGGGTCCAACACGACATCACACCGCTGTCATTGTCGGTCTCGCACCGACTTGCCTTGTGATCGCCATTGGCATCACACCAAGACATCTCACAGTGATCAACATCGGCTTCACGTCGACTCTTCTTGTGATGATGGCCTCCACCACCGCCAACATCTTCACGCCAAATCATTTCCTAACGGCTTCGCATTGTCATTCATGCACGTTCCCCAGTGGCATCACACCACTATTCATGCACACATCCCATGATGGCCTCGCAATGCCACCTCGTCTTAGGACAATGAACATCGCCATCACCAACGGCTTCACATCGTAGGTCTTTGGTGTGCCATCGTTGTAGCACCAAACCACACCATTGGCCACCGTGTCGCATGGAGCCTCGATGTTGTTGTAGCCTCTCATCGCTAGCCTTGATGACCCCATGTCACTTGTGTCACTGCTTCCTCACATAGCACCGGATAGCATCATCTTGGACATCTCCTCGAGATTGAACCATTCTATGATACCAATTGTTGAAGTTGAATAGCTTAAGTCCTCTCACACACCTCTCCAGGAGAAAACTCACACATTGTTTCACACACGAGAGGAGGAAGATGAACACTTTCACGCACACATGTTTTTGCAATGCAACCAACTTGCTCACATCGTTTTCTTCTCTTCTTATTTTTATCGTTCAAGCTGATTACATGGGAATATATAATACATGCACACTCTCATCACGATCAGCTACTCACGCCACGACCACCTAACTCACTCAACAAACTAAAAAATCACACCTAACTAGAGATAAACTAAATCAACAAGCTAATGCAACTCTATCTCTTGCCCTCTATCCTATCACCACATGTGCACTTCATGCTACACGCAAGCTAACTAACTTGAATCCGAGCCCATTGGCAGCACTACTCCACTCTGTGCATGCCTCCACAACTTGTGCACACACATTCTAGCTACATGCAGACTCACTACTACAAAACAGGCCATCCAGATGCCTCATCACATACGGTTGCAAAGGAGCCGTCTGTGTTGAACTTATACAGACGGTTCCCTTTGGAACCGTCTGTGATATGTGCCTCATCACAGACAGTTCTTATTACCAACCATCTGTGATACTTCACAGACGGTTGGTAATAAGAACCGTCTGTGATATATGCCTCATCACATGGTAAAATTAGAGAGTAAGAAAAATTTCAAGCAATGGTAAAATCAGAGAGTAAGAAAATTTTAAGCCATGGTAAAATTAGAGAGTAAGAAAAATTTCAATCCATGGTAAAATCATAGAGTAAGAAAAATTTACCATGGCTGCGAATCACAGATGGTTTCATACAAAAACCCTCTGTGATGACATATCACAGACAGTTCTTAATACAAACCGTCTGTGATGAGATACTTATCACAGACAGTTCGTATTAAGAACCATCTGTGATGAGGCACTTATCACAGACGGTTCTTAATACGAACTGTTTGTGATATGTCATCACAGACGGTTTTTGTATGAAACCGTCTGCGTAGCGCGGGAGTTCGAAATTTTTTGAACGCGTACGCGAGAAGCAAAATGTTTTGGCGCTGTCCTTATATATTGAACCCTAGAGAAGGAGATCGAGGCTGAGGAGGACGCCGCTAGGAGGGTGCCTAGGAGGAAATCCACGAGGGCGGCGCCAAAGTCTGCTACTGCGGCGGTGGCCGTAGACAAGGTGGTGGTTGCGGAGAAGGAGGAGGATATGAGCTTGGCTTTGGTTCCGCCTCGTACTGATGCCACTCACGATATGCGAAACTAATATCTTGTTGGTTCTTGTTCCCTTGTTCTTCTTGCATGTGTAATTTTTCTATCCATTCCTTTCTAATTGTTCTTGTTTTGAATCATATGAATTGCCGTTGTGGAGCAGACTGGGTGGGAAGGTCTCTCTGAAAGGATCGTCGAATTGTTGATGTGGAAGAATGTTGTGAAATCAATACTTAGGTTCGGGCTAGGTTCCTTGTTCTTCTTCTCTTGCTCCTTTTCAAGAGATTCCTGCTTTGCTGTATATTTTTTTTTGTTGTGACAATCATGTAAAAGAACAATGTATGGAGGCCTTCTAGCCACAGGTAGAATTCGATGCACAAAGAACTAGCCAATCATTCTTTGCATGACCAACAATTGATTGGTTTGGTTCAAACTCTGATTTTTTTTCTTTGCAGTAGAAAAAACTATCACAGACGGTTCTTAACATGAACCGTTTGTGATACTTACTATCATAGACGGTTCTTGTTCAGAACCGTCTGTGAAAATAGACTAGCACAGATGGTTGTGAACAATAATCATCTGTGATAGTAAGTATCACAGACGGTTCTTATTCAGAACCGTCTGTGATAGCTTTTTTCACAGACGGTTTGAGACAGGTGTCATCACAGACGTAAAAACACAGACGGTTCGAAAACCGTCTGTGATGCCTTCCGAACCATCTGTGATGAGATTTTCTGTAGTAGTGAGAGCTAGATTACTATATATGTAAATTTGTTTACAACGGTCCATCGGAGGAAGCAAGGCCCCAACTTCAAATAAGCTTCCACATGGTTTTACGTAATTCCTACAGAGACATTTATGGCTGTTTTCATAGTGACAGGCGCCTATTATCATTCCAAATGGTGATAGGGCTATTTTGCCATTTGGAATAGTGACGTAAGCCTATTTTCGTAATTTTATTAAACAAACATTTATTTCTATAATTCTATTAAAAATTGCATTATCAAAAAAAAATCATCAAATGCATGCATGCAACACGTGCAGAGGCCGAGATGCTCAAGCGAATCATGCAAGAAGTAGGACCCACCAACACACGCTCAGTATGGACTGCCGAGAGAGGAAAAAATGAAGAGCACCCCACACGGGTCAATGGGTTGAGGCCCATGAGCAGCGGATTGCTATATAGCAAACCCGGTGTTCAACAGGCTTAAATATTTTGACAAGGCTGCCTTGGCCCATGTTCCAATCCTAGTAACATCCATCCAATAATGTTTTAGTTAAAGCACCAATGGGCCCCAGATTTGATAGTGTGCACATCCATGCATTCACACATACATATAGCCTTTCCTAAAGCAATGATACATATGACAATGTGGGAGAGAGAGGCATACTTGGCCTTGGTCAAGCAAACTATGTATGGCACCTTGGCCCAAGTTTTGAGCATAATAGCATCCATCTATAACTATACAAACAGGCAACTAGTTCACGTTTCTAGCACACTGTTTACAGATAAACCATTAACACCCTATTTTTTTTATAGTGCACACATTCACACGTACCTGCGTCCTCCTCCATCCAAACCAACAAGTAGATCTAGAGGAGAGCGATGGAAAAAAAACCCTTCGCCCATAGCTACCTTGCGGAGGAAACTAAGGAATCATGTGGCCAGATGAAGATGAATCTATCAAGTCCAAGCGATAGCTCTGAGAGAACTTTGAGTGATAGCGAGAGAACAATTACTGCTGATTTTGGAGGGATCCTGTATTGTGGTTCTCATTACCAGGAAGTAGATTCCACAATGGAGTTTTCTTTAGGAAAACAAGAAACATCCCCGAATCGTTGTGCCAAAACACATACCGATAGTTTTGGGGAGATTCCAAATAATGGTCATGGTGATGAGTCAGAAGTAGATTCAGCAAGCATGTTTATTCCAGGAAAGCAAGATCTTAGCGCTGATTGCGAGGAGATTGATCTTAGGGTGGAAGCTCAAGCCAAGGTTGTGCCACAAGAAAAAGAAAAGGTGATCCCAAAATCTCTGAAGGAAAATCCAGCCAACAATCTGAGTGGAAGGAAAGGTTTGAAGAGAGCTCAAGAAGATAATAGCTGGGGTAAAAACCAGGTTAGTAATTGTATAGCCTTTTCAGGCCATCTAGTGGTGTTTGATGAGAGATGTATAATTGCTTGTATTTATTTGTCTAGAAAAAATGGAATGAGTAGCTTAGGATGTGACCTTTCACAGATGCATTAGTTAAACAAAATCACAAAACTTGTTAATTATTGGTAAACTGTAGTATTGGTCAAGCAAGAGTGATGTTGAACTGATGCCCATTTTCCCACAAGGTTGCATGTATGAGACCATGCTTTTTTTTTTGTGTAACTAAAATACTTCTTTAAAGAATATATAGTGATTATACTATGGGTGCCTATGTTGTCTATGTTATTAAATTTTGAAAGTTTATATTGATATGTTTATATGTCCATTCCTATGCAAACTATCTTTGATCCAAATGTGGAAGGTAATCATGGTACGCATGAATTCGACTATGTTAATTTCAATTGCTCACTTTATATATGTAGAAATCTTATGTGTCATGAAACATTTCATTGTAATACTCAAATTTCTCAGAGACTTGAACCTGCACTAAAACAAACATTTAAGATTTAAAACATATTTTCTGTTAAATGAGGAAAAAAGCAAATAAAACAATGTTTCCATGCAATTTTAGTTAACTTATAAGAACTTTTTAGTTGCTCATTTGGTGAAAGTTCTCAGGGGCTAACTGGAATCTCTTTGGGCAATTCTCTTGAAATCTTTGGAAGATTGGAAGTAAAAAAATGTGCTATGACAAAGTCATTCTTCATGCAACTGAGGCTGCCACATTTCGCCACAAAGGGATATGAGTATTTATTAGAATGTACCCCCTAATAAGCATAGATGGAAAAATATTTCTTTCATCAGACTTAGATCGAACTTCAAAAGGAGAGAGCTTCAAAGGCAATGCTGCATGATATCATTGCACGGAACTTCAGAAGGAGAGAGCTTCTATTGAAATTTAAAGTTTTACCCTCTACCTTGTAGTTTATTACGATTGCGCAGTGTCTTTTTGTTTCCGTTTTTGCTATTGCAAACCAAGCCTTTGTATTGTTTTCTTTTATTATAGTATAGTAGGGCTCTCCCCTGGCGCTTCTTTCAAAAGAGTACTAATTTGATATTGTTTTTACTTTCAAGTGTATAATTTTGGACCAAAAAGATTAACTTTTTTCGAACTCGACTATTAAGAACTTAATCTTACTTACATTTGCAGGTACCAGTCAGTGTCCAAGAGGAAGGGTAGGGGCCACAAGTTCTGGTAATATTCCTTATAGCCCCCACGGTTTTATGTAATTCTTGGAGGGTGTCATTTGTTACGGGAAGTGTGGAGACACATACATGCTTGCAAAGCAGTACTAGTTTGTCATCTCATATTACACATGGATGATGCTATTTCGTCGGACAAGATATAGCATTGCGTGGAGTGTACTATTTTTCTTTGACATGGTTGAGTTAGGAATAAGTTTAATACTTCCAGCAATGCATGCAGTACTATCTTGACAAATCCTTTGGCAGCATGTGTGTGCATTCGTGGCTAAAGATTCATTACCTATCATTTTTTTACTAGTACTTTTGCAAAATATCGATATTTCAGCATATATGACTCAAAGTAGTTTAATAGCAGTGTTTTACATTAGTTTACTATTTATTATCCAATAACCTTTTAAATTATTGCAACTTTCAAGTATATGGAAACCTTTAGAGCTAGATTATTATCTAAATTTGTTTACAACATATGCAGATCTTAGTCGGTCCATCAGAGGAAGGAGGGCCCCAACTCCAAATAAGCTTCCACATGGTTTTGTGTAATTCCTGCTTGAGGATGTGATTTGTTAAGATAGAGCTCAAAAATCAAACTCTCTAAACTATTGAGTGTGCTGCTGTACTTGATTTAAGAATAATATATCACCTGATATCACCGGTGGTGTTAGTTACATTAAGAAGTTAGCTTTGCTTGTACAGGTCTATCTTTTGCTGGTCATGTTGGCTTTTATGAAGAAGTTAAAGTACGTTTTTAATCAAGTCAATATTGTTTGGTTTTGGAGACTAATGATGTTCGATCAGTAGGATTTATGTCAAAGTTATGTTTATTGTTCGTGTTGTTCCCCTAGCAAGATTTTCTTCATTATAATAGAATTAGCATAACATGGATGGTTATATCTTGGCCACATCTGTGATAGCAATTGTCATGACAAGGAGCACTACTTAATTTTGGATGATCAGTCTCCACCACCTGACAAGGTGGTGGTGCTGCCAACTACAGGTTGAGAAAAAGCACGGAGTAGACTGTGACCGGTAAAATAAACAATAAACACATATATTAGTTTACTATTGTTGGAGCACAGCTTGGGCACGGTGCAAGTATATACGTATATATTAGTTTACTACTGGTTATATGTTGGTTCCAATAAGCTCGGGATGTGTATACATTGGAACTTAATAAGAAAAATTATATGGAAAGTAATATCTCTCGCAAAATAAATAAACATGTGTTCTTAAACTTCACGAATTGGTTTCTGAGTCATTGCACCTTTGACTGTAGGTTATCGGTTCAAGAAGACTAGCATTGGCACTAGTTTCGTCAGAATTTTTTAATGGCTTTATTTGATAGACCTATGGATTTTTCTTTTGTAATATCACGTTTATTTAAAAGCCTAGAAAATATATAAAGGGAAAAAAAAAGAAAAAAGAGGAGAGGAACGAGTGGGTTGTGCTAGGCCTAACCAAGGGGGCCCTGTGCACTACATATAAGGGAGGGGAGGGGGCTGCCAGCCGAACCCTAGCCGAGCCCCAAACCCCAGCCGTGTCCCTACTTCTGCCCTAGCCAGCCGCCACCCCCTTGTTGCAAACTCCTGCCGAGCCGTCACTGCCCTACCGTGCGCTGCCACCTCTTGTTGTCGCTCTGCTTTTTGTAGCCGCCTAGCCCTAGCTTGTACTTGCTGCTACTACAGAAGAGGAGCAAGGAGGAGAAGCAAGGAAGGAGGAAGAGCAAGGAGAAGAACGGGAAGAAGAGGAAAATTAGGGTTTCGTGATCGGACCGACTTCGTCGTCCGATTTCGAGGGGTAACGATCGGGAAATTAACATTCACTGCGTTATTAGATTGTCATTTAATCTAAGTTTAGGGTAGATTAATAGTGGGAATTGGTATTTTGGTTGTGCCCTGTTTCAGTTCAGTGTGCTGTTGAGCCTTGCGAGGGAGTTTTGGGGTATGTCCAATTTCAACTTCACCATGTTATGAACGTTTTAGGTTATTGTTTAAACTTTCCATAGAGGGCAAGATCATTAGATTTGGTTAAGTGGGGTAAACTTTATGGCTTCCAGAGCGTTGCTGTCCAGAATTCCATGGCTATTGGTAGAAGTCGTATGGTTTGCTTTATTACCTTTAGTAAATGTTTATATTAAATTATGGTCATAGCTATGAAAAATTAGGTAATTTTTCGTATTTTTTCAGAAGTGGTAAGGTTTGCTACTCGTTATGTGGTGGAAAAATAGATATAAAATTGTTAAGCCTGCTATTCAATAATGTTTTAGTTTGACTTTCGAGATTAAAAATGAGGGTTTAGACAACTTAATCTAGGAATTTTCATAGCTAGAAAAGTGTAGAAAAGTTTATGTAGATTCTAGAAAATATGTGGTTTGGTATGTTTGGACTACATAATTAGAAGTTACGGCTATTTGATCACCAGGATAGCGAATGGATTGTCCTGTGAAGAGGGGTTAAGTATGTCGGGTTTGCTCGTAGGAGTGATATTGCTTTGTTTTATATTCTTGTACTGTTGTTGCATGCTTTAAGATGAGTATTGGCTTTGTTCAGGGAGTGCTGCTTCTAGTTCGGTGCCGCCTTCGCATTATTCTAGTTTCTGTGGCACTTGCAAGGTGCATGGTACAGCGACAGACACCGGATTATTTGCCACTTGTCTTACAATTGATTTTGCCATGATGTTTTTATGCTTTATTTATGACTATTACAATAACATAATGATGATATGATGTCACGACCACGACCCAAGGTCACCCGAGAGGACCCCCTAGCACTCCTAAAAAGTCCACCAGGACCTCCCAGGAGGTCCAGTAGGACCTCTCGGAAACACCTCTAGGACCACCCAAGAGGTCTAGTAGGAACACCTAGAAGTCCTGAGGGTTGACTCGAGGAGGTCTTGAGATCCAGGACCTCCCCAAGTGCCATGACCACTCTAGGGAGAGGTCGTGAGGCTTGGAAAAGTCCTACATCTCCTATGTTCCGAACTAGTCCCAAGGATCAATAGCTAGATCACACAGCCACACAAGTGATAATCATACATCCATGAAAGCATAAGTACCAACAAAGGAATTGATTACAAAGTTGGCTTACAAGCCGACATAAGAGCAATTTTACATAGCGGAAAACAAAAGATAGTCCACCCAATACACCAGAGGCAATTGGCTGGAGGGCGCAGCCTAGTCGTCCATGACCTCTTGATCATCAACAAAAACTTCATCACCTGCTCAAAAGATTAACTCAAGCAAGAATGAGTACAACTACTGTGCTCACAAGCTACACCCATCAATTAACAGAATGACATGCATAAGGGTACCACAAAGGAGAGCTTATAGGGTTAGTTTGCGTAAAGCCAAGTTCCATTCAAATATAAGTAAGTTACAAAGCTGGCTACACTATACATAAAACTCATTTTCTAACACTGATTTTGATTGATTGATAACAAGTTGAAGGGTGTAGGATAACCTCCTAACACCGGGATAACTGCCAAGGGGCTCCTTGCCCAGGGCTCCCCACCCAAAACACACTGGATAGAAATCCAGAACCAGTTTTCAAAACCTTTTGAAAGCCAAAGCCAAAGACTAACTTAGAGAGAGCTCCCTGCCCAGGGCTCCCCACCCAAAACACACTGGATAGAAATCCAGAACCAGTTTTCAAAACCTTTTGAAAGCCAAAGCCAAAGACTAACTTAGAGAGAGCTTTGCCAGCATGTCCATGACTGTGGACACGGCTATTCGAATAGATTTCACTCTGTAGAGGTGTACAGCTTTACCCATAAGAGATAACCAACTTTTACTGTCTGCTCACACACTTCCGAAGGTGTGCGACTAAGAGATTATCACAAGGTTTTTACAATGTTCCTTCTCACCACAGTCCCTCTCGCTAAGGTTTCACCCCCTTTGGGCTAACCACCCGCAGGGTTCAGGCCCCCTCTTGCGCTAGGTGGAATAACATAGTCATAAAAGACAGGCCATGAAAGACCACCCACACATTCAAAAAGGACAACCATGGTGAGATATCGCAAATTATTTGGCCAGGTCCTGCCCATACAAGACTTGTGGTTGCACGATTTGGCACAGCCCATTATAGGCATAGCAAAGTAATGCTCAAAGATCGGGGGTCCTTAATTAACATGGGCGACAACCTCAACCCTAAGTCATCGGATCACACGATCCCCGGGCACTCCCCGTGCACCAACCAAACAACCAGGTTCGCCCACGTCCAAACCATTTTTCAACATTTAGATTTGAAACAACAACAAGTTTTCATGACAACCCAATGCCATGATTAAAACATTTGAGGTAAAACAGTTGGTCTTTAGTTGAAAAACTTCTCAAACAAGATTTTGGTCTAAGCATAACTAAGCATTATTTTCTAAGAGGTCTTGGTCACACTAAAGTGTCAACCAAGTTTTCATCTAGGTGACAACAGATCAGTGATAATATCAACATGGGTCATACAAAAGGGAGTTAGGTCTAACTATGAGAGCAAACACAGGTGTTGAAATATTAAGTAAAATATGCATGCATTACTTAGCTTGAAACAGAAATACATAGATTGAAATAATACATGCAAAATGATCAAGGGTGTAACTTGCCTGGCTCAAAGTCTTGGGGGTCTTCTTCTTCAAAGAATTCGGGTTCCTCAGTGCCTTTGCAATCTACACAAGAGCAAAAGCCAACTCAAACCAAGCTCAAATAAAAGCCAAAAGAACCTCAAAGAAAACTGTAACATCCCAATTCTCAATTTGTGTTTCAAATGTAAGAAAATGTGTAAAATTTAAAACTTTTCTTACATCATGTATTTCCCTGTATGTCCTGTACAGGAATTATGGAAATACAAATCACAACCTCTTTTTGACCTAGAATCTTAACCTTTCAAAAACTTTTCAAAGTAACCTTGTGATCATCCTAGGGATGGTATGTGACTCCTCTGAAAAATTTCACAATTTTTACAAATTTGTTTGAATGTGTTAAGAGGCAGTCAAACCAGTTTGACCTTTGGTCAAACCCTAGTACAAGCCTTGATTATTTTCTGGAGGGAAATGTTGTGCATACAAACCTCTGGGAAATTTACACAAGGTTTATCCTGGAGTTACCAATCTCTAGTCAAAATTTCATAAATTTTGGAGTTAGTTTGCTACCTCTAAAAATCCCTCAAAATTTCAGCTTCAAAATCAAAACCCTAAGTCAACTTTGGTTTGGGTTCGAATCAAACCCGAGCCCAAACCCTATTTTGGTTGGACCCAACCCTCTCAGCGCCGGACTCAGCCCTTTCTAACGCGCGCCCTATCCCAGCCATTGGATCTCCTCTCCACGGCCTAGATCTTGGTGACTTTCGGTCACCCGAACATGCCAACGCTTCTCAGCCGTTGGATCCCCATCGGGTGGTTCATGTTGCCGTGAACTTTCGGACCCCCGAATGCGCCAGCGATGCTCAGCCGTTGGATTTTAATCTAACCGCTGTGAGTGCGTACCGCTTCGCGCTGAGTAGCCTATTGTGGCGCGTGCATTTTCAGCCGTTAGATCTTAATCTAACGCTCCTGATCTGGTGTGCCTTTCAGCTCTTTCTTTTGTCCCAATTAATCCCAGCCGTCCATTGTCGATCCAATGGCCCACGATGTGAGTCGGGTCATGCGGTTTGGCTCAACGCACTTAACAGTTGGGCTCGGACCTCTTTGTTTCTTTCGCCGACATGTGGGCCCGGCGTCGGTGCTGGTCATCTTCGTCCTCTCTCAAGCGTGCGTGTGCGCCAGAGCATGGCAGGGGAGGGCAGCAGCGCCTTGTCCCTTCCTCTTGTCCTTCAACGACTCTTAGCATTTATTACCGCCAGGCTTTCTCCCCCAAAGTCATGGACGTCACCTGCTCCCGTCGCCTCAGCCCGTGCTGGGCAGCCGTGGACCAAGCTCACCTTTGAGCTGTGCCCTAGCTCAAACCCTTATCCCTCCTGCTATAAAAGGCCTCCAAGCCCTTCCTTAGCTCTCTTTCAACACCACGGTACCAACCCTAGCTCCTCTCAGCATGTTGAGCTCAAATCACCCCAAAACACCTTGGTCGCCATTGCTGAACCTTGAAGCTCCTCGGTGACATTAGGGTTCCAGTGGCTTTTCTTCCCTATTTCTTTGTTCCAGCTTGTTCCTATCGTCTCCTGGAGTCAAACCCCTAACCTGATTTTGAATTGCATTCACATGAATTCTTCAATTTTGGGGTTCGCTCAAATCTGCCGGTTTGCCCCCTTTTCTTCCTCAGTGTCGGTAAGCCCTCCCCTCCTCAATCCATTGCTTGTGGACCATCTTTGGGCAATGTTAAAGCTCTCTGGATGACCCGGAGTTGTTATTGCTGCTCAGGCCATTTTCCCCAAGTCATCTTCTTTGATGCCGGTGCTGTTCATCGTTGCCGGGGCTCCTCCGGCCATCTTTGAGCTTCTATGTGGCCCCTAGATGTTGTGGCACCCGCTTCTTTGGACTGCTGCAGAGCTTTTGAGTTATTTTTGTTTTCGACCGATTTTGTCGTCGTCATTCTTTTCCGGCTCGCTGGCGAGGTCACCACCATCGGGATCGCAAGACTATTGCGAACCCATTTTGGTATTTTGTGGGCGCCGTCGTGGCCGGAGTCGCCGGCGGCGAGCCCCTCTTTTTCGTTCGGGTTTTGCCGGACGAGAACTTCTGCTCTGCTGTTGTCGTTAAGAAAAAAATTAATGACTTAATCATTGATAATCATTGAGAGTAATTAAGGTCTTAGATGGTCCACTGTGTCACTAACAAGTGGGACCAGCCTCTTAAAAACCCCGGCTGGCGCTATTCAACCCTGTTAAGACATCATTAATAATCAATCTTTTGATAATTAATGGTAGCATTGAGTGGCTATCGGAAATGACTCCATGAGTCACTTACAGGTGGGCCTATAGGCCTAAACCGTTGAAGCGGGGTCATTAGGACGAAAATTTGGGTTCATTAATTGCTAATCATTAGTTAGCAATTAATGTGTCTTAAGTTGGCAAAATGTCTCACTGCCATGTGGGTCCGCAGCCGCTTAAACCCCCTCTGCGCAAAGTTATTAGGACACAATAATTACTAATCATCGCTAATAATTGGATTTAGTAATTAATAGCTGTCCTAATTTAGTCCCGTGTGTCTCTGACATGTGGGCCCGCTCATTTAAACCTCTTCACGCACTTAAAGCCCACGTGAGTCTTTGCGCAACACTTGAGAGATCGTGGGCCGTCGATTGTTAGATCCGCGGTCCAGATCTTCGGAGACTTTCGAGTCCTCGAAACGTTCAAATCACTCTGGACCATCCATCTCTAGATCAACGACCTAGATCAAAGTGGTCGTTCGGACCACGTGAGATCCCCACGGCTCTGGATCGTCCATCTCGCGATGAACGGCTGAGATGCGTGTGCTGTTCGGGTCACCCGATTGCGCTTGCGCTCTGAGCCGCTCATCTCTAGATCTACAGCTGTGGTTAATCGTGGCAATCGCATCGCCCGAATGTCCCATTCATTTTTGACCGTTGGATCTAGATCCAACGGTGAGCGCGTGTGAGCTGTTTCTTCCGCGCGTGGGCCGTTGGATCCCGAATCAAAGGCCCACGTTCGTCCATGTCGATTCCTTTTTGTTAAGTTTGGTTTTATTTCGTTAAACCTTTATTTGTCATCTGAGAATTATATTAAATCTTTAAAAACTCATAACTAATTCATTTTAAATCCTTTTTAGGTGATTCCAACTGTAATAAATTCATATTTCACTAAAGTTTAATCTAATAATGCATTTAGGCATGTTTCTGTACCAAAAAATTTTGTAAACATTATTAACTTGATTTCAGCCATTTTGAATATTCCAGTAATTAATGTGAAACTTGTAAAATGCATATCTTTTTTTGTATAATTCCAATATGAGCAAACTAAATTTTGTAAAATCCCTCTGTTAGTGTACTTTAATATGAAATAGGTTTTGATCTTGTTTTCATTTATGAAAAGTGATATGTGTTAGTTTTACAACTTAGAAAAATCATAAGTAATTCATTTTAACTCTACTTCTAGTTCAAATTCTTTCTAGAAATTTGTGTCATGAACAGTAACCAAAATTAATTTAAATTGGATTTTCCTGTGTGAGAGAAATTGTTTAGGGCATAACTTTTCCATGCTTAGTCCAAATTAAATGATTCTTGTTCCTAAATTTGTCTAAAATCATGCTCTACCTGCTGTGTAAATTTCATGGGTTTTGGATAAATTTGGCTTTTGAGTTCATTCGGTGTTCTTTGTTTTTATTGGATTTTCTCGTTCTCTCAATAGGTTCCGACGATCGTGTTGATTTCGTGAGTGATCCTCTCCAGCAAGAAAGTAATCTCCATCATGGCAAGCAGTGTAACACCATTTGGTCATATTGCTCCTACTACTTTTAAATTCTAATATCTTGTTTGTAAAAACTAAGTATGCATGCTTCTTGTGTCAAAGTTAAATTTGTCGATTAGAGGTAGCTAAGTCTATTGCATTGTTGCCTTGAAATTGTTCACCCCTGCCACTGCCTTTTATTTGTCTTTACGATATGATGCTTAGCAATGCTTAGTTACCGGTAGAATTGGACGGTTATCGACTTAGTCGATAACCTTGATCACACAAACTTATTATGATCTTTATGATTTTGCCTTTGTGCTATGTTTACTTGTGAAAACTAAAATCTGAAAACAAAATGATTTCGACTTGGGCACAATGGTAAGATGGTGTGCTTTTGGTTGTGACTGGAATGGTGCCCGAGTCAACAAGGACCGAACATCTTGTTACACTAAACCAACCATTTTGTGTGATAACCACATTAGAGGGTATGGGACCTCTCTTGACTAAGTAATTTGGGGGGTGTTAATTAATGAGTCGCGTGGTGGGTTCTATATTTAACTATATGCAATATGGACATGTTTGTAAGGAGGGGAGCACCCGCCTAGGCCGGTGTATCCTACTCCACGTATGGGTCCCTAGTGGGGACCGGTAAGGTGGTCCACTAGGTGATAACCCCCATACGTGCGGCTCTTGATTAGCTCAACCCATTGGAAATGTCTCGTAGGACTTAGTCGTGCCGGCATACCAAAGGAAGTATGCTAAATAGCTTGGCAAAAAGGCGGTCCGAAGTGTGGGTACATTGGTACACCCCTGCAGGGTTAAAACTATTCGAATAGTCTCGTCCTAGGTTATGGACACGCTTGGCAAGGTCTTTCAAGGGTTAGACTACAACCTTTCAAATTAAAATTTGACATGGGTGGTACGAATGGGTAATTCGTGCTATGGTTGTGATTGCTATTGGGTTAGTCATCTCCAGGATGTCTTTATGTTATTACTTATTGTATCGCTGTTATTTATGTAAATAAAATTCAGATTATCAAAATTGCCTTCAAACTATTAGTTATTGCAAATAAAACTTGCTTTATGCTGAAAATTAACCTTGAGCCTTCTCCTTTGATTAAAGCCTGCATGTAGTAGTAACTAGGTTTGTTACCCGTAAGTCTTACGAGTATATTTTTGTACTCATTTGCTTTGCTTAATTGTTGCAGAAGAAGAAGGTGAGCCCCAAGGGTTTCCCTTTTGTGAGATGTGCTGCGGGTTTGACGACTAGCTTGGCGGTCCGGTTGGTTGCCTTGTGGGTAAAGGCACACTAATTGGCCTTTATTTATCGCCATCATATGGCACTTTTGCTTCCGCTGTTTACTTAGTTATTTTTACATCTTTTGGCCGGTTGGCCTCTCTTTTGTAATAACTCTCTATTATATATATCTTTTGTTCATTCTAGTTCATGCTTGGCTCTATGTTTGTATGGAATTAATGCATGATTTTGTAACAGGGTGTGTATACTACATTTCTGGAAAGTATACATATGTCGGGGCTTGGTTTATTTGATTTGTGATACTAGGGTCAAAGGAAGGCTAAGCATTACAAGCCAAATAAATCGGGGTCCTCACAAAAACACCACAAGAACCAACAAAGAACTCTGAAGGTTTGGGGGAGGTCCAGAGAGTTGCTCGGAGGAGGTCCAAAGCCTGTGAAGAAGGTCCCAAAGAGCTTGTTGTGAAAGCAAAAGAACTGGAATGAGGAAGAAGGTAGAGGTGGAGTGTTGTTCAAGCCTATAAGTCCTGAGCTGCAGGGACTCAAGGACACACATGTTCAAAGATAGGTGCAAAAGAGGATAAGAGCAGGTAAAGGAGGGGACAAGAGGGAAAGAGAGGTATCACGGAGGTGACAACATTAAATGTGCCGCAGCAACATTTAATGTCAGAGACTTTCTGCAGCAAACGTGCAGAAAGGGAAAAGTGGCAGAGCTGGTGCAAACAAAGAGGTGGGTCAAAGCAACGGTAGAAAGTCTTGAGCCAAGGGGTGGTCCAAGGAGGAGGTGCTGCGGGAGGAGGTCCAGAGGAGGAGGTCCTGCAAGGGCCAAGGAGGTCCTTCCCTCCAGGGTGGTCTTTGTAAAAAGGCCACGGAAGAAGAGTGGTCATTGCAAAAAGACCAGTGGTCATGACCACAGGGTGGTCGTGACGAAAAGAGGGTGGTCCTTGCAAAAAGACCAGAGGGGAGGAGGTTCAAAAGCTAAGAGGAAAAGCGCAACGAACCAGGGCCATACGATCTTGATCGGGTGGTCCAAGGAGGTGGGGATGTTCGAACCACGAGACCACGCGATTACATCAGGGCCGTCCAAACTCAATCGGACGTACTACAATGTAAGGGAACGTTTGGACCGTCCGAACACCTCTTCTCAATCGGGCCATTCACACAAGATCTAACGGTCCAAGAGAGGGAAAGGCACGCACTAGATCTGGACTTAAAGGAGGTCCAGTAAAAAGGGGTTTCAAGTGGTGAGATTCAAAGGGGAAGGATCTGACGACGGAGATCCACGAAAGAGGTCCAAGGATAAAGAACTGAAGGAGAAAAGGGTACGGGGGAGGTCCTGACGGTCAAGATCTCACAAGGGGAGGTCCTGACGGTCAATATCTTATGAAGGGAGGTCTAGACAACGAGGAGGTCCAAACCTGAGAGGGTCTAAGCAAGGAGGTCGTCCAAAGAAGGAAGAAAGAACTGGACCGAGGGGAGCACAACTGAACAAAGAAAGAGGAGAACTCCCACAATCTTCCAAGAGAAACCGAACCAATTTAGTTGGAGTTTGATTTAATCATTTAAAGTTCTTGTAAAATCTCAAGTTGAGCTTCGAATTCTGATCAAAACCAAATTATTCTTTTTGTTTTAAATTTTTTAAAAAGCTCCAAGAACTAGGATGTTACAAACCTACCCCCTTAAGAGAATCCCGACTCCAAGATTCAAGCTTCGCCAGCAAAGAGTTAGGGGTAATTAGTCTTGAGGTCTTCTTCTTTCTCCCATGCGGCTCCACTGCACTTTGTATATTTTTATGATCTTGCTCCGGGTGACACGCTCTGCGACATCAAGAATTTTAATTGGTTGCTCTATATAAGTAAGGTCTTCTTGGAGATCACAGCTCTCTAGGAGGGTGTGGCCTTCTGGAAATCGAAGGCATTTCCTTAGTTGTGACACATGGAAGACATTGTGCACTGCTGACAAGGAGGTTGGTAGTTCTAATTGATATGCGACTTCACCCTGCCTTGCCAAGATCTTGTATGGGCCAACAAATCTTGGTGCTTGCTTTCCCTTTTGTTCGAAACCTCCTAACTCCTCTGAGTGGGGTTATTTTGAGATATACATAGTCTCCCACTTCAAAAGATAACTCTCTCCTTCTGTTGTCGACATAGCTCTTTTGTCAGGACTGAGCTATTTTCAATCGTTCTCTTATGAGTTTCACCTTGTTTTCAGCGTCTTGGATCACTTCGGGCCCAAAGAACGGACGTTCTCCAACCTGGTCCCAAGGGAGAGGAGTTTGATATTTCCTTCCATACAAAGATTCGAATGGAGATATTTTTAAGCTAACTTGGTAGCTGTTATTATAGGAAAACTCAGCATAGGGAAGGTTTTTATCCCAGCTTTTTCCATAATCAAGTATGCAAGCTCAGAGCATGTCTTCGAGGACTTGGTTCACACGCTCTGTTTGCCCATTTGTTTGAGGATGGTAAGCTGTGCTGAAGTTAAGTCTGGTTCCAAAAGCTTCGTGTAGACTTTCCAAAAATCTAGAGGTAAACTGGGAACTTCTATCAGACACAATGCTCTTGGGCACTCCATGCAAGCAGACAATCCGAGTCAGGTACAATTTTGCCAATTTACTTCCTGCGTAGGTGGTCTTGATAGGAATGAAATGTTCCATTTTAGTCAAACGATCAACAATAACCCAAATAGAGTCATAGCCCGATTGGGTCCTGGGCAAGCTAGTGATAAAATCCATACCCACTTGCTCCCACTTCCACTCGGGTATGGGCAAGGGTTGAAGTAGACCTGCTAGCCTTTGATGCTCAGCCTTGACTCTTTGGCAAATATCACAACGGGCTACAAACTCAGCTATTTCCTTTTTCATGTTGACCCACCAATATTTCCTCTTGAGGTCTTGGTACATCTTGGTACTCCCTGTATGAATGGAGTATGGGGATTCATGAGCTTCCTTAAGCACAAGCTGTTTTATTTCTTGGTGATCCGGCACACAAAGTCTGTTGCCAAACCATAAAATCCCTTATCCATCTTCTGAGAAACCTGGAGCCTTTCCTCTTTTTAAGTTTCCTTTGATTTCCTAGAGGTCTTCATCTTCAGCTTGATTTTCTCGGATCTATTTCTGGATGGCAGGTTCAACCTCCAGAACATGTACACACCTTTCTTGACAATTTCCAAGTTTAAATACTTAAATTCCTCATACAACTTGGGCTGGTTCTTGTGGACCCATAATGTACTGCAATAGCTCTTTCAGCTAAGTGCATCAGCTACCACATTAGCCTTGCGAGGGTGGCAGTGAAGCCCAAGATCATAATCCTTTATAAGCTCCAACCACCTTCTTTACCTGATATTGAGATCAGGTTGAGTGAAAATATACTTCAGGCTTCTGTGGTCCGTAAAAATCTCACAGTAATTACCAATAAGGTAATTGTAACATCCCAATTCTCAACTTGTGTTCAAATGTAAGAAAATGTGTAAAATTTAAAACTTTTCTTACATCATGTATTTTCCTGTATGTCCTGTATAGGAATTATAGAAATATAAATCACAAGTCTCTTTTTGACCTAGAATCTTAACCTTTCAAAAAAAATTCAAGGTAACCTTGTGATCATCCTCTGGAAATATTTTTCCTAAGTTCTAGGGATGGTATGTGACTCCTCTGAAAAATTTCACCATTTTTAGAAATTATTTGAATACTCTTAGAAGGCAGTCAGACCTGTTTGACTTTCAGTCAAACCCTAAACCAGAACCTTGCAGAATTTTTGGGAAAAATGCACTGCATAAAAACCTATGGAAATTTTATACAAGGTTAATATCTAAGTTAGCAAGCTCCTGTAAAAATTTCAGAACTTTTGGATATGTTTTGCTACCTTAAACAATTCCTCAAAGTTTCAGCTCAGTTGAAAACCCTAAGTTGGTTTCACTATTCCTTGGGTTCGAGTCAGACTCGGGCTCGAGCCAGTGGACTCGACCGAACCAACTAACTGCACCCGGGCTCACTTATATCGCGCGTCTCTTTTCAGCCGTTATATTGAAATCGAACAGCCCGTGTTGATTGGGCCGTTCGGAACTCGCAGACGCGCCATCTAACTGAGACCGTTGGATTAAGATCCAACCGTCCTGATTCATTGGGTTGTTCGGGTCACTCGAATGTCTCAATTGATCTCAGCCGTTCATTCTTGATCAGGCCGCCCTAATTGACTTTAGTGTTAGAAACCCTCAACTGGTCCCATTTAATCGTGACCGTCCATCTTGAATCCAACGGTCACAACGTCTTCTTCTGTTCTTCGTCTTCCTCAGGCTCCCGTACGCGCGTGCGAGCCATGGCAGAGAGAGCAGCTTCGCCTTGTCACTTCGAGCTCGTCCTCGTCAACGTCTCTCTGCGGGGCTTTAAATGTGCGTCAAGGCTTCTCCTCCGAAGTCGCCATTCTCACTTGCCCTCGTCATTTCTTTGGTCCATGGCAGCTCCATGAACCGAGCTCACCTTAGGGCTTTCATTTTTGCCAAACCCTAATCCTCCCTCTATATAAAGCCCCCCCAAGACCCCTCCTGGTGTTCCTTTACACCACCCCTAGCTTCTTCTTTGTTTTTGGAGCTCAACACCACTGAAATTCTCAAATCACCATTGGAGGCCGTGGAGCTCCATTGTGAACTTGGGTGCTCTAGTGGTTCATCTTCAAATCTTTTTGTACCCTTTCGAGCTCCTTAACCACCTATGCATTTCCCCTAACTCAATTTTGGGTTTCATTCTCAGGAATTTACCAATTTTGAGTTTGGATCATTTCAGGTGATTTTGCCCCCTTTCTTCCTCAGCTCTGGTAAGTGGTTCTTTTTGCAATTAATTACTTGTGGAGCTTCTATGAGCTTTATTGAAGCTATTTTGATCACCTGGTGGTGTTCATTTATGCTCAGGACCTCATTTCCACTTCATCTTCACCAACTGCAGCGGGCTTATCCTCTGTCAAAGCTTCTCCGGCCATCTTTGGGGCTCTCCTTGATCAAGGTAGCTTCTTATTAGTCCTTAGATGTTGTGGCACACGTTTCTTTGGGCAATGCGGAGCTTTTTGGCTATTTTCATTTTTGGTCGATTTAGTCACCCTCGCTATTTTCCGGCTCGCCGGCGTTTTAGGCCACCACCGCCGGCAAGGTCATCACCATATTGCGAACCCATTTTAGTCTTTAGGTCGCGCCGCCGTGGCCAGAGCTGCCGGCGGCGAGCCTCTTTTCTCGCTCGGGTTTTGCCGGACGGGACTCCCTCTCTGTGTCGTTGCCATTCAGACACTATTAATGTGCTAATGATTGATAATTATTGTTAATGATTGATTAGCATTTAATTGGTGTCTGAAATACCTTGTGGGTCACTGCCATGTGGGCCCAACCCCCTTAAACTCTCTCTCCCGCATTGTGCGTCAGCGTCTCGGACATCATTAATGCGAACCATTGTTTAGCATTAATGGCTATCTTAAAACGTTTAGTGTCGCTGCCATGTGGGCCCCCAGCCACTTAAACCCTCTCCGTGTGAAACATTAGGACACAATTAATGCTAATCATCACTAATCACTGGGTTTAGCATTTATTAGCTGTCCTAATGCATCCTCTGTCTCACTGACATGTGGGCCCATGCACTTAAACCTCCCCGCGCACTTAAACCCTCATGTGTTCTATGCGCGTAATCGTGGACCGTCGATGTTGTGATCAACGGCCCAGATCTTTGGGACTTTTGGGCCTCCTAATGTCCCAATCACTGGGGGCCGTCCATCTTTAGATTTGTGGCTCAGATCAAGTGGCCGTTCAGACCACCCGAAGGGCATAGCGCTCTGAGCCCTCCATCTTGAGATCTACGTCCGTGGTTGTTCGCGGCAATCGCGCCGCCCGAACGGCCCATTTCGCGTAGACCGTTGGATCTTGATCCAACGGCAAGCCCCCGTATGATTGCGCGCGTGCGCTATTCTCCGTGCGTGTGGGCCGTCAGATTTTGCATGAAGGGCCCATGTTCGTCCACATCACTTTATTTCTGTTAAGATTGATTATACTTCGGTAAGCGTTTATTTATCAACTGAAAATTCTATTAAATCTTTAAAAACTTATAACTAATTCATTTTAAATCCTTTTTAGGTGTTTCCAACTGTAATAAATTCTTATTTCACTAAAGTTTAATCTAAAAATGCATTTAGGCATGTTTCTGTACCAGAAAATTTTGTAAACATTATTAACTTGATTTCAGACATTTTAGAATATTCCAGTAATTGAATAAAACCTTGTAAAATGCATATCTTTTTTGGTATAACTCCAAATTGTGCAAACTCAATTTTGTTAAATTCCTCTGTTAGTGTACTTTAATATGAAATAGGTTTTGATCATGGTTATGTTTCTGTAAAGTAACATGTGCTAGGTTTACAACTTAGAAAAATCATAAGTAATTCATTTTAACCCCAAATTTGGTAAATCCAACTTTGCTGACCTTAGTCTGCCATTATCTACCTAGCATAAAAATTTCAAACCTTAGATCATTCTGAAAATTTTTCGCCATGAACAATACCAGTAATTAATTTCATTGGATTTAATAGACTGAAAGAAATTATTTTAGCTATAACTTTTTCATACTTAATTCAAATGACTTGATTCTTGTTTCTAAATTCATTTAAAATCATAATCTTGCTGCTGTATGAATTTCATGGGTTTTGGATGACTTTGGCTTTTGAGTTCTTTCGGTGTTCTTCGTTTTTATTGGATTTTCTCGTTCTCTCGTTAGGTTCCGGCGATCGTGTTGATTTCGTGAGTGACCCTCTGCAGCAAACAAGCAACCTCCAGCAAGGCAAGCAGTGTAACATCATTTGATCATATTGCTCCTACTACTTTTAAAATTCTAATATCTTGTTTGTAAAAACTAAGTATGCATGCTTCTTATGTCAAAGTTAATTTTGTCGATTAGAGGTAGCTAAGCCTATTGCATTTTTGCCTTGAAATTGTTCACCCCTACCACTGCCATAGGTTATTATCCTCACTGGTGAATTAGAGCCCGGTGAATGATTTATGGTCTTTTATTTGTCTTTACGATATGATGCTTAGCAATGCTTAGTTACCGGTAGAGTTAGGTAGTAACCTTGATCACAGAAACTTATTATGACACTATGTTTCAACCTTTGTGCTATGTTTATTTGTGAAAACTGAAAATAAAAACAAAATGATTAGGACTTGGGCACAATGGTAAGATGGTATGCTTTTGGGTGTGACTGGAATGGTGCCTGAGTCAACAAGGACCGAACATCTTGTTACACTAAACCAAGTATTTTGCGTGCTAACCACATGAGAGGGTATGTGACCTCTCTTGACTAAGTACTTTGGTGGTGTTAATTAATGAGTCGCGTGGTGGGTTGTATATTTAACTATATGCAACATAGACATGTTTGTAAGGAGGGGAGCACCCGCCTCGGCCGGTGTATCCTACTCCACGTATGGGTCCTTGTGATCCATATTTCGTCAGCAGATCACTAAGGGTTAACCGCCATACGTGCGGCTCTTGATTAGCATTTTCCATTGGAAATGTCTCGTAAGACTTAGCGGTGCCGGCATACCAAAGGAAGTGTGCTTAATAGCTTCGCAAAAAAGCGGTCTGAAGTGTGGGTACATTGGTACACCCCTGCACGGTTAAAACTATTCGAATAGCCTCGTCCTAGGTTATGGACACGCTTGGCAAGGTCTTTCAAGAGTTAGACCATAACCTTTCAAATTAAAACTTGACATGGGTGGTACGAATTGGGTAATTCGTGCTATTATTGTGATGGCTATTGGGTTAGTCATCTCCAGGATGTCTTTATGTCTATCACTTATTGTATCGCTGTTATTTATGCAAATAAAATTTAGGTTGTTCAAACTTCCTTCAACATGTTATCTATTGCAAATAAAACCTGCTTTATGCTGAAAATTAACCTTGAGCCTTCTCCTTTGATTAAAGCCTGCATGTAGTAGTAACTAGGTTTGTTACCCGTAAGTCTTGCGAGTACATTTTTGTACTCATTTGCTTTGCTTAATTGTTGCAGAGGAAGAAGGTGAGCCCCAAGGGCTTCCCTTTTGTGGGTTGTGCTTCGGGTTTGACGACTAGCTTGGCGGTCCGGTTGGTTGCCTTGTGGGTTAAAGGCACACTAATTGGCTTTTGTTTATCGCCATCTTATGGCATTTTCGCTTCCACTGTTTACTTAGTTTTTTATGTTGTTTGGCCGGTCGGTCTCTATTTTGTATTAACTCTCTCTATTATAATTAACTTCTGTTTTGTTGTTGTGCTTCGGTTCTATGTGAATGAATAGAATTGATGCATGATTTTGTAACGGGGTGTGTATACTGCATTTATGGGAAGTATACATATCTCGAGGCTTGGTTTATTTTATTTGTGATGCTAGGGTCAATGGACGACTAAGCATTACAAGCCGAATAAACCAGGGTCCTCACAGTAATGGTGCCAGATCTTTAAGACATGCATTACGACTGCCAACTCCAAGTCATGTGTGGGATAATTGGCTTCATGAGGCTTCAATTGTCGAGAAGCATAAGCCACTACTTTTCCTTCTTGCATTAGAACACAACCAAGGCCCTGCCGGGATGCATCACAGAAGACCTCAAAGTCTTTTCGATTATCCGGCAAAATAAGCACTGGGGCAGAGGTCAAACCCTTTTTCAGCTCTTGAAAACTGTTGTCACAAGCTGGTGTCCATGCATACTTGCTTTCCTTTTCAAGCAACTAAGTGAGAGGTCTTGCTAGTCTTGAAAACCCTTCAATAAATCTACGGTAATACCCTGCCATACCAAGAAAACTCCTGACCTGCGGCACTGTCTTGGGTGGTTTCCAATCTAGCACATCTTCGACCTTGCTGGGGTTAACTGCTATTCCTGTTGCCGACATAACATGCCCCAAAAAGGTGATCTCTTTCATCCAAAAGTCACACCTTTTGAATTTGGCATAAAGCTGGTTGTCTCTGAGCTTGTCTAGGACCATCCTAAGGTGTTCTTCATGCTCTGCCTCATTCTTGGAGTATACTAGAATGTCATCAAAGAAGACAATGACACATTTATCCAAGTACTCCATGAACACTTTATTCATCAAGTTCATAAAGTAAGCAGGAGCATTGGTTAACCCAAAAGTGAACTCATAGAGCCCATAACGAGTTGAGAAGGATGTTTTTGGGATGTCTTCTTATCGGATTTTCAACTGGTGATAACCTGATCTTAAATTAATCTTGGAGAACACTCTGGCTCCCATTAACTGGCCAAACAGTCATCAATCCTAGGCAAAGGATACTTTTTCTTGACAGTGATGTCATTGAGTGCTCTATAGTCCACACACATCCGTTGACTACCATCTTTCTTGGGCACAAAGATCACAGGAGCTCCCCAAGGTGAAGAGCTCGGCCGAATGAAACCTTTTGTAACACCCCAATTTTCTGAGCTTAAAAATCTTTTAAATAGTTAGTAGGAAGAAAATTCACCATTTGAATTTTATTTGAATTTAATTTCAAAAGCTTAATATTGGACTTTACAATCAAAAACATTGAATGTGAATAATCCCAACTTGAACAATAGCCAAAACTATTTTATTTGGGTTCTATGTGCTCAGATATATTTTCTAGATTTTTCTAGAATGTTTCTGAGTTCATTTGCTATTTTCTATTGCTTATTTGATTTTTTGGTATTTTCTAAAAAAGAAAAAGCTATTTAAATTCTCGGATCAATCTTTGGGCTGAATTCCTTTGCTCAGCCCAAATCCTTTTGTCTTTCGACCCGGCCACGTCCCTTCTTTTCTCCCCGGCCGAAGCCCAGCCGTTAGCCCGTTTCTTCCTTCAACGCCAAGGCCCAGCCCGTCCTGGTTTTCCCGCGTGAGGGCACCAGCCCAAGCCGCTTTCCTTTCTTCGCCCGCTGACCGGTGGTCCCGCCGATCGCCACGTCCTCGTCGTCTAGCTCCGGGACTCCTTGAGTCCGTGTATGCGACGCTGAGCGCCGCTAAGCCCGTTTTGGAAACCCTCATCTCCGGTGCTTTAGAAGCAGATCCCCTCGCGTCAATCTCTTCGCCCGAGTCTCCTCCCTCAAAACCCTAAAGCGCCGCCACAAATTTGCTCTTCGTCTGGTCGAATTTCACTGAAGAAAGCGTCACTGTCGCAAGCTTCAACTCTGGATTCCTTCGCCGTGCATCGATCTCCGGCCACCTGGAGCAGCTCTCGGTGATCCTCGTTGTCTCGCCAACCCGGTGCTCTCGTCCGTTTTCTTTGGGGACCACTTCCTTGCCGCTTTTGCTGTCGCCTGAAAGCTCGCCGCCGCCAAAGTCATCACCACTGCCACCTCATCGCCGTTGGAGCCGAGCCACCGCCTCTCAGAGCTTCGCCAAACCCACGACATCCCGTTTTCGTACCTTCCCGGGCCTCTCTTGTCTCTGGTCGCCCTCGCCACCGAGCTTCATTGCCGCCAGCCATGGCCGCCCTGCTGCCTTTGCTCTCTTGTTGCCAAGTCAGCGTCCACATCTGTGCCACCTCATCTTTTCTGCCGATGTGGAGTCCTTGTCATGTCTTGGTCATCTGCCATATGGCACAACCGAAAGTCCACCTGAGTCAAACCTCCTTGAACCCGGTCCATGGTGCACCGTCCCTATGACAGTGGGCCCCACTCCCAAATCTAATTCGTTTATTTGTTTCCTGGCCGAAACCCTTGATGACGTCAGCGCCACGTCAGAAATCTCGGATTTTCTTTTGGAAGATAATTCGGGAAAATCCAGAAAATCCAAATTAGGGTTTCTTTAGATTTCCAAACTTCCAGAGCTTATAACTTTTGCATCCTAACTCCGATTGAGCCCATTCAAATTTCTAAATTTGTCTAAATTCAAGATCTATTTATCTGAGATTTTTATTTAATTTTTGGAGTTTGTTTTGCCTCTGTTATTTATTTGTTTTGTTTGTTTTGTTTAGTTTACTTAGTAGACGCGTCGTTTAAATCGGAAATTTTGTGGAAGAAGGAGCACCCCAAGATCAAGACCAGTACATAGACCTTTTCCAAGGCAAGTCATACCTCTGATCATCTTGAACCCAATTTTCAAATTACTTTGTGTTAAATTATTGCATTCTACTTTAATTATTTATTTAAATGCTTTGGGTATAGTTATTATCCAAATTGTTATCACACCTTGGCCTTGTATGTCATAATTCCTTGTCACCCTAGATTGGTTATGAGTTGGTAATATTATAGCACCAACGTGGGTTGGTTAGATGCGAGTGCAATTGCTTAGCCATGCTACGAGTCTCACATCTCATGTAAGTTGCAAATATTAATTATGACTAAGTGACTATGGAACTTTGTGTAAAACTGTGTGCTATGTGTTGTTACTTCGTGATGGCATGTGTTGCACTAAAACCAACTGGGTGGTAAAGGATTTAGGCCGAGGCAAGTGGTGGAGACGTGTGACATGGTGGTCTATGTGATGGGAATGATGGTCTTTGTGACTTAGTTAGAAAATGGAAGTCTTGCCTTGGTCAATTAAGGACTTAACTTTGTGCGCCATTGAATCGAGCCTTCTTGTACAACCACATGCAGTATGGGACGGGCCTAACTTAGTAAGTTATGGATTCTCGCATTGATGTTCGGTGGATAGGTTAGGGCGTGTGACAGGTGGAGGTGTGACTACTTGGTGGTTGCATCGCGGGACGATCGTCTTCCCCGTCCAATGTGTGTGTTATACCAATTCTATGTGAGCTGGTATAGCGGTTTGTAAGCACACTGGGAATGTCAATGTTTGAGATGAAGTTTCCGAACTGTTTTGTTACGATTGGTGCTTCCTACACTAGTTGTATCTTGTGGGTAAAGTGTACAACCTCTGCAGAGTGTTAATTAATCTATTCGAATAGCCGCGTCCGCGGTCATGGACATGCTCGGGGATTTCACACGAGGGGTAGTTTTCATAAAATGTTGGGATGGGAGCTGCGTGACCTCAATCATATGGCTATGTGAAATAATCTGTTTAGCTATGTGTCTTTGTGGAAACAAATGTTAAATTAATATTGTCTATTTGTTTTGAATTATGCTTTCAATCTATTATTTGTATTCAATTGCAAATGTTGCTTTTATGCAAAAGAACCACGGAAGCCTTTTTCTTTGGAATAAGCCTGCATCTATACATTGCATTCTGTGGTATGATTTGCGAGTACGGTTGTGTACTCACGCTTGTTGTAAAACTTGCGCCCAAACCTACAGAAGAGGAGGAGTCTACGCCTGCTTTTGAGGAGGAGTTCGCTGAAGGCTGATCGTTCGTTAAGGTCTGGATCCCAGTCGGTTGCCTGTGGTGAATTGGTGGGATCTACGCTGAAGTTTTTCGTTCATTCTTTGCTTTATTTATCGTTAGCCTGCGTGGCTTAATAAGTGTAAACTCGACCATAAGGTCAAAACCCTTATTTGTTATTCAAACTAATCGTTTACTTTATTTATCGCTTGTGTGGATCGATATTTACCGTGTTAACCTGTGTGCACTAGCGTGATCTGGACTAGTGCAAGATATACAGAGGGTTCCGAATCGTAATGCAGGTCCCGGCAGAGGTGGTATCGAGCCATACCGATGTAGGTCTTGACCTTAGTTAGATTGGCCGTCTTTAGAGTGTCCAAATTATTTTCTAAAAAAAAAATAAACTTGCAAAGTTAATTGATTGCTTAACTCTTCTCATGTCTCTCTCGCCTCAGCTTTTGCTATAATCCTTTCTCTCCTCGCTGTTTTAAAGTTGCTCTTACCTGTTAAATGCTGTCTTGTGGATGCCCCGTCTTGAGCTATGGTGGCGCCTTTGGAGGGTATGCCGCCGAGCTTTGGAAGTTGCTCCAGGTTCTTGGAGGTTTTGATCGTCCGCTGTACGTCAGCAACAACTGGACGGTGAATGGACAAAACCGTGGTGTGATTTGCCGCCTGACGATCTACGCCAGGAGGAACGGCAAGGCAAGCCAACCTTCGCACGTCTCTGTGAGGAAGATCACTTGGCTGGAAGGTATCCAGGAGTCGTCGCGCTTGGCCATGCTGCGTATCTGCAACATCTACGCACGAGAGCTTCAGGACACCGTCTTCCGTTACCACCCCAGAGCTGCAGCCGTGGACTTGCCAGCACGCTACCCGTCCACAGAAGGAGAGAGCAACACTACAGTCGTGCACCTCGCACAGTTTGTGGCCGCCCAGGAGGAAGCTTTGGAGAGGACCATCACGGAGCTGGATCATGTCCATGAAGCCTTGCAGAGAGCTGAAGAGAAGGTCGCCACTCTGCAAGAGATCCTCTACGACCAAGTCCCCGAAGAAGAGGAAGACCCCGAGGAGGATTACAAGAAGATCCGAGGAAGGCCCGATTGAGCCGAAGAAGATGCAGAGCGGAGGAGCCGCGGAGCGGTTGCACCGGAACGCTGTTCTGCTGCACGATTCGAGGCATCGAGATCAATTTGCCAAGATGCCGGCTCACTTCCGAGTCTACAGCCGTCAGGAGCATCGCCGCGGTTGTGGAGGCTTTCTCGAGTAGTTGGGCGTAGTCTCAGTTTTTCAGGCTTAGCCAGTTTCAGTTAGTAAGGCGCCCTTTAGGCGGTAGTTTTGTGTGCTTAGGTCGTTATTTCTTTTGTGTGCGAGTATGAGCTGCAGAGGCCCTTTAGGCTTTTGTTGCAGCCATGCTAAGACCCTAAGTAATAAAGATATTTCATTTGAGTTTCTTGATCTGTGTTTTGTTGGGTTTAACCTGCCCCTGCTTAGTTCTCAACTTATCTTGTGCTTGCTACCTTATCTAACCCATGGAGCTTCGCCAGATGGTTCAAACTCGTCGATCGCGCTAGTGGTTCCGTACCCAAAGACCGAGAAGCAATGAGCAACCACCGCAGGAGCGATTCATACAAGCACCCCCAATTGACTTGCAGAACTTTGGAGCTTTCATGGCAGCACAGACTCAGCTGATGAACACTATGATGACTCAGATGCAAGCTATGAACAACCAGGCCAACAACAACAATCAACAGTATGGAGCCCCAGCTGCTCATAGTCACCATGGACCATCCAAACTTGCAGAATTTATGAGGACTCGTCCACCAACCTTTTCTGGGCACGTCTCTCCAGTGGAAGCAGATGATTGGCTCAGAGTTATCGAAAGGAAGCTGCTGATCACCCAGTGCAGCGATCGTGAAAAGGTTCTGTGTAATGTCCCAAAAGTTCGAGAAGTTCGAGAAAGAGTTTCGGGAGAGACTTCTCAGTATTAGTAAAAGGATCAAAAGGAAATAGTTTATTTTCGCAGCTAGCTCAGGGGTGAAAGCGCGTTTTTACGCCAACCTGGGCCTGGGCTCCGGCCCAATAGGCCTTAGGTGGCCAGCCAAGGGGGGGAAGGCACCACTTTTCCCCCCCAAACCCTAGCCGAGCTTCCCCACCCCTTTGGCCGCCCCACCTCTGTCCCTTCCCCTTGCGCACCACCCCCCTTGGCTGCCCACCTCCTGGCTCCTCTCCCCCTTGCGCCATCTTCAGGCCGTGGTGAGTGCTCGCCGTCGGCCTTGGAGCTCCATTGCCGGCCATAGGAGGAAGAGAGGCAAGGAAGGAGGTCAACTTCGCGGGGAGGTTTCTACGTCTTGCTGCGGATCTTCAAGGGTAACCTTGGGTATACCTCGTTGCTCAAACCGTATTAGATGTTTTGGTTGATGTTTGGTATATCGGATCCTGTCTTTTTAGTAGATTGCAATCTGTCCAGAATTTTGGACGAGGGTTCTCGCGCTGTTAGAGGTAGAATCTGGGTTTATGGTCTCCTAGGAAAAGTTGGGTAATTGTCTTAGCTTTCAGTGGCCGCCAAGTTCACTCAAATTGGATTAACGGTTAGAGAGTTATGATTTTTCTAAGACTACTGTTTCACTGCTCTGTCAGTATTTAGGCAGATTGTAGAAAACCAATTAAAAGTGATGGTTAAAGTGGAAATCTGAGAACCCCAGTATAACGAAAGTTGTAGATAATCCTTCCAGCTTTCAGGAAAACTAAAGATCATGAAATTCGGACGAACGTAGAGAAAGTTATGATAGTTTCATTGTTGCTGTCCAGAGACCCGACGCGAGAATTGATACTCTGTTGTTTAGATTGGTAGGGCTAGTAAATGGCCGAATCAGAGAACCTCACCAACTAGGTTTAGAAGGGGAATTCAATAAAATTTTCAGATTGTCCAAGATCACTCCATTTGGATTTCTGTACATTTAGTTATGATTTTTCTAAGGGGGCTGTTCTCTGGAAAAGAAATCTGACAGCCAGCTTTAACGTTGGGGATTGCGTTTAGTGGACGATGTACTCGGGTTGTGTTTATGATTTTGTTATTAGACCCTTATGGTAGCCTTAGCTTGTCTCAATTGTTGTCAGTGTGGGTTTGGCTCGGGAGCAGTACCTCATTCCCGACATCCACCTTCGCACGGTTGAAGGCAAGTGCATTGTTGTTTGAATGATTGTCTAAATTGTGTGTTATTTGCTATATGGATGCATAGCAAGATGGTATACTTAATGAATGCTTAAGTATGGTTATTGCTCAAATGATGCTCATGCTTTACTATGATTAAGTGATGTTGTCTTTTGGTGATTTGATGATGATTACATGATAAGCATTTGCATAGAGAAGTCATATTGAGGCTTGGTCATGTGGTGACCAAGTGTATTTTCCCTTGAGATTCCCGTCATAATTATGACGGGCCCGAGATCCCCTCACTCGTGGAGTGTGGGCTTGAGGTCCCGTTACTGCGGAGTAACAGGCAATTGGTCCCTGTGCGTGCGCGCACGTGCATGGGTATCGGCGGCGGTCGCATACTCACGTGCGGTGTAATGCACACGAAGATTAAAGATAAAGTCCTTGAGCATTGCATTTGCATTCGAGATGTTCTAATGTTGATCTCCTTTATATGTGTGTTATTGCTATGGTTTCTTAATGTACTTGTTGAGTCTATGGACTCACTCTTGCTTTTATTGTTGTTTAGGTACCCGAGCCAAGAATGACATGCATGGGGGAAAGTAGACTGCTAGTCACGCACATACCACATGAACAAAATAAAGATGAATGATCTTCAGAGAGTGATTGATCTTAGAATATTATGTTTTGTTTTATACTATGGATTAAATGTAATAATGAGGAGTAGTGGAATTTTATACCTCTCTAGTTATGATGGATTCTTAGCATGTCTCTGATTATGTTTTGATGAGTTGGAATGGAAGTTTAATTAATATTTGATTATTCTGTGTGTTGGAACCTTCATGTAATTAACTTTACAAGGGAGGTTCTGCCGAAATTTTATTATTTTTTTGTCTAGTCTAGAGTTATTAGAGGTTGTTTAGTAGCATTCCGGGTTCGTGACTGATTTGAGATTATTCTGATTGGTATCGAGCGGGTGTAGGTCCGTGGAATATGAAAGGTTAAATTTGACACACTATGCACGAGGTGGGAATGGGTTAATGCATTGCATTATCTTTGCTTTTGAGATTTTGAATTCTCTTGTGTGATAGCCGCTAGTTAGACTACTCTTGTGGTCCTAGATGATGTAATTGCTTATTGTTTGATTGTTTCTTTGTGATGTTTAGATATGGCAAGGGGTGGAGGCCGAGGTCGTGGTCGAGGCCGGGGAGCCGGCGAGGCCGAGCATCGCCCCGCCAAGTTCGAGTCCGTAGTGGGAGAAGCTAGCCTGCGAGTCGAGAGAAGAGGTTGCTTCAGCGATGCAGAGAACCAGGCCCCACCAGCTCGCTGTTGTCGCTCTGTGGTGGCCTGCGATGCACTGCGGTGTATGCCATGGGGTTACATCAATGGAACGCTTTGAGTGGACACCTTCGGCGGGTCGAGCACGCTGTCGACGCACTAATTGGCTGCGACACATGGAGAGGCACCGGAGCTCGGGATGACATCGAAATGAGGCTCGGTTCGTGGCCTTCCAATTGAAGGGCGGCGGATATCCGGTGGGAAGGAGTCCTGGATGGCGTGACGGAAACATGGACCGATTACAGGGAGTATTTTGTTGAGCATTTCAGAAGAGGTTTTATCGACTTCATATGTGGAGCGAATGGAAGTCTCTTTGCAGAACTTCAAGCGAGGTAAGATGACGGGATGTGAGTATGAAGCGGGTTTTAACAACTGGTTCGTTTTGTTCAGTGTGGCCACAAATGATGAGGAAAAGCCAAGAGGTTCAGCGGGGCTCGGGCAGGAGTTCGGCGGTATTGGGAGCATTGGAGTTGCGGGATTTCAGCTCTCTGGTCGAACAAGCCGGGGGCATGGAACGGAGATGCGGCTTGGTGAGGAGCTGCCAGAGGGGAAGGCTCGTGGTATCCGAGGCGGTGTGGCGGCGAAGAGGGGTTTTAGCGGTGGGGTGGGACCTTCCAGGCCCACTTCCAAGAGGTTCAAAGGGCGGAGAAATCATTCAAGACCAAGCGAGGGCACGATCTTCTTTCACCTCGCGGCGTCGGCACTGCACCTAAGTTCTGGCGGTCCCGGCGGGGCATGAAGTGCTTCAAGTGTGGCGGCGAGCATAGAGCTTCAGAGTGTAGTTGGTTGGTCTTGCCGCCATTGTGGTCGAGAGGCCATAAGGCATTGGTTTGTCGGCGAATCCCGCCAATCATCAAGTGGGAACTGTTCGATGTCGGTGCCGCGCGCAGCTTTCTTCTCGCGGTCGGTGCGGATGCTAGCGGCTACTCCTACTCCTACACAGGCACCGCCTCGACCTTACTTCCTGCTCTGGAGGCCCCACCGCTGAGGTACTTTTGGCCGCCCCTCCCGTGGCCCCATTTCCGATAGTGGCACCGTCGGCACCTCCAGCAGTTCTGTACCTCACTGCAGGGTGTTGGAGCCCCTACCGCCCAAAGCGAGCTCCTCTACGCTATGCCGACGGCAGAGTCGGTGAGTCGTCTGATGTGGTGACAGTGCGCTCTTGGTGGATTCATGAGAGCACTTGTTCTATTTGATTCGGGGCTACCTTTTCTTTTGTATCACTAGATTTTGTTAGTAAGGCGAATTTGAGGTTGCGACCAATAGCTCGATCGATTCTAGTTAATTCTCCCGGGGAATTCTCTCTAGCTCTACAGTCTGTCCGGGTTGTGTGATTTCGTTAGATGGAGAAGAATTCATTGCTAATCTCATGGTTATGAAGATGGAGCCGTTTGATGTTATCTTGGGGATGGACTGGTTGCATAATTACCGTGCTGTCATTTCCTGTTTTTGGAAGACAATAACCCTGCAAGCTCCGTCTGGGCAGGAGATAGTATTCCAATGTAGCGCTCCATCTCACTCACTTTTTGTGATGGCTAGCCTTTTTCCTGGTGGCCGTACAGCGAAGAATGGGTTTCTTTTGTCTCTAGTGGAGAAGCTGAGTTCATCTGTAGCGGCAGAAGATATTTTGGTCATTCGGGAGTTCCTGGATGTTTTTCCAGCAGAGCTACCAGGGATGCCGCCACCTCGTCCCGTAGAGTTCAGAATTGATTTGGTACCAGGCGCCCGACCTGTCTCATTGACCCCTTACCGGTTGGCCCGTCCGTTCCAGGAGGAACTAAAGAAGCAGTTGGATGATTTAAAAGCAAAGGATCTTATTCGTCCCAGTGTGTCTCCATGGGGAGCCCCTGTTCTTTTTACCAAGAAGAAAGATAGTAGTTGGCGTATGTGTATTGATTATCGTGCTCTTAACCAGCTAACCATCAAGAATAAGTATCCTCTGCCTCGCATAGAAGATCTATTTGATCAGTTGAGAGGGGCCAAGGTATTCTCAAAGATTGACCTTCAATCAGGTTATAATCAAATCCCTGTCCGAAAGGAGGATATTGAGAAGACGGCATTCTCTACAAGGTATGGGCATTTTGAATTTAAAGTTATGTCTTTTGGACTAACGAACGCCCCTGCTGCTTTCAGGGAGACTATGAAGAGGATGTTGCATGAATACCTGGATGATTTTGTGGTAGTCTTTATAGATGATATTTTGATATATTCAAAGACTGAAGCTGAACATGAGCGACACCTGAGGCTTGTGTTGGAAACACTAAGGGAGCATAAGTTTTATGCCAAACCAAAAAGTGCGAGGTTTGGGCGTCAAGTGGGGTTTCGGGCATGTCATCAATGATAAAGGAATCACAGTTGATCCAAGTAAGATTTCTACATGGTAGAATGGAAGACGCCAACCAATGTCAAAGAAGTGAGAAGCTTTCTCGGCATGGCGGGATACTATCGGCGTTTTGTGCGAGATTTCTCCATTATTGCTAAACCTTTATCCGGACTCACGTAAGGATGTGAAGTTCGGTGGGATGATGATCGTGGCGTAGTTTCCAAACCCTTAAGGAAAAGTGGTGACCGCCTGTCCTTACACTTCCCGAGCACAGGAAGCGATTTATAGTGTACTCGATGCGTCTCGGATTGGGTTGGGTTGTGTCCTTATGCGGGAAGGGAAGGTGATAGCTTATGCGTCGAGGCGGTGAAGAAGCATGAATGCAATTACCCAACTCATGATTTAGAGTTGGCACTGTGGTGTTTGCCACAAGCTTTGGAGACACTATCTCAGATGGTGAGGGTTGTGATGTTTATACTGAGATCACAAGAGTCTCAAGTATATTTTCACACGTAAAGATTTGAATTTAAGGCGTGCAGTGGTTGGAGCTAATTAAGGATTATGATCTATCTATTCAATACCATCACGGGAAGGCAAATGTGGTGGTGATGCTCTTAGTCGCAAGGCGACGCCGCTACATGGATTATCTTATTGCTGATTTTAACCGTATGGGGATATCTTTTTGCTATGCGAACCGTAAGTGTTGAAACACAATTGATTTTAGCGTCGACCATCTGGGCGGTGCGAGAAGCACAACAGAAGATCCATTATTGCAAAGGGTTGAAGCGGTGGATTTGGGCAGGGCGGAGATTTCAGTTTGGATGAGTGTGGTGCGTTGCGGTTTAAGGCCGCCTTTGCGTACCACGTAGCGAAGGTCAAGGATGATATTCGAAAGAGGCACATCGTACCCGTGCAATCGTTCATCGGGTGAAACGAAGATGTATCGTGATCTAAAGCGAAACTTCGGTGGAAAAGGATGAAGGTGGACATAGCTAATTATGTGGCCTCATGTGGTGTTTGTCAACGGTGAAGGCGGAACACAAACGTCCCGCAGGTTGTTGCAACCTTTAGAGATTCCGCAATGGCCGTGGGACGATATTTCTATGGATTTTGTAGTTGCGTTACCCGGTCACCGAGGGTAAGGATGCGATGTGGGTGGTAGTGGATCGTCTCGATGAATCGCACACTTTATACCAATTTGCACTACTAACTCAAAGAAGTGATTTAGCTCCCATCTATGTGCGGGAGATTGTGAGATTACATGGGGTGCCAAAGACCATCATTTCCGGCAGAGATGCCAAGTTTGTCTCCAAGTTTTGGGAAAGTTTACAGAGTGCCTTGGGCACACAAACTCGTCTGAGTACAACATTCCATCCACGAGATGGATGGGCGGGCGGGCGTACCATCCAGACCCTGGAGGACATGTTGCGGACTTGTGTTTTGTCTTGGAAGGGTAACTGGGAGGATCAGCTGCCGCTAGTAGAGTTTGCTTACAACAACAGTTATCATTCCAGTGTTAAGGTTGCCCGTTTGAGGTTCTCTATGGGCGCAGTGCGGTCACCACTATGTTGGGAGGCGTGGGTGAGAAAGCAGTGTTGAGTCGGATTGGGTCCAAAGGACGAGTTGAGCAGGTGGCCTTAGTGAAAGCAATTTGCTAGCGACCCAAAGCGCATGAAAAAGTTATGCGGATGTGAGGAGAAGGGACTTAGAATTCGAAGTGGGGATCAAGTGCTCTTGAGTATCTCCCACAAAGGGTGTGGTAAGGTTCGGTACCAAAGGAAGCTAAGCCCGAGGTACATTGGACCTTTCACTATCTTAACGCAGTTGGGAAATTGGCGTACGCTTGGACCTTCCGAAACCATGCGGGAGTGCATAATGTTTTCATGTATCCATCTTTGAGGAAGTACTTGCGAGATCCGGAGCATCATGTACCGCTAGAGCCTCTACTCATAGAGCAAGATTTGACCTTTGAGTCAAAGCCGTCATGGATCTTGGAGAAATCGAGAGAAGGTTTTGAGAAACAAAACGCTGAAATATGTTAAAGTTCTTTGGTCACAAAGATCAGAAAGAAGCCACACAGGAGTTGGAGGCCGCATGCGCGGCAGAGATCCAAATTATTCTCTACAGTGCGTGTTGTGCTTTAAGTCTTTTCAGTATCTGTCCTTGGCGTAGCTGGGTTAGAGTCGGGGAGTGCTGTGTAAGGGGGTAGAGTGTAATGTCCCAAAAGTTCGAGAAGTTCGAGAAAGAGTTTGGGAGAGACTTCTCGATATTAGTAAAAGGATCAAAAGGAAATAGTTTATTTTCGCAGCTAGCTCGGGGTGAAAGCGCTTTTTCGCCAACACAGGCTGGCTCGGCCCAATAGGCCTTAGGTGGCCGGCCAAGGGGAAGGCACCACTTCCCCAAACCCTAGCCGAGCTTCCCCACCCCTTTGGCCGCCCCACCTCCCCGTCCCTTCCCCCTTGCGCACCACCCCTTGGCTGCCCACCTCCTGGCTCCTCTCCCCTTGCGCCATCTTGGGCCGTGGTGAGTGCTCGCCGTCGGCCTTGGAGCTCCATTGCCGGCCATAGGAGGAGGAGGAAGAGAGGCAAGGAAGGAGGTCAACTTCGCGGGGAGGTTTCTACGTCTTGCTGCGGATCTTCAAGGGTAACCTTGGGTATACCTCGTTGCTCAAACCGTATTAGATGTTTTGGTTGATGTTTGGTATATCGGATCCTGTCTTTTTAGTAGATTGCAATCTGTCCAGAATTTTGGACGAGGGTTCTCGCGCTGTTAGAGGCAGAATCTGGGTTTATGGTCTCCTAGGAAAAGTTGGGTAATTGTCTTAGCTTTCAGTGGCCGCCAAGTTCACTCAAATCGGATTAACGGTTAGAGAGTTATGATTTTTCTAAGACTGCTGTTTCACTGCTCTGTCAGTATTTAGGCAGATTGTAGAAAACCAATTAAAAGTGATGGTTAAAGTGGAAATCTGAGAACCCCAGTATAACGAAAGTTGTAGATAATCCTTCCAGCTTTCAGGAAAACTAAAGATCATGAAATTCGGACGAACGTAGAGAAAGTTATGATAGTTTCATTGTTGCTGTCCAGAGACCCGACGCGAGAATTGATACTCTGTTGTTTAGATTGGTAGGGCTAGTAAATGGCCGAATCAGAGAACCTCACCAACTAGGTTTAGAAGGGGAATTCAATAAACTTTTCAGATTGTCCAAGATCACTCCATTTGGATTTCTGTACATTTAGTTATGATTTTTCTAAGGGGGCTGTTCTCTGGAAAAGAAATCTGACAGCCAGCTTTAACGTTGGGGATTGCGTTTAGTGGACGATGTACTCAGGTTGTGTTTATGATTTTGTTATTAGACCCTTATGGTAGCCTTAGCTTGTCTCAATTGTTGTCCAGGTGTGGGTTTGGCTCCGGGAGCAGTACCTCATTCCCGACATCCACCTTCGCACGGTTGAAGGCAAGTGCATTGTTGTTTGAATGATTGTCTAAATTGTGTGTTATTTGCTATATGGATGCATAGCAAGATGGTATACTTAATGAATGCTTAAGTATGGTTATTGCTCAAATGATGCTCATGCTTTACTATGATTAAGTGATGTTGTCTTTTGGTGATTTGATGATGATTACATGATAAGCATTTGCATAGAGAAGTCATATTGAGGCTTGGTCATGTGGTGACCAAGTGTATTTTCCCTTGAGATTCCCGTCATAATTATGGCGGGCCGAGATCCTCACTCGTGGAGTGTGGGCTTGAGTCCCGTTACTTGCGGAGTAACAGGCAATTGGTCCTGTGCGTGCGCGCAAGACAGCATGGGTATCTTGGCGGATCGCATACTACTGACATGCTTGTGTAATGCACACAGAAAGTTAAAGATAAAAGTCCTTGAGCATTGCATTTGCATTCGAGATGTTCTAATGTTGATCTCCTTTATATGTGTGTTATTGCTATGGTTTCTTAATGTACTTGTTGAGTCTATGGACTCACTCTTGCTTTATTGTTGTTTAGGTACAGAGCCAAGAATGACATGCATGGGGAAAGTAGACCGCTAGTCACACACATACCACATGAACTAAATAAAGATGAATGATCTTGAGAGTGATTGATCTTAGAATATTATGTTTTGTTTTATACTATGGATTAAATGTAATAATGAGGAGTAGTGGAATTTTATACCTCTCTAGTTATGATGGATTCTTAGCATGTCTCGATTATCTTTTGATGACTTGGAATGGAAGTTTAATTAATATTTGATTATTACGTGTGTTGGAATGTCGAACCGAGAACGAAGGATCCCAAATTCTCTGTGTTCATACACTAGTCGAGATTTCTAGTGTACAGTTAAACAAAAGTGATAGCACAATCATATCACGAGTTTATTGATAATAATTCAAAGTTTATTACAAAAGGCTGCGGCCAAAAGAAAAGAAATAACACAATGGAAGAGTAGTAGAAGTAGTAGGCCACACGACTTGCCACGAGCAATCGTGCGGGGACGCACCTATTCGTCAAGATCCTCACCGTCGGAAAACGTCTTCTCTGAATAAGATTTATTCAGCAGAGTGAGCACTACTACCGTGCTGCAAGTCACACCAATATAGAAAGTTTAATGCATGCATAAGGTAAACAAAGGTAATGGCGGGGTTGTTTTGCATAAACGACATTTTGATTATATTGCTAATACTTTTGTAAGACCAATTTTAATAATTCGAATAAAGAAAGTGACAAAGCGACATCGAATATTGGATGACCTCCACTAGTTGATTATTGAAGGATATCCTCCTAACACTTGGCTAACCACCCAATTTTACCATAGGACTATCCATCCTAAAACATCATTGAACACATTTTATAAACCAAAAACAATTCTAACTTAGAGTGGCTTTGCTAGCATGTCCATGACCATGACGCGCTATTCGAATAGTTTTACACTCTGCGAGAGGTTGTGCGACTTTACCCACACGAGATAAAATGCTTTTAATGTCGGCCAAAGCACGCTTCGAAGGCGTGTGACTAAGCAATTATCATGAGGCCGTTACAAGCGGTGTCCTCTGTATTCATGCCCGCTAAGGTTTCGCTACCTTTGGACTATCCATCCTCAGGAAGCCCCTCTTGCGCGAGTGGGACTAATGTCTAACCAACGCCCACACATACAACATAGCACAAATAACACTAAGACACTCAGATTATTTAGCCAAATCCTGCCCATACAGGACATGTGGTGAGTACGGTAGGCGTAGCAAAATACGCTCAAAGACCGGTCCTTAAGCGGCTCGGCGACTTCCAATTTAAAACCACGGGTCGTAATCCTAACAGATTAGACCCGTGCATGAACTGCACCCACCATTCATCCATCTCTTAAGTCCAAACCCATTTTATTTTATTTAGAGTAAAATCCTTTCGTGATAAAACAATACCACGGAACACATTTAAATTACATTGTAAAGATTTGACTAAATTCTCCCAAATTTGTAAATATTATCTAAGCAAGGCTAAGCATTTGACAAATTTTATCTAAGGTGTCAAGGTATTCAGTTTTGATAGTCAAATTGGCCATACCAAGGAGTTTGGAACAACTATATCTGAAATCGGGATATTCGGATATTTTTATAAACATATGCATGCAATAGTAAATTGTAGATAGTAAATAAATACTTTAAAACAATAGGAACAATATGATCAATAGTGTAACTTGCCTTCGTTGAAGTCTTGGAACTCTAAATCGTCGGAAGGATCTAACTCTCGGAGTCGTCGAAGTCTATCGTGAAAATCGACAAATTCAACTCAAATTCAAATAAATTCAAAAACTCAGATCAAACTAACTCCAAATTAAAATATTTTGCTTTAGTTAGCTAGATTATGAATTTAGACAAATTTTACAACTTGAACCACTCAATTTGGAGTTCAAATGCAAAAGATATGAATTTTACAAGTTTAATACAAAATCGGAATTTAATTGAATTCTCTGAATTATTTTCTAAAGGAAATTCTATTTATTGTGCAATCTTGGCCTTGTGAAGAATTTCGGAAATTAAAAGAATTATAATGATTTTTACGACAAGCGGGTCCCACATGTCATAGACTCGGCTCACGGTGGGTGATTCCACCGAGCCGAGGTGATCTGGCGCGGTGAACGACGACGCGCGGTGCTCACGTGGCGATGAGCGGGGCGCCACGCGTACACCACGCATAGCGAGGGTTGAGTGGCGCTTAGGTGGCACGCCACGCGGCGTGACACGTCGGACCGGCGGCGGTGGCGCCACGGAACCAACGGCAGCGGCGAGCGCGAGGTTTCGCGGCGATGGGTGGTACGGTGTGTAGCTAGGACTATTCGAACACATTAGACTAGCTCGGGTGGTCAAGGTGGGCGGTGGTGGCGCGGCGAGGTTGAAGCGGCGGAGGTTGGGTGTTGGCGACAATGCGATTCGGCGGCGTCTGCGCGCGCGGTGAGCACCGGTCGGCGATGATGTGGCGGCCGTTGGTGGTGGCGGCGAGGCGGAGCGTCGTCGGCGCGCCGAATCGGGGAAGAAAGCGTCGCGGTGAAGGAGCTTCCACGGCGGTTCGCGAAGCTAGGCGTCGCGAGGAGTAATGCGTGGGGAAAAAGGTGGAGGAGGAGAAGGGCTACCCATGGCTCCTATTTATAGGGTGGGAAAGACCGGAAGCGGCGGCGGCGAAAGGTCATCGCGGCGGTTTCGGTGATCGTGGGTAAAGCGATGCGGAGAAGGGAGAAAACGCGGAAGTGGGCGGCGTGATACGGGGTCGTCAATGCGCACGATGGTGAGGAGTGGGGATTGAAGGCGGCCGTTACGAGTTCGGCGTCGGTTTTAATGGCGGCGGCGTGAGGATCGCGCGAGAAGGCGGCGAGAAAGGCGACAAGCGGGGCACGTCCGATTTTGATCGACGGTGGACAAAAGATTGGCGGCGGTAAGTTATGTCGGCGTAGCCGTTTGATCTCGATCTAACGGTTGAAATAGATCACGGGGTTGCGGTGAATCATTAAGTGGCCCGATGCGTGGGCGTTGGATTTAGATCTAACGGTCCCGATTGCGTGAACATTCGGACCTTACGAATGCTTTGTGACATTCGGCCGTTGGATTTTAATCCAGCGGTTGGGATCTGCAGTGTGATGGGAGAGAGAAAGGGTGACGGGTGGACCCATTTGTCGTGAAGGAGGAGGAGGCGCGCGGAGCGGGCGTCTTGTGTGAGAAGAACGTGGGCTGAGTGGGTTTGGCCCAATTCCTATTTGAGGTTTTCTTTTGATTTTCTTTTGTTTTAATTCGGATAATTCAATTAGGCTTTAGAATATAGCAAAATAATTCCAAGAATTATGAGAAAATTCACGAAATTCTCTGGAGCATTTAGGATTTAAGAAAAATATTTCCAGCTATTATCGATAATAGATTTTGCCCATAATTTTATTTTATCTTTAATTTGGTTAAGGAAAAGCTTTAAAAATTCCACCAAAATCCAATAAAATTTTTAAACTTTATTTTCAATGGAAATTGAAATTTGGGCTGTTTACAAACCTACCCCTTTAAAGGGAATCTCGACCAGAGATTGGACTTGAATTAACAAAAGATCGGGGTAGTTAGCCTTGAGTTCTTCTTCATTCTCCCATGTGGCTTCGCTTTCGGGATGGTGACTCCACTTGTACCTTATGCGATCGATTATTACATACGGTAACACGTTCTGCGACATCTATAATTTTAATCGGTCGCTCTACGTAGGTGAGATCTTCTTGAAGGTCGAAGCTTTCCAGAAAGGTATGATCTTCCGGTTCTTGCAGGCATTTCTTTAATTGCGACACGTGGAAGGCGTTATGTCTTCTTGCAGCGGGGCTTACGCGGCTCTAGGCGATAAGCTACTTCTCCACGTTTTGCCAAAATCTTGTATGGCCCAATATACCTGGGTGCGAGTTTACCTTTTGTCCGGAATCTCTTCACACCTCTGAGTGGGGTTACTCTGAGATAGACAACATCTCCTACCTCAAAGCTTAATTCCCTACGGCGGTTATCGGCATAACTCTTTTGTCGGGATTGGGCTGCTTTCAGACGCTCCTGAATAGTTTTCACTTTACTCTCAGCTTCTTTGATTAACTCAGGTCCAAGGAGCTGACGCTCTCCTACCTCATCCCAAAGAAGTGGGGTTCGGCATTTCTTACCGTACAGAGCTTCAAATGGAGCCATCTGCAAACTAGCTTGGTAACTATTATTGTATGAGAACTGCATACGGCGGATCCTTGTCCCAACCTTTTAGAATTCTAAGGCACGGGCTCGAAGCATATCTTCAAGAACTTGATTGGTGCGTTACATGCGACCATCGATGCAGGGATGATCTGCCGTGCTAAAATTGAGTCTGGTCCCCAAGGCTTCATGCGACTTTTCCAAAACCGAGAGGTAAATTGGGAACCTCGATGCGACACAATCTTTTGGGTACTCGTGCGAGCGACGATTACGGCCATGTACAATTACGCTGGTTTCTTTGCTCTGGTAGGTGGTCTTGGCGGGAATAAAGTGGCGACTTTAGTTAACGGTCAATTACCACCCGGATGGAGTCATATCGATTGGGTCTGGGAGTCGATGATGAAATCCATCTGACTTCTTCCCACTTCCACTCGGGAATTGGTAATGGTTGCAACAGACCAGCGGGTCTTTGGTGTTGTGCCTTGACTCTTTGACAAGCGTCACAACGGCGGCGAAATCAGCAATTTCACGCTTCATGCTTGACCCACCAATATCTTTCTTTTAGATCTGGTACATTTTGGTGCTGCCGGGATGAATGGAGTATGGCGACTCATGAGCTTCTTTGAATTGAGTCTTTTATCTCCTGTTGGTTAGGCACCTGAGATGCGGTCTCGAACCACACTTGTCCCTTGCTCATCTTGAGAGAAACACAGGGCTTTACCTCTTCTCATATTTTCTTGATTTCTTGGATATCTTCATCTTCCAACTGTTTTGTTCTAATCTGATTTTGAAGAGTTGGTTGAACTTCTAAAGCGTTTACACGGCCTTGGTTGACAATCTCAAGATTCAGTGCTTGACTCTTCATACTTTCGGGTGATTTTGTTGCACCATGATGGTGTTGCAATATGCTTTTACTGCTCAAGGCATCTGCTACCACATTGGCCTTGCCGGATGATAATGAATTCGAGATCATAATCCTTTATTAGTTCCAACCATCTTCTTTGTGGAGATTGAGCTCGGTTTGTGTGAATATGTACTTCAAACTTTTATGGTGCGTGAAAATCTCACAGTGGTTACCAATGAGATAATGCGCGATTTTGGGCGTGCACAATGCCGCTAACTCCGGATCATGAGTCGGGTAATTCCCTTCGTGTGGCCTCAAGCGTCGGGATGCATAAGCTACAACTTTGCCTTCTGCATCAATACACATCAGAGGCCTTGACGGGATGCGTCACAAAAGATCTCAAAATCCTTGCGGATGTCAGGTAAAATTAACACCGTCTTTGAGACTAGCCTCTTTTTCAATTCTTGGAAACTTTCTTCACGAGCGCTTGACCATTCAAACTTCTTTTCTTTCTTGAAGTTGAGTCATGGGTTTGGCAAGTTTAGAAAACCCTCAATAAACCGTCGATAATAGCTGCCAGGTCGAAAACTTCTCACCTCGGTGGTGATTTGGTGTTTTTCAGGTCCATTCTTGCTTCAACCTTGGCGGGGTCTCGCAATTCCTCTGCGGATACAATATGTCCAGGAATGCAACTTGTCTTAGCGAATTCACTCTTGCTGAATTTGGCATAGAGTTAGTGCTCCACGAGCTTGTCTAGTATCATCAGGAGATGCTCTTCATGTTCTTTTAGTTCTTGAGTAGATGAGAATGTCGTCAATAAAGGCGACTACGAATTTATCGAGAATTCCATGAACACCTTGTTCATCATATTCATGAAATAGGCGGGCGTTGGTCAATCCAAATGACATTCTTGTGAACTCATATAGTCCATATCGGTGGTGAAGGCGGTTTTGAATATCTTCGGTCTAATCTTTAATTGGTGATAACCGGATCTCGAATCGATCTTTGAGAAAATACTTGCTCCCTTTAAGCGATCAAACAAATCATCAATTACGGGCAATGGGTATTTATTCTTGATTGTTACTTCGTTGAGTGATGCATGTCGGCGCACATTCTCATGCTATTGTCTTTCTTCTTGACAAATAGTCTGGGGCTCCCCATGGTGAGGCGGGGCGAATGTGCGCTTTTTCTCGTAGTTCTTCAATCTGTTTCTTCAATTACGCTAACTTTCGTTGGTGGCATTCTATAAATCGCTTTGAGATCGGGTGTCCGGGGACTAGATCAATTAGGAACATGATGTCCCTATCCGGTGGCATACGGGTAGATCATGCGGGAAGGCGTCGGGATACTCTCGTGCCACGGGTATATCTTCAAGTTTCACTTCCTTCAATCGGTAAGTATGGAACTTCCTCGGTTCGAGTCTCGAGTTTGAATTCAACAGACACACCTTGTTCATTAGTGAGGGTGATGGATCTATTAGCACGATCTATTTGGCCGTGATTTTTGGCTAGCTTGATCCATTCCAAGTATTACATCCAAACCTTGAGAGTGTAAAACTATCGGATCTGCTAGAAAAGTTACTCGGATATCTCGAGAGTGAGATTAGGGCATAGAGAATTGGTTCTCATTTACGAGCAGGGAATGAATTATCATGGGAGTAGCTAAAGAGGATATAGGTAACCCATATTTTCCCACAAACTTATATGACACAAAAGAGTGTGAAGCTCGAGAATCAAATAGGGCGGATCTTTGATGCTGAATTAACGAGGAGCGTCTGAGAACAACATCTGGTCTTTGCTGAGCTTCCTCGGCGGTGACATGGTTCACCGTCCCTTGGTGAACCGGTTTCTTTGATGCAGTGTTCTTGCGGTAGCTTGAACTCCTGAGGTTGGCCTTGTTGGTGCCAAACCTTGTTGCTTCTTTGGACATTTATTGGCATAATGCCTGTCTCGTTGCGGTGGAAGCACGTGACTCGAGGCGAGGAGGTAGAGTGCTTCTGCTGAACCGCCCTCCTAATGAAGTGCCACGGAAGTTGGAGGGTTGGGCGCTGTGGCGGTCTTTGAGTGCGAGGCGTGGAAGATTGAAACTTCCCACGTTCTTTGCGGTTGCGGTGTGGTGATGCGAGGTTTGGGCGGACCTCTGCGTTAAACCTGCGGCGGCCATCCTCGCTTGCGGTTCTCCATTCTGCGTGTTTAGCCTCTGCTGATTGCTTTATCCACCAAGCTGCTGGAAGTCGGTGAAATTACGAAAATAAGTTGGGCAGAGATATCATCATTCAATCCATCCGGGAACCTTTCTGTCTTTCCTCATCTCACGCTCGTCGGTGGGGCGTGGCGGGCAAGTTAGTTAAAGCGGTGAAGGTACTCATTCACCGTCACGGTTGCCTTGTCGGTCGTGGAACTCCTTCTTCTTGGCGTCATCATCCTGCCGGGATATGTGCATGACAAAAAGCCGAAGTCGGCCCATGTGATGGGTGAGCATCATTGTGTGCTATCGATGGTTGTCCCACCATTACGATGCGGGGCCATTCGGTTGGTGAGAGGCAAGCAGGACCCTCTCACGGTCGAACAACGACTAATGTCGATTTCTTTCCAATAGCCCGAAGCGATCGTCGGCGTCCATTGGTTCGATACTATTTGAGAATGTCGGCGGGCGCATCCTCATAAACTTCGGACATAGTCGACCTTTGGTTATGCGGAGGTGGGCGGAGGCTGCTTCTTCTTTGTAGCGGCTTTGAGTGTTCGAACATTACAGTGGTGGGCAAGAAGGTCGATTAAATGAGTGCGATTCGCCATCATCGGCGCGATCGGTCATACGCGGCGGTGGTGGCGGTGCGGCGTGATTATCACGGTGATCCGTCGATCGTTTCCTTGTCCGTTGGCACTGCTGCTGCATTGCCGTTTGCGGTGGTCACCATCTGCGGAATCCTCCAATGATTTAGAAGAGATAGCGAGGAATTCTATGGGGATAAATCTAAAATAGCCCAAGAACGAAAAAGCACACAAACAAAGAATCAACTTTTCAAAATGGTTTCTTTATTCATTTATTTTATTAATATATTATGGCTATCACATGAATAATTGATAGCTCATGTCTGTGACTAAAAATACGGATGGGAAAAAATAAACATCTATGGGGTGGATGGGGTGTATTGGAAATTCTTTGATGCGCCTTGGCTTGATTTGTAAATAGCCGCTCCTCTTGATGCCTTGATTTCGCCTCGGTATACTCTAGACTATCTGAGTGATACGCAAGTCGTCCAAGGCGTTTCCATAAGCGTAGTCGGTGCCTTTGTCGAGTCCACAGTGCGTCAACTCGGGAATCTTCCTCCTCGGTGGTGCGGAAGACATCATGTCAAATGCGGTTGGAAGATGCATCGGAAATAGTGAAACCGGTGCCGTTGAGGTGGCGGTCATAAGTATGGCGAGTCGACGAGCGCGCTTCTCTCATTGCATCACGAATGCCATCGTGAAGGTGTCGCGTCGGATCGGGCGTGGAAGGTATGGAAGGCGGTGTTTGGCGGCAGTCGGAGTAGATTAGTACTTCCACTCTCGAGAGCGTCGTTCTCCCAACTTGTATCGGTAGCCACGAAGCGTTGGCCTCTTCTTGTAGTCAAGTCTTGCATCACTTCCCGAGAAGTTCAGCCGGTGTCGGCAATGATTAGTGAGAGATAGCGTCCGTGCCGGCCATCTAAAATTTTGAGGAATAGACAAGTCGATGCTTGTTTTTAAAGAGAAGGGTTGAGAGATGACTCGGATACACTCAAAATAGTTTTTAATTTTTGCAAATGAGTCCTTAGGACATTTGTGGGGCCACGACCTCGATCGATATGGCTCGATACCACTTTTGTCGAACCGAGAGCGAAGGATCCCAAATTCTCTGTGTTCATACACTAGTCGAGATTTCTAGTGTACAGTTAAACAAAAGTGATAGCACAATCATATCACGAGTTTATTGATAATAATTCAAAGTTTATTACAAAAGGGCTGCGGCCAAAAGAAAAGAAATAACACGGCGGAAGAGTAGTAGAAGTAGTAGGCCACACGACTTGCCACGGGCAATCGTGCGGGGACCTTGACCTATTCGTCAAGATCCTCACCGTCGGGAAAACGTCTTCTCTGAATAAGATTTATTCAGCAAGAGTGAGCACTACTACCGTGCTCGCAAGTCACACCAATATAGAAAGTTTAATGCATGCATAAGGTAAACAAAGGTAATGGCGGGTTGTTTTGCATAAACAACATTTTGATTATATTGCTAATACTTTTGTAAGACCAATTTTAATAATTCGAATAAAGAAAGTGACAAAGCGACATCGAATATTGGATGACCTCCACTAGTTGATTATTGAAGGATATCCTCCTAACACTTGGCTAACCACCCAATTTTACCATAGGACTATCCATCCTAAAACATCTGTTGAACACATTTTATAAACCAAAAACAATTCTAACTTAGAGTGGCTTTGCTAGCATGTCCATGACATGGGCGCGCTATTCGAATAGTTTTACACTCTGCGAGAGGTTATGCAGCTTTACCCACACGAGATAAAATGCTTTTAATGTCGGCCAAAGCACGCTTCGAAGCGTGTGACTAAGCAATTATCATGAGGCCGTTACAAGCGGTGTCCTCTGTATTCATGCCCGCTAAGGTTTCGCTACCTTTGGACTATCCATCCTCAGGAAGCCCCTCTTGCGCGGTGGGACTAATGTCTAACCAACGCCCACACATACAACATAGCACAAATAACACTAAGACACTACAGATTATTTAGCCAAATCCTGCCCATACAGGACATGTGGTGGTGCGGTAGGCGTAGCAAAATACGCTCAAAGACCGGTCCTTAATCGGCTCGGGCGACTTCAATTTAAAACCACGGGTCGTAATCCTAACAGATTAGACCGTGCATGAACTGCACCCACCATTCATCCATCTCGCCAAGTCCAAACCCATTTTATTTTATTTAGAGTAAAATCCTTTCGTGATAAAACAATACCACAGAACACATTTAAATTACATTGTAAAGATTTGACTAAATTCTCCCAAATTTGTAAATATTATCTAAGCAAGGCTAAGCATTTGACAAATTTTATCTAAGGTGTCAAGGTATTCAGTTTTGATAGTCAAATTGGCCATACCAAGGAGTTTGGAACAACTATATCTGAAATCGGGATATTCGGATATTTTTATAAACATATGCATGCAATAGTAAATTGTAGATAGTAAATAAATACTTTAAAACAATAGGAACAATATGATCAATAGTGTAACTTGCCTTCGTTGAAGTCTTGGAACTCTAAATCGTCGGAAGGATCTAACTCTCGAGTCGTCGAAGTCTATACGTGAAAATCGACAAATTCAACTCAAATTCAAATAAATTCAAAAACTCAGATCAAACTAACTCCAAATTAAAATATTTTGCTTTAGTTAGCTAGATTATGAATTTAGACAAATTTTGCAACTTGAACCACTCAATTTGGAGTTCAAATGCAAAAGATATGAATTTTACAAGTTTAATACAAAATCGGAATTTAATTGAATTCTCTGAATTATTTTCTAAAGGAAATTCTATTTATTGTGCAATCTTGGCCTTGTGAAGAATTTCGGAAATTAAAAGAATTATAATGATTTTTACGACAAGCGGGTCCCACATGTCATAGACTCGGCTCACGGTGGGTGATTCCACCGAGCCGAGGTGATCTGGCGCGGTGAACGACGCGCGGTGCTCACGTGGCGATGAGCGGGGCGCCACGCGTACACCATAGCGAGGGGTTGAGTGGCGCTTAGGTGGCATTGCCACGCGGCGTGACACGTCGGACCGGCGGCGGTGGCGCCACGGAACCAACGGCAGCGGCGAGCGGCGAGGTTTCGCGGCGATGGGTGGTACGGTGTGTAGCTAGGACTATTCGAACACATTAGACTAGCTCGGGTGGTCAAGGTGGGCGGTGGTGGCGGCGGCGAGGTTGAAGCGGCGGAGAGGTTGGGTGTTGGCGACAATGCGATTCGGCGGCGTCTGCGGCGCGGTGAGCACCGGTCGGCGATGATGTGGCGGCCGTTGGTGGTGGCGGCGAGGCGGGCGTCGTCGGCGCGGAATCGGGAAGAAGGCGTCGCGGTGAAGGAGCTTCCACGGCGGTTCTAGCGAAGCTAGGCGTGCGAGGAGTAATGCGTGGGGGAAAAAGGTGGAGGAGGAGAAGGGCTACCCATGGCTCCTATTTATAGGGCTGGGAAAGACCGGAAGCGGCGGCGCGAAGGTCATCGCGCGGCGGTTTCGGTGATCGTGGGTAAAGCGATGCGGAGAAGGAGCGGCGGAAGTGGGGCGGCGTGATCGGGTCGTCAATGCGCCGCGATGGTGAGGAGTGGGGATTGAAGCGGCGTTACGAGTTCGGCGTCGGTTTTAATGGCGGCGTGAGGATCGCGCGAGAAGGCGGCGAGAAGGCGACAAGCGGGCACGTCCGATTTTGATCGACGGTGGACAAAAGATTGGCGGCGGTAAGTTATGTCGGCGTAGCCGTTTGATCTCGATCTAACGGTTGAAATAGATCACGGGGTTGCGGTGAATCATTAAGTGGCCCGATGCACGTGGGCGTTGGATTTAGATCTAACGGTCCGATTGCGTAGAACATTCGGACCTTACGAATGCTTTGTGACATTCGACCGTTGGATTTTAATCCAGCGGTTGGGATCTGCAGTGTGATGGGAGAGAGAAAGGGTGACGGGTGGACCCGGTGTCGAAGGAGGAGGAGCGCGCGGCGGCGGCGGGCGTCTTGCTGCGGAAGAAACGTGGTGGTGGGTTTGGCCCAATTCCTATTTGAGGTTTTTCTTTTGATTTTTCTTTTGTTTTAATTCCAGATAATTCAATTAGGCTTTAGAATATAGCAAAATAATTCCAAGAATTATGAGAAAATTCACAGAAATTCTCTGGAGCATTTAGGATTTAAGAAAAATATTTCCAGCTATTATCTGATAATAGATTTTGCCCATAATTTTATTTTATCTTTAATTTGGTTAAGGAAAAGCTTTAAAAATTCCACCAAAATCCAATAAAATTTTTAAACTTTATTTTCAACTGGAAATTGAAATTTGGGCTGTTACAAACCTACCCCCCTTAAAGGGAATCTCGACCAGAGATTGGACTTGAATTAACAAAAGATCAGGGTAGTTAGCCTTGAGTTCTTCTTCATTCTCCCATGTGGCTTCGCTTTCCGGATGGTGACTCCACTGTACCTTGTACGATCTGATTATTCTGCTTCTGGTAACACGTTCTGCGACATCTATAATTTTAATCGGTCGCTCTACGTAGGTGAGATCTTCTTGAAGGTCGAAGCTTTCCAGAAAGGTATGATCTTCCGGTTCTTGCAGGCATTTCTTTAATTGCGACACGTGGAAGACGTTATGTATCACGACAGGCTTCGCGGCTCTAGCTGATAAGCTACTTCTCCACGTTTTGCCAAAATCTTGTATGGCCCAATATACCTGGGTGCGAGTTTACCTTTTGTCCGGAATCTCTTCACACCTCTGAGTGGGGTTACTCTGAGATAGACAACATCTCCTACCTCAAAGCTTAATTCCCTACGGCGGTTATCGGCATAACTCTTTTGTCGGGATTGGGCGCGCTGAGCGCTCTGAATAGTTTTCACTTTACTCTCAGCTTCTTTGATTAACTCAGGTCCAAGGAGCTGACGCTCTCCTACCTCATCCCAAAGAAGTGGGGTTCGGCATTTCTTACCGTACAGAGCTTCAAATGGAGCCATCTGCAAACTAGCTTGGTAACTATTATTGTATGAGAACTCGCATCTGGCGGATCCTTGTCCCAACCTTTTCCGAATTCTAAGGCACGGGCTCGAAGCATATCTTCAAGAACTTGATTGGTGCGTTACATCGACCATCGATGCAGGGATGATCGCCGTGCTAAAATTGAGTCCGGTCCCCAAGGCTTCATGCAGACTTTTCCAAAACGAGAGGTAAATTGGGAACCTCGATGCGACACAATCTTTTGGGTACTCGTGCGGTGCACGATTCGGCCATGTACAATTACGCTAGTTTGTTTGCTCGGTAGGTGGTCTTGACAGAATAAAGTGGCGACTTTAGTTAACGGTCAATTACCACCCGGATGGAGTCATATCCCGATTGGGTCCGGGAGTCGGTGATGAAATCCATACGACTTCTTCCCACTTCCACTCGGGAATTGGTAATGGTTGCAACGAGACGGCGGGTCTTTGGTGTTGTGCCTTGACTCTTTGACAAACGTCACAACGGCGGCGAGATCGGCAATTTCACGCTTCATGCCGACCCACCAATATCTTTCTTTAGATCCCGGTACATTTTGGTGCTGCCGGGATGAATGGAGTATGGCGACTCAAGCCTTTGTTTTGGAGGACAAGCGCAAGGAACGGAGGATAACAGTAAACACGGATGGCTCGGCAAAGGGAACCATCAATCACGGCGAGAGGGCAAGAACGATGCGGCCAGGTTCAACGAGTTTCCACCCTGACTTCGTTGAGCACTGCACCAACTTCAACACCTGCGCCCACTCCGTAACTTCCGCAACCCCGCACTGTCAACCCCAATTCAGAAGCAACGCAGAGCGCACAAAGGTCTCATTACGCTTGTCGTCGGCGGACATTTTGCCAACCAATGTCGCAAAGGGGAACAATCACTCCGATGCGCTTCAACCTTGGAGCTCGCCATCCAAGACACCAAAGCACGTGCATCAATCAAGGAGCTTCACAAGTTGCCGGTCAAGCCGAAGGAGCACCACAGTCCGTGATCAGAGGCCGTGTCAACCACGTCACTCTGGAAGGAGCCCAGGAATCACCGGAAGTCGTACTGGGTAAGTTTCTGGTTAACTCAGTACCTGCATCAGTTTTGTTTGATTCTAGAGCTTCGCATTCGTTTGTTTCTGGAATGTTTGCAACCAAAAATAAATTGGAAGTTATGCAACTTAAGCATACTCTGGTAGTCCAGTCGCCTGGAGCAGAGCTAAGTACTAGAGTGGGATGTTTAGGAGCTAAGTTACTCATAGCTGGAGTTGAGTTTCTAGCCAACCTAATTGTTCTAGACACCCAAACCCTAGATGTCATTCTTGGCATGGATTGGTTATCCAAGCACAAAGCCGTGCTAGATTGTGGCCGAAGAGCCGTAACAGTCGAGGATGCCAAAGGAAATAAGGTAGAGTTTCTAGCCACCTCAGTTCGTGATGGACATTTGCTAGTAAACAGTTTGAAGACCCTTTCCTTGGAAGAAGTACCAGTGGTCAGTGAATACCCAGATGTGTCTCCAGAGGAGTTACCAGGAATGCCACCGGATCGTGACATTGAGTTTGTCATCGACCTAGTGCCAGGGACCACCAATTTCAAAGAGACCTTATCGGATGCCAGCCGATGAATTGGTAGAGATGAAGAAGCAGATAGAGGAACTTCTTGAGAATGGTTTCGTGAGACCTAGTTCGTCGCCATGGGGAGCGCCAGTGTTGTTTGTCAAGAAGAAAGATGGAAGTATGAGGATGTGTATTGATTACCGTTCTCTCAACGAAGTTACCATCAAGAACAAGTACCCACTACCCCGGATAGATGATCTGTTTGATCAGATGAAAGGAGCCAGATTATTCTCAAAGATCGACCTGCGATCAGGTTACCACCAGCTAAAGATTTGTCCTAAGGATATACCGAAAACCGCTTTCTCAACACGGTATAGACATTATGAGTTCTTAGTCATGTCCTTTGGTCTGACTAATGCCCCTGCATACTTCATGAACATGATGAATAAAGTATTCATGGAATATTTGGACAAGTTCATAGTTGTGTTCATTGATGATATTCTAGTGTACTCCAAGTCGGAGGAAGAACATGCCGAGCATTTCAGGATAATATTGGAAAAACTCAGAGAGCATCAGTTGTATGCCAAGTTCAGTAAGTGTGATTTTTGGAAAAAGGAAGTGGATTTCCTTGGTCATGTGATGACAGCCGAGGGAGTAGCAGTTGACCCCGGTAAAGTTAAAGCAGTGTTACATTGGGAGCAGCCCAAAACTATAACTCAGATTCGCAGTTTCTTGGGAAGGGCAGGTTATTACCGCTGTTTCATCGAAGGATTCTCATCGATTGCTAAGCCCCTTACGCAATTGTTGAAGAAGGAGAAAAAGTTCACTTGGACTCCAACCTGTGAGGAAAGTTTTCAAGAACTGAAGAAGCGTTTGACTTCAGCCCCAGTGCTGATTTTGCCAGATATTCGCAAGGATTTCGATATCTATTGTGATGCTTCGCGTCAAGGATTAGGATGCGTCCTGATGCAAGAAGGAAGAGCTGTCGCTTATGCATCAAGGCAATTGAGACCTCACGAAGAGAAATACCCTACTCATGATCTGGAATTAGCTGCCGTGGTGCATGCTTTAAAGATTTGGCGACATTACCTCATCGGTAATCGCTGTGAAGTCTACACGGATCATAAGAGTCTAAAGTATATCTTCACCCAGTCAGATTTGAATATGAGATAGAGAAGATGGTTAGAACTGATCAAGGATTATAATCTTGGAATCCACTACCATCCCGAAAAGCCAACGTAGTTGCGGGCGCTCTAAGTCGCATGCGAGTTCTTGCAATGCTTTGGAAGTAAAGGAAAGTTGCCGAAACTTTATGAAGAATTTCAAAAGCTAAAGCTAGAAGTTGTGTCCAAGGATTTGTAGCCAATTTGGAAGTACAATCTACCCCGAGAAGCAAATTCGTGAAGCACAACCAAAGGATCCTGTGTTGTCAGACATCAAGGTCAAAATGGCAGAAGGAAAATTCAAAGATTTCACCAAGGATGATCAAGACATACTCTGGATTAATGGTCGTATCTGTGTACCAGATATCGATGGTCTAAGATAGTTAATCTTAAAGGAGGCCCATGACTCAAAGTATTCGATTCACCTTGGAAGTACCAAGATGTACCAGGATGTTAAGACTAAATTTTGGTGGCCAAATTTGAAGCGAGAAGTCGCAGAGTTCGTTGCCTTGTGCGACACCTGCCAGAAAGTAAAGGCAGAACACCAGAGACCAGCAGGTTTGCTGCAACCGCTGAAGATTCCAAAATGGAAGTGGGAAGAGATCGGAATGGATTTTATCACCGGTTTACCCAAGACCCAATCGGGTTACGATTCGATATGGGTAATAGTCGATCGTCTAACCAAGGTCGCCCATTTCTTGCCAGTCAAAACCACATACTCCGGAGATCGCCTTGCGGAGTTGTACATGGCCAGAATTTTCAGTTTGCACGGTGTGCCCAAGAAGATAGTATCAGATCGAGGGTCGCAGTTCACCTCTCGTTTTTGGCAGAGTTTGCATGAAGCCTTGGGTACTCATCTAAATTTCAGCACTGCGTATCACCCACAGACAGATGGACAGACTGAAAGAGTTAATCAGATATTGGAGGATATGCTGAGAGCTTGTGCTCTAGCTAATGCTACCCGATGGGATAAAAGTTTGCCGTATGTAGAATTTTCGTACAACAATAGTTACCAAGCTAGTATGCAAATGTCACCATTTGAAGCTTTGTACGGCCGCGCCTGTAGAACCACGTTGAATTGGTCAGAAACAGCTGAACGATCAGTTTTTGGTCCAGACATCATTCAGGAAGCAGAAGAGCAAGTGGCCATGATCAGAGAAAGATTGAAGATAGCTCACCAGCGTAAGAGCTATCGCCGATAATCGTCATTGTGATCTCGATTTTGAACCCGAGGATTTCGTTTATCTTGAGTGACCCGCCGAGGTGTCAAAGGTTTCATGCCAAAGGAAGCTTGCCCCTAGGTATGTTGGTCCGTTCAAGATTTTGGAACGCCGTGGGGAAGTTGCTTATCAGTTGGAGCTACCAAAGTCGTTAGCAGGAGTACATGATGTCTTTCATGTCTCGCAGTTGAAGAAGTGTCTTCGTGTGCCAGAAGAGCAAGCCCCGTTGGAATCAATTGACTTGAAGGAGGATCTTACCTACAAGGAGCAGCCAGTCAAGATTTTGGATGTCGCAGAGCGTCTCACCAGAAGCAAGACTGTTCGTTTTTGCAAGGTTCAGTGGAGCAACCACTCAGAAGGAGAAGCAACGTGGGAACGTGAAGAAGAACTGAAAGCCGAGTTTCCTAGCCTTTTCTCTAGCTAGCCTGAATCTCGAGGTCGAGATTCCTTTAAGGGGGGGAGGTTTGTAACACCCCAATTTTCTGAGCTTAAAAATCTTTTAAATAGTTAGTAGGAAGAAAATTCACCATTTGAATTTTATTTGAATTTAATTTCAAAAGCTTAATATTGGACTTTACAATCAAAAACATTTAATGTGAATAATCCCAACTTGAACAATAGCCAAAACTATTTTATTTGGGTTCTATGTGCTCAGATATATTTTCTAGAATTTTTCTGAGTTCATTTGCTATTTTCTATTGCATATTTGACTTTCTGGTATTTTCTAAAATAGAAAAAGCTATTTAAATTCTCAGATCAATCTTTGGGCTGAATTCCTTTGCTCAGCCCAAATCCTTTTGTCTTTCGACCCGGCCACGTCCCTTCTTTTCTCCCCGGCCGAAGCCCAGCCGTCAGCCCGTTTCTTCCTTCAACGCCAAGGCCCAGCCCGTCCTGGTTTTCCTGCGTGAGGGCGCCAGCCCAAGCCGCTTTCCTTTCTTCGCCCGCTGACCGGTGGTCCCGCCGACTGCCACGTCCTCGTCGTCTAGCTCCAGGACTCCTTGAGTCCGTGTGCAGCACAAGAGCGCCGCTAAGCCCGTTTTGGAAACCCTCATCTCCGGTGCTTTAGAAGCAGATCCCCTCGCGTCAATCTCTTCGCCCGAGTCTCCTCCCTCAAAACCCTAAAGCGTCGCCACAAATTGTGGGTAAAGTGTACAACCTCTGCAGAGTGTTAATTAATCTATTCGAATAGCCGCGTCCGCGGTCATGGACATGCTCGGGGATTTCACACGAGGGGTAGTTTTCATAAAATGTTGGGATGGGAGCTGTGTGACCTCAATCATATGGCTATGTGAAATAATGCTTTAGTCAGTGTGTCTTTGTGAAACAAATGTTAAATTAATATTGTCTATTTGTTTTGAATTATGCTTTCAATCTATTATTTGTATTCAATTGCAAATGTTGCTTTTATGCAAAAGAACCACGGAAGCCTTTTCTTTGGAATAAGCTGCATCTATACATTGCATTCGTGGTATGATTTGCGAGCACGGTTGTGTACTCACGCTTGTTGTAAAACTTGCGCCCAAACCTACGTAAGAGGAGTCACGCCGCTTTCGATGAGGAGTTCAAGAAGGTGATCGTTCGTTAAGGTGCGGATCGATCGGTTGCACTGTGGTGAATTGGTGGGATCTACGCTGAAGTTTTCCGTTCATTCCGCCGCTTTATTTATCTTAGCCAGCGCGTGGCTTAATAAGTGTAAACTCGACCATAAGGTCAAAACCCTTATTTGTTATTCAAACTAATCGTTTACTTTATTTATCGCTTGTGTGGATCGATATTTACCTGTGTTAACCCTGTGTGCACTAGCGTGATCCTGGACTAGTGCAGTATACACAGAGGGTTCCAGAATCGTAATTCTGGGTCCCGACACCTTTGCTTTGCATTTCTTCAAGTTGCTGCTTCAGTTCAACGAGATCATTGACAAGCAATTGGTAGGGCCTTTTAAAGATTGGAGCTGTCCCTGGGACTAAGTTGGTGACAAACTCTAAGTCCCTATCTGGAGGCATTCCAGGTAGATCATCAGGGAACACATCAGGGTACTGTCTTACCACAGGGAGGTCTTCAAGCTTGACTTTCCTCAAACAAGCAAGGCTAGGACCTCTAAAAGAGGTCTCGAGATTGAACTCTACTTGGACTCCTAGCTCATTGGTGAGCACAATTGACTTTCTGGCACAGTCTATCTGACCTTGGTTCTTTGCTAACCAGTCTATTCCAAGAATCACATCTAACCCTTGGGAGTTCAAGACCACTAGGTCTGCAGAAAAAGGTACTTCCAAGATTTCCATGGTAAGATTTGGGCACAAGGAATTAGTCCTCATTTGTAAGCCCGGAGAGTGAATCAGCATAGGGTTTACTAAAAGAGATATAGCCAACCCATTTTCACCCGCAAACTTGGTCGAAACAAATGAATGAGAAGCTCTTGAATCGGAAAGAATTGTTGTTGGTACTGAATTGACAAGAAACGTACCAAGAACCACATCTGATGCGATTTGAGCTTCTTCAGCTGTGACGTGGTTCACAGGTCCTCTGGTATATTGGACCGAGGGCTTCACAGCAACATTGTTGCCTGAAGGGGGAGGTCCTTGACCAACTCGGACTGGAGTAGGAACTGAGGTGGTGGCTTGTAACTTCTTTGGGCATTTATTGGCATAATGCCCAACTTCATTGCAACAAAAACAGGTGACCTAAGTTGCAGAGGTCACGGGTGACTTCTTTTGAAAATATCCTCCTGGGAGGTCATTTGAGGGTTGGAGGTACTAGTATGTCTGATTGGCACAGGAGGTCGGGAAGGGGAGGAGGTCCCAAGTCTCACTGGCTGGAATAGGGAGGTCCTGGGCCGCGAAAAACTCCCAGAACTGATCTACTGTGCTGCTTTTCTCTTCTTGCGGTTCTCTATTTCCAGATGCTTGCCCTCTTGACGGATTGCTTTACTCACAAGTTGCTGAAAATCTATGTAATCTTGGGAGATAAGCTGAACTGCAAGGTCATCATTAAGCCCTTCTAAGAAACGTTCATGTTTGGACTCATCATTTGCCACATCTTCAGGTACATATCTGGCAAGCTGATTGAACTTGTGCACATAGTCATTAACTGTACGATTGCATTGACGCAGAGTATGAAATTCTTTCTTCTTCAAGGTCATCATGCCCTAGGGAATATGGGCACGACGAAAAGCCTGCTGAAAATCTCTCCAAGTGATGGTTTGAGGATCAACGTGGGATTGGGTGAAGTTGTCCCACCACTCTAAGGCCGGTCCAGTGAGCTGGTGAGAGGCAAAGAGCACCCTCTCACAATCAGAACATTGGATGATATCCAGTTTCCTACTTATTGCCCTGAGCCAATCATTAGCTTCCAAAGGCTCTACACTACTGGAAAAGGTGGGAGGTCTTAACCTCATAAACTCAACAATATTAGCCCTTGGAGGAGGTGGAACAAGCACAGGGGAATGAGCTGCTGCTGTTGCTTGTAATGACTGAGTGTTGGCAATAGATTGAGAAAGCAAATTCATAAACTGAGCTTGATTAGCCATCATTTGAGCCCAGGTAGGACCTTCAGTTGGAGGAGGTGGTAGCGGTGGAGTTGGGTTCTGTTGCACTCCTTCAGCTCCTTTGTAATAATTACTCCACTCGGCTAGATTCTTGGGCTCATTCTCCACTTGCCTATTAAGGTTACTTGAACTACCACTGCGATTTCGGGTGGCCACCATCTTGACTGAGCTCCAGAGGCTGAGAAAAGGAAAGAAGAAGCTAATGGGAACAGGTAACACAACTAATACTGCAAAATAGCCATCAGAAAGAATCCCTTCAAAAACCAAAACTAATTATCATTCTACTCGATTCTTACTGCTCGAAAGGGATCTTGAACACCAGGCCTAACCAAGGGATCTTCAAAGGTAAGGAGATCCATTTGACTTCGTAAATCAGTGCAAAGAAAGAATACAGGGTGACATTGAATTAAGATAGGAAAAGGATTGGAGAAGAGGGGTAAGAATAGAAAGATGACCAAGATGAGAAGAGCACAATTTACTTTTCTTTGTTATGCAAAATAGGTTTTGAAACCCTACAGCCAAGCTACTAGGTTATGACCTGCAGTCAAGATGCTCTGATACCACCTGTCGTGACCCCGACCCAAGGTCACCCGAGAGGACCCCCTAGCACTCCTAAAAAGTTCACTAGGACCTCCCAGGAGGTCCAGTAGGACCTCTTAGAAACACCTCCAGGACCACCCAGGAGGTCCATTAGGAACACCTAGAGGTCCTAAGGGTTGACCCGAGGAGGTCTTGAGATCCAGGACCTCCCCAAGTGCCACGACCACTCCAGGGAGAGGTTGTGAGGCTTGGAAAAGTCCTACATCTCCTATGTTCTGAACTAGTCCCAAGGATCAACAGCTAGTTCACAGAGCCACACAAGTGATAATCATACATCCACGAAAGCAGAATTACCAACAAAGGAGTTGATTACAAAGTTGGCTTACAAGCCGACATAAGAGCAATTTTACACAGCAGAAAACAAAAGATAGTCCACCCAATACACCACAGGCAGTTGGTTGGAGGGCGCAGCCTAGTCGTCCATGACCTCTTGATCATCAACAAAAACTTCATCACCTGCTCAAAAGATTAATTCAAGCAAGAATGAGCACAACTACCGTGCTCGCAAGCTACACCCGTCAATTAATAGAATGACATGCATAAGGGTACCACAAAGGAGAGCTTATAGGGTTAGTTTGCGTAAAACCAAGTTCCATTCAAATATAAGTAAGTAAGTTACAAAGCTGGCTACACTATATATAAAACTCATTTTCTAACACAGATTTTGATTGATTGATAACAAGATGAAGGGTGTAGGATAACCTCCTAACACTGGGATAACCGCCAAGGGGCTCCTTGCCCAGGGCTCCCCGCCCAAAACACACTGGATAGAAATCCAGAACCAGTTTTCAAAACCTTTTGAAAGCCAAAGCCAAAGCCAAAGACTAACTTAGAGAGAGCTTTGCCAGCATGTCCATGACTGTGAACATGGCTATTCGAATAGATTTCACTCTATAGAGGTGTACAGCTTTACCCACAAGAGACAACTAACTTTTACTGTTCACTCACACACTTGCAAAGTTGGTGCGACTAAGAGGTTATCACAAGGCCTTTACAATGTTACTTCTCACCACAGTCCCTCTTGCTAAGGTTTCACTCCCTTTGGGCTAACCACCCGCAGGGTTCAGGCCCCTCTTGCGCCAGGTGGGAATAACATAGTCATAAAAGGTCGTGAAAGACCACCCACACATCCAAAAAGGACAACCATGGTAAGATATCGTAAATTATTTGGACAGGTCCTACCCATACTAAACTTGTGGTTGCACGATTTGGCATAGCCCATTATGGGCATAGCAAAGTAATGCTCAAATACCGGTCCTTAATTGACATGGGCGACAACCTCAACCCTGGGGCATCGGATCACACGATCCCCGTGCACCAACGAAACAACCAGGTTCACCCACGTCCAAACCATTTTCCAACATTTTTATTTGAAACAAGAACAAGTTTACTTGACAACCCAATGCTATGGTTAAAATATTTGAGGTAAAACAGTTGGTCTTTAGTTGAAAAACTTCCCAAACAAGATTTTGGTCTAAGCATAACTAAGCATTGTTTTCTAAGAGGTCCTGGTCACACTAAATTGTCAACCAAGTTTTCATCTAGGTGACAACAGATCAGTGATAATATCAACATGGGCCATACAAAAGGGAGTTAGGTTTAACTATGAGAGCAAACACAGGTGTTGAAATATTAAGTAAAATATGCATGCATTACTTAGCTTGAAACAAAAATACATAGATTGAAATAATGGGTGCAAAATGATCATGGGTGTAACTTGCCTTGCTCAAAGGCTTGGGGGTCTTCTTCAAAGAATTCGAGTTCCTCTGCGCCTTCACAATCTACACGAGAGCAAAAGCCAACTCAAACCAAGCTCAAATAAAAGCCAAAAGAACCTCAAAGAAAACACCACAAGAACCAACAAAGAACTCTGAAGGTTTGAGGGAGGTCCAGAGAGTAGCTCGAAGGAGGTCCAGAGCCTGTGAAGAAGGTCCCAAAGAGCTTGTTGCGAAAGCAAAAGAGCTGGAATGTGGAAGAAGGTAGAGGTGGAGTGCTGTTCAAGCCTATAAGGCCTGAGCTGCAGGGACTCAAGGACACACGTGTTCAAAGATAGTTGGAAAAGAGGAAAAGAGCAGGTAAAGGAGGGGACAAGAGGGAAAGAGAGGTACCACAGAGGTGACAACATTAAATGTGCCACAGTAGCATTTAATGTTCAGAGACGTTCTGCTGCAAACGTGCAGAAAGGGAAAAGTGGCAGAGCTAGTGTAAACAAAGAGGTGGGTCAAAGCATCGGTAGAAAGTCTTGACCCAAGGGGTGGTCCAAGGAGGAGGTCCTGCGGGAGGAGGTCCTGAGGATGATGTCCCGTGGAGGAGGTCTCACAAGGGCCAAGGAGGTACTGCCCACCAGGGTGGTCTTTGGAAAAAGGTCACGAAAGGTGGTCTTGGCAAAAAGACCAGTGGTCATGACCACAGGGTGGTCGTGACGAAAAGAGGGTGGTATTTGCAAAAAGACCAGAGGTTATGACCACAGGGTTGTCGTGACAAAAAGAGGGTGGTCTTTGCAAAAAGACCAGAGGGGAGGAGGTCTAAAAGCTAAGAGGAAAAGCACAATGAACCAGGGCCATACGATCTTGATCGGGTGGTCCAAGGAGGTGGGGACGTTCGGACCGTGAGAATGCGCGCTTACATCAGGGCCGTCCAAACTCAATCGGACGTACTACAATGTAAGGGAACGTTCGGACCGTCCGAACACCTCTTCTCAATTGGGCCATTCACACAAGATCTAATGGTCATAATGGTCCAAGACAGGGAAAGGCGCGCACTAGATCTGGACTTAAAGGAGGTCCAGTAAAAAGGGGTTTCAAGGGGTGAGATTCAAAGGGGAAGGATCTGACGACGGAGATCCAGGAAAGAGGTCCAAGGCTAAATAACTCAAGGACGAAAGGGTACGGGGGAGGTCCTGACGGTCAAGATCTCGCAAGGGGGGGTCTTAACGGTCAAGATCTTACGAAGGGAGGTCTAGACAATGAGGAGGTCCAAACCTGAGATAGTCTAAGCAAGGAGGTCGTCCAAAGAAGGAAGAAAGAACTAGACCAAGGGGAGCACAATTGAACAAAGAAAGAGGAGAACTCCAACTATCTTCCCAGAGAAACCGAACCAATTTAGTTGGAGTTTGATTTAATCATTTAAAGTTCCTCTAACATCTCAAGTTAAGCTTCGAATTCTTATCGAAACCAAATGATTCTTTTTGTTTTGAAATTTTTGAAAAGCTCCAAGAACTAGGATGTTACATATGACAATGATGATGGCATGGTAATGATGGTAATATAATGATAATAGATCATGTTAATGAATAATGAAACAAATTGCATTTTTATATCATGTGCACAATCATGTCTTGAAAGAGAAAGACCCACCTCGCGTGGGCATGTGATATCTACAATGGAGATAGAACTCCACAGGAGTGGAGAGACCCCTGGTTCCTTATAGGATGTGCTGATAAAAGGGTAAACACTGATAGGTGTTCACTCATGCTATACCAGTATAAGCTATGAGATGGGCAAATGAGCATCTAGAGTAGAGATGCATCACATTAATGAATAGATGTGATGTTAATTGAATACATGAATGATGAGGATAATAATCATCATGATTGATACAATGTGTGTTTACTATTCTATTATGTACTTGCTAAGTCTTGGACTCACCCTTACTCTGTTGCTTTTAGGTGATCATTGAAGGCAACATGCATGGGATGGGAGTAGCACATACGCATCACTTGCTATCAATCACAAAGTTATCATTATTTTGTTGCTATCAATTAAACCTAGAGACTTCGTGCTTTTATCTTGAGTTTGTTTAGTGATCATTGAATTAATTGTACGACCACATGCCTGGTCTAGGATAGGCCTAACTTAGTAAGCTACGGAATCTTGGTATTGACTACTTAGGCATATAGGTTAGACTGTGTGCTAGGATGGAGATGTGTACTACTGTGGGCAGGTCACACTTATGAGCGGTTCGCCATTTCTAGGTCCAACGATGTGCGTCGGACCAAAGCACTCCGTCAGGGTTGGTACGACACCATACAAATCGAGAGGGTCAATTATTGAGATGAAGTTTTGGAATGGTTTTTGTTATGATTGGTGCTAGCTATGCCGGTTATATCTTGTGGGTAAAGTGTAGAACTCTCTGCAGAGTGTTAATCAATCTATTTGAATAGCCATGTCCACGATCATGGACATACTCAGGGATTTCACACGAAGGGTAGATTTTCATAAAAATAATGGGAAGGGTACAGCTACATGGTTGTGAGGACCCGGATCCCTCCAGCCATCCTGTTTCATTAAGACAAGTTAGCTACCAGCCCAAGATCAAAAGGTAAAGAAATCCAAACTCAATTAAAAGGGGCTCAAGAATAACCACCAAGGAGCACAAGACCAAAGGTCACCAAATCAACTTCCCGAAACGACTAACCCGTATGGAAGAACGAGTAATCATTTGAGAAGACCCAAAATTTCAGAACTAAAATCTAGCTCAAAACAGCCCAAAATCAAGGTGTAACCATATAATAGAGTATAGGCATTTAGCTAATTTCATATCACTTCTTACCCTTTTATTCCCACAAGTTTTAGTTGAATTTACCTCTCATTTCCTACCTTATTTACTAACCACTAGCTAGCTGTCCAAATTTCTTTCTCCAAGCTCTCATGGTTCTCCCAAAACCAAGTTAATCGATAGAGGCTAATTTTTGAAAGGAAGAGAGGAACAACTTTTTCAAAGCTTAAGTGAGAGTAAGGTGAGATGAGCAAGCTAAGATAGGTAAGGAGTAAAATTAGAGAACTTACTTAAGTTTTCATAAACTATTTGAAAGTAAGTTTTCAAAATATCCTAAAGGCGACCAAGCTAGGGGTTTCTACGGTCAGTATGGCTCTGATACCAACTTTGTGAGGACCCGGAATATTTAACTAGTAACACTTAACCTCCAAATGGTTCTAGCATTACTAATTAAACATTCTAAACCTCGATGGACATATGCTTCCCAGAATTGCAGCATATGCACATCATCACAAAATTACACATCATTTCCATACACCATACATCACTAAGTTCAACAACGACATACAAATAGTAAAGTTATTACAAAAGAGCCGACCGGCCAAATAGAACAATAAACAAGAATAACAGCGGAAGCAAAAGGTGCCATAAGATGGCTAGAATAAAAGTCAACCGGTTAGCCACACCACCACAGGGCAACCGACCGGACCGCCCAGCTAGACGCCTCGCAAGCTACCACAGCACAACTCACAGAAGTGAGGCCCCTCAAGCTCACTTTCTTCCTCTGCAACAATTACATTTAAGCAAGATAACTGAGTACACAAAGGTACTCATAAGGCGACGTGTGGAATAGCAGACCTATTCATAAACTACATGCAAGCTTATTTAGGTGGAGGTTATATGTCTCATTTTGCACAAAGCCATCTTTATTTGCAATAATGTAATACATTTGAAAGCAAGTTTACAAATAAATATGACTGTTGAAAGTAACAGCGAGAATAATGATAAATACAAGTAACCACCTAGAAGTGACTATCCCAATAGTCACCACAACATAGCACGAATCCCTGATTCGTACCACCCATCAAGTTTTAATTAAAAAGGTTGTAGTCTAACTCTTGAAAGCTTACCCAAGCGTGTCCATAACCTAGGACGAGGCTATTCGAATAGTTTTAACCCTGCAGGGGTGTACCAATGTACCCACACTTCAGACCGCCTTTAAGCCACAAAGCACACTTCCGAAGGTATGCCGGCAAGGCTAAGTCCTACGAGACGTTTTCCAATATTGTGTATTAACCACGAGCCGCTCGTATGGATAGAAACCCATACGCTTACATTGCCAGCCGAAAGACAACCACCCGTTACGGGGGGGAAGCCTTTCGGACTCTACAATGCCCCCAACACCATCCCTCCTGCGACCCCCTGCGACCCGAAGCCAATACACGCCAAAGTATTAAGTCAAGAGAGGTCCCATACCCTCTAGTGTGGTTAGCACGCACAAATTGCTCGGATAACAGGTACTCACAAGATGTTCGGTCCTTAATTGACTCGGGCACCATTCCAGTCACACCCGAAAAACACACCATCTTACCATTGTGCCCAAGTCTAAATCATTTTGCTTTTCAGTTTTAGTTTTCATAAGTAGACATGGCACAAGGTGGAAATCATAAATCAATATAAGTTTTATGTGATCAAGGTTATCGACAAGTCGATAACCGCCCATTTCTACCGGTAGCTAAGCATGGCTAAGCAATCAATTCGCAAACTACTAAGTGACAAGAGCTCATCCACGAACTCTAAATCACAGCCATAACCTAGGCTCAGGGTAGTAGAGGATAATCATTTGTCTAAGGAAATGCATCTACTAGGCTAACTATCGACAATAGTTAAAACAAGATAGCAATGCGTACATAGAAGTTGTAAACAACATAAATACTTAAAATACTGGGATTTAACATGATCAAACTACTTGCCTTGATGGATTTGTTCTTGCTACAGAGGGGAGTGCTCAGGTTCAAAGTTTTCTTCAGAACCTAACGCGAAAAGGCGATAAAAACCGATAAGAACGAAGAACACCAAAAGGAACTCAATAGCAAAACACATCCAAATCCAATGAAATTTCTACAGCAGCTAGAGGTTGATTTTATACAATTTTAGAAACAAGAATCACTTCAATTGGACTTAGCATGAAAAAGTTATGGTTAATCTAAGTTCTCTCAGCCTGAAAAATTATAATTAAATTAATTTCGGTTACTGTTCATGGCGAAAATTTCTAGAATGATCTGGAACTTCAAATTTTTATGGTAGGTATACATGGTTATCCTAACAACAACAAAACTGAGTTTGCACAATTTGGAGTTATAATGAATTAGTTATGATTTTTCTAAGTTCTAAAACTAGCATAGATCGTTTATCAGGAACATAAATAAAGACAAGGCCTAGTTCATATTAAAGCATGTCTATAGACCAATTTTACCAAGTTGAGTTTGCTCCGTTTGCAAATACAGAGAGAAAGTTATGTATTTTACAAGTTTTCAATGAATTTCTAAACAACCATTTCATATTAAACAAGTTCTTGCAGTTCCTATCATTTTCTACTATATAACAGTGCCTAAATTTATTCCCAGATTAAAGTTCACATTATAACAAAGCTACAGCAACTGGATTCATTCAAAAAGGAATTAAAATGACAAAGTTATGCACTTTTGAAATTTGAAACAATAAAAGACTTAGAAAATTTGAGCTCTCGGGAGGTCCAAATGAACTGGAAGACAAGGGAGAGGTCGTGGGTCGTCGATCTTGCATCGCAGGGCCACAGACCTCGAAGCACAGCGCACGGGAAGACCTCCTCCCGCACTGGGGAGGTCTGGACCGTTGAGATCGGATCCAACGGTCACGACCAGTGCATGCGCAGCGCACGCAAAGGAGGTCCTCGCGCCTAACAGAGGTCGTGACCGTCAGATCAAGATCTGGCGGTCCCGAGCACTAGGGGAGGTCCTAAGGGTAAACCTACGGAGGAGGTGCGGATGGCTAAGATATCACGGAGGAGGTCTTCAGCGGTCTAGATCTCCGAGAGGGAGGTCTTTAACGGACACGATCAAGTGAGGGAGGTCCCGGCGATCAAGATTGAGCGAGGAGGTCCTAAGGCTTTAAATCGAGGAAGGTGGTCTGCCCGTTAGATCTAAATCTAACGGCTCGGACCAGAGGAGGAGGTCCTAACGCTACGGATCTAAAGGAGGAGGTCCTAGACGGTCAAGATCTCCGGAGGAGGTCTTGATCGGTCGGGATTGACACGAGGAGGTCTTGGATGGCCAAGATCTTCTCGGGAGGTCCTAAGCGATAGGGTTTTAATAGGAGGAGATCCGGGCGGCTCGGATTAGACCTAGGGAGGTCTGGGCGGTCCGGATCGAGCGGAGGGAGGTCCGAGCGCTAAGGATTTTACAAATGAGATCTAACGCCGATCTAGACCGGGAGGTCGTGAGCAGTCGAGATTGAGCCTAAGAGGTCGGCGGGGTTTTCTTCGTAAAAGGCCAGGGGTGGCTTTTTTTACAAAGAGGACCCCGAGGGTGGTCTTTGCAAAGATGACCAAGGGGAGGTCTTTTGCAAAGAGGACCTCGGTGGAGGTCCAGGGGTTGGTTTTGGCAAAATGGCCCAGAGGAGGTCCTTTTGCGCAGTAGTGGTCCTAGCGGCTAGGATTTAACCGAGGTGGTCCTAGACGGTTAGGATCAGCCCTAGGGGAGGTCCTGGCGCGCAAGATTTTACATAGAGCCAGATCTAACGGCTAAGAGCTAAACCCAGGAGGTCTTTAACGGCCGAGATTACTCTAGGAGGTCTTGGGACTAAGAAACTACACGGGAAACCCTTCTACGGTACAGATCTAACTAGGGGTGGTCTTAAACGGCTAAGATCCAACGATGGGGAGGTCCTGAGACTAGAGTTTTCCCATAAATGAATCTAAAGCCTAGATCTAATCCCGGGGAAGTCATCGACGGCCAAGAACAACCCGAGGAGGTCCGAGGACTTGTCGAAAATCCGACAAAGTACAGAGCACCGTGCTGAGATCGCCGGCACGTTGCCGACGACCAAGACCACGGCGGCGGGGACCAAGGCCACCAAAACGAAGCTAATACTATTGCGAACCTATCGGAGGCATTCTCAACGGCGGAGCTGGCTTAGAACGCCGGCGAGCCGGAGAGGAGCGGAGGGTGGTTTTCGGCAAAATCCAAAAACGGCGAAAATACGCGCTACAAGCTACCCTAGCCAAAGCTTAAACTCTACAAGGCTAAGGTGAACTCACCCGAGTGCAGGGAAGGTCTAGAGGAGGTCGGAGAAGACCCAGCGGCGGAGACCGACGCCGGAGGTGAAGAAGGTGACGACGACCAGGTGCCCTGAGCTGGCAAATGCAATAAGAATGATCAGTATCCCATCGCGATGACCACGGGGTGGTCCAGTAGCAAGGAATTGAACTGGGGCACTCACCGGAGCTAGGAACGATGAAGTGCCCTAACGGCCGCGTAGCTCCAAAACTTGAATTCTGACGACCCCTGAGGAGATCATACAAAATCAAGTTAGGAAAAAGCCCTGCGATGACCACGGGTCCAAAATGAAATGAAGACGGGACTCAAAACCACTAGAGCTCCAACGACAACGAGGAGCTCCGAGGTCCCGAAAATGGCGGATCCGATGTTTCCGGAGTTCTGAGCTCCACCAACAGAAAGGGAGCTGGGGAAAAAGTGCGCGGAAACGAAGACCAAAGGGGTGCTCGGTGGTATAAAAACTGACGAGCACCGCACAAGGAAAAGGGGGCCCCCGTGGTGAGCTACGGCAAGCTCGGCCGTGCTAAAACTCGGGCTAAGGAAGTAGGGCAGCGCGGAGCACGGCTTTTGAAAGCCGACGACGCGCCACACCGACCGGCAGTGGCGTTGACGAGGGCGGCAAGATTTGACAGAGCCACGCCGCGCACTGTTGATGCGCACGGCGCAAGGAAGAAGAAGACCAGTGAGAGGCTAGGGTGCTGGTGAGCGTCAGATATGAATCCAACGGCTCAGAAAGCACACACCCACAGCGGTTTGGCCCGACCGAGCCCGAAGGCGGGGTCTGACTCGGGTCTAACTCGAGCCCGAGTCTGACTCCGACCACCTTTGATTTTGGGGATTAAAATAAGCTGAACCTTAGGGAATTGTTTAAGCTAGCAAAACAACTTCAAAAATTCTGAAATTTTTACAGGAGTTTGCCAGCTAAAGGATTGACCTTGCCTAAAATTTTCAGAGGTTTTGGTGCTGTGGGTTTTCCTCCAAAAATTTAACAAGGTGCTGGTTCACAGATTGACCAGATTTTAAATTGGGTTGACTTGCCTCCAATCTCATTCAAACAATTTCTAAAAATTGTGGAATTTTTCGAGGGGTTACACAAAAACCAGGAATTTAGGAAAATTATTTCAGGAGATTAACACAAGATGGAACCAGAATGTTTTTGAAGGATCAAGATTTGAATAAACAGACTTGTGACTTTGTATTTCCATAATTCTTGTACAAGAATTGTCAAGCACACAAAGGAAATACATGATGTAAGAAAAGTTTTAATTTCTACTCATTTTCTTACATTTGAAGCACAAGCCCAAAATTGGGATGTTACAATGGTTTAACTCATATGGCTGTGTGAAAGAAATTGATTAGACTCCATAAGCTTTGTGAAAATACTTGTTAAATTATTATTTTTATTTGTTTTAAATTATGCTTTCAATCTATTATTTGTATTCAAATGCAAATGTTGTTTTTTTGGCAAAATAACCATAGAAACCATTCTATTTGAAACAAGCCAGCATTTATAATTGCATTCTATGGTACAACTTGTTGAGTACTCGGAGTACTCATTCTTGCTGCAATCATGCAGCTGAAGTGGAGGAGTCTTCTGCTTCCGACGAGGAGTTTCACGAGGTGGGTGATCTCTAGGTCTTGATCCCAGTGGCTTGCTTGTGACAAGTCTATAGTTTCCCGCTAAAGTTGCTTCTGTTCCGCTGTCGTCTCTTGATTAGAGCTAGCCCTGCGTGGCTTGATAATTGTAAACTCGACCATAAGGTCACAACTGTTATTTATTAATCAAATTAGTCGTTTATTTCTATATTCTTATTATGTGGAATGATATTCATCTATGTTAACACTATGTGCACTAGCATGATCCTGGACTAGTGCATTATACATAGAGGGTCTAGATTTGCATATTTGGATCTCGATAGTTCTATTATGTACTTGATGTGTCTTGGACACACCCTTACTCTATTGTTGTTTTTAAGCGATCATTGAAGACGATATGCATGAGATGGGTGTGAGGACCCGGAGTATTTAACTCGTAATACATAACCTCCAAATGGTTCAAGTATTACCAATTAAATATCCTAAGCCTCGAGATATATGTACTTCCCAGAAATACAGTACACATACCCCTTTACAAAATCATGCATCATTTCTATACAAGCTCACAAATCTAAGTCTAGCAAAAGACATACATAACATAGAGTTACTACAAAAGAGCCAACCGGCCAAATGACATCAAACTACAAAATCACAGCGGAAGCTAAGTGCCATAAGATGGCTAAACAAAGACCAACCGGTTAGCCAATAACCCACAAGGCAACCGACCGGGCCGCCAAGCTAGTCGCCTCCACCGCAGCAAAACTCACAAAAGTCGATCCCTTGGGGCTTCACTTCCTCCTCTGCAACAATTAAACAATGCAGGTGAGTACAATAATGTACTCGCAAGACTTACGAGTAACAAGCCTATACATAGCTACGTGAAAGCTGTAACAAAGGAGATGGTTATATGGTTAATTGGACGCATAAAGCAGTTTTCATTTGCAATAATGTAATAGATTGAAAGCAATTTGTCAAATCTGTTTTTAATCATTGAAATAACAACGAGGTAACAATAAATAGCATAAGTAACAACCTGGAAGTGACTAACCCAATAGCCACCACAAAATAGCACGAATCCCAGATTCGTACCACCCATGTCAAGGTTTAATTTAAAGGTTGTAGTCTAACTTTTGAAAGACCTTGCCAAGTGCGTCCATAACATAAGACAAGACTATTCGAATAGATCAAACCCTGTAGGGGTATACCAATGTACCCACAGTTCAGACCGCCTTTTCGCCACAATAAGCACACTTTCGAAGGTATGCCAGCACGGCTAAGTCCAACGAGACGTTTCCAATTTTGTGTATCAGCTACGAGCCGCTCATATGGATAGAAACCTGTAATACCCCGAGTTTCATTTAGAGGGGATTTATTCGGGAAAAGACTGCTAGTGTTTTTTTTCCAGTTTTGGAGCAGTTTAGTGGGCTGGATATCTGACCAGGCCCTCCAGGCCTTGTGGCCAGCCAGGGAGTTCCCCATGGGCCTAGGCCCATGCGCCCATCCCCCTCCTAACCCTAACCAGCCCCCCCTTGGCCGAACCCCTTTTTCCCCCTCTTGGCCGCCGCCCCCTCCACCCTCCTCTCTTTCCCCCTCACGCCCCTGCCCCTAGGAGCTGCCCCATCCTCCCTGGTTGCTGATCCCTGCTGCGTTGCCTCCCCATCCTGCATTCGGACCCTTCCCCGCTGCCGGTTGCGCAAGGAATTGAGGAGGACAGCAGCATGCTTCGGGCAAAGGAGGTGATAAGGAGGAAGATCATCTTCTCCAAGTTTCTCCCGCCTACTTCCTGGTTGCTGCAAGGGTAAAGAGTGCCGGTCGTCATCATTTGATTAGTGGTAGATATGATTTGGATCGTAATTGGTTAGATTGATTTGCTGCGACTAGAAATCCGGTTCTGTCCAGATTGTTGTGTGGCTTGTTTCGTGATTTTAGAGGCCGAATTTGAGTTTTCCATCTCTTAGAGTTATGTAGGTTTTTATCTTAGCTTTCGGTGTCCACCAAGAACACTGAATTCCGACATGCGGATCAAAAGTTATGGTAGTTTTCGTCTCTACTGTCCAGAATCCTGACGAGAATAAACTATCAGTTTTGTCTTTTAATTTTGGATGTGTTAATGGAAAATTCAGGGCTTCCACCCAACTAGGTTATTGTAGGCCTTGGTCTTAGCTTTTGATATTGTTAAAGAACGCCCAATTCGGAGTTGTAGATTAAAAGTTATGGCCGTTTCAATTCTGCTGTTCTAATTGCTTAGTCAGATTCTGTTCTGCTGTTTCGTTTGACAGTTAGCAATTTAGTTTGGCCGAATTGGGTTATCTCATCAACTACAAAGTTGTAGATATATTTGTTAAGCTCGTGTAGGATCTGGGCTCACCTCGTTTGGAGTCTCAGGTCATTAGTTTTGGTCTTTACCGTGCTGTTGTCCAGACGCAATTCTATGGTGCTGCTGGAATTTAAGACTTGAGGTTATGGCTATGTTTTGGGTGTGCAAGAGGGTAATTGTAGGATGTTAGGACGTGTCGAGTACCTTGTTGTTCTTATTTCATTTATTTTAATTGTTTAGGCAGCGAGGCTACGGGTTTGGGAGCATTGTCGTTGCTTGTGAACGCGTCGCAACGCGGAAGGCAAGTACTTTGTTGATCTTAAGTGCTATGATTGTGAATGTTCATATGAATTTGTTGTGACACCTTGTGATATGATAGATGATGAACTGTCCACGTACTTTCAGATATGTTGAAATTATGCTAAGAGTTAATGCCTTTCATTGTTCATATTCATGCCATGCATCTTTAAATCATGTTTTATCCACGGGAGTGGATTGTAAGTCCCACCATTCCAATGTAGGCAGATTTGGACATTGTCATGTCCCGTCCACGGGAGTGGATAGAAAGACCCATCAATTCCAGTATGGGCATGTAAGACCCATCAATTCCAGTATGGGCATATTTGGACACCTGTATGAAACGTTCTTCATACGGGATTTGGATCCCCATACCTTTGTTAAGGTACGGGCTTAAGTGAACACCGACGGGTGTGTCACTAGCTATACCGGTATAAGCATGTGTGCAGTCCATCCTTGATTACATTAATTCATTTCATGCATTCCTAAGTGTTCATTCGGCGTATATACACGTTCTCTAATGATGATGCCTTGTTCATATTTATGATTTGTTCTTTTCACTGTACTTGCTGAGTCATGGACTCATTCTTGCGTTGTTTGTTTATTTTAGGTAACCTCTGATGTTGGCTCACTTGGGAGGGAGTAGACACGCACTGCTCATATACACCATCCTACTCAAGTTCAAGATTAAATTTAGTTCTATCCTACATTCGTTGATGATGAACTGTAATAATTAATTCTAAGTGGTGAAGGAAGGATACCTTCTCCCTGATAAGTTGATTTATTACTGATAAGTTGATTTATTACTGCATGTGAACCTTCTTTATTAATGATCTGTAATAAATAACTTAGAAGGTGAAGGAAGGATACCTTCACCATGTCATGTTTGATTTAATACTACCATCAGATGATATCTTTATTTCATATTCTCCCGCATTGTGTAGATTGATAGATTAAATAGGTGGCATCTTGGCTTCCGAATAGCCAGGGTGTTACAGTTGGTATCAGAGCGGGCTTTAGGTCCGTGGTTAATAAAAATATTAATATGACACACCTGATGAGGTGGGGTTGGGAAATTTATTGCTTCCGCATTTCCTTTGTTATGTTCCACTTGTTGAGAAATTGTTGAATTGCTTCTGTACTATTTTTTCTTGTTGTTAATTTATGATATGTTGTGATATTTTATATCTATGAATTTGTTCTATGATTGTCATGAGATGATCCTATATATTCATGAATGATTATAACGGTCATGCGGATTGGTAACGGACGTTGAGAAGTTGAAGTCATGGATGTTGTCCTGGGTTTCGCCAGACAACACCACTGTTCGGGGTAGGGGATTAGAGAAGTACTTACCCCCATTCTGTAGTTGGGTGTTGAGGGCGAATTTCTTTAGAAAAGTTATTCTCTTCCTTGATCTTGAATTTGGCCAGTTCTGGTATTAGTTACGGCTGATGAAGATTTCTTGAGTAATGGCTTATAGTTCTTATGATGAGCTTTCATTAGTCTTTCTTGGTTCCATAAGTCGACTATTTGTTCTTCGATTGCTGATCCGTTGTTGATTTTGGTGTGAACGTCGGTTATCAGCAAGGTTGATCTTTTCATGGGAGTTCTGCCCTTCTTATTGGAAATTATGATTCCTTTATTCGCTTGGTATTCTGGATACTGAAGGTTTTCTGTTGCAAGTTCTTTAACATGTGAAAACTTTGGCTTTACGTATTTCTTTTGGATTGTTTCGAGTATTGAAGTGTGATACCTCTTTTCTGAAAGAATGTGTTAAAATCCTTAAGTGATGTCGTGTCATGATTAAGTAAGGGATGTTAATTAAATGAACTAATCGTTGTGGTAAGAGTCATCAGATTGGGTTACTAGCTTTGTGCAAGCAGTTTATTCTTAACTAGTTTCCATGGAAGTGAAATTGATTACTGTGAATTGTCGTCGTATTTGGTGCATGATGAAAAATTTAGATAAGAGTTTGTCCGTATCTGTTCAAGAACCTATTGTTGTCAAGAAGGGTGGAAATGTTGTTGAACCGATTTGATCTTTATGATCGAGTAATCTACTAAATTTATTAGATGAATTGGAATCTAGGCCATCTTTCGGTTATTCTAATCGCTAGAGGTGGTTAAGACATGGATGTGTTGAAATGTTGCTGTAGTAAACATTAAGCTTGAATCTGTCTTCTAATTAGATACTTGATGAACTTATTCAAATGTTTGATTCACCTAATTTTGTCATGCTAAACTGATGTTATATATATTAAGAAATGAATGAAGGTAGATGTATTGACTTGTGAAACCTTGTCTTATGTATCCTATATTATTGAAGATTAAAGATACTATGTTCTAATTTCTGAACATAAGGTGGAATGTTGATCCTCATTATTAGTTGAATGGATAAATTTACTAAGTGGTTTACATGCGTATTTTTGCGAAATTGTCATATGATAGTATGTTCTTGTTAAATGAGTGTATTACTTTGTTGTTAGTATGATTATCAATATGTGGATGTGATGATATTGTTGAATGTTCTCTAAATAAAAGAACTTGAAAACTTTCGTGATACGGTTTAAATTAAAGGTTTTGATATTTGTGTGCACGATGTTTTGGCTCCATGATTTATGTTGTAACTAGAATCAGTTTGAGCGAGTGATGTATTGGAAGGTTCTATTTGGTGCTTAAGTGATTGAGGTGATTTGGTTTTACAAGCACTTCTTGTTAGATATGGCAAGTGAGGTGGTAGTTAAAAAGAATTGTTTCTTTGTTAAAGTAAAGAGTGGGGTAGAGTTATTTGGAGTTGGATCCAAGTTTTGTAGCTTGCGGTTATTCGAAGCGTGCTTAGCTTTGTTGATTGGCTGCTTAAGAGTTCCTCAAGGTTCAAAAGAAATTCTTTATTCTTATTGGTTGAAGTTTGGAATTCTCTTCTTGTGGGACTTATGTCCTCAACTGTTCACTTTCCCTTTTGTTGTCCGCGTTCATTGCCTAATTGATTATTTCTCTTGGTCCTGTGTTTTCTGCGAGTGGTAAATGTTTCTTTTGTATGAGGTCGAAATTGTTTTCAGTTGCCTTTTCTTTTAAGAAAGGATCCACCAATTCGTTTCACAGGGGTCTTTCAAAGTGTTTATTAATTGTTGTTGTGAGGCCTTGGGTTGCAAGGTAATTGAGGAGTATTTGAGGATGATTTGAATTCGTGATATAATTCTTGGATAGAATTTCACCTAAATGGAATGTTATATTTGGAGACTAAACTGATTGCTTTGATTGCGACCAGTAGACCCTATAGTGATTTGTGGTCCAAGATCTTTTGTTCATGTTGAGTGGAACATTAGAAGTGTTGAAAGAATAGAAATCTTGATCAGTTTAGTAGAGTATCCTGATTGTGTACCTCACGAGGTTGTGTAGGAGAATTGTGACGGTATAGCTTAATGAGGATAGAATTGTGAAGAAATCTGATTGTTATGACAACTATTGAGTTGGGAGGAATTGTTGAGTTAATGTCAGGTATGACTTGGACTTAGTGACTAACTCTCTAAGAGTTAGGATTGTTCTAAAGACAGTTTGGTCGAGAAAATGTTCCATGTTGGTGAGTATGTTTGGATTGTGAGAATTTTAGGGATTTAATCTAAGGCTTTCCCTATCTTCTATATGAGAAGTTCTTTGTAGGGGTCTTGGAGGTTAAAATTTGGGCTTTGCATATGTTATGCTAGATCTTTGGTTGCCCAACGATTGTGTAGAGGAAACAGAGCAAGTACGAATTTTGAAGTTGGGATTATCATTGATAGAACTCTTTTGAGATAGTACATGAGTGTGTGTGCTGAGAATTCTGAGTTGTTCATTCTTAAAAGTTTGAGGTGATGTGTTTGCGTGAGATCTATTTGAGATGCATTGGGATTCATCTGTCAAATTAATTCCGTCGGTAGAGGAGATGTCGAGTGTTTTTTCTGTGGGGTCGATGGAGCCTCTCTACAGAGGTGCGGATGATGTAATTCGATTTGAGCGTAGCTTTGAAAACACCAAGTTAAGAGAGATGGGTTAGTGTGCTATGCGATGAATTGTAATTCCAAAATCTGAGAGAAAATTTATCCCTAAAAGAGAAATTGAGAAGTGATGTTTCCTCGAATATTAAAACACTCTCTTGTTTCTTGTTTGAGCCATGTGTTTTATGACGGATGTCTTGCCCATTTTGAGCTTGGCTTTATGTTGGCATATGTGGTTCTTATCACTTCAGAAAGAGGAAAAGAAATGATTGATTTGGTTATTCAAGTGATTTCTCCTTTGGCTTTCGTCTGCCTAATTAGAAAGTGGAATGGTTTTCGTGATGAATCTTCGATTTTGGTTTTGACCCTTTTGGTGGGGAGTTGGCATTGCGTCGTTGCGATGAGAATCCTTTACTTTTAGTTAACCCTGTTTTTAATAGAGTTTGTTCAAAGCGAGTTCTGTTGTGTGTCCCTCGTTAAAGGAGGTGATCCTCGTTTCGCTGAAGAATTCGAATGAGAGGTGGAACACGAGTTCCGTGTGCTATACGCATGTTGTGTGGTTTGGTACCAAAGGGGAGGTTAGCCCAAGGTACATTGGGTTGTTGTTGCTAATTGCGGGGATTCGAAAGTTGGCGTATCGCTAGGACCGTCTCGGGTCCATACGCGGTGTACGCAACATTTGGTATGTTCGATCTTTGCGTGAGTCGAGAGGTCCAAAACTTGAGTTTTCGTTAGAGCCGTTGGCCATTGAGTAAGACCTTACATTTGTGTCCTGTGTGTTGAGAGAACCTGTAAAGATCGAGACGAGTGTTGAGGTGTAAGACGCTGGTATACGTTTTGGTGGTGTGGTCACGTCGATCTGAGCGTGATGAGACTTCGGACTCTGAAACTCGCATGTGCGAGCTTTAACCAGAGTTGTTAACGTCAAGTACGTGTTAATGATTATTAAGTTCAGTTGGTGTTCTTTCGAGTAGAATTCGGGGTCGAATTCTGTTAAGGGGGGTAGAATGTAATACCCCGAATTTCGTTTAGAGGGGATTTATTCGGGAAAAGACTGCTAGTGTTTTTTTCCAGTTTTGGAGCAGTTTAGTGGGCTGGATATCTGACCAGACCCTCCAGGCCTTGTGGCCGGCCAGGGAGTTCCCCATGGGCCTAGGCCCATGCGCCCATCCCCCTCCTAACCCTAACCACCACCCCTTTGGCCGAACCCCTTTTTCCCCCTCTTGGCCGCTGCCCCCCCACCCTCCTCTCTTTCCCCCTCACGCCCCTGCCCCTAGGAGCCACCCCATCCTCCCGTGTTGCTGATCCCTGCTGCGTTGCCTCCCCATCCTGCATTCGGACCCTTCCCCGCTGCCGGTTGCGCAAGGAATTGAGGAGGACAGCAGCTTTCTTCGGGCAAAGGAGGTGATAAGGAGGAAGATCATCTTCTCCAAGTTTCTCCCGCCTACTTCCTGGTTGCTACAAGGGTAACGAGTGCCGGTCCTCATCATTTGATTAGTGGTAGATATGATTTGGATCGTAATTGGTTAGATTGATTTGCTGCGACTAGAAATCCGGTTCTGTCCAGATTGTTGTGTGGCTTGTTTCGTGATTTTAGAGGCCGAATTTGAGTTTTCCATCTCTTAGAGTTATGTAGGTTTTGATCTTAGTTTTCGGAGGCCGCCAAGAACACTGAATTCCGACATGCGGATCAAAAGTTATGGTAGTTTTCGTCTCTGCTGTCCAGAATCCTGACGAGAATAAACTGTCAGTTTTGTATCTTAATTTTGGATGTGTTAATGGAAAATTCAGGGCTTCCACCCAACTAGGTTATTGTAGGCCTTGGTCTTAGCTTTTTATATTGTTAAAGAACGCCCAATTCGGAGTTGTAGATTAAAAGTTATGGCGGTTTCAATTCTGCTGTTCTAATTGCTCAGTCATATTCTGTTTTGCTGTTTCGTTTGAAAGTTAGCAATTTAGTTTGACCGACTTGGGTTATCTCGTCAACTACAAAGTTGTAGATATATTTGTTAAGCTCGTGTAGGATCTGGGCTCACCTCGTTTGGAGTCTCAGGTCATTAGTTTTGGTCTTTACCGTGCTGCTGTCCAGATGCAATTCTATGGTGCTGCTGGAATTTCAAACTTGAGGTTATGGCTATGTTTTGGGTGTGCAAGAGGGTAATTGTAGGATGTTAGGACGTGTCGAGTACCTTGTTGTTCTTATTTCATCTATTTTAATTGTTTAGGCAGCGAGGCTACGGGTTTGGGAGCATCGTCGTTGCCTGTGAACGCGTGGCAACGCGGAAGGCAAGTACTTTGTTGATCTTAAGTGCTATGATTGTGAATGTTCATATGAATTTGTTGTGACACCTTGTGATATGATAGATGATGAACTGTCCACGTACTTTCAGATATGTTGAAATTATGCTAAGAGTTAATGCCTTTCATTGTTCATATTCATGCCATGCATCTTTAAATCATGTTTTATCTACGGGACTGGATTGTAAGTCCCACCATTCCAATGTGGGCAGATTTGGACATTGTCATGTCCCGTCCACGGGAGTGGATAGAAAGACCCATAAATTCCAGTATGGGCATGTAAGACCCATCAATTCCAGTATAGGCATATTTGGACACCTGTATGAAACGTTCTTCATACGGGATTTGGATCCCCATACCTTTGTTAAGGTACGGGCTTAAGTGAACACCGACTGGTGTGTCACTAGCTATACCGGTATAAGCATGTGTGCAGTCCATCCTTGATTACATTCATTCATTTCATGCATTCCTAAGTGTTCATTCGGCGTATATACATGTTCTCTAATGATGATGCCTTGTTCATATTTGTGATTTGTTATTTTCACTGTACTTGCTGAGTCATGGACTCATTCTTGCGTTGTTTGTTTATTTTAGGTAACCTCTGATGTTGGCTCACTTGGGAGGGAGTAGACACGCACTGCTCATATACACCATCCTATTCAAGTTCAAGATTAAATTTAGTTCTATCCTACATTCGTTAATGAAGAACTGTAATAATTAATTCTAAGTGGTGAAGGAAGGATACCTTCTCCCTGATAAGTTGATTTATTAGTGCATGTGAACCTTCTTTATTGATGATCTGTAATAAATAACTTAGAAGGTGAAGGAAGGATACCTTCACCATGTCATGTTTGATTTAATACTACCATCAGATGATATTTTTATTTTATATTCTCCCGCATTGTGTAGATTGATAGATTAAATAGGTGGCATCTTGGCTTCCGAATAGCCAGGATGTTACAAAACCCATACGCTTACATTGTAAAATCAAAAGACAACTACCCACCCGGGGTAAAGCTTTCGGACAACTACAATGCTCCCAAACATCTGCCTCCTGCGACCTCCTGCGACTCGGAGCTAACAAACGCCAAAGTACTAAGTCAAGAGAGGTCTCATACCCTCTAGCGTGGTTAGCACGCAAGAATGCTTGGTTTAGTGTAACAAGATGTTCGGTCGTTGTTGACTCGGGCACCATTCCAGTCACAACCAAAAGCACACCAACTCACCATTGTGCCCAAGTCAAAATCATTTTGTTTTCAATTTTAGTTTTCACAATTAAACATAGCACAAAGGTTGATCATAAGGTCATAATAAGTTTGTGTGATCAAGGTTATCGACTAAGTCGACAACCGCCCATTTCTATCGGTAGCTAAGTATGACTAAGCAACATTGACTCGTAAACTACTAAGTGACAAGGGCTCATCCAACGAACCCTGAATCACAGCAAGATAATCCTAGGCTCAGTAGTAGAGGATAAACATTTGCCTACAGATTATGCATCTAATGGGTCAACTAATCGATAATAGTTTAACACAAGATAGCAATGCATACGTAGAATTTGCAAACAACATATTAGACTTTAAAAATAATAGGAGCAATATGATCAAATGATGCTACATCTGCTTGCCTTGTTGGAAGTGCTCTTGCGGCAGAGGATCACTCTCAGGTTCAATAAATTCTTCGGAACCTAACGCAAAACACGAAAATCCAATAAAAACGAAGAACACCGAAAGAAACTCAGAAGCCAAAGTCATCCAAATTTCATAAAATTTACGCAGAAGCAAGGGTATGATTTTAAATGAATTTAGCAACAAGAATCATTTCATTTGGACTAAACATGCAAAAGTTATAGCCTAAACGATTTCTCTCAGCCTGAAAATTCAAATTAAATTAATTTTGGGTACTGTTCATGGCATAATTTTCTAGAAAGATCTAGAACCTGAAATGTTTATGGTAGGTAGATAATGACATTCTAAGGATAGCAAAGTTGAGTTTACTTCATTTGGAGTTAAATTGAATTACTTATAACTTTTCTAAGTTGTGAAACTAGTGTACAACATTATTCAGAAACAAGAATATACATAAAGCCTATTCCATATTAAGCATAATCACAGAGGGACCTAACATATTTCAGTATTAATGAATTTTACAAGTTGTAGTTGTAGTTGCAAAGAATAACTTATGCATTTTACAAGTTTAATGAATTTCTAGATCAACATCTAATGCTAGCAAGTTAAAGCAATAAACAACATTTTTTGATATAGAACAGTGTCTAATTATATTTTTAGATTAAAGCTCACTTTAAACTAGAGCTAACACAATTTGATTCACCATAAAAGGAGCTAAAATGAATAAGTTATGCATTTTTGAAGTTTAACACATTTAACAGTTTGAAATTAAAACCTCTCGGGCTGCTCCAAAAGAACTGAATCCAACGGAGAGGTTGTGGCCGTTGAAATCGAATCCAATGGCCCCGACGAGTGGACACACAGCACTCGCGAAGGATCTCCTCGCGCGCTGCGGAGGTCGTGACTGTTAGATCCAGATCTGACGGTCCCGATCTTACCAGCGGAGGTCCTAAGGGTTAGTGCTAAAGAGGAGGTCGGGGACGGCCAAGATCTACCAGAGGAGGTCCTGGACGGCCTAGATCTAGACTGGGGAGGTCCTAGCGGCCGAGATCCTTGCGACGAAAGAACTCAACGGTCAAGATGAAAACTGAAGGAAGTCCTGATGGTCAAGATTTCATAGGGGAGGTCCTAAAGGTCAAAATCTAACGGAGGGAGATCCCGACGGCTAAGATCTCACAGGGGGAGGTCTTAACGGTCAAGATCTACGCGAGGGAGGTCCTAGCGGTAGAGGTCCAAACGGAGGGAGATCCCGACGGCTAAGATCTCACAGGGGGAGGTCTTAACGGTCAAGATCTTCATGGGGAGGTCCACACAAGACAAGGTCTTAGCAGAGGGAGGTCTTAACAACTCAGATCTCCACTAGGAGGTCCTGAACGATCAAGAGGACCCCGAGGGTGGTTTTTTTAAAAACGACCACAGGGTGGTCTTTTCACACGGGGGTAATCCTAACGGCTAGTATTAAACCTGGAAAGGTCCTTAACGGCTAGGATCTAATCAGGGGGAGGTCCTAGCACTAAGGTTTTACAAAGAAGGATCCTACGGCTAAGAGCTAACCTTACGAGATCATCGACGGCTAATATTAACTCGGGAGGTCCGGGGACTTGTCAAAATCACGACAACAGTACAAGGCACCGCACTTTGCCCGCCAGTTCACCGCCGATGACCACGGGCACGACGGCGCAAACCAAACATGCCAAAACGTGCACAATACTAATGCGAACCAAATGAGGGTACTCTCGACGGCGGAGCTGGCCTAAAACGCCAGCAAGCCGGAGAGGGGCGGAGGAGCTACTACGGCAAAATACGAAAACGCGAAAAACACCGCTACGATCTAATCCTACGGGCGCTCGAGCACTAGGGGGTTATTGCGAACACACCTGGGCCCAGAGGTCGTCCGAAGGAGGTCGGGGAAGTTCTGGCGGTGGAGACCGACACCGGAGTTGAAGACGACAATGAGGACCAGAAGCTCTGCGTAAAGAGAAGGTATAAGGATGATCCCGATAGCTTTACGATGGTCCAGAGGAGGTCCAAGAGCAGTTAATTGACCAAGGGAACTCACTGGAGTTGGGGAAGAAGAAGACTGCCTATGGCTGAAATCCGGGAAACTCCAATCCAAGATGCTCCTGTGAAAGCAACCCAAAATGGAGTTAGGGACAAGATTTGCGACCCCCAGAGGTCCAACGGGAAATGAAAAGCTGGGCAAGAGGAGCACTGGAGCCCTGTCGCCCATGATGAGATTGGAAGGTCGAAAAAGGCAAAAATGAGTGCTCTCAGTGATTGCGGTCAAACACACACAGAGAGAGAGGGCAAGGGTGACAAGAAATGCTGAAGGGGAACCCTAGGAAGGCTTGGAGGTCCTCAAATAGCCTCAAGGTCAACCGCAGTGCAAAAATGGGTGGGCGGGGACAAAACCAAAAAGGTGACAAGACCTAAAGCTTCCACCAACGCCAAAATGTCAATAGGGCAGGTACTGGACAAGGCTAGTCACTGACACAGGACAGGAACGGGGCTAAGAGCCGTTGAGGAGGGCCCCGCGAAGTGACCAATGCCTACCCTCACCTACCATGGTGATGAGGGCATCCCTAACACTTATACATCTTTCCCTATTGGTGGTCATACACATACTGAGGTGGACGCCATACGTGACGCTACAAATAATTCAAGTACAGAAGTGCATATTGGTCCACCGACGAGCAAGAGCTAAACTTCTAAATCAACAGTGCTTTTGTTTCTTAATGAATCTTCTATTGTCATTGATGAGAATTGGGTATTACCTCATGCAAATGTTTGTGCATTCTCGAGTTTGAACATTGTGAAGCCTTTGGAACAAAGAGGAGGCCGAGTCAAAGCAATGGAGGAGAAGCTCACGGGTCAACCAAGGGAGAAAAGCCCAAGAATTCAAGCCCAATTCGGATCTTCCACAAGTGCAACCGAAATTCATCTCGGAATCAACTCAGAATTCAATTCGGATTCGGTTCGGGACAGCCCAACAGGGCTGTAATAAAAAGGACATAACTTTTGCATACGGAGTCCGATTGGGGTGTTATTGGACTTGTTTGAAAGCTTATTCCAAGTCCCACACAATGGTTTTGGCCCCAGCTTCAGAAGACTTACGGTCGCGCCACTATGGCCGAAACAATGTGACAGACTTAAGTTAGGTTTTCCTTTTTGTGTGTTTTTAGGTCTTAGCCGAGTTAGAGTTTGATTCGGCATGTTGGCCGGCCCTAGGCCGTGCGTGTGTCGTGGAGGGCTCCTTAAATACCCTTGCCCCTCCCTTGTATCCATTAGACCAGTTTGTTCATAAGATTGAAACATAGCTATTGCTTGTTCTTTCGACCCCAGAGTTCATGCGAGGACTTTGAGAGAGGACTAGGCGATCCAATTGTTCGTTCTACAATTCAAGGTCAAGCCGTCGTTCCATTGGGAATCGGGGACTTGGCGTTCGTCGTTCGTGGTCTCGCGACGAACAACTACCCGGTGTGTTGTGGGCGTATTCCAAGAGTTGAGGGTTCGTGCATTGGCGTGAGTGTTCAGCTAGCGACATCGTCTGCGCATCAACTATCCACGGTTTCTCATCGAGAAGATCGGGCCTCCCGTATCATGTGGTATCGATTCTAGGTTTACTCGGTGAGAACTTCTTTACCCGTAGTTAGATTCGTTTTCTTTCCTATCGCACAATAAACCAAAAATTGTAGTACCAAACCGTAGTTTAATCTGTTATTTCTTGTGCGTTTAGTTAAGTTTTCATTCATTAGAGTTTTGTTTTAGTGTTGATCCTTGTGTTTCCATTGCGTAGCTTAATCTTTATCAAAAAAATTTGCTTGATTGAACTCCTCAATTAGCACCCAAAACCATCATCCGATCTGTCAGTGCTGTCTTGCCAAGACAATCCGAGACAGTGTTGTTTCCTTATCCGAACTCCTTGGTGGGACTAGAGTCCTAATCAACCTCTAGCTCAAACACAATCTGAATCCAATTGCTCCATCTTGAGTTTCGCCACTACATCATAGCCGTAGAACCACATTTGGTGTCCTTTTATATCCTTTCATCTTGAGACTAGCTATTGATATTGCACCTAGGGTCGCTCATTCAAGTTGATTACACGTTCTTTGTTTTGTGAGGGTTGCGCAGCCACGGGGAGCAAGGCGAGAGGGAAAAGAAGGAAAAGGCAGCCGTATATAGAAAGAGACGCGGCATTAAAAAAAAAAAAAAAAAAAAAAACGCTAACTTTTGCATCCGTTGGAAAGGAAACGGGAAAATAAAGCCAAAAAAGGAAACGGGAAAATAGAGCGTTTCTTGATCCGTTGGAAAGGAAACGGGAGCCGCATATAGAAAGAGCGTTTCTTGATCCGTTGGAAAGGAAACGGGAAAATAGAGCCAAAAAAGGAGAAGTCTGGGAAATCTGGGGGTTTTACATCCGCGTAAGCCACCAAGCATACGTGTGCGGAAAACTTCGACCCCAAAAAAGGTCGTTTAGGGCCTCAAAACGGGCCCGCAAACCGAGAAAAATTCCAATTTCTCAGATTTCGCTCAAAATTGACAGAGCCCCTCTGCAGGTGATTCTAAGGTACCCCGTGACGACGACATCCCTTTTCGAGTTGATCCGCGCATACTTTTAGCTACTACGATCGGGTCATCTTTTAGCTTGTGTTTTTCAATTTTGATTGAGCAATCTTGTGCCCTAGTATATTCCTTTGCAATTGGCTAGCATCTATCCCGTGCTTGGTGCAAAACGAGTGGTTTCATCTCTTTTTCGCTTTCGCTAGCTTAGTCCTTTGTTTGCATTAAGTCTCATTTATCTTTGCGTGTGCGTTCATACACTTCGCTTAAACTCGTTGGATCAACACATAGGCAAAATACTCTAGCTTGGATCATTACTTAGCTTTACAATACCTTGAATATCGAGTTGCATAGGATATACACATACCTATCCAAACTCCACCTACACCGTTTGTGTACTCCCTTGCTCTTGGTTACGCTCGTACATTCACGGGTTAAGGTCGTTATTGTCACAATCGTCGTTTTGCCGTCCTTGATTCACTTTGGAACGGTAAGCTTGTCTTGTTTTCGGGACGGTGAGTTGTGAGCATAGTAGCGAGCTTTTGTTTTACTAACCCGGATATAACCTCGTTTCTTGTTTGTGAGTTGTTTCTATGTCGTCACGAGGAGGACCCACCTAATCCGAGGCGCGGTTATGTGGACAGAGTACACTCGGTTGCGAGATGCTACAAAAACAACTTCAAGATGGTGACAATGGCGTGCGCGATGAACTCGGGAAGTTCGATGGGTGAACACCCTCGGGAGGAGGTCACACAATTGCGTCACGACCATCAACAATAACTTCACGGAGCTACGCGCCATGTTTGCTCAACACAATCTCGTGGGGTGCGCAAGCCGATGACACGAGTGTGCACGCCCTCGGCCGTTTTGCACAATGAGACCGAGGATGAGCGTGCTATTCGTGTGGATGAGGAGCGGCGGCGGCGGCAGCGCGTCGCATGGCGGTGCCGCCAAGCGTCGGGATGGCGGCCGCGCACGCCTCGAGCTCATGGGCGTGGCGAGGCAACGGCGGCGTGGTGGAGGCGCACCACGGGTGTCCACGGAGGAGGTGTGCATCATGCACCTCGTAGCATGGCCGATGAGGCCGAGCAATGGGATGACAATTTCCCCGTCGACGACTCCGATGACCGACAGCGCCACCATCGCAACAACGTGCGCGTCGACACGACGACGCCGACGATTTTGTTGCTAAGCCCAAATTTACTCTTCCTATATTTTCAGTGGTACGGATGTGGAGCAATACCTCACTTGGGAGCTGAAGGTGGATAAGTTGTTTGAATGAACAACTATTCCAATGAGAAGAAGTCATTGCTTGCTTCCAATGGCTTGGATGATTATGCTACACATTGGTGGGAGCGATTCATTAAATAGCGCATGGGCGCCATGAGTTGCCGATTATCACCGGGAGCGGATGAAGCGACATTTGCGGGCACGCTTTGTACCTCGCCACTACAAGCGCTCACTATTTGAGAAGTTGATGAGGTGCGACAAGGTATGAGGTCAATTGATGAATATCATAAGGAGATGGAAACTATCATGATACATGCGGATGTCGCGAGAATGAAGAAACGGACCATGGCGAGATTTCTAGTGGCATGAATCATGTTTATCAAGCGCATTGTCAATCACCATCCCTATAATGATATGATTGAGTTCTTTGCACCAAGCACGCGGCCGGCGACAAGTGATTGAAGATGCACGGTTCGCCGCCCGTTCACGTCCTTCACCACCCGGACAGCCATATAACAACAAACCGGCCAAACAAGAGCACTCCGCCGGAAGCAATTCGGCAATGCGCATTCCGCAAGTAAGAAGTTGGAGAGTACACGGCAAAGACCGGCAGGTCGACTGCGGTGCCCGCCGCTAGTGCGACCTGCGTCTATGGGGTCAACAGGGCGTTCACGTGACATCATTTGCCACAAGTGCAAGGGTGTTGGCCATTTTCGAGGGACGCCCACATGTCGAACTATGCTTATCACCGAGGATGGCGGTTATGTTTGACTAGTGATGACGAGTCGCCGATGCGCAACCAGTCTTGCACACCGATGACATAGAACAATGTGAGTGCGATCTGAGTTTCCTAACAACGGCGGATTCCCTTGTTTGCACGCCCAATGTGCTTAGTGTGATGCCATCGCCGTCACTCGAGCAATGTGCAATTTGTTTCGAACTTGGCGAAGCTTGATAAGGGTAAGGTCCGCAAAGTGATCATTCATGGCGGAAGTTGTCACAATTTGGCTAGCAAGGATATGTGTCATAAGTTGGGTTTGAAGTACTTGCCGCATCCACGTCCTTATCATGTGCAATGGTTGAGCGACAAAGAGGAAGTGAAGGTGAACTATATGGTGCGAGTGGCGTTTTCTATTGGGAAGTACACCGACATCGTGGATGCGATGTTGTGCCTATGACGGTGTGTCACTTGCTCTTGGGACGGCCATGGCAATATGACCGTTCTGCTGTTCATGATGGGCGACAAATCGCTACACATTTCGATGGAATAATATGGATATCATCTTGAAGCCCCTTACACCGCAGTTGTGAATTCTTCAATGCGAAAATTGAGATGCACGTTGAGACCGCGCCAGAGCGAGAGAAGAATTTAGTGATGTTAGCCACCAAATCGAAATGAGAGAATTCAGCGAAGATCCCAATTTGGTGCACTTTGTACTATTGTACAAAGACGCCTTGCTTTCGACTAACGACTTGTCTTCTCTTCCTAGTGGTGTTGCTTGTGTTTTGCAGACTTCAATGACGTCTTTCCAAACGAGGTACCACCGGGCTACCACCAATTCGTGGGATAGAACATAAGATCGACTTGATTCGAGGCTGATCGCTGCCGAACCGACCACCGTACCGCACCAATCCCGAGGAAACAAAGGAAATTCAGAAACAAGTACAAGAGCTTCTCTCCAAAGGGTATGTACGTGAAAGCTTAAGCCCTTGTGCTGTTCCTGTTATTTTAGTTCCTAAGAAAGATGGTTCATGGCGTATGTGCGTAGATTGTCGAGCGATTAATAATATCACAATTCGATATCGTCATCCTATACCTCGCTTAGATGATATGCTAGACGAATTGAGTGGTGCTGTTATTTTTTCTAAGATAGATTTGCGCAGTGGTTACCATCAAATTAGGATGCATGAAGGGGATGAGTGGAAACAGCATTTAAAACAAAATTTGGGTTGTATGAGTGGTTAGTCATGCCTTTTGGTTTAACTAATGCACCTAGTACATTCATGCGCTTAATGAATCATGTTTTAAGGCATTTGATTGGTAAATTTGTGGTTGTGTACTTTGATGATATTCGATTTACACATGACCGAATCTGAACACATAGACCATCTTAGACAAGTTCTACAAGTTTTGCGTGAGGCTAGGTTATTCGGTAACTTAGAGAAGTGTACCTTTTGCAAAGATCGTGTCATCTTTTTGGGCTATGTTGTTTCTGCACAGGGAGTTGAAGTAGATGAGTCTAAAATTGAAGCGATTAAAATTGGCCAACTCCGTGAATGTAAGTCGATTAGGAGCTTTCGTGGTCTCATTGGTTTTATCGGCGCTTTGTGAAGGATTTTAGCACCATAGCTGCCCCTTTGAATGAACTTACTAAAAGGGTGTTGAATTTGTGTGGGGTAGCGCAAGACAATGCTTTTGTTGAACTTAAGAAACGCTTGATGAAGCACCGTTGCTTGTTTTACTCGATTTCACTAAAATTTTTGAAATTGAGTGTGATGCTAGTGGATTGGGTATTGGCGGTGTTTTAATGCAAGAGGGTAGACCGTAGCTTATTTTAGTGAGAAACCGAATGGTGCTCAATTGAATTATCCGGTCTATGACAAAGAGCTTTATGCTTTAGTGCTGCGTTAGAAACTTGGCAACACTATTTATGGCCTAAAGAGTTTATTATTCATTCGATCATGAGGCATTAAAGTATTTAAAGGGCCAAGCAAACTGAACCGTAGACATGCCAAATGGGTCGAATTCATTGAGTCGTTTCCTTACATTGTAAAATATAAGAAGGAAAGGAAAATGTGGTAGCCGATGCTCCTCTAGGAAAAGTGTGCTTTTAACTCAATTAGGAGTGCAAGTTCTGGTTTAGAGAGTTTGCGTGATTTATATGCTCATGACCATGATTTTTCCGTTCCTTATGCACATTGCAAAGAGGAAAAGGCTGGGATAAATTTCACATCCATGATGGGTTTTGTTTCGCACTAACAAATTATGCGTTCCGCACTCCTCCGTGCGTTTGCTATTCTGCGCAGAATCACATGTAGGTGGGTTGATGGGACATTTTAGACGTGAGAAGACGTTATCTATGCTGAGCGATCACTTTTATTGGCCTAAGATGAGGCGAGATGTAGAGAGGTATGTGCAACGATGCATTACTTGCCACAAAGCGAAATCAAAATTGAATCCACACGGTTTGTAACCCCTCTACTTGTTCCCAATGCACCATGGGAGGATATTAGTATGGATTTTGTTTTAGGATTACCTAGAACTAAGAGGGGGAGTGATTCTGTTTTGGTCGTTGTGGATCGTTTTTCAAAGATGGCACACTTTATTCCGTGCCACAAGAGCGACGATCGTCGCATATTGCTAACTTGTTTTTCGGGGAGATCGTGAGGCTACATGGCGTGCCACGCACTATTGTGTCGATCGTGACGTGAAGTTCATGAGCTACTTTTGGAAGACACTTTGGGGTAAACGGGGACGGTTGTTATTCAAAGACGACTTGTCATCCCCAAACCGATGGTCAAACGGAGGTGGTGAACCGCACACTTTCGATGCTACTTGGACCATGATCAAGAAGAATCGCGCGAGTGGGAGGATTGTTTGCCGCACGTGGAATTCGCTTATAATCGGGCCGCACTCCACTACGCAGCTTGTGTCCTTTTGAGGTGGTGTATGGTTTCAAACCCTTTACGCCGCTTGATTTGCTGCCACTTCCAAGTCAACACCGTGTTCATATGGAGGCATCCAAGCGAGCCGAGTATGTGAAGAAATTGCATCTCAAAACAAAAGAGGAGATACAACGCAAGGTCAAGTCCTATCTTGAGAAGGCGAATAAGAAACGGAAGAAGATGATTTTTCAACCGGTGATTTGGTTTGGGTGCACTACCGCAAGGATCGTTTTCGAACGCCGCAAGTATAAATTGCTGCCACGAGGTGATGGACCTTTCAAGGTGCTTGCGAAGATTAACGACAATGCCTACAAGATAGAGCTTTCCGCGATGACTATGGCGTGAGCTCTACTTTCAATGTCACCGATTTATCACCTTTCTTTGGTGGTGATGATCCAAACGGAGAGGACGACGCCTTTTCAAGAGGGGAGGATGATGAGGGCATCCCTAACACTTATACATCTTTCCCTATTGGTGGTCATACACATACCGAGGTGGACGCCATACGTGACGCTACAAATAATTCAAGTCTGAAGTGCATATTGGTCCACCGACGAGCAAGAGCTAAACTTCTAAATCAACAGTGCTTTTGTTTCTTAATGAATCTTCTATTGTCATTGATGAGAATTGGGTATTACCTCATGCAAATGTTTTGTGCATTCTCGAGTTTGAACATTGTGAAGCCTTTGGAACAAAGAGGAGGCCGAGTCAAAGCAATGGAGGAGAAGCTCACGTGGGTCAACCAAGGAGAAAAGCCCAAGAATTCAAGCCCAATTCGGATCTTCCACAAGTGCAACCGAAATTCATCTCGGAATCAACTCGTAATTCAATTCGGATTCGGTTCGGGACAGCCCAACAGGGCTGTAATAAAAGGCCATAACTTTTGCATACGGAGTCCGATTGGGGTGTTATTGGACTTGTTTGAAAGCTTATTCCAAGGCCCACACAATGGTTTTGGCCTAGATTCAGAAGACTTACGGTCGCGCCGCTATGGCGAAACAATGTGACGGACTTAAGTTAGGTTTTCCTTTTGTGTGTTTTAGGTCTTAGCCGAGTTAGAGTTTGATTCGGCATGTTGGCGGCCCTAGGCCGTGCGTGTGTCATGGAGGGCGCTTAAATACCCTTGCCCTCCCTTGTATCCATTAGACCAGTTTATTCATAAGATTGAAACATAGCTATTGCTTGTTCTTTCGACCCGAGTTCATGCGAGGACTTTGAGAGAGGACTAGGCGATCCAATTGTTCGTTACGCAATTCAAGGTCAAGCCGCGTTCCATTGGGAATCGGGGACTTGGCGTTAAATGCTCGTGGTCTCGCGACGAACAACTACCCGGTGTGTTGTGGCGTATTCAAAGAGTTGAGGTTCGTGCATTGGCGCGAGTGTTCAGCTAGCGACATCGTCTACTTCGCATCAACTATCCACGGTTTCTCACTGAGAAGATCGGGCCTCCCCCGTATCACATGGCGCGCACGCGCGTACGGCGCGAGGGGAAGAAGAAGAACAGCGAAGGAGGTCGGGGAGGTTGTGAGTGCTAGGATCGGAAATGGACGGTTAGGATTGCTCAAGAGATCCGGAGGTTTAAAACGGTAGGGGAGGTCGTGAACGTTAGATGGAGATCTAACGGCTCAGGTTTGAGGAGGTTCTCAGGAGGTCCGAAAGTCTCTACGAACGAGGACCGCCCGATGGAGATCCAATGGCCGAAATGCACACGCCCTAGCGCCGAGCCCGAGTGCGGCGCTGGTGACTTGGTTCAACCTGGTCAATTGGTTTGGGCTTGGGTCTAACTCGAACCCGAGTCTGACTCAGCCCTAGGTTTAGAATTAGAACAGAGATCTTTGGGGAATTATTTGAGGTAGCAAATTAACTCCGAAAATCTTGAAATTTTTACACGAGCTTGCTAACTTTGATATTGACCTTGTATAAAATGTTTAGAGGTTTTTATGTAGTGCATTTTGCTCTATAAATTTTGTAAGGTTCTGAGCTAGGGTTTGACCCAGAGTCAAACTGGTTTAACTGCCTCTTAAAATATTCAAACAATTTCTAAAAATTATGAAATTTTTCAAAGGGGTCACACACCAATCCTAGAACTTAGGAAAAATATTTCCAGATGATGATGACAATATTTGTCAAGAAAGTTTTTAAAGGGTCAAGGTTTAGGTCAAAAGAGACTTGTGATTTTGTATTTCCATAATTCTTTTTACAAGAATTCTTCAGAACAAACAAGAAATACAAAATGTAAGAAAAGTTTTAAATTTCTACACATTTTCTTACATTTGAAACACAAGTCTAAACTTGGGATGTTACAAATCTCCCCCCTTACAAGATCTCGTCCCGAGATTACATTTACTCAGAGAAGAGAGACGGGTAGTCCGCACGAAGACGATCTTCCCGCTCCCAAGTTGCTTCATCCTCAGAATGATTCGACCACTGAACTTTAAGGAACTTGATGGCACGATTCCTTGTTCTTCGTTCAGATTCCTCAAGAATACGAACAGGATGCTCGCGGTAGGTCAAATCTTCTTGCACATCGAGACTTTCCAACGGAGTTTCCTCAGTTGGAACACGGAGGTACTTCTTCAAATGGGACACATGGAACACATTATGCACCCCCTCAAGTGTAGCTGGCAAATCCAACTTGTAGGCAACAGCTCCCACCTTCTCGATAATGCGATAAGGCCCAACATACCAAGGAGCTAACTTGCCCTTGACACTGAAACATTGATGACCCTTCAAAGGTTAGACTTTGAGATAAACAAAGTCATTGGGCTCAAAACTCAACTCACGGCGACGATGATTCGCATAGCTCTTTTACTTAGACTGGGTCGTGCGCAAATGATCGCGAACAAGCTGAACTTGACTTTCGGCCTCATTGATCGAATCTGGGCCGAAGAACTGCCTCTCACCAGTCTCTGACTAGTTCAATGGGGTTCTACACTTTCTCCCATATAAGGCCTCGAAGGGTGACATGCCAAGACTGGCCCGAAAACTGTTGTTTTAGGAGAATTCGGCAAACGACAGGCACTTCTCCCACTTCTTCCAATAGGAAAGAACCCAAGCACGGAGCATATCTTCCAAAACTTGGTTGACTCTCTCTGTCTGACCATCAGTTTGAGGATGAAAAGCTGTGCTGAAGTAAAGACGAGTTCCCATAGCCTCTTGCAAACTATGCCAAAACCGAGAGGTAAATAGTGCGCCACGATCAGAAACAATCGTCTTTGGTACCTTGCAAGCTTACGATCCTTGAAACATAAAGCTTAGCCAAGTGACCGGTACGAATCTTAGTTTTGACCGGCAGAAAACGTGCCACTATAGTCGATACGGGGAAACTTACTAGGTCCAGATATAATAAGAATTGATAGACTAAGAGATCTTTCTTTATTCTATGGCAGGTGGTGCAAGGCCGTTGTTAGTTGGTGGAGTGATTTGTGTGGTCAATTCTGCCAACAACGGGATCTCAGCTTGCTAACAAGCTATGCGGAGTCGTCCCTCCGAAGCTAGTTTCTTAGAGGGACTATGGCCGTTTTAGGCCACAGAAGTTTGAGGCAATAACTGTCTGTGATGCCCATGGATGTATAGGGAAGGAAAGGTGCCACTCAAGTCAAAAAGCACCAATTGGTTCTTGGTATAACAACCTCCTTTCTAGTTAATTGAGGAAGGAAAAGGCTACTGCCCCCAAAATAGAGTCTTACACAATATACCCAACTGAACAGGTGCTATCCTATTACACCTTCCAAAGGACAGCTATTCGTTGGATACAATCTCCACGGTAGTTCCCACACACCTAGATGTAGTCATCCATGTTGAAGTTCACAGGGAACTCGTCCAGAAGATGAGCTCGAGGTGATCCGGTGTCTAGTGGAGACAAAGGGTTGAAGAGGCGCCTCGAGGATCCTAATAAAGAAACATGGCCTTTTGGAGGATCGGGCCTCTGATTGCGAGGAAATCCTGCTGTCATGCAGACCTGGCGGCGCAGCCCATAAATAAGCACTAGCCCTGCCACTTTCGGAAGTCGAAACCCGGGTGGTGCCGCAGCAGCTGGGGAGGTCTCATTTGCACCATAAAGCACATTGCGAGGAACGTGGTTCAAGCTGACCCCGATCCTGATGTACTCCTGGGCCTCCCTGAGACGGCGTCGAGTTTCCGACAGCTCATACAAATTGCAGCGATGAACTTGGTCAATGATACAGACCAACCTCGCCAACTGGCATACTTGAGGGTCTTCTCCGAACTGAATCTCAGCAAATTTGTTTACGTCCGCTTCAAGACCTCTTTGAGGGAAATGGTGATAGGGTGGATGAGATAATTCCGTCAAGTCATGACGAAGTTAACTCATAACCCTGCTGGCAGTTTCCTGAATGGCCATGGCTTTGGAGGTGGTGTGAATACGAAAACAGTATGGAATACTGCCGGTCACTTGCCTGGCGATGACGTTGATCACGCATCGATACTCTTCCATTCCAGGTCCCTGGTCCCGACGGTAGATGGCATACTCTGGTTGGTAGGTGAAATTGGCGCGCCACATCATATCTCGCAGCAGTGCGGGATACCCGTCCACGTACTCTGCACGCATCTCCTTGACCAAATACCAGCTGCCCATCTATCGCATACAAGAACGAGGTAGGTGAGCAAAAGCTAGGGAATTCAACCGAAAGTTGGGGTGGGAACAAATACTAAGGCGGATAAGGGCCAAACCCGAAAACTGAAGGCAGGGAAAACAATAACTCGTAAAGAAATGAACTCAAAATGCTCAAAAACAACACAAAATCAACACAAGGTCTCAAGTCACAAGATCAACTTCCTGGTACGACGAACTTGTATGGAAAGAGCAAGCAATCGGTTTAGGAAGGTAAATTTCATAACACAGCCCTATATCCAATTCAGCTAAAGGGTAAATTAAAACCATCTATGAGGGTGTCAAATACTTAGCCAACTAATATCACACCTTACCCTTTTATTCCCACAAGTTTTAGTTGAGTTAACCTCTCATTATCTACCCTATTTAGAAACCACGAGCTTGCTGTCCAGAAATTGGAGGCTTGCTGTCCAGATTTTGCATCCAAGCTCCTAGCCAAAATTTTCAACTCCAGAAGCTTCAAAACCTTGAAAAAGGGCAGCCAACACTTCAATTTGCCAATCTCATTGGTTCCCAAAACCCAAAATTAAACGATAACACTATCTTTTCAAAGGAAGAGAGGAAAGCAACTTTTTAAAACTCAATCAAGAGTGAGGGGAGGTGAGCAATCTAAGATACGAGTAAAATATGAGAACTTACTTAAGTTTTCAGCAAACATTTGATATTTTGGAAACTAAGTTTTTCAAAATATCCTAAAGGCGACCAAGCTAGGGGTTTCTACGGTCAGTATGGTTCTGATACCAAACTTTGTGAGAGCCCAGGGTATTTGGCTTGTAATGCTTAGTCTTCCCTTGACTCTAGCATCACAAACAAAATATACCAAGCCTCGATGGACATGTGCCTCCCAGAATTGCAGCACACATACATCTTTACAAAATCATGCATCATTTCCATACACAATTAATACCAAGTCTAGCAAAAGACATACAATATATAAAGTTATTACAAAAGAGCCGACCGGCCAAATGACATCAAAGTAGCAAGTGATAGCGGAAGCAAAAGCACCATAAGATGGCTATAAACAAAAGACGACCGGTTAGCCAACATAACCCACAAGGCAACTGACCAGACCGCCAAGCTAGTCGTACTCACCAGAGCAAAACTCACAGAAGTTGATCCCTTGGGGATCCACTTCCTCCTTCGCACACAACAAGCAATGCAGGTGAGTACAATAATGTACTCGCAAGACTTATGAGTAACAAGCCTATACATATCTACGTGAAAGCTGTAACACAAGAGATGGATATATGGTTAATTGGACGCATAAAGCAATTTTCATTTGCAATAATGTAATAGATTGAAAGCAATTTGTCAAATCTGTTTTTAATCATTGAAATTACAACGAGGTAACAATAAATAGCATAAGTAACAACCTAGAAGTGACTAACCCAATAGCCACCACAACATAGCACGAATCCCTGATTCATACCACCCCTGTCAAGTTTTAATTTAAAGGTTGTAGTCTAACTCTTGAAAGACCTTACCAAGCGTGTCCATAACCTAGGACGATGCTATTCGAATAGATCAAACCTTGCAGGGGTGTACCAATGTACCCACACTTCAGACCGCCTTTTCACCAAAATAAGCACACTTCGAAGGTATGCTGGCACGGCTAAGTCCTACAAGATGTTTCCAATTTTGTGTATCAACTACGAACCGCTTGTATGGATAGAAACCCATACGCTTACATTGTAAAGCCGAAAGATAATTACCCACCCGGGGTAAAGCTTTCGGACAACTACAATGCTCCCAAACATCTGCCTCCTACGACCTCCTGCGACTCGGAGCTAACACACGCCAAAGTACTAAGTCAAGAGAGGTCCCATACACTCTAGTGTGGTTAGCACGCAAGAATGCTTGGTTTAGTGTAACAAGATGTTCGGTCGTTGTTGACTCGGGCACCATTCCAGTCACAGCCAAAAGCACACCAACTTACCATTGTGCCCAAGTCCAAATCATTTTATTTTCAGTTTTAGTTTTCACAATTAAACATAGCACAAAGGCTGATCATAAGGTCATAATAAGTTTGTGTGATCAAGGTTATCGACTAAGTCGACAACCGCCCATTTCTACCGGTAGCTAAGCATGGCTAAGCAACATTGACTCGTAAACTACTAAGTGACAAGGGCAAATCCAACGAACCCTAAATCACAGCAAGATAATCCTATGCTCAGTAGTAGAGGATAAACATTTGCCTACATATTATGCATCTAATGGGTCAACTAATCGACAATAGTTTAACACAAGATAGCAATGCATACGTACAATTTGCAAACAACATATTAGACTTTGAAAATAATAGGAGCAATAAGATCAAATGATGCTACATCTGCTTGCCTTGTTGGAAGTACTCTTGCTGCAGAGGATCACTCTCAGGTTCAAAAAATTCTTCGGAACCTAATGCAAAAACGCGAAAATCCAATAAGAACGAAGAACACCGAAAGAAACTCAAAAGCCAAATTCATCCAAATTCCATGAAATTTACACAGCAGTAAGGGTATGATTTTAAATGAATTTAGCAACAAGAATCATTTCATTTGGACTAAACATGCAAAAGTTATGGCCTAAACGATTTCTCTTAGCTTGAAAATTCGAATTAAATTAATTTCGGATACTATTCATGGCATAATTTTCTAGAAAGATCTAGAACCTGTAATTTTTATGGTAGGTAGATAATGACATTCTAAGGATAGAAAAGTTGAGTTTACTTTATTTGGAGTTAAATTGAATTACTTATGACTTTTCTAAGTTGTGAAACTAGTGTAGAACATTTTTCAGAAACAAGAATATGCGTAAGGCCTATTCCATATTAAAGCATAATCGCAGAGGGACCTAACATATTTCAGTATGTTCAAGTTGTAGTTGCAAAGAATAACTTATGTATTTTACAAGTTTAGTGAATTTCTAGATCAACATCTAATGCTAGCAAGTTAAAGCAATAAACAACATTTTCTGGTATAGAACAGTGCCTAATTACATTTTTAGATTAAAGTTCACTTTAAACTAGAGCTAACACAATTTGATTCACCCTAAAAGGAGCTAAAATGAATAAGTTATGCATTTTTGAAGTTTAACATATTTAATAGTTTGAAATTAAAACCTCTCAGGCTGCTCCAAAAGAACTGAATCCAACGGAGAGGTCGTGGCCGTTGAGATCGAATCCAACGGCCCCGACGAGTGGACACATAGCACTTGCGAAGGATCTACTCGCGCGCTGCGGAGGTCGTGACCGTTAGATCCAGATCTGATGGTCCTGATCTTACCAGGGGAGGTCCTATGGGTTAGCTCTAAAGAGGAGGTCGGGGCGGCCAAGATCTACCAGAGGAGGTCCTAAACGGCCTAGATCTAGACTGGGGAGGTGCTGGCAGCCGAGATCCTTGTGATGAAAGATCTGAACGGTCAAGATGAAAACTAAAGGAGGTCCTGACTGTCAAGATTTCACAAAGGAGGTCCTAAAGGTCAAAATCTAACGGAGGGAGATCCCGACGGCTAAGATCTCACAGGGGGAGGTCTTAATGGTCAAGATCTACGTGAGGGGGGTCCTAGCGGTAGAGGTCCAAACAGAGGGAGGTCCCGATGGCAAAGATCTCATAGGGGGAGGTGTTAACGGTCAAGATCTCCACGGGGAGGTCCGCACAAGACAAGGTCTTAACAGAGGGAGGTCTTAACGGCTCAGATCTCAACTAGGATGTCCTGAATGGTCAAGATTTGCCTGGGGGTGGTACTAAAGGTTAAGATCTGTAGAGGGAGAGGTCCTGAGGTTTTCTTTGCAAAAGACCAAGGGGTGATCTTTTGCAAAGAGGACCCCGAGGGTGGTCCCGAGGGTGGTTTTTATAAAAACGGCCACAAGGTGGTCTTTTTCGCACGGGGGTGATCCTAACGGCTAGGATTAAACCTGGAAAGGTTCTTAACGGCTAGGATCTAACCAGGGGGAGGTCCTGGCACCAAAGTTTTACAAAGAAGGATCCTACGGCTAAGAGCTAACCTTATGAGATCATCGACGGCTAAGATTAACTTGGGAGGTCTGGGGACTTGTCAAAATCACGACAACAGTACAGGGCACCGCACTTTGCCCGTCGGCTCGCCGCCGACGACTACCGCCACGATGGCGCAAACCAAATGTGCCAAAATGTGCACAACACTAATGCGAACCAAATGAGGGTACTCTCGACGGCGGAGCTGGCCTAGAACGCCGGCGAGCCAGAGAGGGGCAGAGGAGCTACTACGGCAAAATACAAAAGCGCGAAAAACTCCGCTACGATCTAATCCAACGGGCGCTCGAGCACTAGGGGGTTATTGCGAACACACCTGGGCCCAGAGGAGGTCCGAAGGAGGTCGGGGAAGTTCTAGCGGCAGAGAACGACGCCGGGGTTGAAGAGGACAACGAGTAGCATAAGCTCTGCGCAAAGAGAAGGTGCAAGGATGATCCCGATAGCTTTGCGATGGTCCAGAGGAGGTCCAAGAGCAGTTAATTGTAACATCCCCATTTTCAACTTGTGTTTCAAATGTAAGAAAATGGGTAGAAATTAAAACTTTTTCTTACATCATGTATTTCCTGTGTGTACTAAACAATTATTGTACAAGAGTATGGCAATACAAAGTCACAAGTCTGTTGATCCAAATCTTGATCCTCCAAAAAAAAAACAATCTTGTCCAATCTTGTGATCCTTCTCGGGAAATATTTTTCCTAAGTTCTTGGGATGGTTGGTGACCCCTCTGAAAAATTTCACAATTTTTAGAAATTGTTCGAATATTTTTAAGGGTCGATCAAACTTGTTTGACTTGTAGTCAAACCCTAGCTCAAAGCATTGTATAATTTCTGGAGAAAAGTGCTCAGCATAAAAACCTCTGGAAATTTTATACAAGGTCCGTCTCAAGGTTAGCAAGCCACTGTCAAAATTTCATAAAATTTGGAGCTAATTCTATCTCTTAAGACCCCTTCAAAATCTCAATTCAAATTAAAACTCTAAACCTGGTCCGAGTCAAACTTAGACTCAAACCCAGGTCCGACTTTCAGGTCTTGGTCGCACCGAGCCACTTAAGCCGTGTCGGGCTCGGTCAGGTTGGGCGCAGGTGGTCTGGTGCGTTGGATTTCAAATCCAACGATCAAGGACCTCCTCGGGTCTTTGTAAAAGACCTCCCACCTGCACGACCTCCTCCTGTTCTATTTGCAAAGATAACCCTCGAGGACCTCCCCTAGGACCTCCTTTGCACCTTTTGCAAAGACCACCCTGGGCGACCTCCTCGGCCCTCCACGACCACCCCTAGCACTTGGGTGATCGTGGGCCATCTCTTTTGAGATCTGTGGCTCAGACCTTCCCTAAGTGTTAGGACCTCTAATACTTGGCTCAAGATCCGAGCCCTTGGATTTCAATCCAACAGCTCACGACCTCCCTAGTGGGAGCTCTTTGCTGATTTTAGCCGTTGGGCTCTTTTGACCTGGTCCTCTCACTGTCGGGTGGGCCTGGGCATTATCAATTTTTGTGCGTGGCAGTAGGGAGCAGTGCCTTGTCAACTCTAGGGCTGACAAGCGGCTATGTCTTGCCAACATTAAATGTCTGCAGCCCTTTTGCTCAAAAGTCTCTCGACAACCTACTCCCATCACCTCATGTGTACTATAGCTCGGTGCCTACCGTGACTTTGCCATCCTTCCCGCCGGCTATATTTGAAGCTCAAGCTTCCTCTCTTAGTTCTTTTAGTCACTCTCTTGCACCCCTAGTTCTTTCTCTCGCTCTTGTGCTCAAACACCGAAAGCCATTGCCACCATTCTTTGGACATTGGAGCTCTCCGGCGACCTCGAGCTTCAGGTGGTTCAACATTGCAATAGTGGCAGTCATCTTGTTCCCTTGGTCACCTCGAGCCTCCCTAACTTGCTTTGTTCGACCTTCAGAGAGGTTGACAAGGTGGGAGATTGCTGTTCGTGGCCGGGAGCTTCGCCTTCTTCATCTCCGGCGACCTCCACGTCACACCGAGCTACCGCGACCACTCCCGATTCTCCTTCAATCCCGGGTGAGTACTTCAGTTCCAAAAACCCGATCCCATTAGACCTCTTCGGTTTTCGTTTTTGGCCGCATTTGGTCTCCGGCGGTTATCTCCGGCTAGCCGCCGGTTGGTGGTGCTTTTGGTGTAGCTTTTGGCACCCTTAGGTTCTCCGTCCTATTTGGAGCTCATCCGTGCCTTTGGTTTCCGCCGTGGAGATCCACGTCGCGCGATAGTCAGGCACGCCTTCGGGTTTTGTCAGTTCAAAACCTCCCGTTTTCGTCATCTTCTTAGGACCACTTTAATGCTCGAATCATTGCTCATCATTGGTGCATTAATTGTGTCCTACTTTGTGTGGTGGAGTCACTGACATGTAGGCCATGGCCTTAGTCATTAAGTGTTCCTTTTAGATTCATTTATTGTCAATCATTAGATACATTAAATTGTCTTAGCCACCGCTGTCTGGAGGTCCTGCACCATTAAAACCACTCTAGGACCACCCCTATTAAATCTTAGCCGTATAAGACCACCTTGTGTTTCCGCAAAAGACCTTCCCCGAGGTCCTCTTTGCAAGACACCTCCCGATGGTCTTTTGTAGAAAAGCCACCCCGAACCAGATATCGGCCGTTAGATCTCCTAGTATAAGTCTCTAACTGCCAGACCTCCCCTCTGAAATCCTGGCCGTTAAAGACCTCCATAGGTAAAATCCCAGCCGCTAAGATCACCCTCCGCCTTGGGGTCCTCTTTGCAAAAGACCTCCTTGAGGTCCTCTCAGCAAAAGTCACCCGGTCGTTTTGTCAAAACCACCCTCTTGAACCACCTCTCGAGGTCCTCGTTGCAAAAGACCACCCCTGGCCTTTATTAAAGAAAACCTTCAAAACCACCCCGAGGGTCCTCTTTGCAAAAGACCACCCTTGGTCTTTTTGTAAAAAGAACCCTAGGACCTCCTCGTGCGGGTCTTAGCCGTGAGGACCTCCCGCCTAGATCCGGACCGCTCAGGACCTCTCCCATGGAGATCCGAGCCATCCGCATCTCTCTCTGCAAAGCGCCGTGTTGGAGGACCTCCCAGGAAATCTAGACCGTTAGGACCTCCTCGGTGAGATCCTAGCCGTCAAGACCTCTCGCCGTTAAGCACCGTTTAGGTCCTCTCTCGCTCAGATCTAGACCGTTAAGACCTCCTCGGAGATCTTAACCGCCTGCCTTCCCTTAGTTGGATAGCCGTAGGACCTCCTCGTGGAGCTCGGGGCCGCGATCCGGATCGATGGCCACGACCTCCCTAGTCGCGAGGAGCTCCTTCGCGTGTCTTTGTGCATCCGGTGGTCGGGCCGTTGGATTCAATATCAACGGCTAAGACCTCCATTAGGCGCGATGAGGTCTTTGCGCCCGGGTGCTCGTGCGGGTTTTAGCATCAGAGCTCGTGAGCCGTGCGATCTTTGATCAACGGCCCACGACCTTCCCAGTTTTTGTTGGTTTTCCAGATTTAGTCCCGAGAGCTTTTATTTGCACATATTACTTGTTTTAAACTTCAAAATTGCATATCTTTTTCTCTGTAGCTCCAAATTTAACAAACTAAAGTTCTATAAATGCATCTGTTAGAATACTTTAGCTTAGTATAGGTTTTACAGTAGTCTTTAATACTGGAAATAATCATGTCTTAGATTTATAACTTAGAAAAATCATAACTAAATCATCTTAACCCCAAATGACCTGAAATTTTATATGGGTTACCACTATACCAGTAAGTAGCTACCATAAAAATTTCAGCTCCAAAATCTTTCTAGAAAATATTTTGCTACAGTGCTAATTATGGCCGAAATTAGGTTTTTAGGGAATATCTTTTGCACCACAAATCCAAATTAAGTTTTTCCAGTTCCTATGTCTAGGTATATTAGTATTTTACCTTATGTATAAATTTCGTCACATTTGGTTAATTTTTGCTTGCTCTTTTGTTTAAGTGTTGCCCGTCTTATTGGTTGTTTTCGCTCTTTCGCTTAGGATTCGACATTTGCGGTAACCCCAAAACGACCCTCATAACAAATTGAGCAACGACAAGCGAACAAGCGATTTGATCATTTCCCATTGACCCCATTACTTTAAAGTCTAATATTTTGTTTAACTTCTATGTATGCATTGCTATTTTGTTGTTAAATTGATTAGTTAGACCTCTAGTTGCATAATCTGTAGGTAAATGATTATCCTCTACTACCTGAGCCTAGGTTAATTGCTGTGGTTAGAGTTCGATGGATGAACTCTTATCACTTAGTAGATTACGAATGAATATTGCTTAGCCATGCCTAGTTATCGGTAGTATTGGACGATGATCTTGATCACACAAATACTTATACTACTCCATTATGTCCAATCCTTGTGTTTTACCATTTTGCAAATCAAAAACTGAAAACAAAAATTATATCTTGGCTTGGGCACAATGGTATGTTGGGTGATCTGTTGGGTGTGATTGGAATGGTGCCTAAGTCCCTAAGGACCGAGTTACTTGTGCCATTGATCCAAGCAATTATTGCGTGCTAACCACACGAGGGGGATATGGAACCTCTCTTGACTAAGTACTTTGGAAGGTGTTAATTATGAGCTGGTCGGTGGGTGTGTTCTTGTGTGTGGTTGGAGGGGAGCATTAGCAGGCCGGTTAGGCTGTCTAATGTGTCTTTCTCCCGTGGGTTGCGGCTCTTAATTAGCATCGTCCATTGGAAAGCGTCTTGTTAGACTTAGCCATGCCTGCATACCAAAGGAAGTGTGCTAACCGTGGCTGGTGGAAAGGCGGTCTATCGTGTGGGTACATTGGTACACCCCTGCAGGGTTAAAACTATTCGAATAGCCTCGTCCTAGGTTATGGACACGCTTGGTTATTTCCCACAAGAACTAGACTACAACCTTTTAAAAACTTAAACTTGACATGGGTGGTATGAAGGGGTACTTCATGCTATTGTTGTGGTGACTATGGGTTAGTCACTTCTAGGTTGGTGTTGTCATCTATCTATTGTTATAATTGTCTCTCTTTTATTTGAACAATAAAAGTTAATTGCAAACTTGCTTTGAATCTATTACCTTATTGCAAATGGAAACTTGCTTTATGCTGAAAAATATGTCCAGAGCCTCATCCACTTAAATAAAGCTTGCATGTAGTTAATTATAGTTCTGTTATCTCACACGTCAGTCTTGCGAGTACAAAAACAATTTTTGTACTCATCTGCTTTGCTTAATATTAATTGTTGCAGAGGAAGAAGGTGAGCCCCAAGGGCCTCACTTTTGTGAGTTGTGTTGCGGCGCCGTCTGGGACGATTAGCTTGGCGGTCCGGTTGGTTGCCTTGTGGGTTAAAGGCACACCGATTGGCTTTTGTTTATTGCCATCTTATGGCCCTTTTTGCTTCCGCTGTTTAAGTTAGTAGCTTATGTGTTATTTGGCCGGTCGGCCTCTCTTTTGTAATAACTCTCTCTTTATTATATATGTCTCTCAGTTGTGCTTTTGCTTCGGCTCTATGTGTATGAATGGAATTGATGCATGATTTTGTAACGGGGTGTGTATACTGCATTTCTGGGAAGTATACATATCTCGAGGCTTGGTTTATTTGATTTGTACTGTTAGGACCAAGTGGATGGTTAAACAGTACAAGCCGAATAAACCGGGGTCCTCACAAAGTTGGTATCAGAGCCATTCCGACCGTAGTAACCCAAGCTTGGTCGTCCTTAGGATGTTTTGAAAACCTTATTTTCAAAGAGTCAAAGGATTTGTGAAAGCTTAAGTAAATTCTCAGATTTTATTCCTTACCTATCTTAGCTTTCTCCTCTCATCTTGCTCTAAATTAAGTTTTAAAAGTGGTTCTCCTTTCCTTCTCTCAAAAGATAGTCATTATCGTTTAAATTGGGTTTTGGGAAGCAATGAGTTTGGCAAATTGAAGTGTTAGCTGCCCTCTACAAGGTTTTGAAGCTTCCGAAGTTGAAGGTTTCAATTAGGAGGCTTGGATGCGAAATCTGGACAGCGATCATTCAATTTCCGGACAGCAGGCTCAAAGGTTCTAAAAAGGGTAGAGAATGAGAGGTTAATCAATTAAAACTTGTGGGCATAAAAGGGTAAGATGTGATACTAGTTAGCTAAGTATCTAACACTTATTTCGCTAGTTTAACCTTGTTCTTGAGTAGTGTTAGACTTGTTGCAGTGTGCTGAAATTTTTATCTTCTCACACTATTACTCGTCCATTCAATACGGGTTAATGGCATTGAGAAGTTGAGCTTGGTTTGGAGTTTCCTTGCTGTTTTGGAGCTTCTTTGGAAACAGTTAAAGTTGTTACTTGCTGTTTTGGCTTTCGGTTAGGGTGTTGTCTCATTCCCCTAATCGTTAGCTTTTCGCTTTCATCAACTTCTAATGTTAGTACTTTGGTTTCTAACCTAAGTTTCTTGAAGCAGGATGGCTGGAGGTACTCGTAGCGGCCGTGGTCAGCAGCCTGGTTTGGATGAGGAGCTTCCGCCCCCTCCGACCATGGCTGAGGTCCTTCTTCAGATAGAGCGCAACCGTTCAAAGGACAGGAGGGTCCTGCTGGATGTTATCGCGCGCAACACCTCCGCCCTTTCCGGTGCCTCAGGATCCGGGCAAGGGGGTGGACATCAGTCTCGTGGGGGTTTGGCTGAGTTTCTTCGTACTCAACCCCCCACGTTCTCCAGGTCTGAGGACCCTTTGGACACAGATGACTGGCTGCGTCAAGTTGAGCGTAAGCTCGACATTGCTCAGTGCCTGGACCAGGACAGGGCACTCTTTGCCTCCCATCAGCTTCAGGGGGCAGCCCTCTCATGGTGGGAGAACTTCTTGGCCATGCAGCCTGCCGGCCACACTGTCTCTTGGGATGAGTTCCGGACGGCGTTCCGTCGAGCTCACATCCCTGCCGACTTGATGAAGCTGAAGAAGAAGGAGTTTCGCGCTCAAGCAAGGCGTAAGTCGCTGATGGAGTACCTGCACGAGTTCAACCACTTGGCTCGTTATGCTCCATCCGAGGTGGCCACCGATGAGGCCAAGCAGAGAAGTTCATGGAGGGCTTGTCCGAGGAGCCGCAAGACAGCTCTCCATTGTGGACTTTGTCGACTTTCGTGCCTTGGTAGACAAGGCCATCGTTGCCGAGCACAAGGCCAAGGCGCTGGCGAGTCCCGCAGCGCAAGTGGGAGGCCCAGCCGTGCGCACAGTGGCCTCTCTCGTCCTCGTGTCGGGCCTACTCCGGGGGCCGTTGGCTTCGCTACCACCGAGGCCGCCAAGACCAGCCTCGCCCTCCGCAGCCGTGCCCCGATCCGCGCGCTGCGAACCAGCAGGTGGCCCCGCAATCCGGCCGCCGGGTCACTTGCTTTTCGTGCAACCGAAGGGGCATTATGCCAATAGTTGCCCTAACAGATCGAGCAGCCCTCGTCCTAATGGAGGACGCGGCGGGGAGGTGGTTCTTCCGTGATCGAAGGTTGTCCCCGCTACCCAAGGCGTGGGTAGTGGCGCGTCAACCTCATCTCCGCGGAGGAGGCACAGAGGCACCCGACGTCGTGTTGGGTACCCTTCGGTTAACTCTTTCCTCGCTTTCTGCTTTTGTTTGATTGAGGCGCATCTCATTCGTTTGTTTCGAGTCTTTTCTTCTTGTGGGGTCTCCTTTTACTCCATTGTTGGTCCCGCTGCTCATTCGCTCTCGGGTTCGGAGTTGAGAGCCGAGTCCGAGTGTAGGGATGTCCTCGTTGAGATAGAAGGGTAGGATTCTTGGCAAACCTTATCCTCCTTCGATCGGCAAGCTTAGATGTAATCCTAGGCATGGATTGGTTGTCTCAGCACATGGGACAAATTGATTGCGCTAGGAGGCTCATCTACCTCACTAGTCCTTCTGGCGAGCAGGTTCGCTTTTCGCCGAAGCTGCAGGGTCCGCATCTCTTCGCGCTCGGCGGCCACTCAGATATTAGTGAAGTCCCAGTGGTATGTGACTTTGTTGATGTCTTCCCCGACGACCTTCCAGGGATGCCACCAGTTCGAGACCTTGAGTTTGTCATTGAGTTGGTTCCCGGTACCACCCCGATCTCAAAGAGGCCTTACCGAATGGACCCAATCGAGTTGGTGGAGTTGAAGAAGCAGTTGGGTGAGCTTCAAGAGAAGGGTTTCATCCGCCCCAGCTCATCTCCCTGGGGATGCTCAGCAATCTTTGTCCCGAAAAAGGACAAGACGCTGCGCATGTGCGTTGATTACCGTCCACTTAATGAAGTAACGGTAAAGAACAAGTACCCCTTGCCCCGTATCGATGACCTCTTCGATCAATTAACTGGAGCTTGAGTTTTCTCCAAGATTGATCTGAGAGTGGGGTATCATCAGGTTCGGATTCGACCTGAGGATATTCCAAAGACGGCTTTCTCTACTCGTTATGGCTTGTACGAGTATACCGTCATGTCTTTCGGCTTAACCAATGCTCCGGCCTTGTTCATGAACCTCATGAATTCGGTGTTCATGGAGTATTTGGACAGGTTCGTTGTGGTCTTCATCGATGATATCCTTATCTACTCCAAGAGCGATGAGGAACACGCCGAGCATTTGAGGCTTGTGTTGGGCAAGCTTCGTGAGCACCGCCAGTATCGCGAAGTTCGGCAAGTGCGCATTTTGGTTGAAGGAAGTGGCCTTCTTAGGCCATATTCTTTCGGCAGGGGCGAGTCGTGGATCCTAGCAAGATCGATGGGCTTTCTGAGTCGCCTACTTGGTCACCGAAGTTCGAGTTTTCTTGGTTTAGCGGGATACTATCGTCACTTTATCGAGAACTTCTCCAAGATAGCGAAGCCGATGACGGAGTTGCTCAAGAAGGACAAGAAGTTCTCGTGGTCCGCTGATTGCGAGGAAAGTTTCCAAGCGCTTAAGCGATTGACCACCGCTCCGTTCTTGTTCTCCCGATGTCCGTCGAAGCTTGATATCTTTTGTGACGCTTCGCCGAGGCCTCGGTTGTGTCCTTATGCAAGAAGGCAAGGTAGTGGCCTATTCATCAAGGCAATTAAGACCTCACGAACTCAACTATCCTACCCATGACTTGGAGTTGGCCGCTCTGATCCATGCACTTAAGATCTGGCGACATTACCTAATCGGTAATCGTTGTGAAGTGTATTCGGATCACAAAAGCTTGAAGTATTTGTTTACCCAACCAGATCTGAACCTCAGGCAAAGGAGATGGTTGGAGTTAATCAAGGACTATGACATGGGTATTCACTACCATCCGGGCAAGGCGAATGTCGTGGCGGATGCGCTTAGTCGCAAAGCGCATTGCAATGCATTGCTGCTCAAGGAGCCTCAGCCCACCCTTCTGGAGGAGTTTCAGCGTCTCAACTTAGGTTTGGTTGAGCATGGTACCCTCGCTGCCTTGGTGGTACAGCCAACCTTGGTGGATCGGGTCAGGTCTGCTCAGCAGTCAGACGTTGGAGTAAACCGCATCAAGGAAAATGTCAAGAATGGAACAGCCAAGTGCTTCTCCGTAGATGAGCTTGGTGTCGTGAGGTTCGGGCAACGCCTCGTGGTTCCAAAGGACATGGAGTTGCGGATTTAATCCTTCGCGAAGCCCACGATTCTCCGTTATCCATTCATCCCGGGCCACGAAGATGTACCAAGATCTTCGCGAGATTTTGGTGGACCGAATGAAGAGGAGATCGCGAGGTTCGTTCTCGAGTGCGACGTGTGTCGTCGTGTCAAGGCCGAGCATCGCCTCCGCGGATTGCTTCAGCCCTTGCCCATTCCGGAGTGGAAGTGGGAATCGGTCGGGATGGATTTTGTCACTGGCCTACCTAGGTCACCGTGGGGCAATGATGCCATTTGGGTTATCATTGACCGGTTGACGAAAGTGGCGCATTTTCTTCCGATCCAAGACCAAGATTCGCACGGTCACCTTGCGGAGCTCTATATCGCCAGGATCGTGAGCTTGCATGGTAATCAAGACGATCATTTCTGATCGTGGTTCCATCTTCACTTCCCAGTTCTGGCATAGCTTGCAAGAAGCTATGGGAACTTGTCTTTCTTTCAGCACAGCATATCACCCTCAAACAGATGGTCAGACCGAGAGGGTCAACCAAATATTAGAGGACATGCTGCGAGCTTGTGTCCTTTCCTATGGGAAGCATTGGGAGAAGTGCTTGCCATTCGCCGAGTTTTCTTACAACAACAGTTTCCAAGCCAGTCTCGGCATGGCACCATTCGAGGCCTTATACGGGAGAAAGTGTAGAACCCCGTTGAACTGGTCCGAGACCGGTGAAAGACCCTTCTTTGGCCCGGACTCGATTAACGAGGCCGAAGGTCAAGTCCAGCTCAGTCGTGATCGCTTACGCACAGCTCAATCCAGGCAAAAGAGCTATGCGGATCGCCGTCGTCGTGAGTTGAGCTTTGAGCCCAATGATTTCGTGTACCTCAAGGTTTCTCCTCTGAAAGGTCACCAGCGTTTTGGTGTCAAGGGCAAGTTAGCTCCTCGATATGTCGGTCCCTACCGAGTTATCGAGAAGAAGGAGCCGTTGCCTACAAGTTGGAGTTACTGCCGCACTTGCGGGAGTACATGATGTGTTCCATGTGTCCCACTAAAGAAGTGCCTCAGTGTTCCAACAGAGGAAGCTCCGTTGGAAACCCTTGATGTCCGGAGGATTTGACCTATCGCGAGCACCTGCTCGCATACTCGAGAGGCCGAGCGAAGAACAAGGAACAAGACCATCAAGTTCCTTAAAGTTCAGTGGTCAAACCATTCCGAGGACGAGGCTACTTGGGAGCGAGAAGATCGTCTCGTCAGCGCACTACCCTCTTTCTTTTCCGAGTGAACCAAATCTCTGGACGAGATTTTTGTAAGGGGAGGTTTGTAACATCCCCATTTTCAACTTGTGTTTCAAATGTAAGAAAATGGGTAGAAATTAAAACTTTTTCTTACATCATGTATTTCCTGTGTGTACTAAACAATTATTGTACAAGAGTATGGAAATACAAAGTCACAAGTCTGTTGATCCAAATCTTGATCCTCCAAAAAAAAAAAAAACAATCTTGTCCAATCTTGTGATCCTTCTCGGGAAATATTTTTCCTAAGTTCTTGGGATGGTTGGTGACCCCTCTGAAAAATTTCACAATTTTTAGAAATTGTTCGAATATTTTTAAGGGTCAGTCAAACTTGTTTGACTTGTAGTCAAACCTAGCTCAAAGCATTGTATAATTTCGGAGAAAAGTGCTCAGCATAAAACCTCTGAAATTTTATACAAGGTCCGTCTCAAGGTTAGCAAGCCACTGTCAAAATTTCATAAAATTTGGAGCTAATTCTATCTCTTAAGACCCTTCAAAATCTCAATTCAAATTAAAACTCTAAACTCCGGTCCGAGTCAAACTTAGACTCAAACCTGTGTCCGACTTTCAGTCTTGGTCGCACCGAGCCACTTAAGCCGTGTCGGGCTCGGTCCAAAGTTGGGCGCAGTGGTGCAGTGCGTTGGATTTCAAATCCAACGATCAAGGACCTCCTCGGTCTTTGTAAAAGACCTCCCACCCGCACGACCTCCTCCTGTTCTATTTGCAAAGACAACCCTCGAGGACCTCCCCTAGGACCTCCTTTGCACCTTTTGCAAAGACCACCCTGGGCGACCTCCTCGGCCCTCCACGACCACCCCTAGCACTTGGGTGATCGTGGGCCATCTCTTTGAGATCTGTGGCTCGACCTTCCTAAGTGTTAGGACCTCTAATACTTGGCTCAAGATCCGAGCCCTTGATTTCAATCCAACACTCACGACCTCCCTAGTGGGAGCTCAGGCTGATTTTAGCCGTTGGGCTCTTTTGACCTGGTCCTCTCACCGCCGGGTGGGCCTAGGCATTATCAATTTTTGTGCGTGGCGGTGAGGGCGCAAAGCCTTGTCAACTCTAGGGTGACAAGCGACTATGTCTTTGCCAACATTAAATGTCCGCAGCCCTTTGCTCAAAAGTCTCTCGACAACCTACTCCCATCACCTCATGTGTACTATAGCTCAGTGCACCTACTGACTTTGCCATCCTTCCCGCTGCTATATTTGAAGCTCAAGCTTCCTCTCTTAGTTCTTTTAGTCACTCTCTTGCACCCCTAGTTCTTTCTCTGCTCTTGTGCTCAAACACCAAAAGCCATTGCCACCATTGTTTGGACATTGGAGCTCTCCGCGACCTCCGAGCTTCAGTGGTTCAACATTGCAATAGTGGCGATCATCTTGTTCCTTGGTCACCTCGAGCCTCCTAACTTGCTCGCTCGACCTTCACAGAGGTTGACAAGGTGGGAGCTTGCTTTGTTCGTGGCGGGAGCCGCCTTCTTCATCTCCGCGACCTCCACCGTCACCGAGCTACCGCGACCACTCCCGCCTCCTTCAATCCCGGTGAGTACTTCAGCCCAAAACCCGATCCCATTAGACCTCTTCGGTTTTCGTTTTGGCCGCATTTGGTCTCGGCGGTTATCTCGCTAGCCGCCGGTTGGTGGTGCTTTGGTGTAGCTTTTGGCACCCTTAGGTTCTCCGTCCTATTTGGAGCTCATCCGTGCCTTTGGTTTCCGCCATGGAGATCCACGCCGCGGCGATAGCCGCAGGCACGCGGGTTTTGTCGGTTCAAAACCTCCGTGCTGTCATCTTCTTAGGACCACTTTAATGCTCGAATCATTGCTCATCATTGGTGCATTAATTGTGTCCTACTTTGTGCGTGTGAGTCATCGACATGTAGGCCATGGCCTTAGTCATTAAGTGTTCCTTTTAGATTCATTTATTGTCAATCATTAGATACATTAAATTGTCTTAGCCACCGCTGTCTGGAGGTCCTGCACCATTAAAACCACTCTAGGACCACCCCTGTTAAATCTTAGCCGTATAAGACCACCTTGTGTTTCCGCAAAAGACCTTCCCCGAGGTCCTCTTTGCAAGACACCTCCCGATGGTCTTTTGTAGAAAAGCCACCCCGAACTAGATATCGGCCGTTAGATCTCCTAGTATAAGTCTCTAACTGCCAGGACCTCCCCGCTGAAATCCTGGCCGTTAAAGACCTCCATAGGTAAAATCCCAGCCGCTAAGATCACCCTCCGCCTTGGGGTCCTCTTTGCAAAAGACCTCCTTGAGGTCCTCTGTGCAAAAAGGTCACCCCGGTCGTTTTTGTCAAAACCACCCTCTTGAACCACCTCTCGAGGTCCTCGTTGCAAAAGACCACCCCTGGCCTTTATTAAAGAAAACCTTCAAAACCACCCCCAGGGTCCTCTTTGCAAAAGACCACCCTTGGTCTTTTTGTAAAAAGAACCCTAGGACCTCCTCGTGCGGGTCTTAGCCGTGAGGACCTCCCGCCTAGATCCGGACCGCCAGACCTCTCCCATGGAGATCCGAGCCATCCGCATCTCTCTCTCAAAGCGCCAGATTGGAGGACCTCCCGAGGGAAATCTAGACCGTTAGGACCTCCTCGGTGAGATCCTAGCCGCCAAGACCTCTCGTTTGCTAAGCACCGCTTAGGTCCTCTCTCGCTCAGATCTAGACCGTTAAGACCTCCCCTGGAGATCTTAACCGCCTGCACCTTCCCTTAGTTGGATAGCCGTAGGACCTCCTCGTGGAGCTCGGGGCCGCCGATCCGATCCGATGGCCACGACCTCCCTAGTGCGCGAGGAGCTCCTTCGCGTGTGCTGTGCATCCGGTGGTCGGAGCCGTTGGATTCAATATCAACGGCTAAGACCTCCATTAGGCGCGATGAGGTCTTTGCGCCTGGGTGCTCGTGCGGGTTTTAGCATCAGAGCTCGTGAGCCGTGTGATCTTTGATCAACGGCCCACGACCTCCCCAGTTTTTGTTGGTTTTCCAGATTTAGTCCCGAGAGCTTTTATTTGCACATATTACTTGTTTTAAACTTCAAAATTGCATATCTTTTTCTCTGTAGCTCCAAATTTAACAAACTAAAGTTCTATAAATGCATCTGTTAGAATACTTTAGCTTAGTATAGGTTTTACAGTAGTCTTTAATACTGGAAATAATCATGTCTTAGATTTATAACTTAGAAAAATCATAACTAAATCATCTTAACCCCAAATGACCTGAAATTTTATATGGGTTACCACTATACCAGTAAGTAGCTACCATAAAAATTTCAGCTCCAAAATCTTTCTAGAAAATATTTTGCTACAGTGCTAATTATGGCCGAAATTAGGTTTTTAGGGAATATCTTTTGCACCACAAATCCAAATTAAGTTTTTCCAGTTCCTATGTCTAGGTATATTAGTATTTTACCTTATGTATAAATTTCGTCGCATTTGGTTAATTTTTGCTTGCTCTTTTGTTTAAGTGTTGCCCGTCTTATTGGTTGTTTTCGCTCTTTCGCTTAGGATTCGACATTTGCGGTAACCCCGAAAACGACCCTCCGCAACAAATTGAGCAACGACAAGCGAACAAGCGTTTGATCATTTCCATTGACCCCATTACTTTAAAGTCTAATATTTTGTTTAACTTCTATGTATGTATTGCTATTTTGTTGTTAAATTGATTAGTTAGACCTCTAGTTGCATAATCTGTAGGTAAATGATTATCCTCTACTACCTGAGCCTAGGTTAATTGCTGTGGTTAGAGTTCGATGGATGAACTCTTATCACTTAGTAGATTACGAATGAATATTGCTTAGCCATGCCTAGTTATCGGTAGTATTGGGCGATCATCGACTTAGTCGATGATCTTGATCACACAAATACTTATACTACTCCATTATGTCCAATCCTTGTGTTTTACCATTTTGCAAATCAAAAACTGAAAACAAAAATTATATCTTGGCTTGGGCACAATGGTATGTTGGGTGATCTGTTGGGTGTGATTGGAATGGTGCCTAAGTCCCTAAGGACCGAGTTACTTGTGCCATTGATCCAAGCAATTATTGCGTGCTAACCACACGAGGGGGATATGGAACCTCTCTTGACTAAGTACTTTGGAAGGTGTTAATTATGAGCTGGTCGGTGGGTGTGTTCTTGTGTGTGGTTGGAGGGGAGCATTAGCAGACCGGTTAGGCTGTCTAATGTGTCTTTCTCCCGTGGGTTGCGGCTCTTAATTAGCATCGTCCATTGGAAAGCGTCTTGTTAGACTTAGCCATGCCTGCATACCAAAGGAAGTGTGCTAACCGTGGCTGGTGGAAAGGCGGTCTATCGTGTGGGTACATTGGTACACCCCTGCAGGGTTAAAACTATTCGAATAGCCTCGTCCTAGGTTATGGACACGCTTGGTTATTTCCCACAAGAACTAGACTACAACCTTTTAAAAACTTAAACTTGACATGGGTGGTATGAAGGGGTACTTCATGCTATTGTTGTGGTGACTATGGGTTAGTCACTTCTAGGTTGGTGTTGTCATCTATCTATTGTTATAATTGTCTCTCTTTTATTTGAACAATAAAAGTTAATTGCAAACTTGCTTTGAATCTATTACCTTATTGCAAATGGAAACTTGCTTTATGCTGAAAAATAAGTCCAGAGCCTCATCCACTTAAATAAAGCTTGCATGTAGTTAATTATAGTTACATTATCTCACACGTCACTCTTGCAGTACAAAAACAATTTTTGTACTCATCCGCTGCTTAATATTAATTGTTGCAGAGGAAGAAGGTGAGCCCCAAGGGCCTCACTTTTGTGAGTTGTGTTGCGGCGCCGTCTGGGACGATTAGCTTGGCGGTCCGGTTGGTTGCCTTGTGGGTTAAAGGCACACCGATTGGCTTTTGTTTATTGCCATCTCATGGCCCTTTTTGCTTCCGCTGTTTAAGTTAGTAGCTTATGTGTTATTTGGCCGGTCGGCCTCTCTTTTGTAATAACTCTCTCTTTATTATATATGTCTCTCAGTTGTGCTTTTGCTTCGGCTCTATGTGTATGAATGGAATTGATGCATGATTTTGTAACGGGGTGTGTATACTGCATTTCTGGGAAGTATACATATCTCGAGGCTTGGTTTATTTGATTTGTACTGTTAGGACCAAGTGGATGGTTAAACAGTACAAGCCGAATAAACCGGGGTCCTCACATTAATTGACCAAGGGAACTCACTAGAGTTGGGGAAGACGAAGACCGCCTATGGACGAAATTCACGCAACTCCAATCCAAGCTGCTCCTGTGAAAGCAACCCAAAATGGAGTTAGGGACAAGATTTGCGACCCCGAGAGGTCCAACGGGAAATGAAAAGCTGGGCAAGAGGAACACTGGAGCCCTGTCACCCACGATGAGCTTGAAAGGTCGAAAAAGGCAGAAATGAGTGCTCTCGGCGATTACGCTCAAACACACAGAGAGAGGGGGCAAGGGTGACAAGAAATGCTGAAGGGGAACCCGAGGAAGGCTCGGAGGTCCTCAAATAGCCTCAAGGTCAACCGCGGTGAGAAAACGGGCGCGCGGGGACGAAACCAAAAAGGCGACAAGACCTAAAGCTTCCACTAGCGCCAAAATGTCAACAGGGTAGGTACTAGACAAGGCTAGTCACTGACATAGGATGGGAACGGGGCTCAGAGCCATTGAGGAGGGCCCTGTGAAGTGACCAGTGCTTGCCTGCACCTGCCATGGCGCGCACGCGTGTACGGTGCGAGGGGAAGAAGAAGAACATCAGAGGAGGTCGGGGAGGTCGTGAGTGCTAGGATCAGAAATGGACGGTTAGGATTGCTCAAGAGCTTCGGAGGTTTAAAACGGTAGGGGAGGTCGTGAGCGTTAAATGGAGATCTAACGACTCAGGTTTGAGGCGGCTCTCGGGAGGTCCGAAAGTCTCTGCGAACGAGGACCGCCCGATGGAGATCCAATGGCTGAAACGCAAGCACCCTAACGCTGAGCCCAAGTGCGGCGCTGTTTGTGAGGACCCCCGGTTATTGGAAATGTTACTAATTAAATTCATACTGTAGCACAATTATTAATGAAGGAACAGTGCTGCCCCTTTATTAATACCAGGCTAAAGATATAAATTTAACCAGTGACAAATCCATGAAACAGATTCGGATATATATGATTCTCAATGGTTCCCGTGATCAATGACCATTGCATATATATCCTTCATCAACATTGCATCAAACACATACAAGTCATACATTGATATAATTAAACATAAGGTTACATCATTCTGTTGATACTACAATATTAAGTGACTTGGTCACTTTAACAGTATACAGCGGAAGCAAAATAAACGGAAAATATCCACCAATGGCCCCATCCACCCGCAGGCAATTGCGTGGAGGAAAGAAGTAGCGTTACTCGTTAGCGTCACCCTGATCGGCGCTAACGGTACTTCATGCGTAAACCGTCTCACCGCAACAATAGGTGGTAGCACCTGAGTACGGAAGGTACTCGGCAAGTCTTACTCAAACTAGTAAAATAAAGTGGTGATTAGAGCCTAACCAAAGGAGTAGAGTTTTTACATGCATAAGGTTACAACAGGAAGGTATAAAGGTTCAAATTTGCATAAAGCGATACATCTTAACCTACAAAGGCTAAATTTTGATAAAGCGATTTAATAAATCAAAGTTTGCTTAAAACGATAAGTAAATGGCTTAAAGGTAAATAAGATGCGAAAGCATGATTCCCTCATGCCACTAAAAATAAATCAAAACCAGATTTTTGAACATCAAAGCTTCTATACAAATGACATCAATTCAAGTTATCGTCCATGACCGTGGACACGGCTATTCGAATAGTTTATACCCCGCAGGTGTACATATTTACCCACATGACTTAGTTAGCCCGTTGCCTTGGATGCCTCCGAATGATGACACACTTCCTTTGGTATGCCGACCGGGAAACTAAGATTTGGTATTTTTCAACAAGTTAACACTATTGAGTTGGACCCCATGTGTGAACTAATCCCATAGTGTAGGCTACACCACCTACTAACCACAGGGCACACATGTTGTGTCGAGAATGCCGATCCAAACAATTTAAAAACGAATTGGGCTCACCACCCATAATAGAATGCTATCGGCACCATTAAGGTATCGTATATGCGACGAGGCACATATACGCCTCACCCTCCTAAGAACATCGACATCGACATACAAAGCTCACATGGCATAAGACACGGTCCTCGGACCTAAGCATCTATGCCATGCAAGGCCAATACACATATCCTTACTCTCTGTTTCCAACTCAATAGTCTCAACATTTTACTTAACCAAACAGCGCCCATACATCGCATGTGGAAGTGCGTAGGGGACTTGAATTGAATAATCGAGTTCGGTCCTTAATTAACCGGACAAGTCCACCACAAAACCCAATCTCGTACGAAAGCACCATCACTAGCTTCCTCTTGTCGGATCAATTTAAATTTCAAATATAAGACTGATTTAAAGGAACTGGACAAAGAGTTTGAAAATGACAACGATTCGATTGTGATTCCCATGTTTGACAAGATATGCTTGTCAAACTCTAAAATCTCTAGATCGCATATCTAAGCCAAATCGAGAATAGACCATATATTATACAAGACTACACTAGAGTTGAGTGTATGGTCATAATCAAGGTAATCCACCATGTCGTCATAGCTAGCTATTACAAGTCATATTTTGTATTTTCAAACAAATAGCATGCTCGAGATATCATGGATTTGTAAAGATTATTGTACAAAATCTGGGTTCAATATGGTGCAAAGAGGATGCTTGCCTTGGTAATAATAGACTTCATTGCGTGCTCGCATTGCTCGAAAAAGATTCGATGGCTTCAACAGAACCATATTCTAAAGAAACAATAAGATCCAATAAATACCAAAACTGACAATAAGTCCAACATGGAAGAAATATGCATGATCAATCTAGAAATGCATGATTACAGTATGCTTAAGCCATAACTACCCATAATAATGATAAGATCCCATTATATAGCTCACTGTTTTCAAAAGACAGAAATTAGAGTTTATTGCAAAGTTCCAGTTTTCAGATTTGAAAAGAGTCAAAACAGATGATTGCAATTTTTGGAAAAAGGTATAGATCATGCAAAAGTTCATAAATGAATCTTAGCATGATCTTTTAGGTAATTAATATCCCAAACCAACTTTAGTCTAACCTAACTAGTTAGATTACAAAAGCTAAAGCAAAAACCTATTTTGTCGGTTGAGTAGACAAAAGATCGAAGACAGATTTCGCTAAGAGTCAAAATAGATGACGACAAGAATTGAAAGATCAACTTGTCATGTCGCTAGGTTTAGTCAAAACCTAAATAAGATGATAAGTTGACAGGAAGAACCCTAGGTCTTGAAAATGACATGAAAACCGAAAAGGTATAATATCAACTTTTCAGTTTAAAGCCAGTGGAAGCTACTGATGCTTAAAAGAAGGATTCACAGCAGCTTTTAAGGTTCCTAGGATGCTCAAGATGTCGAAACTAGGGTTTTTGGCTTACCAGTATGGAAAGATACCAAGAACCCTGAAAATTTGAGGTTGATCGACAGAGAGATCAAATCTGATTTAACCTGCAAAGGATACCAAATCTTTAATGCAAGATAACATCAGTGCTTAAGGATAGATAAGCAAATGATAGGAGCAAAATCCCACGGGCTGCAAGGAAGAAAATGAGCTCCAGTGGTCAACAATGGCTGCAGCTCCAAAAGCTAGGGTTTATATATGTGGGAGTTTAGCTACAGGGCAAGAAGGAAAGATCTAGAGTTGATGAGGTGTCCATTTAGCTAAACATCAAAAAATTAGTGTATAATCTTTGGATAAATCCTCTCCTCTGCTCACAAAAATGGCTGCGCGCAGAGATAAGGAAGAAGAGAGGCAAAATATGACATGTGGGTCCTTGTGATCCACGACCTGCGCATCACACACGATCAAAAGAATCTCACTGCTTCGATTGGGAATGGGTGGTGTGATAAATAGAGGATTAAATGATTTGAATCGGTACCAATTAATATGGACCGCACGATCTAGATCTACCGACCAGATTAAAGCGGAGTTCAAAGGAATCTTGAGATCCTTTTAAATCGGGCGTTAGATTGAAATCCAACGCCGCCTAAAAGAATACACGTCACCTCCTATAGATGCAATGGCGCAACACCGTTGGATTTGATTCCTACGGTCGAGATTGAAAATTGAACCGGATGGTCCGATTGCATACACCGCTCTGGGCCACCCGATCGAAATCCAACGATCCACCGATTTTGGGCTTTAAAGGCCCACGGTCAAAAAGGTGTGCCGTAGGATTGAAATCCAAAGACTCACATTAACGCGCGCCTCGGGTTTCAAATAGAAATAAGCGATACCGCTGGATCAAGAATGGACGGCCACGATTGTGCGGGGATCCGGAGTCGTCCGAATGCATACACAAATCTGGGCCACACGATGAAGATCCAATGGTCCAGAGGAGTGCGAGCTTTATAACACGAGGGAAAAAGGGAAAAGCCGTAGGATTTGAATCTAACGGCTGAGATAAAAGCGCGCCTTTAGGTTTAAAACGAAAAGGGCGTCACGGTTGGATTAGAAACGAACGGTGGTGATTGAATAGGGATCCGGAGTTGTCCGGTTGCATACACTGATCACGCTCGTTGGATTAAGATCCAACGGCGAGATTTAAGTGGACACGTGGACGGCTCGCGGCGTTATTGCTTCGCCTGCTCGATGGAAGATCGACGGCTCATGTCGATCGTGGAGTTCGCTCGCGCTCGAACGTGACCGAGCGCACAAATTTGATTGGGTTGGACCGAGACACATGAGGTCGGTCGCTACTGATGCAAGGGTCGGGTTTGGACCGGTTTGGTTGACCAAACCTTATTCATATATTTAAAAGGTTTGACTGGGACTTTAAAAATAGCAAATAAATTTATAAAATCATGAAATTTTTACTGTAAGCTACTGGGATGATATATTTCCCAGATAAATTTCATAAACCACATTTTCACTTTATAAAATACATAAATATCTATTTCAGGCTAAAATGTTTATTTAAAGACCATAAATTTTCTTTAAGTCCAAATAATTTCTAAAATGCAACGAAATATTTTTAGCCAAGATAATTTATCTAGGCTTTAATAAAAATACTTCCCAGTCATAATACAAGTGTTACCTTGTATTCCTTTAAATATTCTAAGTAGGTTTTTGGACTTTGGCAAAAAGGAAGGTTTTATTTGGTAACAGCAACGCCCAACTGAGATTAAGAACAATAATGATATGAACAGTAGTCTATTACTGTTCATAATACAGATTATTACTGTTGATAAGATTGGGGCTGTTACAAACCTACCCCCCTTAAGAAAAATCTCGTCCCCGAGATTTGGAACAAGTTGGAGATCAAGAAGGAGTAAAATGGAAATGAATTATGAGGAAACTCAACATCTGTTGTTTTAGTTTCCTTCAAGGATAACAAAGAAGATTCTTACATAACAACATAGTGTTATTATTACATCTTTGTTTACATAGCTTTGTTTAAACTTTACTTTCTTGATTCAAAGAAAAGTTCTAAACAACAAAAGATGGGGTGCTCAATGCATCGATCTTCGCGCTCCCAAGTGGCTTCATCCTCGAATGATTAGCCCATTGAATTTTCAAGAACCTGACAGTACGATTTCTTGTCCTGCGTTCCATTGTGTCGAGGATACGTACTGGTTGCTCTTGATATGAAAGATCAGGTTGGAGATTAAGATGCTCATAAGCAGTTGCCTCAATAGGAACACGAAGGCACTTCTTTAATTGAGACACATGAAAAGTATCATGTACTGCTGAGAGTGATTCAGGTAATTCCAATTGGTAAGCTACAGCTCCTCGCTTGGCAATGATTCGGAAGGGTCCGATATAGCGAGGTGCGAGCTTTCCTTTTACCTGAAAACGATGAGTACCCTTCATGGGTGACACTTTAAGATAGACATGGTCATCCACCTCAAAGCTCAACTCCCGACGGCGATGATCAGCATAGCTCTTCTGACGAGACTGTGCAGTTTTCAAACAATCTCGAATCAGACGAACTTGCTCTTCTGCTTCCTTTACTAAGTCTGGACCATAGAATGATCTTTCACCAGACTCGGACCAATTCAATGGAGTCCTACAAGCTCTCCCATACAAGGCTTCAAAAGGTGACATTTGAATACTTGCTTGGTAGCTATTATTGTAGGAAAATTCCACATATGGCAAAGATTTCTCCCACCTTGCCATAAGATAGCACATAGGCTCAAGAAGATCTTCCATTACTTGGTTCACTCTTTCGGTTTGACCACTGGTTTGAGGATGGTAAGCGATCGAAAGAGAGTTCACCCCATAGCTTTGATGAAGGCTATTCCAAAAATGGGAAGTAAACCGAGGACCACGGTCGAAACAATGACTTTAGGAACACCATGAAGACAAACAATTCTAGCAATATAAAGCTCGCTAATTGCTTGCCATTGAAATCGGTCTGACCGAATAAAATGAGCCACTTTAGTTAAACGATCAATGATCACCCAAATGGCATCGGATCCTTGGAAGTCTTGGGAAGACCAAGAACAAAATCCATACCGATCTTTTCCCACTTCCAGCGTGGAATAGGCAAAGGTGAAGGGTACCACTGGCTTTAGATGTTCGACTTTAACCATTTGGCAAATATCACATTCACAGAACATACTTGAGCAATTTGCCTCTTCATTTGGCTCCACCAAAATATTTTCTTCAAATCTGGTACATTTTGGTACTCCCAGGATGCAAAGAAAACTTGGAATTATGAGCTTCTCTAAGAATTAGACTCTTCAATTCAGAATCAGCAGGTACTACCATACGATGGCGATATCGAATTATACCGCGATCATCTTCAGAAAATTCGTTGGCTTTACCTGCTTGCATGTTTTCCCTGATTTCGGCTACCTCGGCATCAGTTTTCTGGGCCTCCAGAATCTGGGATTCTAAGGTCGGCTCCACATGTAATGCAGCGAGGAATCCTTGCTCTACAAATTCAAGACTTAGGCGCCGAAAATCAGCACACAGGTCTCTTTCGGCAGGTAAAGAGGATATATAGTTGCATTGTGACTTTCTGCTTAAAGCGTCTGCCACAACATTGGCTTTACCAGGATGATAATGAATACCCATATCGTAGTCCTTGATCAGTTCAAGCCATCTTCGTTGTCTCATATTCAAATCAGATTGAGTGAATATGTACTTCAGGCTTTTATGATCAGTGTAGATCTCACAACGATTACCTAGAAGGTAATGCCGCCAAATCTTCAATGCATGGACCACGGCAGCCAATTCCAAATCATGAGTAGGATAATTAACTTCATGAGGGCAGCTCGCCGGATGCATATGCCACAACTTGGCCTTCTTGCATAAGCACACAACCAAGTCCATGGCGAGATGCATCGCAATAAATGTCGAAGCTCTTAAGAACATCCGAAGAATGAGAATCGAGCTTTGGTCAAGAGAGTTCTCAAAAGTCGAAAACTCTCTTCACACTTAGTGACCATTCAAATTTCTTCCCTTTCGCAGAGAGTGAGTCAAAGGTCTAGCAATCTTGGAGAAATTTTCAATGAACCTCCGGTAATAACCCGCAAGTCCAAGAAAACTCCGAATCTCGGGACACTCTTGGGAGGCTTCCAATTTAGCACATCTTGTACCTTGCTTGGATCGACAATATACCTCCTTCGGATAACACGTGCCCCGAAAGGCAACTTCTACGAGCGAAAGCACACTTGCTAAACTTGGCATACAATTGATGCCGACGAAGTGTTTCGGCTGAAGTCGCAGATGTTGTTCATGATCCTTATCAGACTTGGAATAAATAAGGATGTCGTCAATAAACACGACAACAAACTTATCCAAGAATTCCATGAACACTGAATTCATAAGGTTCATGAAATATGCTGGAGCATTGGTCAAACCAAAGGACATAACCGTATACTCGTATAAACCATAACGAGTAGAGAAAGCTGTCTTAGGAATGTCCTCAGCTCTAACCTTGATTTGATGATAGCCCGACCGCAAATCAATCTTTGAAAAGACGCGGGCACCAACCAACTGATCAAAAAGATCATCAATTCGAGGTAGAGGATATTTATTCTTGATAGTGACCTCATTTAACGGACGGTAATCCACACACATCCGTAAAGTATTGTCTTTCTTCTTGACAAAGATTGCCGGGCATCCCCAAGGTGAGGAACTCGGTCGAATGAAACCCTTGTCAAGCAATTCTCCGAGTTGCTTCTTCAATTCAACCAGCTCGTTGACAGGCATTCGATAAGGACTCCTGGATATCGGAGCAGTTCCAGGAACGAGTTCAATAACAAACTCCACTTCCCGATCTGGTGGTAAACCGGGAAGGTCTTCAGGAAAGACATCAACATACTCACAGACAATTGGTACTGACTCCAAAGAAGGAGTGGTATCAACTTGGTGAGCACAAAGATGAGAGCCAATTGTTTTGGAATGGTAAACAACTTGAATGCCGCCTGCATTGGTCATAGAAATAGACCGTTGGGAACAATTGATTTGACCCTGGTTCTTGGACAGCCAATCCATACCCAAAATGACGTCCAATCCTTTAGAGTCAATGACAATTAGATTTGCTAAAAACTTCACCCCAAGGATTGCTATGTTGACCCCACAACAAATCTGATCGGTTTTAAAGACCGACCCAGGTGATTGAATAATAAAAGGTGGTTGGAGGGTATGCATATCTAAAAGTGGTGTTGAACAGCAAAATGATTGCTAATAAAAGAATGAGATGCTCCAGAGTCAAATAAAACGATGAGTGGACTGAAATTAACTAGGAGCATACCCATAACAACTTCGTGTATCGGCGCCTCTTCAGCAGTGATTTGGTTCACATGCCCGGTCGAGCCGGATCAACTTTAATAGGTGGCCTCTGCGAAGGGGCTGGTCGCACAGGCACTGGATATGGTCGAACAGGAGGCAATCCTTGCTGCTTTGCCACACACTTGTTGGCATAATGCCCCGGACGACCACAATGATAACAAATAACCCCTGGGTTAACGTTGTTAACAGGACGGGGCTGATTTCCACTTGGTCCTGACTGACTAGTGGGAGGAGATGGACGAGGGGCAAATACCGCTGGCCTTGGTGAAAATGGAGCGGTGCTCGTGGTGGCCTGACAACCACATACGAGGCCTCGATGAGCTACTACTAGGAACAAACTGAGAAGTCCGCTGTCGCTTGCGTGACTCATCCAATGCCTTGCTCTTGCTCTCGGCCACAATTGCTTTGTTGACCAAATGAGAGAAGTTCCGGAAGTCATGCAAAGCTACAGCCATCTGCAGTTCTTCAGATAGCCCATTCAAGAACCGGTTTCGACGACGTAGGTCAGTCGAAACATCATCGAGCATATCCGCCGGAAGTTGAACTCATGCGATATTCACCACCGATTTTCGCCCTTGCTTGAGCGAGAAACTCTTCTTCGTTTGATCGTCATGACCCCTTCAGGAATGTGAGCTTCGCGAAAGGCTTCTACGAACTCATCCCAAGTAGGGACATGTCCAGCAGGCTGAATGGCAAGAAGATTATCCCACCATATGTTGGCTGGCCCATCGAGCTGATAACTGGCAAAGAGAACCTTTTCCCTTTCGGAGCATTGAGTAATCAGAAGCTTCTTCTCAATGGTTCGAAGCCAATCCTCAGCTTCCATAGGGTCCTGAGAACTGGAGAACGCCGGCGGGTTAGTCCGCTGAAAGTCAGCAAGACTGCCCTGCACATGGTGGCCTCCTGCTCTGACTGCTGATGCAACAGGAGTAGAAGTATTGCGCGCAATCTGTTCCAAGATGCGCGTCTGATCCATCCGGTTGCGCTCAATTTGCATGAGCACATCGGCCATAGAAGGTGGTGGAGGAAGCTCCTCTTCCTGAGGACCACCTTGCGGACCCTGAGAACTGGAAGGTTCAGTCGGCCCTCCCTGAGAATGGGGAACCGAAGATGAAATACTCTTCCCTTGTTGCGCTTGCGCACGAGTAGTAGGTCCTGTCATCCTGTTACCACAACATGGTTAACAACACAACAAGGACATACTCGCAAACACAAACAAGTTTACAATTAGAAAGGAAGCAAATCCTGTACATATAATGCATCATGTTATGTTATGCATTCAAGTTAACACCAAACCGAAACTTCATATATATATAAGAAAATTTCGGTTCCAGTCTTACATTATAGTCGGCCATAATGTCAGATTACAAACCGAAAGTTAAACTTTCATACTCAGTACAAAATATCGCTGCCCTATTACATACAATTTATTTAAGGGCAACTACTAGACTAAAAGACACTCAACCACGGGATTCATCGTCGAGGTGCTAGCGTAAAGATCCCGATTAAAGTTCACGGAAACTCATTCGTAAGGTGAGCTCGGGGAACTGTGTCAACCGGATCCAAAGGACTAATGAGGCGCCTCGGAGAACCCAACAATGGTGATGACCTCCGAGAGGGGCACCGCAGAGTGCGAGGAAACCTGCGATCATCCGGGCTTGGCGCACTTGTCCATAAACAGTGCGCACCGCCACTCGAAGGCGGTAAAGAGGTGGTGCGGCAGCGGCGGGGAGGTCTCGTTGTCACCATAAAGCACGCTTGCGAGGAACGCGTTCATGTTGACTCCAAGCGCGTACTCTGGGCCTCATTAAGGCGATGCCTAGTTTCCCATAGCTCCCTCACAAGACAAATGATGGACTTGGTCCATGATACGGACCATCCTCGCTAATCGCCGCACTTTGAGGTCTTCACCAAATCGTATCTCGTGACGTGCTCACCGGAGGTAGGACCTTGATTCGGGAAGTGGTCATAGGGTGGTTGAGACAATTCCGTCAAATCATGACGAAGAAGACTCATCATCCTACTTGCCGCTTCCTGAACCGCCATCGCCTCGGAGGTGGCAAGCGCTTGACACGATGAGGACACCGCCGCTACATGCCTAGCGATGACGTTGATGAAGGCGCGGTATTCCTCCATCCCTGGTCCTCGATCCCGTCGATAAATGGCATACTCCGGCTGGTAGGTGAAATTGGAGCGCCACATCATATCCCGCAGCAAAGCTGGAAACCCATCAACATCCTCGGCTCTAGTCTCCTTGACCAAGTACCAACCGCTCATCTATAAGCAAAGAGGCAAGATAAGAAACAATTCACCTTTAATTAAACCAACAGAAAGTTGGGCAAGAAGTGACATTAAGAAGGATAAGGAATAAAAGATGCCATGCTCCAGATTTCGAAAATACTTTACTGTTCGAAAATAATTTTATCAGAGGACTCTCTAATAACTTCGGCCATGCTACTTCTAACCTACAGGCAACGTATGCTCTGATACCAACGCTGTGAGGACCCCCGGTTATTGGAAATGTTACTAATTAAATTCATACTGTAGCACAATTATTAATGAAGGAACAGTGCTGCCCCTTTATTAATACCAGGCTAAAGATATAAATTTAACCAGTGACAAATCCAAAGAAACAGATTCCTGATATATATGATTCTCAATGGTTCCCAGGATCAATGACCATTGCATATATATCCTTCATCAACATTGCATCAAACACATACAAGTCATACATTGATATAATTAAACATAAGGTTACATCATTCTGTTGATACTACAATATTAAGTGACTTGGTCACTTTAACAGTATACAGCGGAAGCAAAATAAACGGAAAATATCCACCAATGGCCCCATCCACCCGCAGGCAATTGCGTGGAGGAAAGAAGTAGCGTTACTCGTTAGCGTCACCCTGATCGGCGCTAACGGGTACATCATACAGAAAACCGTCCTCACCTGCAACAATAGGTGGTAGCACCTTGAGTACGGAAGGTACTCAGCAAGTCTTACTCAAACTAGTAAAATAAAGTGGTGATTAGAGCCTAACCAAAGGAGTAGAGTTTTTACATGCATAAGGTTACAACAGGAAGGTATAAAGGTTCAAATTTGCATAAAGCGATACATCTTAACCTACAAAGGCTAAATTTTGATAAAGCGATTTAATAAATCAAAGTTTGCTTAAAACAGTAAGTAAATGGCTTAAAGGTAAACAGTACAGTGCATGATTCCCTCATGCCAGCCGAAAATAAATCAAAACCAGATTTTTGAACATCAAAGCTTCTATACAAATGACATCAATTCAAGTTATCGTCCATGACCGTGGACACGGCTATTCGAACAGTTTATACCCTGCATGGGTGTACATATTTACCCACATGACTTAGTTAGCCCGTTGCCTTCGGATGCCTCCGAATGATGACACACTTCCTTTGGTATGCCGACCGGGGAAACTAAGATTTGGTATTTTTCAACAAGTTAACACTATTGAGTTGGACCCCCATGTGTGAACTAATCCCATAGTGTAGGCTACACCACCTACTAACCACAGGGCACACATGTTGTGTCAGTAATGCCGATCCAAACAATTTAAAAGCAATTGGGCTCACCACCCATAATAGAATGCTATCGGCACCATTAAGGTATCGATATGCGACGAGGCACATATACGCCCTCACCCTCCTAAGAACATCGACATCGACATACAAAGCTCACATGGCATAAGACACGGTCCTCGGACCTAAGCATCTATGCCATGCAAGGCCAATACACATATCCTTACTCTCTGTTTCCAACTCAATAGTCTCAACATTTTACTTAACCAAACAGCGCCCATACACTGCATGTGGAAGTGCGTAGGGGACTTGAATTGAATAATCGAGTTCGGTCCTTAATTAACCGGACAAGTCCACCACAAAACCAATCTCGTGCGAAAGCACCATCACTAGCTTCCTCTTGTCCGATCAATTTAAATTTCAAATATAAGACTGATTTAAAGGAACTGGACAAAGAGTTTGAAAATGACAACGATTCGATTAGATTCCCATGTTTGACAAGATATGCTTGTCAAACTCTAAAATCTCTAGATCGCATATCTAAGCCAAATCGAGAATAGACCATATATTATACAAGATACTACACTAGAGTTGAGTGTATGGTCATAATCAAGGTAATCCACCATGTCAGTCATAGCTAGCTATTACAAGTCATATTTTGTATTTTCAAACAAATAGCATGCTCGGATATCACTGGATTTGTAAAGATTATTGTACAAAATCTGGGTTCAATATGGTGCAAAGAGGATGCTTGCCTTGGTAATAATAGACTTCATTGCGTGCTCAGTTGCTCGAGAAAAGATTAGATGGCTTCAACGAACCATTCTAAAGAAACAATAAGATCCAATAAATACCAAAATCGACAATAAGTCCAACATGGAAGAAATATGCATGATCAATCTAGAAATGCATGATTACAGTATGCTTAAGCCATAACTACCCATAATAATGATAAGATCCCATTATATAGCTCACTTTGTTTTCAAAAGACAGAATTAGAGTTTATTGCAAAGTTCGGTTTGATTTGAAAAGAGTGAAAACAGACAGATTGCAATTTTGGAAAAAGAGGTATAGATCATGCAAAAGTTCATAAATGAATCTTAGCATGATCTTTTAGGTAATTAATATCCCAAACCAACTTTAGTCTAACCTAACTAGTTAGATTACAAAAGCTAAAGCAAAAACCTATTTTGTCGGTTGAGCCGACAAAAGATCGAGACGATTTCGGCTAAGAGTCAAAATAGATGACGACAAGAATTGAAAGATCAACTTGTCATGCTTTGCTAGGTTTAGTCAAAACCTAAATAAGATGATAAGTTGACAGAAGAACCCTAGGTCTTGAAAATGACATGAAAACCGAAAAGGTATAATATCAACTTTTCGGTTTAAAGCCGATGGAAGCTACTTGATGCTTAAAAGAAGGATTCACAGCAGCTTTTAAGGTTCCTAGGATGCTCAAGATGTCGAAACTAGGGTTTTGGCTTACCAAGATGGAAAGATACCAAGAACCTGAAAATTTGAGGTTGATCGACAGAGAGATCAAATCTGATTTAACACGCAAAGGATACCAAATCTTTAATGCGAGGATAACATCGTTGCTTAAGGATAGATAAGCAAATGATAGGAGCAAAATCCCACGAGTGCAAGGAAGAAAATGAGCTCCAGTGGTCAACAATGGTCTGCAGCTCCAAAAGCTAGGGTTTATATATGTGGGAGTTTAGCTACAGGGGCAAGAAGGAAAGATCTAGAGTTGATGAGGTGTCCATTTAGCTAAACATCAAAAAATTAGTGTATAATCTTTGGATAAATCCTCTCCTCTGCTCACAAAAATGGTCGCAAGCAGAGATAAGGAAGAAGAGAGGCAAAATATGACATGTGGGTCCCATTGGCGATCCACACATGTGCGCATCACACACGATCAAAAGAATCTCACCCGTTCGATTGGGAATGGGTGGTGTGATAAATAGAGGATTAAATGATTTGAATCGGTACCAATTAATATGGACCGCACGATCTAGATCTCTCGACCGAGATTAAAGCGGAGTTCAAAGGAATCTTGAGATCCCTTTTAAATCGGGCGTTAGATTGAAATCAACGCTCGGCTAAAAGAATACACGTCACCTCCTATAGATGCAATGGCGCAACACCGTTGGATTTGATTCCTACGGTCGAGATTGAAAATTGAACCGGATGGTCCGATTGCATACACCGCTCTGGGCCACCCGATCGAAATCCAACGATCCACCGATTTTGGGCTTTAAGGCCCACGGTCAAAAAGTGTGCCGTAGGATTGAAATCCAAAGACTCACATTAACGCGCGCCTCGGGTTTCAAATAGAAATAAGCGATACCACTGGATCAAGAATGGACGGCCACGATTGTGCGGGGATCCGGAGTCGTCCGAATGCATACACAAATCTGGGCCACACGATGAAGATCCAATGGTCCAGAGGAGTGCGAGCTTTATAACACTAGGGAAAAAGGGAAAAGCCGTAGGATTTGAATCTAACGGTGAGATAAAAGCGCTTTAGGTTTAAAACGAAAAGGCGTCACGGTTGGATTAGAAACGAGCGGTGGTGATTGAATAGGGATCGGAGTTGTCCGGTTGCATACATCGATCACGCTCGTTGGATTAAGATCCAACGGCGGATATTTAAGTGGACACGTGGGCGGCTCGCGGCGTTATTGCCGCCGTTCGATGGAAGATCGACGGCTCATGTCGATCGTGGAGTTCGGGCTCGCGCTCGAGCGTGACCGAGCGAACAAATTTGATTGGGTTGGACCGAGACACATGAGGTGGGTCGCTCTGATGCAAGGGTCGGGTTTGGACCGGTTTGGTTGACCAAACCTTATTCATATATTTAAAAGGTTTGGTGGGACTTTAAAAATAGCAAATAAATTTATAAAATCATGAAATTTTTACTGTAAGCTACTGGGATGATATATTTCCCAGATAAATTTCATAAACCACATTTTCACTTTATAAAATACATAAATATCTATTTCAGGCCGAAAATGTTTATTTAAAGACCATAAATTTTCTTTAAGTCCAAATAATTTCTAAAAATGCAACGAAAATATTTTTAGCCAAGATAATTTATCTAGGCTTTAATAAAAATACTTCCCAGTCATAATACAAGTGTTACCTTGTATTCCTTTAAATATTCTAAGTAGGTTTTTGGACTTTGGCAAAAAGGAAGGTTTTATTTGGTAACAGCAACGCCCAACTGAGATTAAGAACAGTAATGATATGAACAGTAGTCTATTACTGTTCATAATACAGATTATTACTGTTGATAAGATTGGGGCTGTTACACTGTTGACTTGGTTCGACCAGGTCAATTGGTTTGGGCTCGGGTCAAGCCCGAGTCTGACTCAACCCTTGGTTTAGAATTAGAACAGAGATCTTTGGGGAATTATTTGAGGTAGTAAACTAACTCCAAAAATATTAAAATTTTTACAGGATCTTGCTAACTTTGATATTGACCTTGTATAAAATTTCTAGAGGTTATGTAGTGCATTTTCCTCTATAAATTATGCAAGGTTCTGAGCTATGGTTTGACCTAGAGTCAAACTAGTTTGACTGCATCTTAAAATATTCAAACAATTTCTAAAAATTGTGAAATTTTTCAGAGGGCTAACACACCAACCCTAGAACTTAGGAAAAATATTTCCAGAGGATGATCATAAGATTTGAAAAGAACTTTTTTAAAGGGTCATAGTTTAGGTCAAAAGAGACTTGTGGTTTTGTATTTCCATAATTCTTTTTACAAGAATTCTTCAGAACAAACAAGAAATACAAGATGTAAGAAAAGTTTTTAACTTTTACACATTTTCTTACATTTGAAACACAAGTCTAAACTTGGGATGTTACAGAGCATATCTTCCAGACAGTAACTATTACTCCTCAAGAATTAATTTAATCCAACCACCATAATTATTTATCCCCAATCAATCCCATGACACTGTCTCAGGGGCAATCATTACTATACGTATACCCTGTCATTTAATTCTCCGGTGCCTATTTAAAGCTTAACTGATTGGATTAGTGACAACCGAATTGGTCCCATACTATTGTCCATGGGACAACCACTTCCCCCCAAGGATTAAGTTCTCATCTAACTCCTCACGGTCATATACTACCTGACTAAATTATCAATTCCTAATTCCAGAAATTTCATAATCTAGTCATATACTCAATGGCACACAATTCACAAGGCACCAATTAGTTCTAGGCACAATAACATCCTCTTTAGTTGATTGAGGAAGGAAGAGGCCATTGCCCAAAACAGAGTCTTACACATACATGCATTAACTGAACAGGTGCTATCCTATTACACTTTCCAAAGGACAGTTGTGAGTTAAATACAACTTTTAGCCACGGTATTTTTCACACACCTAGATGTAGTCATCTCTGTTAAAGTTCACAGGGAACTTGTCCAGAAGATGAGCTCCAAGTGATCCGGTGTCCAGTGGGGACAAGGGGTTGAGGAGACGTCTCGGGGATCCTAATAAAGAAACATGACCTTCCGGAGGATCGGGCCTCCAATTGCGAGGAAATCCCGCTGTCATGCGAACTTGGTGGTGCGGTCCATAGGCAGGCACTGGCCCTGCCACTTCCGGAAGTCGAAACCCGGATGGTGCCGCAGCAACTAGGGTGGTCTCATTGGAACCAAAAAGCACATTGCGAGGAATGCGGTTCAAGCTGACCCCAATCCTAAGGTACTCCTGGGCCTTCCTAAGACGGCGCTGAGTTTCCGACAGCTCATACACATTGCAGTGATGGATTCTGTCCATGGTATGGACCAACCTCGCCAATTGGCGTACTTGAGGGTCTTCTCCAGGCTGAATCTCAGCAAACGTGCTTACGTCCACTCCAGGACCTTTCTGTGGGAAATGGTTGTAGGGAGGTTGAGACAATTCCGTCAAGTCATGACAAAGTTGACTCATAACCCTGCTGGTCGCTTCCTGAATGGCCATAGCTTCGGAGGTGGCGTGAACACGGAAGTAGTATGGGATACTGCCGGTCACTTGTCTTGCGATGACGTTGACCACGCATCGATACTCTTCCATTCCAGGTCCTCGATCCCGACGGTAGATGGCATACTCTGGTTGGTAGGTGAATTTGGCACGCCACATGATATCTCGCAGTAGTGCGGGATACCCGTCCACGTACTCCGCACGCGTCTCCTTGACCAAATACCAGCTACCCATCTACAGCGGACAAGGACAAGGTAGGTGAGCAAATAGCTAGTGAATCCAGCCGAAGGTTGGGGTGGGAAAGGACACTAAGATGGATAAGGACCAAACCCAAAAACATAGACGCGAAAGATGGCAAAAGGGAACTATTGACTACGGAAGAGAGATATCACTCTACCCCAGTTACAAAAAAAAGCAAGGAATGAACTCCAAAGACTTGTAAACAGGCACAAAACCATCACAAGACCTCAAGTCACAAGATCAACTTCCCGGTACGACTAACTTGTATTGAAAGAATGAGCAATCGATTAGGGAGGAAAATTTCAGAACACAACTCCAATTCTAACTCAGCTAAAAGGCAAGGTAAAACCATCTAAGGGGGTGCTGCACATAGCCATCTAATATCACATCTTACCCTTTTTATTCCTATGAGTTTTAGTTGAATTATCCTCTCATTATTAGCACCATTAACTACTAGGAGCTTGCTCTCCAGAAATTGGTGCTTGCTGTCCAGATTTTGCCTTCAAGTTCCAGCCAAAATTTTCCAACTCCAACAGCTCCTAATCTTCACCAAAAGACAGCCACACCTCCAATTTTAACTCTCATGGTTTTCCCAAAACCAATTTAATCGATAACAACTATCTTTTGGAAAAAGAAGAGAGGAAAACAACTTTTTAAAATTTAATAAGAATAGGGTAAGATGAGTAAGTTAAGATAGGTAAGGAGTAAAATCTGGGAACTTACTTAAATTTTTATAAACCATTTGATAGTTTTGAAACTAAGTTTTTCAAAACATCCTAAGCCGACCAAGCTAGGGGTTTCTACGGTTAGTATGGCTCTGATACCAACTTTGTGAGGACCCGGGGTATTTAACTCGTAATACTTAACCTCCAAATGGTTCAAGTATTACCAATTAAATATCCTAAGCCCCGCGATACATATACTTTCCAGAAATGCAGTACACATACCCCTTTACAAAATCATGCATCATTTCCATACAAGCTCACAAAGCTAAGTCTAGCAAAAGACATACATAACATAGAGTTATCAATAAAGAGCCAATCGGCCAAATGACATCAATGTACAAAATCACAGCGGCAGCAAAGTGCCATAACATGGCTATAAACAAAGACCAACCGGTTAGCGAATAACCCATAAGGCAACCGACCGGGCCGCCAAGCTAGTCGCCTCCACTGCAGCAAAACTCACAAAAGTCGAACCCTTGGGGATCCTGTGAGGACCCCGGTTTATTCGGCTTGTACTGTTTAACCATCCACTTGGTTCTAACAGTACAAATCAAATAAACCAAGCCTCGAGATATGTAAACTTCCCAGAATTGCAGTATACACACCCCGTTACAAAATCATGCATCAATTCCATTCATACACATAGAGCCGAAGCAAAAGCAACAACTGAAAGACATAGATAATATAAAGAGAGTTATTACAAAAGAGAGGCCGTCCGGCCAAAAGTCATAAAGATAAGTAAATACACAGCGGAAGCGAAATGGCCATAAGATGACAATAAACAAAAGCCAATCGGTGTGCCTTTACCCACAAGGCAACCAACCGGACCGCCAAGCTAATCGCCCCAAACAGCGCCGCAACACAGCTCACAAAAGTGAGGCCCTTGGGGCTCACCTTCTTCCTCTGCAACAATTAATATTAAGCAAAGCAGATGAGTACAAAACTTGTTTTTGTACTCGCAAGACTGACGTGTGAGATAACAGAACTATAATTAACTACATGCAAGCTTTATTTAAGTGGATGAGGCTCTGGACTTATTTTTAGCATAAAGCAAGTTTCCATTTGCAATAAGTTAATAGATTCAAAGCAAGTTTGCAATTAACTTTTATGGTTCAAATAAAGAGAGACAATTATAACAATAGATAGATGACAAAACCAACCTAGAAGTGACTAACCCATAGTCACCACAACAATAGCATGAAGTACCCCTTCATACCACCCATGTCAAGTTTAAGTTTTTAAAAGGTTGTAGTCTAGTTCTTGCACGACCTTACCAAGCATGTCCATAACCTAGGGCGAGGCTATTCGAATAGTTTTAACCTGCAGGGTGTACCAATGTACCCACACGATAGACCACCTTTCCACCACCACGGTTAGCACACTTCCTTTGGTATGCGGGCATGGCTAAGTCTAACAAGGCGCTTTCCAATGGGCGATGCTAATTAAGAGCCGCAACCCACGGGGAAGGACACATTAGACGACCTAACCGGTGCGCTAATGCTCCTCCAAAACACACACACAGAACACACCCACCGACCAGCTCATAATTAGCACCTCCCAAAGTACTTAGTCAAGAGAGGTTCCATATCCCCCTCGTGTGGTTAGCACGCAATAAGCGCTTGGCTTAGTGACACAAGTAACTCGGTCCTTGGGGACTTAGGCACCATTCCACACACCCAACAGATCACATCAACATACCATTGTGCCCAAGTCAAGATATAGTTTTGTTTTCAATTTTTGATTTGTAAATCAATAAAACACAAGGGTTGGACATAATGGAGTAGTATAAGTAGTTGTGTGATCAAGATCACCGACTAAGTCGATGATCGCCCAATACTACCGATAACTAGGCATGGCTAAGCAATATTCATTCGTAATCTACTAAGTGATAAGAGTTCATCCATCGAACTCTAACCACAGCAAATAACCTAGGCTCAGGTAGTAGAGGATAACCATTTACCTACAAATTATGCAACTAGAGGTGTAACTAATCAAATCAACAAAATAGCAATGCATACATAGAAGTTAAACAAAATATTAGACTTTAAAAGTAATGGGATCAATGGGAAATGATCAAACTGCTTGCCTGCTTGCTGTTGCTCAATTTGTTGCGGAGGGTCGTTCTCGGGGTTACCGCAAATATCGAATCCTAAGCGAAAGAGCGAAAACAACCAATAAGACGAGCAACACTTAACAAAAGAGCAAGCAAAAATTATCCAAATGCGACGAAAATTATACACAAGGTATAATAGGAATATACTTAGACATAGGAACTGGAAAAACCTAATTTGGATTTGTGGTGCAAAAGATATTCTCTAAAAACCTAATTTTCGGCCATAATTAGCACTGTAGCAAAAATATTTTCTAGAAAGATTTCGAAGCTGAACTTTTTATGGTGGCTTACTACTGGTATAGTGATAACCCATATAAAATTTCAGGTCATTTGGAGTTATAATGAAAGAGTTATGATTTGTCTAAATTGTTTAGGGTATTAAACTAAAATATGATCCTTATGATTTCTAAAAATAGTAAAATTTGTGAAACCAATTTTCCTAGCAAATACACTATCAGGGGAAGTTAATCCAATTGGATTCATACAAAAATGATCTATAGATTAAAAGTTATGCATTTTCCAAGTTTGCTAAAAGTTCTGAAAAATAGTATTATGTTCACTTGTTTACTATTTTTGAAAATGGTTTTCCAGGTTTGATCATGGTCTACAATTATTTTTATATTTAATTTCAAGTTAGAAGGAAGCTAACAAAATTGGAATCATCTAATTTGGAGCTAAGATGACAATGATATGAAAATGACAAGACCCTAATGTGATACGATTTACGGACTTAGCACTTTCGGGACTTCACTAACACCCAGAGACGTGGGCGAATGAGAGCCGTCGATCTCAGATCCAACGGACGACATTGAACCAGATCAGAACACTTCTCACGCGCGCGGAACAGAGGGCCGACGTGGAGGCTCCAGGGTCGTTGATCTCTGGATCCAACGGCCGAAGACCAGCCACGTCGCTCCCGCAACGTTGTCGTCCGACAACGCGGCCGAAGGCTTTGCCGGCACAACGCCGGCGACCAAAGGCACGGTGGCGCGAGTGAATGCCAGGAATGGGTGCGCAATAGCATTGCGCACCCTCTGGTACCACCCACACCGACGGTGGTGGACCAGAGCGGCGGCGCGACGGCGAGGAGCGGCACGGGAAAAATGACAACGACGACAAACAGCAAATAGCTCCGCAGCGGACCATTCAAGCGGTGCCTGAGCATCTAGGGGCTACGAGGAGCTACGACCGGCGCGGAGGTGCGAGAGGTGGTCGGGCAGCTCGGCGACGAAACTCCGCGACGGACCGAGGAAGATGGCGCGAGGAAGGCGGCCTAGGCAAAATCAACCATGCCGCGTCATCATGATGGGTTCTAGAAACACGAGAAGCTCCCAGAGAAAGGAATTAGAAAAGGAGCACTCACCGTGCTGGAGACGAAGAAGGATGCTCGCGGCGATTTGGGGAAATCAAAATCCGGCGCCCCGTTGAAGCAACTGAAATGGAGTGGGGTTAAGCACCACCGAGGTGAGAGGAAGGTGCAGGAGCAAGAAGGGAGCCAAAGAACCATCGTGATACCGCCTTCACCGTGAGCTTGAAGCTCGGCAATGGCGGCAAAACGGTTTCGGGTTTTAGAGCTCAAACACACACAGAGTACTAGCTCGAGTTGCGCAAAGGTGAAAGGGAGGTCAAGGAGGAGCAAGGGGCTTAAGTAGCCGAGGGGAGCAAGGGCACCGTTGGCGCCTCGGATGCGGCACCTCTCACGGTCGTGACGGCGACGGAGCGATTGAGCCATGGACTTGCGAGGCGGTGCAGGCGCGCATTAAATGCACTGCGAGACCCGTTGCGAGGTGACCCAGTGCGCGCTCCAACCACCCCGCCATGGCGCTGGCGACGCGAGCTCGCGCTGCATGCGCGCGAGCGAGAGGAAGGCGACGACCCCACCGTCCGATTCGCATCCAACGGCTATCACGCGATCGCGTTAAACGGCGCGCGCAAACGTCCACCGTCCGATGGAAATCAACGGTTGAGCATCAAAGGGCAACCGAGTTGTCGAATGCATACACGAACGCGAGCCGTCCGATTGAGATCCAACGGTCCAAAGCGCGCGCGCCCGATCGACAGCGCCGGTACAGTTAGTTGACTCGACCGAGTCGGTTGGCTCGAGCCCGAGCCTGACTCGCACCCGAGGAACAGTGCAAACCAGTTAGGTTTTGATTTTTGAACTGAAACTTTGAGGATTTAATTGAGGCATCAAATCAACTCCAAAATTTATGAAATTTTAACTGGAGCTTGCTTACCTTGGGGTTAACCTTCCATAAAATTTCCAGAGGGTTTTGTGCACTGGAATTTTCTCAAGAAATTCCAGAAGGTTAAAACAGAGGTTTGACCAAGGTTTGACTTGCCTCTAAAATATTTCAAATAATTTCCCAAAATTATGAAATAATTCAGAGGTGTTACCAAGCCACCCTAGAACCAGGGAAAATTATTTCCAAGGGTTTGACAAAAGATTTGACCAAGGAGGTTGTTGACTTGATAAATGAGGCCTTTGATTTTTAATTTTCCAAAATTCTTTTACAAGAATTTCAGAAAAGTTTCAAAAGTAAAAGGATGAAGGAAAAGTTTTAATTTACCCTCATTTTATTACATTTGAAACACAAGCCAAAATTTGGGATGCTACAGATCCACTTCCTCCTCTGCAACAATTAAGCAATGCAAATGAGTACAAAAATGTACTCGCAAGACTTACGAGTAACAGGCCTATACATAGCTACATGTGAGCTGAAACAAAGGAGATGGTTATATGGTTTATTGGACGCATAAAGCAATTTTTATTTGCAATAATGTACTAGATTGAAGGAAATTTGTCAATGCTGTTTTTAATTATTGAAATAACAGCAAGGTACAAATAGTAACAAGAATAACAACCTAGAGGTGACTAACCCAATAGCCACCACAACATAGCACAAATTCCCAATTCGTACCACTATTTCAAGTTTTTATTAAAAGGTTATAGTCTAACTCTTGAAAGACTTCCCCAAGCGTGTCCATAACTTAGGATGAGGCTATTCGAATAGATCAAACCCTACAGGGGTGTACCAATGTACCCACACTTCAGACAGCCTTTTCGCCACATAGTTAAGCACACCTCCAAAGGTATGCCGGCATGGCTAAGTCCTACGAGACATTTCCAATATTGTGTATTAACTACGAGCCGCTCTTATGGATAGAAACCCATACACTACATTGTAAAGTCGAAAGTCAACTACCCTCTAGGGGTAAAGCTTTCGGACAACTACAATGCTCCCAAACATCTTCCCTCCTACACAACCTCCTACGACTCGGAGCTAACACATGCCAAAGTACTAAGTCAAGAGAGGTCTCATACCCTCTAGTGTGGTTAGCACGCAAAAATACTTGGTTTAGTGTAACAAGATGTTCGATCCTTGTTGACATGGGCACCAACCATTCATACCCAAAAGCACACCATCTTACCATTGTGCCTAAGTGTAAAACATTTTATTTTCAGTTTTAGTTTTCTCAATTAAACATAGCACAAGTGCTGAATATAAAGTCATAATAAGCTTTTGTGTGATCAAGGTTATCGATTAACTCAACAACCGCCCAATTCTACCGATAGCTAAGCATGACTAAGCATCATTAACTCGCAAACTACTAAGTGATAAGGGCTCATCCAACGATCCCAAATAATGGTCATGGTGATGAATTAGAAGTAGATTCAGCAGGCATGTTTACTCCAGGATAGCAAGATGTTACACTACTACAGAGAGGGTCATCATAGATGGTACGGAACCGTCATCACAGACGGTTTTTTAACTATCTGAGTAAGTTGGTCTCTGATAACAGGCGTATGAGCCCCCGATGTATTTAGCTTGTAATGCTTAGTTTTCCCTTGACTCTAACATCACAAACAAAATATACCATGCCTCGATGGACATGTGCTTCCCAGAATTGCAGCACACATACATCTTACAAAATCATGCATCATTTCCATACAACACATAATAGTAAGTCTAGGAAAAGACATACATAACATAGAGTTATTACAAAAGAGCCGACCGGCCAAATGACATCAGAGTAACATAAGACAGTGGAAGCAAAAGTGCCATAAGATGGCTATGAACAAAAGACAACCGGTTAGCCAACACAACCTACAAGGCAACCGACCGGGCCGCCAAGCTAGTCGCACCCACCGCAGCAAAACTCACAGAAGTTGATCCCTTGGGGATCCACTTCCTCCTCTGCACACAACAAGCAATGTAGGTGAGTACAATAATGTACTCGCAAGACTTACGAGTAACAAGCTTATACATAGCTACATGTAAGCTGCAACAAAGGAGATGGTTATATGGTTAATTGGACGCATAAAGTAATTTTCATTTGCAATAATGTAATAGATTGAAAGCAATTTGTCAAATCTGTTTTTAATCATTGAAATAATAGCGAGATACAATAAGTAACAAGAGTAACCACCTAGAGGTGACTAACCCAATAGCCACCACAACATAGCACAAATCCCCGATTCGTACCACCCATCAAGTTTTAATTTAAAAGGTCATAGTCTAACTCTTGAAAAACCTTGCCAACCGTGTCCATAACGTAGGACGAGGCTATTCGAATAGATCAAACCCTGCAGGGGTGTACCAATGTACCCACACTTCAGACTGCCTTTTCGCCATAATAAGCACACTTCCAAAGGTATGTCGGCACGGCTAAGTCCTACGAGACGTTTCCAATATTATGTATCAACTATGAGCCGCTCGTATGGATAGAAACCCATACGCTTATATTGTAAAGCTGAAAGACAACTACCCACCCAGGCTAAAGCTTTCGGACAACTACAATGCTCCCAAACATCTGCCTCCTGCGACCCCCTACGACTCGGAGCTAACACACGCCAAAGTACTAAGTCAAGAGAGGTCTCATACCCTCTAGTGTGGTTAGCACGCAATAATGCTTGGTTTAGTGTAACAAGATGTTCGGTCCTTGTTGACTCGGGCACTGTTCCAGTCACACCCAAAAGCACACCAACATACCACTGTGCCCAAGTCCAAATCATTTTTTTTTTATTTTTAGTTTTCACAATTAAACATAGCACAAAGGCTGAATCATAAAGTCATAATAAGTTTGTGTGATCAAGGTTATCGACTAAGTCGACAACCATCCATTTCTACTAGTAGCTAAGCATGACTAAGCATATTACTCGTAAACTACTAAGTGACAAGAGCTCATCCAACGAACCCTAAATCACAGCAAGATAGTCCTAGGCGCAGTAGTAGAGGATAAACATTTGCCTACTAATAATGCATCTAATGGGTCAACTAATCGACAATAGTTTAAAACAAGATAGCAATGCATACGTAGAATTTACAAACAACATATTACAATTTGAAAATAATAGGAGCAATATGATCAAATGATGCTACATCTGCTTGCCTTGTTGGAAGTGCTCTTGCTGTAGAGGATCACTCTCAGGTTCAATAAATCCTTCGGAACCTAACAAAAAAAATGCGAAAATCCAATAAGAACGAAGAACACCAAAAGAAACTCAAAAGCCAAATTCATCCAAATTCCATAAAATTTACACAGCAGCAAGGGTATGATTTTAAATGAATTTAGCAATAAGAATCATTTTATTAGGACTAAACATGCAAAAGTTATGGCCTAAACAATTTCCTCAGCCTTAAAATTCAAATTAAATTAATTTCGGGTACTGTTCATGGCATACTTTTCTAGAAAGATCTAGAACCTGTAATTTTTATTGTAGGTAGATAATGACATTCTAAGGATAGGAAAGTTGAGTTTACTTCATTTGGAGTTAGATTGAATTACTTATGATTTTTCTAAGTTGTGAAAATAATGTATTGTATCTTTCAGATTTGAGGATATACATAAGACCTACTAAACCAAAGCATAATCATAGAGGAACCTAATACATTTTAGTTTGCTCAGTTTGGAATCACAGAGAAATACTTATACATTTTCTAAGTTTTATTGAATTTCTAGCACAACATCTAATGCAAGCAAGTTAAAGCAATAAACAACATTTTTTGGAATAGAACAGAGCCTAAATACATTCTTGGATTAACAGAAGTTTAACACAATTTGAATCAACCTAAAAGGAGTTAAAATGAGATAGTTATGCACTTTTGAAATTGGAAACACTTAAATACTTTGAAAACCAGAGCTCTTGGGGTGCTCCAACTGATCTGACGAAATCGAGGAGGTCGGAACCGTCGAGATTGAATCCAACGGCTCCAGCGCCAGAGAGGACCGCATCAGCGTAGGCGCACACTAGGGAGGTCTTACGGTCGGGATCTACGAAGGGAGGTCCTCACGGCTAAGATCTCACAGGGGAGGTCTCAATGGTCGGGACCTCTACGGGGAAGTCCCCCAAGACACGCTTTAATGGAGAGAGGTATGGAAGGCTCAGATCTCCATGGGGAGGTCTTGAACGGTCCAAATCTGCACGGAGGGAGGTCCTGAGGTTTCCTTCACAAAGGTCCAGGGGTGGTCTTTTGCAAAGAGGACCCCAAGGGGTGATTCAGGGGTGGTTTTTGTGAAACACCCACAGGAGGTCTTTCAACAAAGAGAACCCAGAGGGTGCTCTGGAGGGTGGTTCTTGCAAAAATGACCACGGGGTGGCCTTTTGCATAGAAACGATCCCAACGACCAAGATTAACCCGAGGAGGTTCTTAACGGCTAGGATCAAACCTGTGGGAGGTCTTGGCACTTAAGTTGTACAAAAGGGAAAACCTATGGCTATGAGCTATCCCCAGAGATCTTTAATGGCTGAGATTTGTCCTAGGAGGTCCTGGCGGCTTTCTTTACAACAAGCCTCAGCGATAGTGATCGGGACGGTCCAGATCTACATAAAGGAGATCATGGACGGCCAAAATCAACCCGAGGTGGTCCTAAAGTTTGTCGAAGGAGTGGTCTAAAGTACGACAATAGGGAACGTGGTGTCGGAGATATGCCCTAGAGGCAATCATAGAGATGATGATATTTCGTTGTATCCATGATTTAATAAATGTTCCTTGAATATTGCCTTTGTGTTGATTAACAAGTATGTTACTTGTTTGTGAAACTCTTTACTTATATGGTTATTCTAAAGTTGTCCCTAGTCGGAGTTCATGTGAGGACACACATGAATGATGGATTAGCACATGTATCGGTTGATGACCATGTTTCACAGGTCATAGATATGGAGATGTCAAACCAATAATGTGGACACATGTTTAGAACATGGGGTTGGACCGACCCAACATGAGACATAGCAATTATACTTATGGTTCTCTCTACACAATGTGTACGCCTTGTCCTTAGACCTAAGATTGTCTCATGTACTTGAGATATGAATCGACCTACTTAGGGGCTATCAAACGCTACTCCATAACTAGGTAGTTATAAGGGTAGCTTTCGGGTTTGTCATGAAGCATGCTGCGAGGCATGGTCAGTCGAGATAGGATTTGCCCCTCTCTACCTGAGAGAGATATCTCTGGGCCCCTCGAGTGATCAGATCCAGAAATGCATGGCCATGCTACTCAAGGTTAAGAGTTAACCTAGTAAGGGATTCCGGATCACAGGATCGATAAAGAGTGGTCAGCTTGGAGCTCGACTGAATATCGTGAGGCAAAGGGATTGACATGTACATAACGTTGTGATGGTTCGTCCGATATGATCTTTGTGTAGGTTTAGGAGTTGGCACGTCTTGCTAGGGGCTGCTACCAACTATTGACCAAGTATGTGTACTCGCGTCATGTCTAAACATACGTGAACCCATAGGGTCACACACTTAAGGGGCTGAAGCCTAATTCGGATTGGATCCGAATTAGACTGGGCATTGAGTCCTAATGGTCCTTTATTCGTAGAAGCCCATTGTAAGGACGTCTATAAAAGGAGGACAGGGGCGCACAGGATTGAGGGATGAGTTTTTCATGACATCCTCAAACCCTAGCCGCCACCCCCTCCCACGCCCTAGTCGCTCGCGCGGACCTAGTAGTTCGGCGTGCGTCGCTTCCTCCCGTACGTGTGGATACCTTTGAAGGCGCATCATCTGTAGCGTTGGGACGAACCGCAAGAGAGGAGCTGTATGTGGGACACCACGACGAGGATGAGGAAGTAGTACGACTACTCTGCCCCGACGTGCTGCATCAACTTCCGCACCTGCACGTCTAGTGGTAAGACCGTGATCTATAACTGCAGTGATCTTGGTTTACGGGTAGATTTTTTAATTTGCGCTAGTGTAGCCTACCCGTTTCCCTACACGTGGGCCACATGTAATCGACACATAACCAAATCCCACAGCCACTACTGCTAACCAATGATTAGCTCATTAATAAGAGGATCTCTGTCCTAACTTGACAACGCATAAAGCCGACGTCGTCCGACAAAATCCCAAGGGCAGGGAGAAGCTCTCTGTCGGCGACATGGACCTCACCGGTGTGAACCAAGGGCACCCCTAAGTGCGCAATAGCACTAGACACACACTGGGAGCACTCACGACGGCGGCGGCGGCCTAGAACGCCAGCGAGCCGGAGTGTGGCGGCGAGGGACAATACGGCAAAACTTCGAAAAGTAAAATGGGCTCCGCATTGCACCCAACAGCAAGTGCCCGAGCATCTAAGGACTACCACGAGTGTACCTGGGCACAGAGGAGGTCTAGGGGTTGTCGGAGAAGCTCTGGCGACGACGACCACCGCCAGAGTTGAGGAAGACGATGAAAATAGGGAGGTCTGAGCAAAACCAAAGAAAACCAATGTGAGGTTAGCTCCACAAGGACTCTTAGATGGACCCTGAGCACATAATTGCAAGAGAGAGCACCTTACCGGAGGTGAGGACAAGAATGGTGGTTTTCGGTTAAAGAGGTCCAAAGCTCAAGACGGGCTCCTCCTGTGAGAACAACCCACAAGCGATGTTAGAAAAATGGTCACAGAGATTGGAGCTCGAGATGAACCAGAGAATCGCCACAAGAACCCCTGGGAGTACTGCCGACACCGAGGAGCACCAAGGTCCTCCAATGGCGGCAAGAAGGGTTCTGGTGTTTTGAGCACAAAGACCAGCGGAGGTGCTCGGGTTTGCAAGGAGGTGTGGAAAGAAAGCTAAGTAAGGAGCTCGGGAACCTTATAGCCGGGAGAGCAAAGGAGTGGAGCAAGGTTGAGCCCCACAGTGCACTGAGTCATGAGCTGACAGGGGCAGGTGGAAGGAAGACTTTGGGGGAAAAGGTGCTGACACGCATTAAATGTTTGCAGGAAAGAGCCGTTGACAAAGACAACGATTTGACAAAGCACTGCTCCCCACTGCCATGGCGCACGCGCGAGGAAGATGATGATGACTAGGCGTAGAGGTCCCACCAGTCAGTGAAAGGGCTCAAAGAGGACTGCTCAAAAGAACATATAAGAAAAATCTGGGGCCTTGCCACTTCTCATGTTCTTTCTGATCTCCTGGATGTCTTCATCTTCTCTTTGATGCTCTCTGATATGATTTTGAACGGTTGGCTCAACTTCCAACGTGTTTACACAACCTTGATTAACAATTTCCAAGTTCAGACGTCTCAACTCTTCATACAACCTTGGCTAACTTGCTTGCACCAATATGGTGTTGCAATACCCTTTTCGGCTTAGGGCATCTGCCACCACATTTTCTTTGCCAGGGTGGTAATGGATTCCAAGGTCATAGTCCTTTATAAGCTCCAACCATCTCCTTTGTCTGAGGTTGAGTTCCGACTGAGTGAAGATGTACTTCAAGCTTTTGTGATCCTTGAAAATCTCATAGCAATTACCGATGTGGTAATGCCGCCAAATTTTCAAGGCATGCATTATTGCGGCTAGCTCCAAATCATGCGTCGGGTAGTTCTTGCGAGGACCCCGGTTTATTCGGCTTGTACTGTTTAACCATCCACTTGGTCCTAACAGTACAAATCAAATAAACCAAGCCTCGAGATATGTATACTTCCCAGAAATGCAGTATACACACCCCGTTACAAAATCATGCATCAATTACATTCATACACATCGAGCCGAAGCAAAAGCAATAACTGAAAGACATAGACAATATAAAGAGAGTTATTACAAAAGAGAGGCCGACCGGCCAAAAGTCATACAAATAAGTAAATACACAGCGGAAGCAAAATGGCCATAAGATGGCGATAAACAAAAGCCAATCGGTGTGCCTTTACCCACAAGGCAACCAACCGGACCGCCAAGCTAATCGTCCCAAACAGCGCCGCAACATAGCTCACAAAAGTGAGGCCCTTGGGGCTCACCTTCTTCCTCTGCAACAATTAATATTAAGCAAAGCAGATGAGTACAAAACTTATTTTTGTACTCGCAAGACTGACGTGTGAGATAACAGAACTATAATTAACTACATGCAAGCTTTATTTAAGTGGGTGAGGCTCTGGACTTATTTTCAGCATAAAGCAAGTTTTCATTTGCAATAAGGTAATAGATTCAAAGCAAGTTTGCAATTAACTTTTATTGTTCAAATAAAAGAGAGACAATTATAACAATAGATAGAGAACAACACCAACCTAGAAGTGACTAACCCATAGTCACCACAACAATAACATGAAGTACCCCTTCATACCACCCATGTCAAGTTTAGGTTTTAAAAGGTTGTAGTCTAGTTCTTGTGGGAAATAACCAAGCGTGTCCATAACCTAGGGCGAGGCTATTCGAATAGTTTTAACCTGCGGGAGTACCAATGTACCCACACGATAGACCGCCTTTCCACCACCACGGTTAGCACACTTCCTTTGGTATGCGGGCATGGCTAAGTCTAACAAGACGCTTTCCAATGGACGATGCTAATTAAGAGCCGCAACCCACGGGAGAAAGACACATTAGACAGCCTAACCGGTCTGCTAATGCTCCCCTCCAAAACACACACACAAGAACACACCCACCGACCAGCTCACAATTAACACCTCCCAAAGTACTTAGTCAAGAGAGGTTCTATATCCCCCTCGCGTGGTTAGCACGCAATAATTGCTTGGATCAATGGCACAAGTAACTCGGTCCTTAGGGACTTAGGCACCATTCCAATCACACCCAACAGATCACCCAACATACCATTGTGCCCAAGCCAAGATATAATTTTTGTTTTCAGTTTTTGATTTGCAAAATGGTAAAACACAAGGGTTGGACATAATGGAAAAATATAAGTATTTGTGTGATCAAGACCATCGACTAAGTCGATGACCGCCCAATACTACCGATACTAGGCATGGCTAAGCAATATTGATTCGAAAATCTACTAAGTGACAAGAGCTCATCCAACGAATTCTAATCACAGCAAATAACCTAGGCCCAGGTAGTAGAGGATAATTATTTACCTACAGATTATGCAACTAGAGGATTAACTAATCAATTTAACAACAAATTAGCAATGCATACATAGAAGTTAAACAAAATATTAGACTTTAAAAGTAATGGGATCAAAGGGGAAATGATCAAACTGCTTGCCTGCTTGCTGTTGCTCAATTTGTTGCGGAGGGTCGTTCTCAGGGTTACTGCAAATATCGAATCCTAAGCGAAAGAGCGAAAACAACCAATAAGACGAGCAACACTTAAACGAAAGAGCAAGGAAAAATTTATCCAAATGCGACCAAATTTATACACAAGGTAAAATACTAATATACCTAGTCATAGAAACTGGAAAAACCTAATTTGGATTTGTGGTGCAAAAGATATTCCCTAAAAACCTATTTTCGGCCATAATTAGCACTGTAGCAAAAACATTTTCTAGAAAGATTTTGAATCTGAAATTTTTATGGTAGCTACCTACTGGTGTAGTGATAACCCATATAAAATTTCAGGTCATTTGGAGTTATATTGAAAGAGTTATGATTTGTCTAAATTGTTTAGGGTTTTAAACCAAAATATGATCCTTATGATTTCTAAAAACAGAGAAATTTGTGAAACCAATTTTCCTAGCAAATACACTATCAGTGGAAGCTAATCCAATTGGATTCATACAAAAATGATCTATAGATAAAAAGTTATGCATTTCACAAGTTTGCTAAAGTTCTGAAAAACAGTATTAAGTTCATTTGTTTACTATTTTTGAAAAAGGTTTTCCAGGTTTGATAGTGGTCTACAATTATTTTTATATTTAAGTTCAAGGTATAAGGAAACTAACAAAATTATAATCATCTAATTTGGAGCTAAGATGACAAAGATATGAAAATGACAAGACCCCAATGTGATCCTGATCTCTGGACTTAGCACTCTCGGGACTTTCCTATCATCCGGAGACGTGGACGATTGAGAGCCGTCGATCTCAGATCGGACGTCCCCGATTGAATCCGAGCGACACAGGCACTGAGCGCGCAGAAGAGGGCGGCGACGTGGAGAGCTGAGGGCCGTAGATCTCTAGATCGGACGACCAGTAATGAGCCACGTCGCCGACACGAGCTCCGCCCGACAACGAGAGGAGTTTCGGCGCGAGCTTGCTCGGCTCGTCGCCGGCAAGAATCGCCATGGCGGCGCCGGCCAAGGGCCAAACGGGATCTGGCACTATTGCGCACTGATGGCACCGGGCGAGGCCAATGGTGACTGACGCGCGCGCGCGCGAGAGGCGGAGGAGTGCTACTACGGCAACGCAACGGCGATATGGCTAAGCTACGCGCAAATGGGCGGGTGCAAAAGCTATGACGGGTCCTATGGACTTAGCGCGACCAGCCGAGTCAAGCGATAGCGTGGCGGCCGAGGCTAACGGCGGCGGCGCGACCAAACAGGAACCATGACCACGGTGCGGCAAAAGCTAAGCGGAGGATAGGCGAAGCTCACGGGGTTCGCGAAGATGATGACGGGGTTGGGGTGGGCGGAGGATGATCGAGCAGCCGGCGGCGAAGTCGGCCAGCGTCTGAAGAGCTTCACCGTGGAGGGTCAACTGGCCAAACTAGCAACACCGGGTGGTACCATGAGCCGCAATACCACGAGAAGCTCCAGGAGCGGTATTGGGAAATGGGGTCTTCACCAGCACCGGAGAAGAAAAGGGGGCACCTTGCGACGCGAGCTCCAAAACTCAATCCCCGTCTCAGAGGAAACCCAAAATAGGGTGAGGTTAAGCACCACAGAGGTAAAGGAAGGAGCGGGAGGAAGAATCGGGCGAGGAGCCACTGGAGCACCGTCGGCGGCAGGAGCTCCAAGCTCGGCAATGGCGGAGATGGCGCTTTGGGTGGTATGGGCTCGCTCAAGCTCGGAGGGTGCAAGGGGAGGCTGCGGGAGAGGAAAGGAAGCCAACGGAGGTGACCGGGGGCTTAAGTAGGCACGAGAGCACGAGCACCGTTGCTCGCCTCGGGTTCCCGCTGCCACTGCGATCGCCGTGGCGGCGGGAGTAGTTGAGCGGCGACTAAGCGGGCGGTGGAGTGCGGGCATTTAATGCGCTGCGGACACCCGTTGCGGGTCGCCGGATGGGACAAGGCACTGCGCGCCCACGGTCGGCTCCGCCATGGCGCCATGCCGCGGCGAGAGGAAGCGACGACGGCCAACCGTCCGATTGCATCAAGGGCTAGCGTGCGATCGCGTCGAAACGACATCGGATGAGCGTCGACCGCCCGATTGAAATCAACGGTACGGAATCATAGGGCAACGGAGTTGTCCGAATGCTTACGAATGAGAGCCGTTCGATGGAGATCTAACGGTGATAACGCTACGCCACTCGACCGCACGGTGCGATTAGTTGGCTCGGTCGAGTCAAGTGACTCGAGCCCGAGTCTGACTCGAGTCCAATGAACAGTACAAACCATTTAGGGTTTGATTTTTAAACCTGAAACTTTGGGGATTTAATTGAGGTATCAAATCAACTCCAAAATTTATGAAATTTTAACTGGAGCTTCCTGACCTTAGGGTTAACCTTCCATAAAATTTCCAGAGATTTTTGTGCACTGGAATTTTCCCAAAAATTTCCAGAAGGTTAAAACAGAGGTTTGACCAAGGTTTGACTTGCCTCTAAAATATTTCAAATAATTTCCAAAAATTATGAAATAATTCAGAGGTGTTACCAATCGACCTTAGAACCGAGGAAAATTATTTCCAAGGGTTTGAAGCAAGATTTCACCAAGGAGGTTGTTGACTTGATAAATGAGGCTTTTGATTTTGAATTTCCCAAAATTCCTTTACAAGAATTTTCAGAAAAGTTCCAGAAGCACAAGGATGTAAGAAAAATTTTAATTTACCCTCAATTTCTTACATTTGAAACACAAGCCAAAATGGGGATGTTACAAACCTCACCCCCTTACAAAAATCTCGTCCCGAGATTTGGTTCACTCGGAAAAGAAAGAGGGGTAGTCTGCACGGAGACGATCTTCTCGCTCCCAAGTAGCCTCATCCTCGGAATGGTTTGACCACTGAACTTTAAGGAACTTGATGGTCTTGTTCCTTGTTCTTCGCTCAGCCTCCTCGAGTATGCGAACAGGGTGCTCGCGATAGGTCAAATCCTCCTGAACATCAAGAATTTCCAACGAGCTTCCTCTGTTGGAACACGGAGGCACTTCTTAGTGGGACACATGGAACACATCATGTACCCCCGCAAGTGCAGCAGGCAACTCCAACTTGTAGGCGATAGCTCCCTTCTTCTCGATGACACGGTATGGACCGACATATCGAGGAGCTAACTTGCCCTTGACACCAAAACGCTGGCGACCTTTCAGAGGAGAAACCTTGAGATAAACGAAGTCATTGGGCTCAAAGCTCAACTCACGACGACGGCGATCCGCGTAGCTCTTCTGCCTGGATTGAGCCGTGCGCAATCGATCACGAATGAGCTGGACTTGACCCTCGGCCTCATTAATCGAGTCGGGCCAAAGAAAGGTCTTTCACGGTCTCGCACCAGTTCAACGGGTTCTACACTTTCTCCGTATAAGGCCTCAAATGGTGCCATGCCGAGGCGGCTTGAAACTGTTGTTGTAAGAAAACTCGGCGAATGGCAAGCACTTCTCCCAATGCTTCCCATAGGAAAGGACACAAGCTCGGAGCATGTCCTCCAAAACTTGGTTGACCCTCTCGATCGACCATCTGTTTGGGGGTGATATCTTTGTCTTTGAAGAAAGACGAGTTCCATAGCTTCTTGCAAGCTATGCGAGCTGGGAAGTGAAGATGGAACCACGATCGAAATGATCGTCTTGGTACCATGCAAGCTCACGATCTGGTGATATAGAGCTCCGCAAGGTGACGATGCGAATCTTGGTCTTGATTGGAAGAAAGTCGCCACCGTCAACGGTCAATGATAACCCAAATGGCATCATTGCCCCTCGGTGACTGGGTAGGCGGTGATAAAATCCATCCCGACCGAATCCCACTTCCACTCCGGAATGGGCAAGGGTGAAGCAATCCAATGGGCGATGCTCGGCCTTGACACGGCGACACATGTCGCGCTCGACAACGAACCTTGCGATCTCCCTCTTCATTCGGGTCCACGGAACCTCTGCGAAGATCTGGTACATCTTCGTGGCCCGGGATGAATGGATAACGGAGAATCGTGGGCTTCGCGGAGGATCAAATCCCGCAACTCCATGTCCTTTGGAACCACAAGGCGTTGCCCGAACCTCACGACACCAAGCTCATCTATGGAGAAGCACTTGGTTGTTCCATTCTCGACATTTTCCTTGATGCGGTTCACTCCAACATCCATTGTTGGCGGACTGATCCGATCCACCAAGGTTGGTTGTGCAACCAAGGCGTGAGGAACCATGCTCAACCAAACCCAAGTTGAGGCAGCTGGAACTCCTCGAGAAGAGGGGCTGATGCTCGAAGCAACAATGCATTGCAATGCGCTGCGACTAAGCGCATCCGCAGCGACATTGGCCTTGCCGGATGGTAGTGAATACCCATGTCATAGTCCTTGATCAACTCCAACCATCTCCTTTGCGGAGGTTCAGGTCAGTTGGGTGAACAAATACTTCAAGCTTTGTGATCGAATACACTTCACAACGATTACCGATTAGGTAATGTCGCCAAATCTTAAGTGCATGGATCACGGCCCAACTCAAGTCATGGGTAGGGTAGTTAAGTTCGTGAGGTCTCAATTGCCTTGATGCATAGGCCACTACCTTGCCTTCTTGCATAAGTACACAACCGAGGCCTCGGCGAGAGCGTCATAAAAGATATCAAAGCCGGCGGACATCGGGAGAACAAGAGCGGGAGCGGTGGTCAATCGCTTCTAAGTTCTTGAAACTTTCCTCGCAATCAGCGGACCACGAACTTCTTATCCTTCTTGAGCAACTCCGTCATCGGCCGCTATCTTGGAAAAGTTCTCGATAAGCGGCGATAGTATCCCGCTAAACCAAGAAAACTCCGAACCGGTGACCGAAGTGGGCTAACTCGAGAAAGCACGTCGCTGATCTTGCTAGGATCCTGACTCGTCTCTGCCGAAAGAATATGGCCTAAAAGGCTACTTCCTTCAACGAGCGCGCACTTGCTGAACTTCGCATACGGTGGTGCTCGCGGCTGCCCAACACAAGCCTCGGATGCTCGGCGTGTTCCTCATCGCTCTTGGAGTAGATAAGGATATCATCGATGAAGACCACAACGAACCTATCCAAATACTCCATGAACACCGAATTCATGAGGTTCATGAACAAGGCCGGAGCATTGGTTAAGCCGAATGACATGACGGTATACTCGTACAAGCCATAACGAGTAGAAAAAGTCGTCTTTGGAATATCCTCAGGTCGAATCCGAACCTGATGATATCCCACTCTTAAATCAATCTTGGAGAAGACTCGAGCTCCAGTTAATTGGTCGAAGAGGTCATCGATACGGGGCAAAGGGTACTTGTTCTTTACCGTTACTTCATTAAGTGGACGGTAATCAACGCACATGCGCAGCGTCTTGTCCTTTTTCGGGACAAAGATTGCTGAGCATCCCCAAGAAGATGAGCTAGGGCGGATGAAACCCTTCTCTTGAAGCTCACCCAGCTACTTCTTCAACTCCACCAACTCAACTGGGTCCATCCGGTAAGGCCTCTTCGAAACCGGGGCGGTACCGGGAACCAACTCAATGACAAACTCTAGGTCTCGAACTGGTGGCATCCCTGGAAGGTCGTCGGGGAAGACATCAACGAAGTCACATACCACTTGGACTTCACTAATAGCTAGAGCTAGCTTCGCTTCGAGCGCGAAGAGATGCGGACCTTGCAGCTTCGGCGAAAAGCGAACCTGCTCGCCGGAAGGACCGGTGAGGTAGATGAGCCTCCTAGCGCAATCAATTTGTCCCATGTGTTGAGACAACCAATCCATGCCTAGGATTACATCTAAGCTCGCTGATCGAAGGGGGGTAAGGTTTGCCAAGAATCCTACCCCTTCTATCTCAACAGGGACATCCCTACACTCAGACTCAGCTCTCATCTCCGAACCGGGAGAGCGAATGAGTAGCGGGACCAACAATGGGGTAGAAACTAGACCTCCCACAGCAGCAAAAGACTCAGAAACAAACGAATGAGATGCGCCGGAATCAAACAAAACTGTAGCAGGGAAAGAGTTAACCGAAAGGGTACCCAACACGACGTCGGTGCCTCCTGTGCCTCCTCGCGGAGATGAGGTTGACGCGCCACTACCCACGCCTTGGGTAGCGGGGACAACCTTCGATCTGGGAAGGACCACCTCCTGCCGCGTCCTCCATTAGGGCGAGGGCGCTCGATCTGTTAGGGCAACTATTGGCATAATGCCCTTCTCGGTTGCACGAAGCAAGTGACCCGGCGGCCGGATTGCGGGGCCACCCTGCGGTTCGCGGTGCGTGCAGGGCACGGCTTGTGGAGGGCGAGGAACTGGTGCTGGCGGCCTCGGTGGTAGTGAAGCCACAGAACGGGCCCCTGGGGTAGGCTCGACGCGGGGACAGGAGAGGCCGGCCTGTGCAGACCGCTAGGCCTCCCACTTGCGCTTGCGGGACTCGCCCAGCGCCTTCGCCTTGTGCTCAGCAACGATGGCCTTGTCCACTAAGGCCTGAAAGTCAGCAAAGTCCACAATGGAGAGCCTGTCTTGCAGCTCCTCAGACAAACCCTCCATGAACTTCTCTGCTTGGCCTCATCGGTGGCCACCTCGGATGGAGCATAACGAGCCAAGTGGTTGAACTCGTGCATGTACTCCATCAGCGACTTACGCCCTTGCTTGAGCGCGAAAACTCCTTCTTCTTGACTTCATCAAGCGGCGGGGATGTGAGCTCGACGAACGCCGTCCGAACTCGTCCCAAGAGAGTGTGGCGGCGGGCATGGCCAGCCAAGTTCTCCCACCGGAGAGTGCTGCCCCGAAGGCGATGGGAGGCAAAGAGTGCCTGTCTGGTCGAGCAGCGAGCAACGTCGAGCTTACGCTCAACTTTGACGCGGCCAGTCATCCGCGTCCAATGGGTCCTCGGACACGGAGAACGTGGGGCCGTGCGAAGAAACTTCGGCCAAACCCCACGAGGCGATGTCGCCCCGCCGGATCACGAGGCACCGGTCGAGCGGAGGTGTTGCGCGCAATAACATCCAGGCAGCACCCTCCTGTCCTCTGAACGGTTGCGCTCGATCTGAAGAAGGACCTCAGCCATGGTTGGAGGAGGCGGAAGCTCCTCATCCAAACCAGGCTGCTGACCAGGGCCGCTACGAGTACCTCCAGCCATCTTGGTTCAAGAAATTAGGTTAGCAACCAAAACACTAAGACTAGAAGTTGATGAAAGCGAAAAGCTAACGATTAGGGGAATGAGATATCACCCTAACCGAAAGCCAAAAACAGCAAGTAAACAAACTTGAAATGTTTCCAAAGAAGCTCCAAAACAGCAAAGGAATCATTAAACCAAGCTCAACTTCTCAATGCCATTAACCCGTATTGAATGAACGAGTAATAGTGTGAGAAGATAAAAATTTCAGCACCTTGCAACAAGTCTTAACACTACTCGAGAGCGAGGTTAAATCAGCGAAATAGGTGTTAGATACTTAGCTAACTAGTATCACATCCTACCCTTTTACTCCCACAAGTTTTAGTTGATTAACCTCTCATTTTCTACCCTATTTAGAACCTTTGAGCCTGCTGTCCGGAAATTGAATGATCGCTGTCCAGATTTTGCATCCAAGCCTCATAGTCGATATCTTCAACTTCAGAAGCTTCAAAACCTTGTAGAGAACAACTAACACTTCAATTTGCCAAACTCATTGGTTCCCAAAACCCAATTTAAACGATAATGACTATCTTTCGAGAGAAGGAAAGGAGAACAACTTTTAAAACTCAAATTAGAGCAAGATGAGATAGAAAGCTAAGATAGGTAAGGAATAAAATCCGAGAACTTACTTAAGCTTTCATAAATCATTTGATACTTTGAAATTAAGATTTCCAAAATATCCTAAAGACGATCAAGCTTGGGTTACTACGGTCGGAATGGCTCGATACCAACTTTGTCGGGACCCGGTTTATTCGGCATCTTGTTTAACCATCCACTTGGTCCTAACGGTACAAATCAAATAAACCAAGCCTCGAGATATGTATACTTCCCGAAATGCAGTATACACACCGTTACAAAATCATGCATCAATTCCATTCATACACATCGAGCGAAGCAAAAGCAACAAGCCGAAAGACATAGACAATATAAAGAGAGTTATTACAAAGAGAGGCCGACCGGCCAAAAGTCATACAAATAAGTAAATACACAGTGAAGCAAAATGGCCATAAGATGGCGATAAACAAAAGCCAATCGGTGTGCCTTTACCCACAAGGCAACCAACCGGACCGCCAAGCTAATCGTCCCAAGCAGCGCCACAACACACTAACAAAGTGAGGCCCTTGGGGCTCACCTTCTTCCTCTGCAACAATTAATATTAAGCAAGCGGATGAGTACAAAACTTGTTTTTGTACTCAAAACTGACGTGTGAGATAACGAACTATAATTAACTACATGCAAGCTTTATTTAAGTGGGTGAGGCTCGGACTTATTTTCAGCATAAAGCAAGTTTTCATTTGCAATAAGGTAATAGATTCAAAGCAAGTTTGCAATTAACTTTTATTGTTCAAATAAAGAGAGACAATTATAACAATAGATGAGAACAACACCAACCTAGAAGTGACTAACCCATAGTCACCACAACAATAGCATGAAGTACCCTTCATACCACCCATGTCAAGTTTAGGTTTTAAAAGGTTGTAGTCTAGTTCTTGTAGGAAATAACCAAGCGTGTCCATAACCTAGGGCGAGGCTATTCGAATAGTTTTAACCTGCGAGTACCAATGTACCCACACGATAGACCGCCTTTCCACCACCACGGTTAGCACACTTCCTTTGGTATGCGAGGCATGGCTAAGTCTAACAAGACGCTTTCCAATGGACGATGCTAATTAAGAGCCGCAACCCACGGGAGAAAGACACATTAGACAGCCTAACCGGTCTGCTAATGCTCCCCTCCAAAACACACACACAAGAACACACCCACCGACCAGCTCATAATTAACACCTCCCAAAGTACTTAGTCAAGAGAGGTTCCATATCCCCCTCGCGTGGTTAGCACGCAATAATTGCTTGGATCAATGGCACAAGTAACTCGGTCCTTAGGGACTTAGGCACCATTCCAATCACACCCAACAGATCACCCAACATACCATTGTGCCTAAGCCAAGATATAATTTTTGTTTTCAGTTTTTGATTTGTAAAATGGTAAAACACAAGGGTTGGACATAATGGAATAATATAAGTATTTGTGTGATCAAGACCATCGACTAAGTCGATGACCGCCCAATACTACCGATACTAGGCATGGCTAAGCAATATTGATTCGAAAATCTACTAAGTGACAAGAGCTCATCCAACGAACTCTAATCACAACAAATAACCTAGGCCCAGGTAGTAGAGGATAATTATTTACCTACAGATTATGCAACTAGAGGATTAACTAATCAATTTAACAACAAATTAGCAATGCATACAAAGAAGTTAAACAAAATATTAGACTTTAAAAGTAATGGGATCAAAGGGGAAATGATCAAACTGCTTGCCTGCTTGCTGTTGCTCAATTTGTTGCGGAGGGTCGTTCTCGGGGTTACCGCAAATATCGAATCCTAAGCGAAAGAGCGAAAACAACCAATAAGACGAGCAACACTTAAACGAAAGAGCAAGGAAAAATTTATCCAAATGCGACCAAATTTATACACAAGGTAAAATACTAATATACCTAGTCATAGAAACTGGAAAAACCTAATTTGGATTTGTGGTGCAAAAGATATTCCCTAAAAACCTATTTTCGGCCATAATTAGCACTGTAGCAAAAACATTTTCTAGAAAGATTTTGGAGCTGAAATTTTTATGGTATCTACCTACTGGCGTAGTGATAACCCATATAAAATTTCAGGTCATTTGGAGTTATATTGAAAGAGTTATGATTTGTCTAAATTGTTTAGGGTATTAAACCAAAATATGATCCTTATGATTTCTAAAAACAGAGAAATTTGTGAAACCAATTTTCCTAGCAAACACACTATCAGTGGAAGCTAATCCAATTGGATTCATACAAAAATGATCTATAGATTAAAAGTTATGCATTTTACAAGTTTGCTAAAGTTCTGAAAAACAGTATTAAGTTCATTTGTTTACTATTTTTGAAAAAGGTTTTCCAGGTTTGATAGTGGTCTACAATTATTTTTATATTTAAGTTCAAGGTATAAGGAAACTAACAAAATTGGAATCATCTAATTTGGAGCTAAGATGACAAAGATATGAAAATGACAAGACCCCAATGTGATCCTGATCTCTGGACTTAGCACTCTGGGGACTTTCCTATCATCCGGAGACGTGGACGATTGAGGGCCGTAGATCTCTAGATCGGACGACCAGTAATGAGCCACGTCGCCCCCGACCTGGAGCTCCGCCCGACAACAGAGGAGTTTCCGGCCACGAGCTTGCTCGGCTCGTCGCCGGCGAGAATCGCCATGGCGACGCCGTCCAAGGCAAAAACGGATCTCGGCACTGTGCGCTTTGATGGCACCGGCGGTGAGGCCAATGGTGACCTGACGCGGCGGCGCGGCGGCGAGAGGCGGAGGGAGTGCTACGGCCGAAAACGAAAACGACGATATGGCTAAGCTACGCGCAAATGGACGGGTGCAAAAGCTATGACAGGGTCCTATGGACTTAGCGCGACCAGCCGGAGTCAAGCGATAGCCGGCGGAGCGAGGCTAACGGCGGCGGCGGCGACCGAAGAGAACCATGACCACGGTGCGGCAAAAGCTAAGCGGAGGATAGGCGAAGCTCACGAGGTTCATCAAGATGATGACGGGGTTGGGGTGGGCGGAGGATGATCGAGCAGCCGGTGGCGAAGTCGGCGGCGTCGAAGAGCTTCACCGTGGAGGGGTCAACACAGGGCCAAACTAGCAACACCGGGTGGTACCATGAGCCGCAATACCACGAGAAGCTCCGGGAGGCGGTATTGGGAAATGGGGTCTTCACTGCAGCCGGAGAAGAAAAGGGGGCACCTTGCGACGCGAGCTCCAAAACTCCAATCCCGCCGTCTCTTAGAAACCCAAAATAGGGTGAGGTTAAGCACCACAGAGGTAAAAGGAAGGAGCAGGAGGAAGAATCGGGGCGAGGGAGCCACTGGAGCACCGTCGGCGACAGGAGCTCCAAGCTCGGCAATGGCGGAGATGGGCGCTGGGGTGGTATGGGCTCGCTCGAGCTCAGAGGGTGCAAGGGGGAGCTGCGGGGAGAGGAAAGGAAGCCAACGGAGGTGACCAGGGGGCTTAAGTAGGCTGAGAGCACGAGCACCGTTGCTCGCCTCGGGTTCCGCTGCCTGCGCGTCGCCGTGGCGGCGGGAGCGATTGAGGCGGCGACTAAGCGGGCGGTGGGTAGCGGGCATTTAATGCGCTGCAGACACCCGTTGCGAGTCGCCGAATGGGACAAGGCGCTGCGCGCGCACGCTTCGGCTCCGCCATGGCGCCGCGCGCGCGGCGTGAGGAAGCGGCGGCGGCCAACCGTCGATTGCATCCAAGGGCTAGCGTGCGATCGCGTCAAACGGCATCGGATGAGCGTCGACCGCCGATTGAAATCCAACGGTGAGAATCATAGGGCAACGGAGTTGTCGAATGCTTACGAATGAGAGCCGTTCGATGGAGATCTAACGGTGATAACGCGCGTGCGGCTCGACCGCGCGGTGCGATTAGTTGGCTCGGTCGAGTCAAGTGACTCGAGCCCGAGTCGACTCGAGTCAATGAGCAGTACAAACGATTAGGGTTTGATTTTTAAACCTGAAACTTTGGGGATTTAATTGAGGTATCAAATCAACTCCAAAATTTATGAAATTTTAACTGGAGCTTCTGAGCTTAGGTTAACCTTCCATAAAATTTCAGAGATTTTTGTGCACTGGAATTTTCCCAAAAATTTCGAGAAGGTTAAAAGAGGTTTGACCAAGGTTTGACTTGCCTCTAAAATATTTCAAATAATTTCCAAAAATTATGAAATAATTCAGAGGTGTTACCAATCAACCTTAGAACCAAGGAAAATTATTTCCAAGGGTTTGAAACAAGATTTCACCAAGGAGGTTGTTGACTTGATAAATGAGGCTTTTGATTTTGAATTTCCCAAAATTCCTTTACAAGAATTTTCAGAAAAGTTCCAGAAGCACAAGGATGTAAGAAAAATTTTAATTTACCCTCAATTTCTTACATTTGAAACACAAGCCAAAATGGGGATGTTACAGTTCCCTTCATGAGGCTTCAACTAGCGAGACGCATAGGCTACAACCCTTCCTTCTTGCATCAGCACACAACCGAGGCCCTGACGAGAGGCGTCACAAAAGACTTCAAAGTCCTTGTGGACATCTGGCAAAATCAACACTGGGGCGGCAGTCAAGCGCTTCTTAAACTCTTGAAAACTCTGCTCACAGTCTGCCATCCAAGCAAACTTCTTTTCTTTCTTCAATAGCTGAGTGAGAGGCTTTGCTTTCTTGGAAAAACCTTCTATGAACCGGTGGTAGTATCCTGCCATACCAAGAAAACTTTTGATTTGAGGCACTGACTTGGGTGACTCCCAATTGAGTACATCGTGAACCTTGCTGGGGTTGACAGCAACTCCTTTTGCGAACAAGACGTGACCCAAGAAGATAACTTCCTTCATCCAAAACTTGCACTTGTTGAACTTGGCAAAGACTTGATGATCTCTAAGCTTAGACAGGACCAACCGAAGGTGCTTTTCTTGGTCCTCTTCACTCTTGGAATATACTAGGATATCGTCAATAAAGACAATGACAAACTTATCCAAATACTCCATGAATACCTTATTCATCAAGTTCATAAAGTAAGCAGGAGCATTAGTCAATCCAAAGGACATGACCGTATACTCATACAGTCCATAGCGGGTTAAGAAGACTATCTCGGGGATATCCTCTTGACGAATCTTCACCTGGTGCTAACCTGACCTCAAATCTATCTTTGAGAACACTTCGGCTCCTTTTAACTGATCAAACAAATTATCGATCCTGGGCAAAGGGTACTTGTTCTTGATGGTGACTTCATTGAGTGAACAGTAATCCACACACATCTGTTGGGTACCATCTTTCTTGGCAACAAAGATCACTAGAGCTCCCCAAGGTGAAGAACTTAGCCTGACAAAGCCTTTAACTTGCATCTCCTCAATCTACTTCTTCAATTCGACTAAGTCGTCAACCGGCAAATGGTAGGGTCTTTTGGAGATTGGAGTTGTTCCCGATCCTAGGTAAATGATGAACTCTAGGTCTCTGTCTGGTGGCATTCCTGGTAATTCTTCAGAGAACACATTCGGGTACTCACTGGCCATTAGGAGGTCCTCAAGCTTTTCTTCCTTTATACTAGTCAAAGAAGGACCGTTTCTAACAGAGGTCTCGGGTCTGAATTCAACTTGAACTCCTTGCTCATTGGTGAGCGTGATAGATCTATTGGCATAGTCTATCCGACCTTGATTCTTGGCTAACCAATCCATCCCAAGAATCACATCCAAACCTTGGGAGTGCAAGACTATAAGGTTTGTAAAGAAGGGTACTCCCGATATTTCTAAGGTAAGATTTGGGCATAGGAAACTAGTCATCATTTCCGAGCCCAGAGAATGGATTAACATAGGGTTAACTAAAGGGGAGATAGATAACCCATATTTACCCGCAAACTTGTTGGAAACAAAAGAATGTGAAGCTCTGAAATAAAAAAGAACTGATGTTGGTACTGAATTAACAAGAAATGTACCAAGGACCACATCTGGTGTGGCCTAAGCTTCCTCGACTATGACATGATTCACACGTCCTCTAATGTACTAGACTGAGGGCTTCACTACCGGGGTGCTGGGACTCCCTGACCTGGTCTAGTTGGGGCTGCTGGTTGCTGCTTCTTTGGGCACTTATTGGCATAGTGCCCCACTTCATGGCAGTGAAAATAGGTGACTCCCACTACAGAGGTCGTGGGCGACTTCTTCTTGTACTGAACTCCTAGAGAGGTCACACGAGGACTGGGGTTACTAGGATGTCCAGTTGGCACAAGCGCCCTGAACGAAGAGGAGCTCGTGACTCTCCCCTGCTAAGATGGCTGAGGTTGGGAGGTCCTGGGCTTAGGAAAGCCCCCAGAGTTGAACCTCTGAGCTACCTGCCTTCTCTTGCGACTTTCTATCTCGAGGTGCTTGCCCTCCTGGTGGATAGCTTTGCTCACAAGCTGCTGGAAGTTGGGGTAGTCTTGAGCAATCAGCTGAACCGAGAGGTCGTCGTTAAGCCCTTCCAGGAAACGCTCTTGGTTGGCTTCGTCAGTTGCCATGTCTTTTGGTGCATAGTGAGCCAACTAGTCAAACTTGTGCAAATAGTCATTGACTGAGCGGCTGCCTTGACGCAAGGTGCAGAATTCCTTCTTCTTCATGGTCATCATGCCCGGTGGGATGTGTGCACGGCGGAAAGCCTGCATGAATTCATCCCAAGAGATGGTCCAAGCATCGGTGTGGGACTGGGTAAAGTAGTCCCACCACTCAAACGCTTGTCCGTTCAGCTGGTGAGAGTCAAATAGGACTCTCTCACGATTTGTACACTAGATCATGTCTAGTTTTCTGCCTATGGCCCTGAGCCAATCATCTGCCTCCAACGGCTCAGCACTGCTGGAGAAGGTCGGTGGTCGCATCCTCATAAACTCTGAGATGTCGACCCTCGGAGGAGGTGGAGCAAAAACTGGAGGTTGAGCTGCTGCTGCCGGTTGCAAGACCTGAGTATTGTTGATCGACTAGGCCAGCAAGTTGATCAACTGGGCTTGATTGGCTATCACCTGGTTCCAGTTAGGTCCTACAGCCGGAGGAGGCGGTGGCGGTGGAAGAGGGGTCTCTGGATCACCCCTGGTTCCTCTGTCCTGATCGCTGGTGCTGCCAATGCCAAAGCGAGTTGTCACCATCTGCCAGAACACCAAGAACAAAGGTAAGAGAGGAGAGACTAGGGGGGAAGTAGAGAAACAACCAACCACACAAAACCAACCAACTGAAAATCTTTTCCAAATAAATTTAATAGCTTAACATACGCTCTAATCGATACTCACGGTCTGGGTGCTTCCTGCACGACAAGGTCCTCCTTCAACGGCTCCAAGTCTTGAGGTCTTGATCACCAGGACTAAACCGAGGGACCAACTATAGGAAATTGTAAGGGAAAGAGGATCCATTCAACACAGGAAAAAATGGTGAGAAGAGAGAAAAGGTAAGAAAGAATTGCTACAAGGGGTAACAGTAGATAGATGACTAAGATGAGAGGAGAACAAATTATTTTCATTGTTATGCAAAATAAGTTTTGAAGTCTTCAACTAACGGCCATTCTACTAGGTTATGACCTACAGTCGAGATAGCTCTGATACCACTCCTTGTCGCAACCCCGAGGCACGAGGACCCTGGGTCTGCACTTTGTGAACCACACTAGTCCCATGATCAGTAGCTAGTGCACACAATCAAACAAGAGATGATAACAAATCCATACATCATCACTATATTAACAAAATCTTGAGTTGATTACAAAAGGGCACAAGGCCAAAAGCAACAACAGCGAAACAAAAGAGCAGGTCGTGGCCACCCGATTCACCACAAGCTATCGGCTGGGGCGCATCCTAGTCGTCCAGGACCTCCTGGTCTTCTGCGAAGGCCTCTTCACCTGCTTGTCAACAAGCAAGAGTGAGCATAACCACCGTGCTCGCAAGTCACACCCGTTAAGTAACAGATTAATGCATGCAAGGATTTAACAAAGGAAGGCATATAGAGTTGATTTGCACAAAGCCAAGTTTATTTTCAGTTATTTGTACTAAGTACCAAAGCAGATATACAATACTAAAATTCATTTTCTAAATCATAGTTTTATAGTTACCTAACATTCATCAACAAGTGGTGATGGATATCCTCCTATCACAAGGCTAACTGCCTAGGGCTACCCGTCCAAAACCCATTCGGATAGAGATCCAAAACCATGTAAAGAAAGTCTTTTGAAACCAAAACCATAAATCTAACTTTGAGCAGCTTTGCTAGCATGTCCTCGACCGTAGACATGGCTATTCGAATAGGTTTACACTCTGCAGAGGTTGTACAACTATACCCATAAGAGATAATCACTTATACTATCCACTCACACACTTCCGAAGGTGTGCGACTAAGAGATTGTCACAAGGCCTCTATAATGCACCACTCAACCGTAGTCCCGCCTCGCTGAGGTTTCGCTTCCATTGGGCTAACCACCCGCCAAATTCAATCCCCCTTTTGCGCCATGTGGGAATACATGAAAGTAGGTCATGAAAGACACCCACGCAACAAGATGGCACAACCACGGCGAGACGTTGCAAATTAATTAACCAGATCCTGCCCATTCAGGACATATGGTACTACGTGATGGCATAGCAAAATACACTCGAAGACTGGTCCTTAACTAACCTGGGTGACAACCAACAGAACCATAGGCATCGACCATAGAAATGGATCGATCCCGTGCATGGACATGCACCCATCCAAACATCCATTTCGTCCAAGTCCAAACCAGTTTTCACTTTGTTTACCACATTTAAAACATTTCGAAAAAACTACATGGTACTGACCATACCATGGCAACGATTGAAAACAGAGTTGAGCTTTTGGCTAACTTCCCCAAATCAAAATTTTTTGAGCTAACCTTCCGTTAAGCATAGAGTTTTGCAACACGTTCTATTTCGTACTAATATACCAACTAGCTTTTAACTAAGGTATCAAGGGTGGTCCCAATGACGTTCAAGTTTGGGTGTACAAAGGAAATAGGAATAATTATCCAGTTAAAACAGGGATTTGAAGTACTTGAATTGAAATACGCATGTAGTAGTAATTTAAAACAGAATGTACATAAGTTTAAATACTGGGTGCAATGTGGTCAAGGCTATGACTTGCTAGAGCAGAATCAAATAAAGCTCAAATAAAGATCCAAATGAAATCCAACTCAAAAAGCTTTAGAGAAGGAGGTCCAACGATAGAATCTACGGGGCGAAAGCAAGAGAGCAGAAGTGTTGAGGTGAAAATGGATGAAGGGGAAAACGACAAAAGGCTCCTTGGTGCGTTATTTATAGAGGAGGTAAGAGAACTGGGTGACAAGGATGGAGTGATAGGAGAAGGTGATTCTAACATCCCAATTCTCAACTTGTGTTTCAAATGTAAGAAAATGTGTAGAAATTAAAACTTTTTCTTGCATCTTGAAGTTTTCAAACTTTCCTGTAATTCTTGTAAAGGAATTGTGGGAAATCAGAAACCTAAACCTCCATTTTTATTAAAATCATAAACTCCTTGTTGAAAATCTTGGGTTCTGCTCCCTGGAAATACTTTTCCTTGCTTGTGTGACCCCTCTGAAAAATCTAACAATTTATAGGAATGGTTTGAATATTTTAAGAGGTAGTCAAACCATTTTTACTCTTGGTCAAACCCTAGATTAAATCTTGTAGAATTTATGGAGAAAGATGTTGTGCACAAAAACCTCTGGAAAATTTATGCAAGGTTTATCCTGGAGTTAGAAACCTCTAGTAGAAATTTTAGAATTTTTGGAGTTAGTTTGATATCTCTAAATATTCTTAAAATTTCTGAGCCCAATTTTTGAATCTCAGTCAAACCCTTGTCCTGGGCTCAACCATCCTTCACCATTGGGTCTCCATTGGGTGGATCTCAGCTCAGCTAACCCACTCTCTCTCGCGCGCGCTCAAGCTCAACCCTCAGATCTTAATCTAACAGGTGTGTGTGAGCGCGGTCGCGTTGAAGCAAACCGACCGAGCCCGTTTCTATTTCTATTCGAACCAAACCGCCTAAAGGTACCAGGCTCTCCTCTGTCCATCTCGCATCGGGTGGCCACGATTGGCTGGGACATTTGGACACTCAAATTGCCTGGTTCAATCCCGGCTGTCCAAATCAGATCCAACTGTTAAATGGTTTGGGTCAGTACTGTGGGTTGGGTTCAACCCATTCAACTCACTCAACCCGGGCCTCTCTTTCTTTCTGGTCATCGTCGTCTTCATCTCCTCTATCCCGTGCATGAGCGTCAGCGAGACATGGCGTGCACTGGGCATGGGGAGAGGCCTTGTCACCACGCAACAACTCCTAGCAATTAATGCTCATCAGTGTTGCCCCCTAAGTCCTCCCTCACCTGCTCCCATCCTCTCCGTGCTCATGGCAGAGCCTCTAACCCGAGCTCCTCTCTATTGCTACTGTGCTCACTCCTTGCCCTCTCGGCTATATGTAACCGTTGAGCACTCCCTTTGCCTTCATTTAACCACCCTTGAGCTTTGCCCTGCCTCTCTGTGCTTGGTTGAGCTCCATTCTCCACAAACCCCCTCAGCCACAATTATTGAGCTTTGGGCTCCTCGGTGAAACCCGTACTCCAGTGGCTCCCTTACTCTATCTCTTGCTCCATCTTGTTCCTCTAACCTCCTGGAGTAGTAACCCTGATTCAATTTTAGTTTGCCTCTTCAGGAAGCAGCTAATTTTGGAGTTTCCCCCTTTCAGCCGAAGTTCTTCGTCTTCGTTCCCATCTCCGGTAAGGTGCCCCGTTCTCCAATTAAGTGCTCAGGGACCCTCTATGAGTTATGATGGAGCTAACCCTACCACCCAGGTATGTCATTTTTGCTCAGACCAGCTCTTCGCGTCATCTGCCTTGGTGCCGGCGCTGCTCCTCGTCGCCGGAGCTACTACGACCATCACCGTGCCTCCGCAACCTTCAGGTAGCTTGCTAATAGCCCCTAGAAGCTGTGGCACTCACTTACTTGAACAATAGGAGCTCCTTAGCATTTTTTATTTTCGGCCGTGCGTTACCGCGCCGCCTCCCTCTGGCTAGCCACCGTTGTGGTCCTCCTCCGTGGTCACCACCTACACCCGTGTGTGCGCGTGGCTATTACGGACTCATTTTGGCCCTTGGTCGGCGTCGGCGTGGTCCACGTCACCAGCGGTGAGCCGTGGAGTTAATCTTAGTCGTAGGATCTTTCTTCGCGAAACCTTAGTGCTAAAACCTCCCCCTGCCTAGATCCTATCCGTTAAGGATCTCCTTGGTTTAATCTTAGCCGTTAGGATCAACCCCGTGCGAAAAGACCAACCCGCGGTCATTTTCGTAAAAACCACCCTCGGGACCACCCTTGGGGTCCTCTTTGCAAAAGACCACCCCTTGTTTTTTTTCAAAGAAAACCTCAGGACCTCCCCCTCCGCAGATCTTAACCTTTAGGACCACCGCTGGGCAGATCTTGACCGTTCAGGACCTCCTAGTGGAGATCTAGGCCGTTAAGACCTCCCTCTGTTAAGACCTTATCATCGCGAACCTCCCCGTGGAGATCTTGACCGTTAAGACCTCTCCCTGTGAGATCTTAGCCATTGGGACCTCCCTCCGTTTGGACCTCTACCGCTAAGACCTCTCTCGCATAGGTCTTGACCATTAAGACCTCCCCCCCCTGTGAGATCTTAGCCATCGGGACCTCCTTCCGTTAGATTTGGACCTTTAGGACCTCCCTGTGAAATCTTGGCCGTCAGGACCTCCTTCAGTTTTCATCTTGACCGTTGAGATCTTTCGCCAAAAGGATCTCGGCTGCCAGGATATCCCCAGTCCAGATCTAGGCCGTCCAGGACCTCCTCTGGTAGATCTCGACTGTCCCCGACCTCCTCTTTAGTGCTATCCCTTAGGACCTCCCCTTATAGATCGGGACCGTCACATCTGGATTTGACGGTCACGACCTCCCCAGTGCGCGTGGAGATCCTTCGCGCGGGCCTTCGCGTGCGTTGTGCGTTCGTTTGTGAGGGCCGTTGGACTCGATCTCGACGTCCATGACCTCTCCGTTGATTTAGCTCTTTTGTAGTAGCCCGAGAGTTTTTATTTTCGATCTGATAATTGTGTTAAACTTCAAAAGTGCATAACTTATTCATTTTAGCTCCTTTTAGGGTGATTCAAATTGTGTTAAATTTCTGTAGAACTGAACTTTAATCCAAGGATGTATTTAGACACTGCCCTATACCAGAAATTTGTGTAAATTATATTAACTTGCTCTAGCCTTAGTATTGTGCTAGAAATTCAATAAAACTTGAAAAATGCATAAGTAATTCTCTGTGATTCCAAACTGAGCAAACTAAAATGTGTTAGGTTTCTCTGTTAATATGTGTTAGCATAGAATGCGTTTCACGTAGGTATTTGCTTTGGAAATTAACTTAGTGCTACTTTTACAACTTAGAAAATTCATTAGTAATTCAATTTAACTCCAAATGAAGTAAATCTAGTTTTGCTGTTCTTAGAATCCCATGTTCCACCTACCATAAAAATAATTCAGGATCTAGACCTTTTTGGAAAATTGTGCCATGAACAGTACCCAAAATTAATTTAATTTGAATTTTCAGGCTGAAGAAATTGTTCAGGCTATAACTTTTGCATGCCTAGTCCAAATGAAATGATTTTTGTTTCTAAATTCATTTAAAATCATGACCTTGCTGTTGTGTAAATTTCATGGAATTTAGATGATTTTGGATTTTGAGTTTCTTTCGGTGTTCTTCGTTCTTATTGGATTTCACGTTCTTGCGTTAGGTTCCAAAGATTTTCCTGAACCCAAGAGTGATCCTCAGCAACAAGATTGTGATCTTCAGCAAGGCAAGCAGATGTAGCATCATTTGATCATATTGCTCCTATTACTTTTAAATTCTAATATCTTGTTTGCAAAAACTAAGGATGCATGCTCTTAGGTCAAAGTTAATTTTATCGATTAGAGGTAGCTAATCCTATTGCACTGTTGCCTTAAAATTGTTCACCCCTGCCGCTACCCTAGGTTATTATCCTCACTGGTGAATTAGAGCCCGGTGAATGATTTATGCTCTTTTCTTGTCTTTACGATATGATGCTTAGCAATACTTAGTTACCGTTTTCATCAAAAAAAATACTTAGTTACCGGTACAATTAGGCGGTTGTCGACTTAGTCGATGACCTTGATCACACAAAACTTATTATTGCTTATATTCAACATCTTGTGCCTTGTTTATTTGTGAACTCTAAAACTGAAAATAAAATGATTTAGACTTGGGCACAATGGTATGATGGTGTGCGTTTGGGTGTGACTGGAATGGTGCCTGAGTCAACAAGGACCGAACACATCTTGTTACACTAAACCAAGCATTTTTGCGTGCTAACCACACTAGAGGGTATGGGACCTCTCTTGACTTAGTATTCTGGGGGTGTTAATTAATGAGTCGCGTGGTGGGTTGCATATGTGATATATGTAACGTGGGGCAAGTGCAGGAGGGTTGTAATACCCTATAAAAGGATTCAGGAGAAAATTTAAAGATTTAAAGGAAATGAGTGATCGGAAGTCGATTTAGGGTGAGGACCTTCTGGAAAATAATTGAATTAGTGGGAGGAGAAGGGGTTTTTTTGTGTAAACGCAGCAACCTGGGCCTGGGCTTCAGCCCATTAGGCCCCCTAGTGGCCGGCCAAGGGGGGGGAAGGCACCCCTTTTCTCCCCCACCAAACCCTAGCCGCCCCCCACCAAAACTCCCTTGCGCCCCCTCCCACTCCCCATGGCCGCCACCCCCTTTCCCCCCTTGTGCGCCTCCTCCTCCTAGGGCATCCCTCCTGGTCGTGGTGCCCTCCCCTTTGCATCCTCCTCGCTGCCGGTGAAGGAAGATATTTCTCCACGCCCGCCGACGAGGAAGAAGAAGGAGTTCATTTGGAGGCGACCGGTTGTTGGAGGAAGAAGAAGGTGAGGGAAGGAGACCATCTTCATGGGGGAGAGCTCGCTGGTGGGTGCTTGTCGTGCCCGGCAATCGATTCGTCAAGGGTAACCCCGGATTCCACCGAGTAGATGCATCTTTTGATTGTTGTAGCAATGTCGGTATTTCTGTCTCCTCAGGACAGATCGCCTTAGACAGACTTTTCCGTGTAGTTAAGTGCAGATTCAGTCTTGGTCATCTCCTAGAAAGTTGTATAGGACGTCAATAGCTTTCAATGAAGTGCTAGATCGTATTTTTTGGACCTCTGTAGCAAAAGTTATGAATTTATTAGTGCGACTGTCCTTCGAATCTGTCAGTGTTTTGACAGGTTTTAGTAATCTGACTTGTGCGATAAGTTAAAGAGGGAATTAGAGGATCTCAGTAGAACGAAGGCTGTAGATAATTGTAGTAGCTTTCAGGGAAGCACAAGAACGCGAAATTTGGATAAACGAGTTGAAAGTTATGATAGTTTTAGTGCTCTGTCCAGAAAGTCTGACGTGAAATTGATGTTTTGCTTATCAGCTTAAAAGTGATGGTAGATGGCCGAATCAGGGAGACTCACCAACTAGGTTTAGTTGGGAAATTTGATTACCTTTCAATGAAGTCCTAGAAAACCTAATTTGGACCACTGTACGGAAAGATATGAATTTTACATCATGACTGTTCACAGAGGATACAAATCAGTAATTAGAAATTGGGAGTCGGGATGGCGTTGCAAGTTATGGCTAATGTGATTACTTGTATAATTCTTGTGGTTCATTACTATGGTCTTAGTTTATGTTCCTAATTGATTTAGGTGGGAGAGTGGTACCGGGGGCATCACCGTCTTCACGTCCTACGTTCTCTCGCGGTTAAGGCAAGTGCATTGTTTGATTCGTGGTTGTGATTGATTGGTTATGTTGTGTGCTTTTTCGATATGTGGTGGCATAGTGAGATTGTTGGCATGATGTTTGTTAAGATTGGTGGATGTTTCAATTATGTCCATGCTCTATTGTCGTATGATGTTATTGTCTTGTGGTAATTTGATGATGATTAAATGATGAGCATGTGCATATTGAGATCATATTGAGGCTTGGTCATGTGGTGACCAAGTATGTTTTCCTTTGAGATCCCCGTCATGAATGTGACGGGCCCGAGATCCCCACACTCGTAGAGTGTGGGCATGAGGTCCCCATTACTTGCGGAGTAATGGGCAATTGGCCCTGTGCGTGCGCGCCACGAGCATGGGTATCTTGGCGGCGGTTGCATACTTTGCATTACGGTGTAATGCACAAAGAAAGATAAAGAGAAAGGATCCTTGAGCATTGCATTTGCATGTGAGATGTCTTATTGATGCGTTTCTTGCTTTGGATTCTGATGCTATAACTGTTGTTTTGTACTTGCTGAGTCTGTGGGCTCACTCTTGCTTTATTGTTGTTTTAGGTACCCGATCCAGGAACATCATGCATGAGAGGGAGTAGATTGATATTCACACACACCTCACCCCGAATCAAATAAAGTTGAATGAACTTGGACGCAATTTAATAATTGAGCAAGTCACTTAAAAGTTTTGTTATGTTATATCATGCGACATGTTAAGTGTAATAATGATGAGTAGTGGTACTTCATACCTCCTTGGTTTTGCCAGTTACTTAATATGCTATGTATACTTATTGATGTCTCAGGATGATGGTGTAGTTAATTAATACTTATCTGTGTGTTGGAACCTCCATGTAGTTAACTCTACAAGGGAGGTTCTGTCGAAATTGACTAAAATTACCTTGGTTAGGTTTGTCTAAGGTTAGTTTAGTAGCATTCCAGGCTCATGTCGGGCTGGGGTGTTACAAGGGTAGCACCCGCAACGGCTTGAGCTGGGCCGGTGCATCCTACTCTACGTATGGGTCCTTAGTCGGAGCCATGATGGCGGTCCGCTAGGTGATAACCCCCATACGTGCGGCTCTTGATTAGCTCAATCCATTGGAAAACGTCTCATAGGACTTAGCCGTGCCGGCATACCAAAGGAAGTGTGCTAAATAGCTTGGCAAAAAGGCGGTCTAAAGTGTGGGTACATTGGTACACCCCTACAGGGTTCAAACTATTCGAATAGCCTTGTCCTAGGTTATGGACATGCTTGGGGAGGTCTTTCAAGAGTTAGACTATAACCTTTTAATTAAAACTTGATGTGGGTGGTGCGAATGGGTAATTCGTGCTATTGTTGTGATGGCCATTAGGTTGGTCATCTCCAGAATGTCTTTATGTTATTACTTATTGTCTCGCTGTTATTTGTGCAAATGAACTTCAGATTGTTAAAACTGCCTTCAACATATTATCTATTGCAAATAAAATCTTCTTTACGCTGAAAATGAACACTTAGCCTTCTTCTTTGATTTAAGCCTGCATGTAGTAGTATCTAGATTTGTTACTCGTAAGTCTTGCGAGTACATTTTCGTACTCATTTGCATTGCTTAATTGTTGTAGAGGAGGTTGATCCCCAAGGGATCGACTTTTGTGAGTTTTGCAGCGGTGTGGACGACTAGCTTAGTGTCCCGGTCGGATTGCCTTGTGGGTATATGGCAAACTGGTTGGCTTTTGTTCATAGCCATCTTATGGCATTTTTGCTTCCGTTGTCGATTATCTCTTTTTACATGTCTTGGCCTGTTGGCCTCTCTTTTGTAATAACTTTACTACATGTCTTTTGCTTCTAAAGTTCAAGCTTTGGTTTTGTGAGTTGTATGGAATTGATGCAATGTTTTGTAAAAATGTGTGTATACTGTAATTCTGGGAAGTATACATTTTCCCGAGGCACGGTGTATTTTGTTTGTGATGCTAGAGTCAGTGGAAGACTAAGCATTACAAGCTAAATAAACCGGGGTCTCACAAAGCTTGGTATCAGAGCCATACCGACCATAGAAACCCCTAGCTTGGTCGCCTTTAGGATGTTTTGAAAAACTTAGTTTCAAAACTATCAAATGATTTTGAAAGCTTAAGTAAGTTATCAGATTTTACTCCCTACCTATCTTAGATTGCTCATCTCACCTTACTCTTGATTAAGTTTGAAAAGTTGTTTTCCTCTCTTCCTTTCAAAAGATAGTTGTTGTCGTTTAATTCTGGTTTTGGGGAACCAATGAGATTAGCAAATTGATGTGTTGGCTGCCCTTTTACAAGGTTTTTAAGCTTCCATAGTTGAAAATTTCGGCTAGTAGCTTGGATGCAAAATCTGGACAGCAAGCATCAAATTTCTGGACAGCAAGCTCATGGTTTCTAAATATGGTAGATAATGAGAGGTTAACTTAACTAAAACTTGTGGGGATAAAAGCGTAAGATGTGATATTAGTTGGCTAAGTATCTAACACCCTTTAGATGGTTTTATTCTGCTCTTTGAATGTGATTAAATTCGGAGTTGCGTTCTGATTTTTATCTTCTCAACCGATTATACATTCATTCAATACGGGTTAGTCTTGTCGGGAAGTTAGCTGTTAATCTTGTGTTTTCCTTGCTATTTCCTGAGCCTCTTTGTAAGCTTTAAAGTTGTTTCCTTGCTATTTTAGTTGGCTTTTGCATGGGTTAGGGGATATTCCTTTCCCATAGTCGTTAGCTTTTCCGCTCGTTTCCTTTAGTTTATAGCTTTCAGGTTTTCGTGCTAACCTGTCTCTTCGGAGCAAGATGGCTGGAAGGACCCAAGGCCGTCACGGCCAATCAGTTGGTCTGGATGAGGAGCTCCCGCCTCCTCCGACCATGGCCGAAATTCTTGCTCGGCTTGAGTGCAACCGAATGGATCAGACGAGGATCCTGGAGGGTATCGCTCGCATTGCCTCCACTCTTTCTGGTGCCTCCGGATCAGGGCAAGAAGGTGGTCTAGATCAGCAAGCTAGCAGGGATAAAACACTCCCTGGCTCCAACTGTCCGAACAAGACCCGTAAACACCTTCGCTCTGGCAAGTGTTACGGATTCTGGAGCTACCCTGATAGGCGACGATTACCTCCTATCTGCTTTAGCTATGGTAAAGTGGGGCACTTCGCCAGAGGTTGCCAACTGGGGAAAGTCAAGGTTTGCCAGCGCTGTGGTATGGAAGGACACTACAGCAACCAATGTACTACAGCCTGTCCAAACTGCGACAGAGACCATCTACCTAGAAACTGTCCAACTGCTAAAGTTACTTGTTTCCTCTGTGAGGGGAACGATCACTATCCTAAGGAGTGTAGTCTAAACCAGGTGATCGCCAAGTCGGTAGAACTGCAATGGCAGATTCTTCGTGCATCTGCGAGCCTCACAACCACCAGTGCCGCCAAACAAGGGAAGTTCTTGGATGATTTGTGTAACAGCCCTAACTTAGGGTTTGTAATTCAAATGTAAAATTTTGAAGAGAAATAAAAACTTTTGTTGTCTCTTCAAATCAATTGGAAGTCTTCCAAATTTTCCCTAGCAATTTCCAATTTTCTAGAAGTTAACTCTTGTGTTTGGAAATTGTTGTCATCAAATTATTAGCCTTCAACTTGTGATCATCCTCTGCAAATATTTTTCTTAGCATCTTGATCATCCTATCTACCTCCCTGAATTATTTCACAATTTTTAGATTTTATTTGCTATTTCAAATGGCCAAGTCAACCTAGTTTGAAATCTGGTCAAACTTCTGTTCAGCAGCTTGTGAATTTTATTGGGAGAAATCTAGTGCATAAAAACTCCTGGAAAAATTTCACAAGGTGGTCCTCTGTTCCAGTTAGCTTCCATAAAAATTTCGAAATTTTTGGAGCCATGGAGCTATCTCCAAAAATTTCCCAAAACTTCTTTGTCTTTTAAATCAAATTCTGAAAACACTGTTTGTCGGGCCCGAACCACACTTGGGCTCGAGTCCGACCGCACTAATGGACTCGGTCGCGTCAACTAATCGCACCGCCCGAGTCCAACAATCGTGACCGTCCGATGAAGATCGAACGATCCATGTCGCGTGCGCAACCGACCTGTCCGAATGCATACACCAATCCCAGCCGTCCATTTCAGATCCAACGGTCGTTGCGATACTGATCGAGTCAAACCACCGGTTCGCACCGCTTCGTCCGTCGGCCGCGGTGGACCCTACCGCCGGTCGACCTCGTCTTCTCCGCACCTCACGGAGCTCGCGGCGTTCGCGCATGGGTGCCACGTACCTCGCCGCGCCACCTATTTGCCCTCGTGTCCGTCAGTGGAGCATCGCGAGCTTTATAACCTCACGCACTCATTCATTCATCGTTTCGCCGCTCTCTCACTTTCTCCGCGCTTCTGTTTTTGGCGGCGAAGAGGACGAAGGTAGCGCCGCTGTGTTAGCGCCGCCCTTGATTCCGCAACCACGCCACCGTGATCCACGCTCGACGCCGCCTCCATTTTGCCCAACCCGGGTCCTTGGCGTCCAGTGGATCACCAGGGGCGGTATCGTCGTCTCCGCCTCCGGCGATCTCGGCCCCGCGAGCTCGTTTGCGATCTGGTGAGTTTCTAGCTCCGCCAACTAGTCCCTTGGGATCGCACTGATGCACTGAATCTAACGGTGGGCTTGTTTCTGCCTTTTGTGCATCGTTGCGGGCGTGCGACCAATTCTCCTCCAAGCTCGGTTTTCCGCCGCCGTGGAAATTCCGGCCACCTCAGGCTTTCTTCGTCGGCGTTATCGTGTGCTTCTTGCTCCTGGTGTTGGGGCGAAGCTTGTGCGCACCTTCCGGAGTCTTCTAGAAGCTTGTCGCGTCCTCTCGCGAGCCGCATCTTCTTCTCCGCCTCCGTTCGCGCCCCGCCATGCCATCATCCGTGACTCGCGTCACGCCATCGTGCTCGCAAGATCTTCGCGAACCTTTTGGTATCACTCACTTGCCCGAAACTCTTTGGTTTGCTTAATCGGTGTCGCGGTCGCGCCGCCGTCCGTCGCGTCGTGCGGTGAGCGCCGGCGAAGTTTAGTTATCGCTAAAGCGGTTCTTGAGGTCGACTTGTGGGCCCTCTGTTAAATAGCGTTTAGAAATCCTTTAATCCAGCCCGTTATTTGTTCTCGAGTCAACGCCATGTGGGTCCATCTTGTCGATTAGGGTGTGTAGCTCTGTTTATCGTTTTCTCTGTCGGAAGCGTATTTCTGTAATGTATATGTTAGAAGTACACCTTGATAAGCCGAAGACGTATTCTTAGAATACGCCTTGACGTCACCTCGTGAGCGATCTGTCTGGTCAGCACCTTTATTTGGGCCATTGTCGATGTCTGAGGCTAGATAGGCGTGGGTAGAAAAAGGATTAAATGCTTTAGTATTTCGTAATGTGTTTTCATTGTCTTTGTTAATTCATTTAAACTTAGAAAATTCGTAACTAATTCAATTTTTGTCCAAATCACTTGAAACCAGTTCTGTTAATTTTAATTTTAAATGTAATATTTACCAAAATTAGATTCAACCATGTTTCTGTTAGCTAGAATCTGGTTATTGAATAATTGGTGTATTATGTACTTTCCAATTTAGAAAATTCATATCTCTATCAATAATTGTCCAAATCCAGTAAAACCAACTCTGTAAATTTTCATTTTTAGTGTGCTAATTATCAGGTTAAGTTTTAGATACTGTTCCTGTTCACGAAAATTTGCTAAGCAATTAACTAGTGTTTTGATGTGTTTTTAGCTTAGAAAATTCATGGAAAATTCTTAATAACCTAAAATGATTTGTTCTCTGTTTCTAAAATTTTGTGATATCATGCTTAAGCTGCTGTATGAGTTTTAGCATGTTTGTTTGTTGTTGCATGTTTGAATTTTGTCGGTGTTATTCGTTCTTATTCGCTGTTTTGTTCAATCGTTAGGATTCGATATTTGCGGCAACCCGAAACGACCCTCCGCAACAAATTGAGCAACAAAGCCGAACAAGCGAGTTTGATCATAATAATCCCAGTATTTTAAAGTCTAATATTTTGTTTCAACTGTATGTATGCATTGCTTAATTTGTGTTAAATTGATTAGTTAAATCAGTGTTGCATATCCCTGTAGACAAAATATTGATCTCTACTACCGAGCCTAGGTTATTTCTTTGTGATTAGAGGTCGTTGGATGATCTCTTGTCACTTAGTAGATCCGGTCAACTTGCTTAGACATGCTTAGCTATCGGTAGAATCGGGCGGTTATCAACTTTAGTCGGTAACCTTGATCACACAAAATTTACTATAACTTTATGTTTTAGCATTTCGCTATGTTTAATTGCAAAATTAAAAATGAAAACAAAAATGATTTAGACTTGGGCACAATGGTAAGACTGTGTGATCTGTTGGGTGTGATTGAAAGGTGCCCAGTCGATTAAAGACCGAGTTACTTGCGCCACCGTCTTGAGCATTTTGCGTGCTAACCACACTAGAGTATATGGGACCTCTCTTGACCTAGTACTTTGGCGTGTATTGGCTCAGGTCGCAGGAGGTCGCAGGAGGGATGGAGGTGGGAGCATGGTAGTTGTCCAAAAGCTTTATCTGAGTGGGTAGTTGCCTTTCGGCTTTACCATGTAGCGTATGGATTTCTATCCATACGAGCGGCTCGTAGTTAATACACAATATTGGAAAAAGTCTCGTAGGACTTAGCGTGTACAACATACCTTCTAAGTGTGTTTTGGCTTAAAGGCGATGCAAGTGTGGGTACATTGGTACACCCCCGCAGGTTAAAACTATTCGAATAGCCTCGTCCTAGGTTATGGACACGCTCGGATCGCCCCAAGAACTAGACTACAACATTTAAATTAAAACTTGATGGGTGGTATGAATCTGGGATTCGTGCTATTGTTGTGGTGACTATTGGGATAGTCACTTCTAGGTTGTTTATCTTTCGCTTTTGTTATTAATATCCGTACTGTTATTTCAATCTTAAAAATGAATTGCAAACTTGCCTTTAAACTGTATTACCTTATTGCAAATGAAAATTGGCTTTATGCAAATGAAACATATGGCCTCCACCAAATAAGCCTGCATGTAGCATATGAATAGGTCTGTTAGTTCACACGTCAGTCTTGCGGGTACAAAGACAATCTTTGTACTCATGTGCTTTGCTTAATGTTTTTGTTGCAGAGGAAGAAGGTGAGCCCCAAGGGCCTCACTTCTGTGAGCTGTGTTGCCGATTCGTGGACGACTAGACTTGGCGGTCCGGTCAGATGCCTTGTGGGTTGGAGGCACGATGATTGGCTTTGTTTATAGCAATCTTATGGCACTTTTGCTTCCGCTGTCGTTCTTGTTATTTGTGTACCTCTTGGCCTGTCGGCCTTTGTCTGTAATAACTCTACTATTTGTTTATCTTCTGTTTGGTAGTGTAGTGTTTGGACTCTATGTTTGGAATGGAGTTGATGTCTAATTTTGTACCGAGGTGTGTATATCGCTTTAGGAAGTATACATATCTAGAGATCGATTATTTGATTTGTCTTTGCTAGGACCGGTGGTTGGTTAAGCATTACAAGCCAAATAAACTGGGTCCTCACAAAGTTGGTATCGAGCCATTCGACCGTAGTAACCCAAGCATAGTCGTCCTTAGGATATTTTGAAAAAGCTTAATTTCAAAGTATAAAAATGGTTTATGAAATCCTAGGCAGATTCTCAGATTTTACTCCTTGCCTATCTTAGCCTTCTACTCTCATCTTACTCTAATTTGAGTTTAAAACTTGGTTTCTCTCTTTCTTTTCAAAAGATAGTTACTACCGGTAGAATCAGTCTTTGGGAGAACCATAGAGAATTAGTCTAATTAAAATTTGTGGGGGAGTAAGGGTAAGATATATATGAGTTTGCTAAGTGTCTGATTTTTGTCAACTGGTTTTGTAACTTAAAAGTCTTGTGTTTGTTTTGTGCTGTTAGTAAGTTATTTGCAGTGGATTATCGACTTCGTGTTTTCCGGCTATTGTTAACTTGTCTTAGTGAAACAGGATGGCCGGGAGAACGCGTGGCAGTCAGCAGGCTGGTCATGATGAGGAGCTTCCCCCTCCTCCGACCATGGCTGAGGTGCTCGCTCAGATCGAGCGAAACCGCATGGACCAGACGCGCATCTTGGAGGTTATTGCTAGGAATACCTCCACTCCTGCCGGTGGTGGCGGCCACCGACTCGCGGGGACTTGCGAGTTCCTCCGTGCGCGCACCGCCGACTTTCTCCGCTCGAGGACCCTCTCGATGCGGATGATTGGTTGCGCATGGTTGAGCGAAAGCTCAACATAGCTCGATGTCGAGCACGAGATAAGGCACTCTTCGCGTCCCACCGGCTTGAGGGCGCGCACTCTCATGGTGGGAGAACTATCTCGCCATGCGACCCGCGGGCCATGTGGTCGCGTGGGAGGAGTTCAGTCGACTTTTCGTCGGGCCCACATCCCGGATGGCCCGATGAAGTGAAAAGAAAGAATTGCTCGCGCTCAAGCAAGGGCGCAAATCGTGTGACGCGATGCTTATGCGAGTTCAATCATCTAGCTCGTTATGCTCGGGAGGTGGCCTCGGATGAGGCTAGCGGAGAAGTTTATGGATGGCTTGTCCGAGGAGCTGCGGGACAAGCTATCTATTGTGGACTTCTCGACTTTCGTGCCTTGGTAGATAAGGCCATTGTTGCCGAGCATAAGGCAAAGCGTGGGCGAGTCCCGCATAGCGCAAATGGGAGGCACATCGCCTACTCACACCACCTCACTGCGTCCTCGGGCGGGCGGCACCGATGGCCCGTTCTTTTGCTCCACCGCGCCGAGGCCATCTGCACCAGCTCCTCGCCCACCGCGGGCGTGTTTCAGACCACGTGCGCTGCGATCCAAGCAGCAGAGCGGCCTCGCAATCCGGCGGCCGAGGTTACTTGTTTTATTGCCACAACAAGGGCCATTATGCGAATGCTCGCCTCGAGTGTTGCGGCGCCCCTCGTCCTAATGGAGGGCGGGCGGGGAGTGGTCACCCACGACTAGAAGATGATCCGAAGCCCGAGTGCGAGCAGCGGTTGAGTCAACCACCTTTCACCGAGGAGGCTCGGAGGCGCGGATGTCGTGATGGGTACACTTCTTGTTAATTCTCGTCTGCTGCGGTATTATTTGATTACGAGCATCGCATTCTTTATTTCAAGATCATTTGCTGCGATAGTGGCCTTCACATGTGTTCCTTTGGGAGTTCCTTTGCTCATCCGCTCTCGGGTCGGAAATGAGCCGATCTTGATGTCGGGATGTTCCTATCATAGTCAGAGGAGTGGGGTTTTTGGCAAACCTTATTCTGCTCAGTTCAGCGAGTCTGGATGTGATTCTTGGCATGGATTGGTTGTCCCAACATTTGGGACAGATCGATTGTGCCAAGAAGATGGTTTTCCTCACCAACCTTTATGGCGAACAGGTCGATTTTTCCCCGCTGCTGCAAGGGTCGCACCTTTGTGCACTTGTGACCAAGCCAGCTTTGAAGATTCAGGAGGTTCCTACTGTTTGTGATTTTGAGGATGTTTTCCGATGACTTGCCCGGATGCCTCGGTTCGAGACCTTGAGTTTGTCATTGAGTTGCTGCCGTCTTGCCTCTATCTCGAAGGCGCGTGTCGAATGCCTCCCAATGAGCTAGAAGAATTGAAGAAGCGACTTGGTGAGCTCCAAGCAAAGGGTTTCATCCGTCCCGTTCATCTCCTTGGGGCTGTCCGGTGATCTTTGTGAAGAAGAATTACAAGATTTTGCGCATTTGTGTTGATTACCGTCCTCTCAATGAGGTGGCGGTGAAGAACAAATATCCTCGCCCGCATTGATGATCTGTTTGATCGGTTGGTGGAGCCAGTGTTCTCAAAGATTGATTTGAGAATGGGGTATCATCAGTCGAGATCGATCGAGGATATTCGAAGACGGCTTTCACTACTCGTTATGGTCATGCGAGTACACCGTCATGTCCTTTGGCTTAACCAATGCTCGACTTTGTTCATGAACTTAATGAATTCGGTATTCATGGAGTTTTGGACAAATTTGTGGTGGTCTTCATTGATGATATTCTTATTTATTCCAAGATGAAGAAGATCATCTTTGAGCATCGAAGATTGTTTTGGGCAAATTAAGAGAGCACCAGTGTATCACGAAGTTCGACAAATGCGAGTTACAGTTGAAGGAAGTGGCATTCTTGGGCCATGTTCTTTCAGTGGAGGCATAGTTGTGGATCCCAGCAAGGTCGGTGATATTCTATCTTGGGGGCAGCCCAAGTCAGTCACTGATGTGCGGAGTTTTCTTGGTTTAGCGGGCTACTACCGCCGCTTTATCGAGAACTTCTCCAAGATCGCAAAGCCAATGACCGAATTGCTCAAGAAGGACAAGAAGTTTGTGTGGTCCTCTGCTTGTGATGAGAGCTTTCGGGAGCTCAAGCGGCGTTTGACTTATTGATCCTCACTCTTCCCGATATCCACAAGAGCTTGATATTTATTGCGATGCCTCTCGTCGAGGACTTGGGTGTGTTCTTATGCGGGAAGGCAAGGCGATTGCCTATGCATCGGCGATTGAGACCTCACGAGCTCAATTATCCCACCCATGATTTAGAGTTGGTTCTTTGTGGTGCATGCACTCAAGATTTGGCGGCATTATCGATCGGTAACACGTGAGGTGTATTCCGACCACAAGAGTTTGAAATACTTGTTCACTCGGCGGATCTGAACCTCGAGCGAGAGGAGATGGTTGGAATTGATCAAAGATTATGACATGGGTATTCGATATCATCTGGCAAAGCCAATGTAGTTCTTGATGCACTTAGCGAAAAGTGTATTGCAATACTTTGATGATCCAAGAGCGACAACCTGCATTTGCTTGCGAAATTTCAGCGTCTCAACTTGGGTTTGGTTGAGCACGGTTCCCTTGCCGCCTCGGTTGTGCAACCGACCTTGGTGGATCAAATCAAGGCACCACGACAAGCGGGCGATGGTGTGGGTAAAATCAGCGAACATCAAGGATGGATCAGCCAAGTGCTTCACGGAAGATGAGCATGGTGTTGTGTGGTTTGGGCGTCTCGTGGTCCCAAAGGTTCGAGTTGCGGGACTTGATTCTCCATGAGGCCCATGATTCCCCTTGTCTATTCATCCGGGGCCACCAAAATGTATCAAGATCTGCGTCGAGAGATTACGGTGGACTCGCATGAAGCGCGAGATTGCGGGTTCGTTGCGGATCGATGTATGTTGTCGTGTCAAGGCGAGCATCGGCGTCAGTGGTCTTCTTGACCCTTGCCTATACGAGTGGAAGTGGGATTACGTAGGCATGGATTTTATCAACGGTGCGCCCGTACTCTGCGGGAAGGATGCATTATGGGTTATCATTGATCGATTGTGAAGGTGGCCCATTTCCTTCGATCGCGATCGAAGATTGATGTGAATCGGCTAGCGGATCTTTACATATCCGCATTGTCGATGCATGGTGTGCCACGAGCGATAGTGTCGGATCGTGGTTCTCTTTTCACTTCCGATTTTGGCACGATCTCGACGAGGCCATGGGTACCGTCTTTCGTTCACTTCGACCTATCATCCTCGGGCCGATGGTGGACGGGCGCGTCAATCAAGTGCTTGAAGATATGCTCCGTGCTTGCGTTCTTTCCTATGGGAAGAATTGGGAGAAGTGCCTACCGCTTGCGAGTTCTCCTACAACAACAGCTTCGAGCTAGTCTCGGTATGGCACCGTTTGAGGCTTTGTATGGGAGGCGCGCAGAACACCATTGAACCGGTGAAACGGTGAAAGCGGTTCTTTGGTCAATTCCATCAATGAGGCTGAAAGTCAAGTGCGATTGATTCGTGAGCACTTGCGCGTGGCTCGATCGAGCGAAAGAGCTATGCGGTCGGCGTCGCCGTGAGTTGAGTTTCGGCCCAATGACTTTGTGTATCTCAAAGTCTCGCCTCTGAAGGACATCGTCGTTTGGTGTCAAGGGCAAGCGGCTCCTCGATATGTCGGGCCATATCGCATCATCAAGAGAGTGGGAGCTGTTGCATACAAGTTGAAGTTGCCGGCTACACTTGAAGGGTGCATGATGTTTTCCATGTGTCACAATTGAAGAAGTGCCTTCGTGTTCTGTGGAGAAACGCCATTGGAAAATATCGATGTGCGGAAGATCTGTCTTATCGTGGCGCCCGTTCGTATCCTCGAAGAAGTCTGAGCAGAACAAGGAACCGTGTGATAAAGTTCCTTAAAGTTCGATGGTCAAACCACTCCGAGGATGAAGCCACTTGGGAGCGGGAAGATCGTCTCGAGCGATTACCCATCCTTCTTCTCCCGATGTCGAATCTCGGTGAGATTCACTGTAAGAGGAGATTTGTAACAACCCTAACTTAGGGTTTGTAATTCAAATGTAAAATTTTGAAGAGAAATAAAAACTTTTGTTGTCTCTTCAAATCAATTGAAGTCTTCAAATTTTCCTAGCAATTTCCAATTTTCTAGAAGTTAACTCTTGTGTTTGGAAATTGTTGTCATCAAATTATTAGCCTTCAACTTGTGATCATCCTCTGCAAATATTTTTCTTAGCATCTTGATCATCCTATCTACCTCCCTGAATTATTTCACAATTTTTAGATTTTATTTGCTATTTCAAATGGCCAAGTCAACCTAGTTTGAAATCTGGTCAAACTTCTGTTCAGCAGCTTGTGAATTTTATTGGAAGAAATCTATTGCATAAAAACTCCTGGAAAAATTTCACAAGGTGGTCCTCTGTTCCAGTTAGCTTCCATAAAAATTTCGAAATTTTTCGAGCCCTGGAGCTATCTCCAAAAATTTCCCAAAACTTCTTTGTCTTTTAAATCAAATTCTGAAAACACTGTTTGTCGGGCCCGAACCACACTTGGGCTCGAGTCCGACCGCACTAATGGACTCGGTCGCGTCAACTAATCGCACCGCCGAGTCCAACAATCGTGACCGTCCGATGAAGATCGAGCGATCCATGTCGCGTCTTAACCGAACTGTCGAATGCATACACCAATCGGTAGTCCATTTCGGATCCAGCGGTCGTTGCGATCTTGATCGAGTCAAACCACCGGTTCGCACCGCTTCGTCGTCGGCGACGGTGGACCCTACCGCCGGTCGCCTCGTCTTCTCCGCACCTCACCGGAGCTCGCGGCGTTCGCGCATGGGTGCCACGTACCTCGCCGCCACCTATTTGCCCTCGTGTCCGTCAGTGGAGCATCGCGAGCTTTATAACCTCACGCACTCATTCATTCATCGTTTCGCCGCTCTCTCACTTTCTCCGCCCGCTTCTGTTTTGCGTGGCGAAGAGGGCGAAAAGCGCCGGCGTGTTAGCGCCGCCCTTGATTCCGCAACCACGCCACCGTGATCCACGCTCGACGCCGCCTCCATTTTGCCCAACGGGTCCTTGGCGTCGATGGATCACCGGCGGTATCGTCGTCTCGCCTCGGCGATCTCGGCCCGCGAGCTTGTTTGCGATCCGGTGAGTTTCTAGCTCCGCCAACTAGTCCCTTGGGATCGCAGCGATGCCCGAATCTAACGGTGGGCTTGTTTCTGCCTTTTGTGCATCGTTGCGGGCGTGCGACCAATTCTCCTCCAAGCTCGGTTTTCCGCCGCCGTGGAAATTCCGGCCACCTCAGGCTTTCTTCGTCGGCGTTATCGTGTGCTTCTTGCTCCTGGTGTTGGGGCGAAGCTTGTGCGCACCTTCCGGAGTCTTCTAGAAGCTTGTCGCGTCCTCTCCGCGGAAGCCGCATCTTCTTCTCCGCCTCCGTTCGCCGCCAGCTCGCCACCGGCATCCCCGTGACTCCACGTCACTGCCATCGTGCTCGCAAGATCTTCGCGAACCTTTTGGTATCACTCACTTGCCCAGAAACTCTTTGGTTTGCTTAATCAGCTGTGCGGTCGCGCCGCCGTCCCGTCGCGTCTTGGTGAGCAGCCGTGAGTTTAGTTATCGCTAAAGCGGTTTACGTTAGGTCGACTTGTGGGCCCTCTCTGTTAAATAGCGTTTAGAAATCCTTTAATCCAGCCCGTTATTTGTTCTCGAGTCACTACCATGTGGGTCCATCTTTGTCGATTAGGGTTGTAGCTCTGTTTATCGTTTTCTCTCGGAAGCGTATTTCTGCGTGTGTATATGTTAGAAGTACACCTTGATAAGCCAAGACGTATTCTTAGAATACGCCTTCGCCACCGTCTGCTCGTGACGATGCGTCTGGTCGGCACCTTTATTTGGGCCATTTGTCGATGTCCGGGGCTAGATAGTGTGGGTAGAAAAAGGATTAAATGCTTTAGTATTTTCGTAATGTGTTTTCTGTTGTCTTTGTTAATTCATTTAAACTTAGAAAATTCGTAACTAATTCAATTTTGTCCAAATCACTTGAAACCAGTTCTGTTAATTTTAATTTTAAATGTAATATTTACCAAAATTAGATTCAACCATGTTTCTGTTAGCTAGAATCTGGTTATTGAATAATTGGTGTATTATGTACTTTCCAATTTAGAAAATTCATATCTCTATCAATAATTGTCCAAATCCAGTAAAACCAACTCTGTAAATTTTCATTTTTAGTGTGCTAATTATCAGGTTAAGTTTTAGATACTGTTCCTGTTCATGAAAATTTGCTAAGCAATTAACTAGTGTTTTGATGTGTTTTTAGCTTAGAAAATTCATGGAAAATTCTTAATAACCTAAAATGATTTGTTCTCTGTTTCTAAAATTTTGTGATATCATGCTTAAGCTGCTGTATGAGTTTTAGCATGTTTGTTTGTTGTTGCATGTTTGAATTTTGTCGGTGTTATTCGTTCTTATTCGCTGTTTTGTTCAATCGTTAGGATTCGATATTTGCGGCAACCCCGAGAACGACCCTCCGCAACAAATTGAGCAACAGCAGCCAGGCAAGCAGTTTGATCATAATAATCCCAGTATTTTAAAGTCTAATATTTTGTTTCAACTGTATGTATGCATTGCTTAATTTGTGTTAAATTGATTAGTTAAATCCGTAGCTGCATATCCTGTAGACAAAATATTGATCTCTACTACGAGCCTAGGTTATTTCTTTGTGATTAGAGGTCATTGGATGATCTCTTGTCACTTAGTAGATCCGGTCAACTTGCTTAGACATGCTTAGCTATCGGTAGAAGCGGGCGGTTATCAACTTTAGTCGGTAACCTTGATCACACAAAATTTACTATAACTTTATGTTTTAGCATTTACGCTATGTTTAATTGCAAAATTAAAAATGAAAACAAAAATGATTTAGACTTGGGCACAATGGTAAGACTGGTGTGATCTGTTGGGTGTGACCGAAAGGTGCCCGAGTCGATTAAGGACCGAGTTACTTGCGCCACCGTCTTGAGCATTTTGCGTGCTAACCACACTAGAGTATATGGGACCTCTCTTGACCTAGTACTTTGGCGTGTATTGGCTCGGGTCGCAGGAGGTCGCGGGAGGATGGAGGTGGGAGCATGGTAGTTGTCAGAAAAGCTTTATCTGAGTGGGTAGTTGCCTTTTCGGCTTTACCATGTAAGCGTATGGATTTCTATCCATACGAGCGGCTCGTAGTTAATACACAATATTGGAAAAAGTCTCGTAGGACTTAGCAGTGCCGACATACCTTGGAAGTGTGTTTTGGCTTAAAGGCGATCCAAGTGTGGGTACATTGGTACACCTGCAGGTTAAAACTATTCGAATAGCCTCGTCCTAGGTTATGGACACGCTCGGATCGCCCCAAGAACTAGACTACAACATTTAAATTAAAACTTGATGGGTGGTGCGAATGCGGGATTAGTGCTATTGTTAATGGTGGCTATTGGGATAGTCACTTCTAGGTTGTTTATCTTTCGCTTTTGTTATTAATATCCGTCATCGTTATTTCAATCTTAAAAATGAATTGCAAACTTGCCTTTAAAGCATATTACCTTATTGCAAATGAAAATTGGCTTTATGCAAATGAAACATATGGCCTCCACCAAATAAGCTGCATGTAGCATATGAATAGGTCTGTTAGTTCACACGTCGGTCTTGCGGGTACAAAGACAATCTTTGTACTCGTGTGCTTTGCTTAATGTTTTTGTTGCGAGAGGAAGAAGGTGAGCCCCAAGGGCCTCACTTACGTGAGTCAGATTGCCGATTCGTGGGCGACTAGACTTGGCGGTCGGTCGGATGCCTTGTGGGTTGGAGGCACGCGATTGGCTTTGTTTATAGCCATCTTATGGCACTTTGCTTCATTTGTCGTTCTTGTTATTTGTGTACCTCTTGGCACATCGGCCTTTATGCGTAATAACTCTACTATTTGTTTATCTTCCGTTTGGTAGTGTAGTGTTTGGACTCTATGTTTGGAATGGAGTTGATGTCTAATTTTGTACCGAGGTGTGTATACCGCTTTAGGGAAGTATACATATCTCGAGGATCAGTTTATTTGATTTGTGCTGCTAGGACCAGGTGGTTGGTTAAGCATTACAAGCCAAATAAACTGGGGTCCTCACAATTTGTCTGAGGAGCTGCGTGACAAGTTAGCAGTCTATGACTTCCCTGATTTTTAGGCTTTGGTCGATAAAACCATCCTTGCTGGGGGCAGAGAGAAAGCGCTAAAGGAAATTCGCAAAAGTCAAAAGAAGGCTCTTGCGGAGCTCACTTGTTTTTTCTGCAACAACAAGGGGCATTATGCGAATAATTGCCCTAAGAAGACTAGAGTAGCCCCTCATCCTAATGGAGGACGAGGGCAAAGGAGTGGTCACTCTAAGGATCAGAAGGCGACCCAGAAGACCCTGAGCATGGGAAGCGGCCACGTCAACCACATTTCAGTTGAGGAAGCGCATGAGGCACCTAACGTTGTGTTGGGTACGCGCCTTGTCAACTTTCCTCATGTTTCTGCTTTGTTCAATTCAGGAGCTTTTCATTCCTTCGTACCTTAGTCCTTTGCTACTATTGGTAATCTTTTCTTGCTCCTCTCTGGGTCACGTTGCTCATTCGCTCTCTGGGCTTGGAGTTGAGAACTGAACTTGAGTGTCGGGATGTTCCTATTGAAATCAAGGAAGGGGGGATTCTGTTGGCATGGGCTTTATCACCAGTTTGCCCCACACATCTTCACGGAAAGATGCCATCTGGGTGGTCATCGATCGATTGACTAAAGTGGCACATTCCCTTCCCTATACATCTAAGGGCATCACATACCTGTTATTGTCTCACACTTCCGTGACCCAAATGGCCATGGTCCCTCTAAGAAGCTAGCTGCGGAGGGATGACTTCGCATAGCTGGTGAGCAGGCTGAGATCCCGTTGTTGGCGAAATTAACCAGACAAATCGCTCCACCAACTAACAACGGCCTTGCACCACCAACCATAGAATCAAGAAAGATCTCTCAGTCTGTCAATCCTTGTTATATCTGGACCTGGTAAGTTTCCCCATATCGACTATAGTGGCACATTTTCTACAGGTCAGAACCAATATTCGTACCGGTCACTTGGCTGAGCTTTGTGTCTCAAGTATTCACTCACGGACATGTTTCCTTGCTTCAGCTCGTGAAATTCATTCTTGTTCATCTCCACCTTTCCATCAGGGATGTGGGAATGGCGGAAAGATTCAGAAAACTCAGCCCAACCAATGTTCTGGTGGTTCTCATGGGCGGCACAGTAGTTCTCGCACCATTCTACGGCGGTACCTTCAAGTTGGTGTGCAGCATAAAGGACTTTCTCATGGTCATCACACCGGGTAATGGCAAGCTTCTTTTTAGTTAAGCGCAGCCAGTCATCTACGTCTAGCTAGAGAATGTAGGTGGATGAGTCCTCATTAATTCTGCCAGCCTGGATTGAGGAAAAGCTGGTGGTGGTGGCGGTGTCACGGCAGCGGCTTGGCTATTCTGGTTCATCATTGAGAGAAGGGCAGCAGCGGTCTGGCTCTGCTAAGTCATCATCTGGTTCATATTCTGCATCATTGAGTTCATCAGCTGTGCCTGGGCTGCCATGAACTGACCCAAACCTTGATCTGCCATGGCTGCTGGAGGAGGTGGTGGTGACAGGGTATTGAGATCCACTGGGTCAACTTGGCTTGCAGTGTTGCGGGTCTGAACCATCTGCACAAATCTTTCCAGGTTTAATAGACGAAAGGAAGAAAGCACGATAGATAAGAGGGAAAAGCACAAAAGACGAGGGAGAACAAGGGGGAAAGATAGAGCAACCTAATTGGAGATGTTCGGTTAAACCCGAAGAACGGATAGCAGGAAAGCTACCAAGAAGGAACAAAACTCAAGCCTAAAGGCCGAACTAAACGATACTACAGTTAGGAGGGTAGCCCTATTAGAACACTTCTAATTTAGCTTATTTGGTATGGTCAACCAAAATAAGGCTCAATCCTTTAGAGATTACGGAGGTAAGAGAGGTCAATTTAAATTTGAAAACCATTTTTCAGAATAGATAAGATGTAGGAACCTAAGAATAAGATGAGAAAAGAATAGGATTAGGTAAGAGAAGAATAACTATTCAAGTTAATTGGTTGGTTTGATTTAGAAAATAAATTTTGAGGTTTTGACTAGACGACCATGCTAACTAAGGTTACGTCCTACAGTCGATATGGCTCTGATACCACCTCTTGTCGGGACCCCGGGTATACAACCCCAGGACCCTCTGTGCATTCTGAACTAGTTCCAGATCAGTAGCTAACTCGCACAGTTACAACATAGATGTAATCACAACCATACAACAAAATAACGATGAAGCGGACAAATTAATATTACTTAGTAGCAAAAGGGACCTTATGGTCAAGTCTTACAGAGTGCGCCACACGGGGCTTAGCAACAAAATACAACTTGCAGCGGAACAAAATATCTCGTGGTGGCCACATGACATGCCCACAGGCAATCGAGTGGAGGACACGACCTAGTTCGCAGAGTCTTCAAGATACTCCTCTTCATAATACTCTGAGTTCCCTGGTTCTTCTGTGGGGATTAATCGCACAGGGCGCAAGCCGTGAGTACTTTGAATGTACTGAGCAAGTCATAGGGAATGTACGTAATTATTATTCATGCGAGGCTAGACAAGGATAGCTTTATGGCTATTTTGTAGAAAGCAATATTGACTGTAAATACAATAAGTAGATTGAAAGCACAATTTAAAAGATTAGTACATAAGTAATTCAGTTCTTTGAAACAACTAGAGATCAACCCAACCATTCCATCCAAACCATCGATTCCACCATTTTTAAGAAAACATCTACCCCTTGCGTGAAATCTCCGGGCATGTCCATAACCGGGGACACGGCTATTCGAATAGTTTTTATACACTCTGCAGAGGTTGTACAGCTTTTACCCACAAGAGATAATCATCTTATACTATCCGCTCACACACTTCCGAGGTGTGCGACTAAGAGATTATCACAAGGCCGTTACAAAGCTTTGAACTGACTAAGAGCTACCCGCTAAGGTTTCACTTCTAACGAGCTTCGCACCCGCTAGATTCGTGCCCCCTCTTGCACCAGCGAATCAGCACGCTCCACCGCAACAGAACCTAGCTAGCTCATTGCTAATTATTAGGCCAGGTCCACCCCATCCTGGACATGTGGTTGCACGATATGACCCAGATCAATGGTTCAAGGTTAAGTCCTTAGTTGGCTGCTCAGGCGAGACTAATCCACGTCCCAATGTGCATTACGGCACCCACACTTACCACCATCCACTCGCCTGAGCATAGAACATTTTTGGTTCAACCTGGCCAAATACCACCCTAGCCTTGGCACAAAATCTTTTAACAACAGTGGCCGCGCCACGATTCCATAATTCATTTAGTCAAGTTTATTCATATGAGCATGCGATCATGAGTCCCAACGTACAACTATAGCTTGGCTAAGTATAATACGATACCCGTGTTGGTAATTTATCAATGTCTAACTAATATAAACCATCCTATGGTGTCCAAGGGTTCATGTCATTCAAGGGTACATGTCATTTGCAAATTTTTCAAGGAGGCATACATCAATTGGGCAATTATCTACTCCTGAAACAATTAATATATAAACTAGCAATGCATGTTTATATAAAACAATATAGTTTTATAAAGATGGGTTCAATATGATCAAAGGTCTATGACTTGCCTTCGTTGAAGAGTTGAGGTGCTTTGGTCGTCGGATCCAAGCAATCTTCCGAAAAGCCGGTTTCTACACGTGCGAAAAGAACAAAATAAATAAAACAACTCCAAATAAATACCAAACTAGCACTAACAGTAAGAGGGGGATTTTAGATGAATTCAGAAATTTAAATCACTCAAATCGGAGTTCGAACGAAGAAGTTATGGCCTTCTGAAGTTGAAAAACACATAAAATGAAGGATTTGGGAATTTTCTGATTTTCTGGAATTGTTTTTCTAAAGGAAATTCGAATTATTGCGCCAGCTGACGTCAGCGAGGGATTTGATTTTTTTGTTGAATTATTTTCCAACGGGAAATTCAGGAAAATCCACGCGGCGCTGACTAGGCATCCACACGGGCAGAGAAGGTGACGTAGCCGCCACGTGGTGCTGAGGTGGCACCACACGGGCTACCACGTCGGACCCGAGCGGCGGCGCGCCCAGCCCGATGGCTCGCCGGCGAATGACGGGGACTTCATTGGCGGCGAGGGCATGGACGCGAAGAGGGGCTCAGGGTGATCACGGTGCTTGTGGTCTCGTCGCCGAGGAGCAACAGGGAGGCCGGCGGCGAGGTGAGAAGGCGGCGACGGCGGCGGGTGAACGAGGTGGCGACTCTCCGAGGGGCTTTCGGGGCTGGGGAGGCGAGCACAAGGTGCCCCCTGTAACATCCCAATTTTCAGAGAAAAAAAATCTTTTAATAGTTAGTAGGGAGAAAATTCACCATTTGGATTTTATTTGAATTTAAATTCAAAAGCTTAATATTGGACTTTACAATAAAAAATATTTAATGTGAATAATCCCAACATGAACAATAGCCAAAACTATTTTATTTGGGTTCTATGTGCTCAGATATATTTTCTAGATTTTTCTAGAATTTTTCTGAGTTCATTTGCTATTTTATATTGCTTATTTGAATTTCTGGTATTTTCTAAATTAGAAAAACAATTAAAATCTCAGTAAATCCTTTCGGGCCGCATCTCTGCAGCCCATCTCCTTTTCCCGCGTGCACGGCCTCTTGCCACTGACATGTGGGCCCCGCACGTCAGGTCGTCGACTTCCTCGCGTCGTCGTCTTCCTCGCGAGCGCCCGAGTTGCCCGCCATTGCTGAGCTCAAAGCTCCGTCCGACAACGCCTCCTTTCTATCTAAAGCCCTTCTAGAAAACGTGCCAAATTCTATCCCTAACCTCCCCGCACTCGTTTCTGTTAAAATCGTATCTCGAATCAAATCCTATCCCCGGATTTCCGAAATCGTTTTCGTGTTCTTCTCGGACTCGATTTAGGGATTCCTTATCCCGGGCACCCGAGCCCCTATAAATAGCACCCGAGCTTCGCACGGTCCTCCGCAACCCAAAGCCGCCACCCTCACCTCTTTCCGAGCCTTAGCGCCGCCGCAATTGGAGTTCTAGGGTTTTTGCCGCCGTTCTGTTCTTCGTCGGTTGCGCGCATGCGATGACGCCACCACCACCGAGTGCACCGTCGGGATTAGTGACGCCAGAGCTACCTCCAGGAGTCTTCACCGTCGCCGGAATCTCACCGGAGCCTCCATCCGACAATAGCCGAACCTCCCCACCGCTCGAGCTGCGCGCGGTGCCACCGTCCACCCGAGCACCGCGTTGCACGATGGGTTCGCACAACGCCTCTACACGCCGGTACCACTCACCGCCGGCGAGGAGCCGCCGTTCGCCGTTGCCGTTGGTTTCCGAGCCGAGTCGTCGTCGGTCTGACGTGTCAGGCCGCATGGCTCGCCAGCGTCAGCCCCGTGCTCGCGTCGCAGCCAGGTGTCGCCCCGTCATCGTCCACGTGGGTGCACACGTGTGCAACTCACCGGGTTCCAGAGCCAGAGGCTCGGTAGACCTAGTCCACCGTGAGCCTAGCCTCTGACATGTTGGACCCACATGTCAGAGATTTCTTTTTATTATTTCTTTTCCGGAAATCCTCGCTGACGTCAGCCTGCGCATTAAATCTGATTTTCCTTTAGGAAAATAATTCAGTAAATTCATAAAATCTGATTTTCAGCATTTTATGTAATTTCAAACTTCCAAAGCTCATAACTTTTGCATCCTAACTCCGATTGAGCCCATTCAAATTTCTAAATTTGTCTAAATTCAAGCCCTATTTATCTGAGATTTGTATTTAATTTTTGGAGTTTGTTTTGCCTCTGTTATTTATTTGTTTTGTTTGTTTTTGTTTCGTTTGCGAGTAGACGTCGAATAAATTTTGTGGAAGAAGGAGCACCCCAAGATCAAGACCAGTACATAGACCTTTTCCAAGGCAAGTCATACCTTTGATCATCTTGAACCCAATTTTCAAACTACTTTGTGTTAAATTATTGCATTCTACTTTAATTATTTATTTAAATGCTTTGGGCATAGTTATTATCCAAATTGTTATCACACCTTGGCCTTGTATGTCATAATTCCTTGTCACCCTAGATTCGTTATTAGTTGGTAATATTATAGCACCAACGTGGGTTGGTTAGATGCGAGTACAATTGCTTAGCCATGCTACGAGTCTCACATCTCATGAAAGTTGCAAATATGAACTATGACTAAGTGACTATGGAACTTCGTGTAAAACTGTGTGCTATGTGTTGTTACTTCGTGATGGCATGTGTTGCACTAAAACCAACTGGGTGGTGAAGGATTTAGACTGAGGCAAGTGGTGGAGACTATGTGACATGGTGGTCTATGTGATGGGAATGATGGTATTTGTGACTTAGTTAGAACATGGAAGTCTTGCCTTGGTCAATTAAGGACTTAACTTTGTGCGCCATTGAACCGAGCCTTCTTCAGCGACCACATGCAGGTATGGGGCGGGCCTAACTTAGTAAGTTATGGATTATCGGCATTGATGTTTAGGTGGATAGGTTAGGTGTGTGACAGGTGGAGGTGTGACTACTTGGTGGTTGCATCGCGGGACGGTCGCCTTCCACGTCGGCATGCGTGTTATACCAATTCTATGTGAGTGGTATAGCGGTTTGTAAGCACACCGGGAATGTCAATGTTTGAGATGAAGTTTCAACTGTTTTGTTACGATTGGTGCTTGCTACACTAGTTGTATCTTGTGGGTAAAGTGTACAACCTCTGCAGAGTGTTAAACAATCTATTCGAATAGCCGTGTCCGCGGTCATGGACATGCTCGGGGATTTCAAACGAGGGTAGTTTTCATAAAATGTTGGGATGGGAGCTGTGTGACCTCAATCATATGGCTATGTGAAATAATCATGTTAGTGTGTGTCTTTGTGAAACAAATGTTAAATTAATATTGTCTATTTGTTTTGAATTATGATTTCAATCTATTATTCGTATTCAATTGCAAATATTGCTTTTATGCAAAAGAACCACAGAAGCCTTTTCCTTTCGAATAAGCCTGCATCTATACATTGCATTACGTGGTATGATTTGCGAGTGCGGTTGTGTACTCACGCTTGTTGTAAAACTTGCGCCCAAACCTACGAAGAGGAGGAGTCTCGCCGCTTTGAGGAGGAGTTCGCTGGGCCGATCGTTCGTTAAGTGCGGATCGATCGGTTGCTGTGGTGAATTGGTGGGATCTACGCTGGAGTTTTTCGTTCAGCTGCTGCTTTATTTCCTGTTAGCCCTGCGTGGCTTAATAAGTGTAAACTCAACCATAAGGCTAAACCCTTATTTGTTATTCAAACTAATCGTTTACTTTATTTATCGCTTGTGTGGATCGATATTTACCTGTGTTAACCCTGTGTGCACTAGCGTGATCCTGGACTAGTGCGGTATACAGAGGGTTCCGAATCGTAATGCGGGTCCCGACAGAGGTGGTATCAGAGCCATACTGACTGTAGGTCTTGACCTTAGTTAGATTGGTCGTCTTTAGAGTGTCCAAACTATTTTCTAAAGGAAAAATTAACTTGCAAAGTTAATTGATTGCTTAACTCTTCTCATGTCTCTCTCGCCTCAACTTTTGCTATAATCTCTTCTCTCCCCGCTGTTTTTAAAGTTGCTCTTACCCTGTTCGTCTGTCTTGACAGATGCCTCGTCTTCAGAGCTTTGGTGAGCGCACTGGAGGGTATGCCGCCGAGCTTTGGAAGTTGCTCCAGGTTCTTGGAGGTTTTGATCGTCCGCTGTACGTCGGCAACCACTAGATTGTGAATGGACAGAACCGTGGAGTGATTTGCCGCCTGACGATCTACGCTAGGAGGAACGACAAGGCAAGCCAACCTTCGCACGTCTCTGTGAGGAAGATCACTTGGCTGGAAGGTATCCAGGAGTCGTCGCGCTTGGCCATGCTGCGTATCTGCAACATCTACGCACGGGAGCTTCAAGACACCGTCTTCCGTTACCACCCCAGAGCTGCAGCCGTGGACTTGCCAGCACGCTATCCGTCCACAGAAGGAGAGAGCAACGCTACAGTCGTGCACCTCGCACAGTTTGTGGCCGCCCAGGAGGAAGCTTTGGAGAGGACCATCACGGAGCTGGATCATGTCTATGAAGCCTTGCGGAGAGCTCAAGAGAAGGTCGCCACTCGCAAGAGATCCTCTGACCAAGTCCCGTAGAAGAGGAAGACCCCGAGGAGGATTACGAAGAAGATCCGAGGAAGGCCAGTTGAGCCCGAAGAAGATGCGAGCCGAAGAGCGGCGGAGCCGCTTGCACTGAACGCTGCTCTCGCTGCACGATTCGAGGCATCGGGATCGGTTTGCCAAGATGTCGCTCACTTCGAGTCTCACCGTCGGGAGCGTCGCGCGGTTGTGGAGGCTTTCGAGTAGTTGGTCTTAGTTCCAGTTTTCAGGCTTAGCCAGTTTCAGTTTAGTGAGTTGCCCTTTAGGCGGTAGTTTTGTGTGCTTAGGTCGTTGTTTCTTTTTGTGTGCGAGTATGTGTGAGGACCCCGGTTTATTCGACTTGTAATGCTTAGCCTTCCATTGACCCTAGCATCACAATTCAAATAAACCAAGCCTCAGGATATGTATACTTCCCAGAAATGCAGTATACACACCCCGTTACAAAATTATGCATCAATTCCATACACGAGAGGTTACAATAATAAAACTTCAATAAATACAACAGAAAGAACTTATAAGATAAATAACAAACTACACAGCGGAAGCAAAAGCCATAAGATGGCAATAAATAAAAGAGCCAATTAGTGTGCCTTTACCCACAAGGCAACCAACCGGGCCGCCAAGCTAGTCGTCAAACCCGTAGCACATCTCACAAAAAGGGAAGCCCTTGGGGCTCACCTTCTTCCTCTGCAACAAAAACATTAAGCAAAGCAACTGAGTACAAAAATTGTTTTTGTACTGCAAGACCGACGTGTAAGGGTAATGAACTATAATTTAACTACATGCAAGCTTTATTTAAGTGGAGGGGCTCTGGACTTACTTTTAGCGAAAGCAAGTTTTCTTTTGCAATAATGTAATAGTTTGAAGGCGGTTTTAACAATTCAAATTTTTATTTGCGAAATAACGCGATCTGATGAAGTAGTAACAAAAGACATCCGGAGATGACCAACCCAATGGCCATCACAACAATAGTATGAACACCCGTTCATACCAACCCGCCAAGTTTTAAGTAAATGTTGTAGTCTAGTTCTCACGGGGCGTATCCGAGCGTGTCCATAACCTAGGGCGAGGCTATTCGAATAGTTTTAACCTGCAGGTGTACCAATGTACCCACACTTTAGACCGCCTTTCCACCAGCCACGGTTAGCATACATCCTTTGGTATGCAGGCACGGCTAAGTCTAACATGACGTTTTCCAATATTGTGTATTAACTACGAGCCGCTCGTATGGATAGAAATCCATACGCTTACATGGTAAAGCCGAAAAGACAACTACCCACTCAGGATAAAGCTTTTCGGACAACTACCATGCTCCCACCTCCATCCCTCCTGCGACCTCCTGCGACCCGGAGCTAATACACGCCAAAGTACTAGGTCAAGAGAGGTCCCATATACTCTAGTGTGGTTAGCACGCAAAAAGCTCAGTACGGTGGCGCAAGTAACTCGGTCCTTAATTGACTCGGGCACCTTTCCAGTCACACCCAAAAGCACACCAACTTACCATTGTGCCCAAGTCCAAATCATTTTGTTTTATTTTTAGTTTTCACAAATATCATAGCACGAAGGCTGAAAAGGTAAAGTTATAAAAATTTTGTGTGATCAAGGTTACCGACTAAGTCGATAACCGCCCAATTCTACCGGTATCTGAGCATGGCTAAGCATCATATCGTAAACACAAATAAAAGGCCCTAAATCATTCACCGGGCTCTAATTCACCAGTGAGAATAATATTCCTAAGGTAGTGGCAGGGGTGAACAATTTTCAGGGCAACAATGCAATGGGATTAACTACCTCTAATCGACAAAATTTCTTTGACCCAAAAGCATGCATACATACAAGTTAAACAAAATATTAGACTTGAAAATAATGGGAATGAACTGGATATGATCAAACTGCTTGCCTTTGCCTTGCTAGAGATATTCGACTTGCTGCAGAGGATCACTCTTGAAAATCGACGTCATCTAACGATAAAAACTGCCAAAGCGAAAAACAGCGAATAAACACCAGAATGCCAAAAGGATAACCAAACATCAAAAACACACAAGATAGATTATGAATTTAGGAACAACAAATTAGTAGATTCGGAGATTATTTAAATTATACAGGATTTCTTATTACTGATCTTTCCAAACTCAATTATTTCCACGATAATCATACAGTCAAAACCAAACTTCTTATATATTTTCCTCTTTCGATAGACTTTGATGGTGATTGTGTGCACATCTATTAACTACAACATATTATCACATTTTAATTAATTAACTATTCTATACAACTATTACTGCGATAAGTTCAATTAGACCTACAATACTCATACTTCATCTTGATAGTTCATTAGAATGACATTCATTAAATTAGAAAGGATGGGGGCTATCAAGTGGGTTTATTGACATAACCGATTTCCCCCTACTGCTAGCTTAAGTGTGTGCTAAAGCTCAAAACTTTTTCTACTAAATTTTAGTAGTCATTAACCCAATGCCTATTTTCACCATTTACAAACTACTGTACAACCACACTCAAAACTACAAAGCTACAGCCAAACAACAATATCATCTTATTCCATCTGCACTATTTAGAAAAGGACAACTCTAGGAAATGAACACAGTCTTTGCTAGCCATCCTCCTAAAAACAACTTTCAGATTGGGTTAAGTTATTTGAGTGATTTAAATCAGCCATAGACAGGTTTGTTAACCTACTGCCATTACTAACTTCCATCTAATACCCCTCTGTCTACTCAACTGACAAACACAGCCCACTTATGAAGTGCAGTACTGCAACCAAGATATCCTCAAATTGGCAATACATTTGAGTAACCTAAATGTCAGCCACACTACTATTTTGCACTGGATGGTTGGCTTAGCAGTTGAGGTATACTAACACATCCTGATTTTCTTCTAAATCTTTCTCTGTTGTTCAGTTTACTGACAACACAGGAACAAAGCTTCAGAGAGCTAAAGCCTAAACTCCTTTCAGAACTCAATCTTCACTTTGCTAAACCAATCTTGGTGAATGCTATCTACACAGCCAAGGGCTCACTGGCAGTAGCTATCCTCACCCTCTTTACCACACCTGATACATGAACTGGAGGTTACATTCAACACAGAGGAAAATTTCAGAAAAACTAATGCCTAACCTCCTTTCAAACCTCAACCTTCAAATTTACTAAACCATTTAAAGTGACCTAAGCACAACCACATAGATGATTAGTAGCAAATTGCTTAGCTAAAGGACGTGGGCCCCACTTTCTAGTGAGACAGAGGAAGACATGAGCTGAAGAACAGAGATGGCTCGGGCTGGTTTGGAGCGGCAAATCGTCGGCGGTTAGAGTGGCGGTGAGGTGCGGGCGATCTCGAAAATGGGTTGAGGGGGACTCAAGGATGCTAGGGGTGGTCTCGGGTGGCTGGAGAGGCAGTGTGGCGGCGCGGCAATGGCGAGCGGCGGCCGGCCGAGGGGGTGAAAAGGGGGGACGGCGTCGGGTGCAAACGGAGCAAAACTAGCGAGAGCATGGGCACTAGTGAAGCTTAAGGAACCTACCAATGTTGTCGGGGGAAGCCGAGATAGCCGGAGTTGGCTTGGCGACATGAGCATGCGGCGGCGCGGCGGGTTCACCGTGGAGGGGTCCCTGGAGAGAAAGAGGGCACAAGTGAGAGGTATGGGGAGATGGAGGGGAACTAGGGGATGCTCATGGAGAGAAGAATCGAGCTGGAGCTCTCCGAAGAAAGCGCCGCGGCGAAATGGCGAGTCGGCCGAGGCGAGGAAGAACGGTGCGCGCAGCTCCACAAAGGTGATAGCTCCAAATTGATAGAGCGCTTTGTTTCTCTAGGCGGGGCGCGTGGCGTAGTCGGTGGCGGCCGAGATCACCGAGTGGCGGCGTGCTTGGGCGGCGCGCCGTGGTGAAAGGCATTCGGATCATGGCTTAATTGGAGCTCCGGAAGAGCTTGTGATGAAGCAGAAGGAGTGGGAGGATTGGAGGGAGGCAAAGAAAGGGTGAGACGAGCTCGGGCATGCGGCTTAAATAGAGGGAGGCGGAGATGTCGCAAGGAGGAGCTGGCATGGGCGACGGCACACTCGGTGCGGCATTCACGCGCATGAGCCACATCGGGCAGTAAGGGAGGTGACAGGGTTTTAATGCCGTCCAGGGCGTGGGCGTTGAGCGGTCGTTGCAGGCAAGGCGATGCACACGAGAAAACGCGGGCTGTTAGACGGCGCTGGCGATGCGAAGCTCGGCGGAGCGGTCGCGATGCTAAGAGCGCGGCGAGGTGGCGCGCGGCGGCCGGCATTGCCGCGTGGAGGAAGGTCCGCGGCGGGGCCGAAGGTCAGTGGGAGAGGGAGCATAAGGTGGTGCGGTGGAGTCAGATGGCTTTAGGTGCGGTCCGGTTTTGACTCGGTCCGGTCGGAGGAATAAAACAGGTTTTTAGTTTTAGGGTTTTAGTTTGGTGAAAAACAAACAAGTTTGACCTAGCCATTTGAATTAGAAATAAAATTCAAAAATTCTGAAACTTTTTGTGGGCATACTGAGGTTCACAAGAGACTTAGGAAAAATACTTTCAAACACTTTCTATATTGAACTTTGTTAGAATTAAACCATATTCAAAGCGCCTTTGGGTTTTGTTTGGAATTTTAGGGAAAGCAAAATGACTTCTAAAAATTTGGTAAAAATAATGATAATTCAAGATAAATAATCTAGTATTTGATTAAATTATTTTTGGAAACTTTTATTCACACATTTTTCTGATTTCAAATAGAAATGAATTTTAAGTTTAAAAGTTTTGAAATTTCCAACACAACTTTAATACAAAACATCCAACGTTTAAAATTGTGCACAAATTTTAGAAAACCAAGAGCATGACCAAGAGACACAACAAAAATTTTAAAATTTTAAAATTTTTATACATTTAAAATACAAACTCTAATTTGGTCTGTTACAAATCTACCCCCCTTAAACAGAATCTCGTCCCGAGATTCCGGGTGGTTCAAGTCGAACGAAAAGTGTGGTAACCTAGGTGGGTTTTGTCATGGGGTCACTTTTGGATTTCGTTGCATACCAACTCAAATCGAGTCGAGAGAGGTCTTTAGAAGGTTTAGGTTCTAAAGAGGGAAACTTTGTTGAAGGATTTCTAATGTCCCTTTAATAAGTGTTTCCTAAGTGGTTCTTTTCAACTCTAAACGAAATGCACCATCTGTTGTCTTGATTTCCTTCAGAGATAGTGCTAGAAGATCACGACGCAAAGATCCGACGTTGCGCCATATTTTCCTTCCCATTGTTTTGTTTAACCTTTCCTTTCTTGATCAGAAGATAATTTGACATCATGCTTCACGTCGTCTTACGGTAGTACGAAGACTCGACTTCACTCGGTCGGCCAAAAGGGCATCGGCCGATGGAGCGGAAAGATCGGTTAGATGGTAATCTAGTATCTACACGAGTTGATTCGAGAAGCGTAAAGGAGAAGGCAAGCAAGGTTTAAGGTGGTCTCGCTTAATCTCACCTCTCTAGTTCTATTTGCTTGGCTGGGATAGGAAATGCACAGGATGAATGCACGAGGGGATGCATGTGTGCAAATTAGTCCTAAGGCAAATTTTAAATTTTAAATTTTGGGTTAGTGAGAGTGCAAATGCTCACATGTATGCCTACATGCTTCTTATTCTATGCAACTTGATTAACATGACATGCTTGACTTAATTTAGAAACTATATGCATGATCAAAGTATGAGAATCAAGATGTCTAACAAGTATTTTGAGGTATCTGCTACCCCCCTTAAACATGTTTGATGTATAAAGGATGAGAGAAGGAGAGAATGAACACAAGGTGAGGGCAGGCACGGTGTATGCATTTTAATTCTAACATGTACTCTCTACCCCAAAGGTTCCGACATAGTTCTTTGTACATGCCGTCCGTAGGCGATGTGCAACTATTTGGAACAAGGAGAGCAAGTGGTTACAAAATCTAGCGTCTATACCCTAAGTAATACCATTAGGGTGTAGATATATTCTATGAATAAACCCTAATTTAATCCTAATGTCGCAATAAGATATCGTCTAGGGGAAATTGACATTATCCTAACCCGATTGCAAACACATAACAAGAAATGAACTCCAAATGTTTGTACGAAAACATAAGACCAGCGCAAAACCACAAAACGAAAGATTTGCTTCCCAGTACGACTAACTCGTATTGAATGAACGAGCAATCGTTTGAGACGAAAAATTTCAGAGCACAAATCAAGTTCTATCGCATCTAACGTCATGGTAAAAACCATATAAGGGTAGATTGGGCACTAGCCTTCTAATATCACATCTTACCCTTTTAATTCCATGAGTTTTAGTTGATTTATCATCTCATTTTTAACCCTAACGACGAACTAAGTGCTCGCAGTCCGAAACTTGTGCTTGCTGTCCAGATCTTGTATCCAAGCTCCGAGATGAGTGCTTCAACTCTTCACAACCAACGCTCCATGTTTTTAACACTCATTATTCCCCAGACCAAATTTAACCGATAATCAACTAATTTTGAAAGGAGAAGAGAGGGGAACAACTTTTTCGAAAACTCAACAAGAATAAGGCAAGATGAGCAAGCTAAGATAGGTAAGGAGTAAAATTTGAGAACTTACTTAAGTTTTCATAACCCATTTGACATTTTGAAAATAAGTTTTTCAAAATATCCTAATGACGACCAAGCTAGGGGTTTCTACGGTCAGCACAGCTCTGATACCAACTTTGTGGGGACCCCGGTTTATTCGACTTGTAATGCTTAGCCTTCCATTGACCCTAGCATCACAATTCAAATAAACCAAGCCTCAGGATATGTATACTTCCCAGAAATGCAGTATACACACCCCGTTACAAAATTATGCATCAATTCCATACACGAGAGGTTACAATAATAAAACTTCAATAAATACAACAGAAAGAACTTATAAGATAAATAACAAACTACACAATGAAGCAAAAGCCATAAGATGGCAATAAATAAAAGAGCCAATTAGTGTGCCTTTACCCACAAGGCAACCAACCGGGCCGCCAAGCTAGTCGTCAAACCCGTAGCACATCTCACAAAAGGGAAGCCCTTGGGGCTCACCTTCTTCCTCTGCAACAAAAACATTAAGCAAAGCAACCGAGTACAAAAATTGTTTTGTACTGCAAGACCGACGTGTAAGGGTATGAAACTATAATTTAACTACATGCAAGCTTTATTTAAGTGGAGGGCTCGACTTACTTTTAGCGAAAGCAAGTTTTCTTTTGCAATAATGTAATAGTTTGAAGGCGGTTTAACAATTCAAATTTTTATTTGCGAAATAACAATGATACAATAAGTAGTAACAAAAGACATCCCGGAGATGACCAACCCAATGGCCATCACAACAATAGTATGAACACCCGTTCATACCAACCCGCCAAGTTTTAAGTAAATGTTGTAGTCTAGTTCTCACGGGCGTATCCGAGCGTGTCCATAACCTAGGGCGAGGCTATTCGAATAGTTTTAACCTGCAGGTGTACCAATGTACCCACACTTTAGACCGCCTTTCCACCACCACGGTTAGCATACTTTCTTTGGTATGCGGGCACGGCTAAGTCTAACATGACGTTTTCCAATATTGTGTATTAACTACGAGCGCTCGTATGGATAGAAATCCATACGCTTACATGGTAAAGCCGAAAAGACAACTACCCACTCAGGATAAAGCTTTTGGACAACTACCATGCTCCCACCTCCATCCCTCTGCGACCTCCTGCGACCGGAGCTAATACACGCCAAAGTACTAGGTCAAGAGAGGTCCCATATACTCTAGTGTGGTTAGCACGCAAAATGCTCGATCACGGTGGCGCAAGTAACTCGGTCCTTAATTGACTCGGGCACCTTTCGATCACACCCAAAAGCACACCAACTTACCATTGTGCCCAAGTCCAAATCATTTTGTTTTATTTTTAGTTTTCACAAATATCATAGCACGAAGGCTGAAAAGGTAAAGTTATAAAAATTTTGTGTGATCAAGGTTACCGACTAAGTCGATAACCGCCCAATTCTACCAGATCGAGCATGGCTAAGCATCATATCGTAAACACAAATAAAAGGCCCTAAATCATTCACCGGCTCTAATTCACGGTGAGAATAATATTCCTAAGGTAGTGGCGGGGTGAACAATTTTGGGCAACAATGCAATGGGATTAACTACCTCTAATCGACAAAATTTCTTTGACCCAAAAGCATGCATACATACAAGTTAAACAAAATATTAGACTTGAAAATAATGGGAATGAACTGGATATGATCAAACTGCTTGCCTTTGCCTTGCTAGAGATATTCGACTTGCTGCAGAGGATCACTCTTGAAAATCGACGTCATCTAACGATAAAAACTGCCAAAGCGAAAAACAGCGAATAAACACCAGAATGCCAAAAGGATAACCAAACATCAAAAACACACAAGATAGATTATGAATTTAGGAACAACAAATTAGTAGATTCGGAGATTATTTAAATTATACAGGATTTCTTATTACTGATCTTTCCAAACTCAATTATTTCCACGATAATCGTACAGTCAAAACCAAACTTCTTATATATTTTCCTCTTTCGATAGACTTTGATGGTGATTGTGTGCACATCTATTAACTACAACATATTATCACATTTTAATTAATTAACTATTCTATACAACTATTACTGCGATAAGTTCAATTAGACCTACAATACTCATACTTCATCTTGATAGTTCATTAGAATGACATTCATTAAATTAGAAAGGATGGGGGCTATCAAGTGGGTTTATTGACATAACCGATTTCCCCCTACTGCTAGCTTAAGTGTGTGCTAAAGCTCAAAACTTTTCTACTAAATTTTAGTAGTCATTAACCCAATGCCTATTTTCACCATTTACAAACTCTTTGTACAACCACACTCAAAACTACAAAGCTACAGCCAAACAACAATATCATCTTATTCCATCTGTGCACTATTTAGAAAAAGGACAACTCTAGGAAATGAACACAGGTGCTGCTAGCCATCCTCCTAAAAACAACTTTCAGATTGGGTTAAGTTATTTGAGTGATTTAAATCAGCCATAGACAGGTTTGTTAACCTCTCGCCATTACTAACTTCCATCTAATACCCCTCTGTCTACTCAACCGACAAACACAAATTTCACTTATGAAGTGCAGATCGCAACCAAGATATCCTCAAATTGGCAATACATTTGAGTAACCTAAATGTCACCACACTACTATTTTGCAATTTGGATGGTTGGCTTAGCGCTTGAGGTATACTAACACATCCCGATTTTCTTCTAAATCTTTCTCTGTTGTTCACCATCGACAACACAGAACAAAGCTTCAGAGAGCTAAAGCCTAAACTCCTTTCGAACTCAATCTTCACTTTGCTAAACCAATCTTGGTGAATGCTATCTACACACCAAGGGCTCATTTGCGATAGCTATCCTCACCCTCTTTACCACACCGATACATGAACTGGAGGTTACAAACAACACAGAGGAAAATTTCAGAAAAACTAATGCCTAACCTCCTTTAAAACCTCAACCTTCAAATTTACTAAACCATTTAAAGTGACCTAAGCACAACCACATAGATGATTAGCGACAAATTGCTTAGCTAAGGGCGTGGGCCCCACTTTCCAAAGAGACAGAGGAAGACATGAGTCAAGAACAGAGATGGCTCGGGCTGGTTTGGGCGGCAAATCGCCGGCGGTTAGAGTGGCGGTGAGTGCGGGCGATCTCGAAAATGGGTTGAGGGGACTCAAAGATGCTAGGGTGGTCTCGGGTGGTGGAGGCGATGTGGCGCGCGGCAATGGCGGCGGCCGAGGGGTGAAAAGGGGCGACGCGTCGGTGAAAACGGAGCAAAACTAGCGAGCATGGGCACTAGTGAAGCTTAAGGAACCTACCGGTGTTGTCGGGAAACCGAGATAGCCGAGTTGGCTTGGCGACGTGAGCATGCGCGCGGCGGGTTCACCGTGGAGGGTCCCCGAGAGAAAGAGGGCACAAGTGAGAGGTATGGGGAGATGGAGGGGAACTAGGGGATGCTCACGGAGAGAAGAATCGAGCCGGAGCTCTCAGAAGAAAGCCGCGCGGAAATGGCGAGTCGGCCGAGCGAGGAAGAACAGTGCGCGCACTCCACAAAGGTGATAGCTCCAAATTGATAGAGGCGCTTTGTTTCTCTAGGCGAGGGGCGCCGTGACGTAGTCGGTAGCGCCGAGATCACCGGAGTGGCCGGCGTGCTTTGAGCGCGGCGGCCGTGGTGAAAGGCATTCGGATCATGGCTTAATTGGAGCTCCGGAAGAGCTTGTGATGAAGCAGAAGGAGTGGGAGGATTGGAGGGAGGCAAAGAAAGGGTGAGACGAGCTCGGGCATGCGGCTTAAATAGAGGGAGGCGGAGATGTCGCAAGGAGGAGCTGGCATGGGCGACGGCACACTCGGTGCGGCATTCACGGGCATGAGCCACATCGGGCAGTAAGGGAGGTGATAGGGTTTTAATGCCGTCCAGGGCGTGGGCGTTGAGCGGTTGTTGCAGGCGAGGCGATGCACACGAGAAAACGCGGGCGGTTAGACGGCGCTGGCGATGCGAAGCTCGGCGGAGCGGTCGCGATGCTAAGAGCGCGGCGAGGTGGCGCGCGGGCGAAGCTGGGGCAGCTGCCGCGTGGAGGGGAAGGTCTGGCGAGCGGGGCCCGAAGGTCAGTGGGAGAGGGAGCATAAGGTGGTGCGGTGGAGTCAGATGGCTTTAGGTGCGGTCCGGTTTTGACTCGGTCCGGTCGGAGGAATAGAAACAGGTTTTTAGTTTTAGGGTTTTAGTTTGACTGAAAAACAAACAAGTTTGACCTAGCCATTTGAATTAGAAATAAAATTCGAAAAATTCTGAAACTTTTTGTGGGCATACTGAGGTTCACAAGAGACTTAGGAAAAATACTTTCAAACACTTTCTATATTGAACTTTGTTAGAATTAAACCATATTCAAAACTGCCTTTGGGTTTTGTTTGGAATTTTGGGAAAGCAAATGACTTCTAAAAATTTGGTAAAATAATGATAATTCAAGATAAATAATCTAGTATTTGATTAAATTATTTTTGGAAACTTTTATTCACACATTTTTCTGGATTTCAAATAGAAATGAATTTTAAGTTTAAAAGTTTTGAAATTTCCAACACAACTTTAATACAAAACATCCAACGTTTAAAATTGTGCACAAATTTTAGAAAACCAAGAGCATGACCAAGAGACACAACAAAAATTTTAAAATTTTAAAATTTTTATACATTTAAAATACAAACTCTAATTTGGTTTGTTACAGTATGAGCTGCAAAGGCCCTTAGGCATTTGTTGCAGCCATGCTAAGACCCTAAGTAATAAAGGTATTTCATTGGAGTTTCTTGGGCTGTGTTTTGTTGGGTTTAACCTACCCCCTGCTTAGTTCTCAACTTATCTTGTGCTTGCTACCTTATCTAACCCATGGAGCTTCGCCAGATGGTTCAAACTCGTCAAACTGCTGCTAGTGGTTCCGGCACCCCAGCGCCAGAGGCAATGAGCAACCAGCCGCAGGAGCAGTTCCGCCACAAGCACCTCCAATTGACTTGTAAAACTTTGGAGCTTTCATGGCAGCACAGACTCAGCTGATGAATACTATGATGACTCAGATGCAAGCTATGAACAACCAGGTCAACAACAACAACAACAATCAACAGTATGGAGACCCAGCTGCTCATGGTCACCATGGACCATCCAAACTTGCAGAATTTATGAGGACTCATCCACCAACATTTTCTGGACACGTCTCTCCAGTGGAAGCAGACGATTGGCTCAGAGTTATCGAAAGGAAGCTGCTGATCACCCAGTGCAGCGATCGTGAAAAGGTTCTGTATGCCACTCACCAGATGGAAGGCACCGCTGCTGAATGGTGGAGAACTTGTGCGCCCATGAGACGCCACAGATATCACCGGAGGAATTTTCTGCAGCATTCCGCCAATATCACGTACCAGAAGGCATTATCGATCTGAAGAAGGATGAGTTCCGCGCTCTCAAGCAAGGAGCTATGTCAGTGTCTGACTACCTCAACAAGTTTTCATAGCTAGCTCGCTATGCAGCGGAAGATGTAGCCACAGACAAGGCTCGCTAGAGTCGCTTTTTGAAGGGACTAAACACTGGGCTGCAAGTCAGTTTGATCGCCCATACTTTTCCTGATTTTCAAGAGCTGGTCAACAAAGCCTTTGTTCTAGAGGACAAACGCAAGGAACTGGAGGATAACCGCAAACGCCGGATGGTTCAACAAGGAAATCAGCAATCACAGCAGAGGGCAAGAACGATGCACCACGCTTCAACGAGTTTCACCCTGACTTCGTTGAGCACTGCACCAACTTCAACACCCCGCCCACCGCCGTAATTTACGCAACCTCGCACTGTCAACCGCAATCCAGAAGCAACCAACGAACGCACAAAGGTCTCTTACGCTGTCGTCGGCCGGAGACATTTTGCCAACCAAGGTGTCGCAAAGGGGAACAATCACTCGATGCGCTTCAACCTTGGAGCTACTCCATCCAAGACGCCAGCACGTGCATCAACCAAGGAGCTTCACAAGTTGCGGTCAAGCGAGGAGCACCACGATCCGTGATCGAGGCCGTGTCAACCACGCCACTCTAGAAGGAGCCAGGAATCACCGGACGTCGTCTTGGGTAAGTTTCGTTAACTCGAGACTGCATCGCTTTGTTTGATTACGAGCTTTGCATTCATTTGTTTCTGGAATGTTTGCAACCAAGAATAAATTGGAAGTTATGCAACTTAAGCATACTCTGGTAGTCCAGTCGCCTGGAGCAGAGCTAAGTACTAGAGTGGGATGTTTAGGAGCTAAGTTACTCATAGCTGGAGTTGAGTTTCTAGCCAACCTAATTGTCCTAGATACCCAAACCCTAGATGTCATTCTTGGCATGGATTGGTTATCCAAGCACAAAGCCGTGCTAGATTGTGGCCGAAGAGCCGTAACAGTCGAGGATGCCAAAGGAAACAAGGTAGAGTTTCTAGCTACCTCAGTTCTTGATGGACATTTGCTAGTAAACAGTTTAAAGACCCTTTCCTTGGAAGAAGTACCAGTGGTCAGTGAATATCCAGATGTGTTTCCGGAAGATTTACCAGGGATGCCACCGGATCGTGACATCGAGTTTGTCATCGACCTAGTGCCAGGGACAACACCAATTTCAAAGAGACCTTATCGGATGCCAGCCGATGAATTGGTAGAGATGAAGAAGCAGATAGAAGAACTTCTTGAGAAAGGTTTCGTGAGACCTAGTTCGTCGCCATGGGGAGCACCAGTGTTGTTTGTCAAGAAGAAGGATGGAAGTATGAGGATGTGTATTGATTACCGTTCTCTCAACGAAGTTACCATCAAGAACAAGTACCCACTACCCCAGATTGATGATCTGTTTGATCAGATGAAAGGAGCTGGATTATTCTCGAAGATCGACCTGCGATCAGGTTACCACCAGCTAAAGATTTGTCCTAAGGATATACCGAAGACCGCTTTCTCAACACGGTATGGACATTATGAATTCTTAGTCATGTCCTTTGGTCTGACTAATGCCCCTGCCTATTTCATGAACATGATGAATAAAGTATTCATGGAATATTTGGACAAGTTCGTAGTTGTGTTCATTGATGATATTCTAGTGTACTCCAAGTCAGAGGAAGAACACGCGAGCATTTAAGGATACTATTGTAAAACTCGAGAGCATCGGTTGTATGCCAAGTTCAGATAAGTGTGATTTTTGGAAAAGGAAGTGGATTTCCTTGGTCACGTGATGACAATGAGGAGTAGCAATTGACCCCGTAAAGTTAAAGCGATCTTCGCATTGGGAGCAGCCCAAGACCGTGACTCAGATTCGTAGTTTCTTGGGAATGGCAGGTTATTACCGCCGTTTCATCGAAGGATCCTCATCGATTGCTAAGCCCCTTACGCAATTGTTGAAGAAGGAGAAAAAGTTCACTTGGACCCCAGCCTGTGAGGAAAGTTTTCAAGAGTTGAAGAAGCGTTTGACTTCAGCCCCAGTGCTGATTCTGCCAGATATTCGCAAGGATTTCGATATCTACTGTGATGCTTCGCAACAAGGATTAGGATGAGTCCTGATGCAAGAAGGAAGAGCTGTCGCTTATGCGTCAAGGCAGTTGAGACCTCACGAAGAGAATTACCCTACTCATGATTTGGAATTAGCTGCCGTAGTGCATGCTTTAAAGATTTGGCGACATTACCTCATCGGTAATCGCTGTGAAGTCTACACGGATCATAAGAGTCTAAAGTATATCTTCACCCAGTTAGATTTGAACATGAGACAGAGAAGATGGTTAGAATTGATCAAGGATTATAATCTTGGAATCCACTACCATCCCGGAAAAGCCAACGTAGTCGCAGACGCTCTAAGTCGTAAGAGTTACTACAATGCTTTGGAAGTAAAGGAAAGTTGCCCAGAACTTTATGAAGAATTTCGGAAGCTAAAGCTAGAAGTTGTGTTCGAAGGATTTGTAGCCAATTTGGAGGTATAGTCTACCCTGGAGAAGCAGATTCGTGAAGCACAACCAAAGGATCCCGTGTTGTCAGAAATCAAGGTCAAAATGACAGAGGGGAAATTCAAAAATTTCACCAAGGATGATCACGACATACTCTGGATTAATGGTCGATATCGTGTACCGATATCGATGGTCTAAGACGATTAATCTTAAAGGAGGCCCATGACTCAAAGTATTCGATTCACCCCGAAGTACCAAGATGTACCAGATGTTAAGACTAAATTTTGGTGGCCAAATTTGAAGCGAAAGTCGCAGAGTTCGTTGCCTTGTGCGACACCTGCCGAAAAGTAAAGCGAACACCGAGAGACCAGCAGGTTTGCTGCAACCGCTGAAGATTCCAGAATGGAAGTGGGAAGAGATCGGAATGGATTTCATCACCGGTTTACCCAAGACTCAATCGGGTTACGATTCGATTTGGGTAATAGTCGATCGTCTAACCAAGGTCACCCATTTCTTGCCACTCAAAACCACATACTCCGGAGATCGCCTTGCGGAGCTGTACATGGCCGTAATTGTCGGTTTACGGTGTGCCCAAAAGATAGTATCGGATCGAGGATCTCGGTTCACCTCGTTTTGGCAAAGTTTGCATGAAGCATTGGGTACCCATCTGAATTTCGATCGCGTATCATCCACGCATGATGGACAGATGAAAGAGTTAATCGATATTGGAGGATATCTTTGAGCTTGTGCTCTAGCTAATCTTGCCGATGGGATAAGAGTTTACTGTATGCAGAATTTTCGTACAACAATAGTTACCAAGCTAGTCTGCAAATGTCACCATTTGAAGCTTTGTACGGCCGTGCCTGTAGAACCCCGTTGAATTGGTCAGAAACAGCTGAACGATCAGTTTTCGGTCCAGACATCATTCAGGAAGCAGAAGAACAAGTGGCCATGATCAGAGAAAGATTGAAGATAGCTCACCCGTGCGGAAGAGCTATGCGCGATAATCGTCGCCGTGATCTCGATTTTGAACCCGAGGATTTCGTTTATCTTGAGTGACCCGCTCGGAGGTGTCAAAAGGTTTCATGCCAAAGGGAAGCTTGCCCCTAGGTATGTCGGTCCGTTCAAGATTTTGGAACGCCGTGGGGAAGTTGCTTATCAGTTGGAGCTACCACAGTCGTTAGCAGGAGTACATGATGTCTTTCATGTCTCGCAGTTGAAGAAGTGTCTTCGTGTGCCAGAAGAGCAAGCCCCGTTGGAATCAATTGACTTGAAGGAGGATCTTACCTACAAGGAGCAGCCAGTCAAGATTTTGGATGTCGCAGAGCGCCTCACCAGAAGCAAGACTGTTCGTTTTTGCAAGGTTCAGTGGAGCAACCACTCAGAAGGAGAAGCAACGTGGGAACGTGAAGAAGAGCTGAAAGCCGAGTTTCCTAGCATTTTCTCTAGCTAGCCTGAATCTCGGGGTCGAGGTTCCTTTAAGGGGGGGAGGTTTGTAACATCCCAATTTTTAGAGAAAAAAAAATCTTTTAATAGTTAGTAGGGAGAAAATTCACCATTCGGATTTTATTTGAATTTAAATTCAAAAGCTTAATATTGGACTTTACAATCAAAAACATTTAATGTGAATAATCCCAACATGAACAATAGCCAAAACTATTTTATTTGGGTTCTATGTGCTCAGATATATTTTCTAGATTTTTCTAGAATTTTTATGAGTTCATTTGCTATTTTATATTGCTTATTTGAATTTCTGGTATTTTCTAAATTAGAAAAACAATTAAAATCTCAGAAAATCCTTTCGGGCCGCATCTCCGCAGCCCATGTCCTTTTCATGCGCGCGCCCGCTAGCGCCAGACTCACGCGGCTCGCCACCCTCTCGCGCGTACCTAGCTCAGCCTCTACCCGCCACGACATGTAGGCCCCGCCGCGTCGGTCGTCGTCTTCCCGCGTCGTCGTCTTCCTCGCGGCGCCAGTCGCCGCCATTCTTGAGCTCAAAGCTCCGTCCGACAACGCCTCCTTTCTATCTAAAGCCCTTCTAGAAAACGTGCCAAATTCTATCCCTAACCTCCCCGCACTCGTTTCTGTTAAAATCGTATCTCGAATCAAATCCTATCCCCGGATTTCCGAAATCGTTTTTGTGTTCTTCTCGGACTCGATTTAGGGATTCCTTATACCGGGCACCCCAGCCCCTATAAATAGCACCCGAGCTTCGCACGGTCCTCCGCAACCCAGAGCCGCCACCCTCACCTCTTTCCGAGCCTTAGCGCCGCCGCAATTGGAGTTCTAGGGTTTTTGCCGCCGTTCTGTTCTTCGTCGGTTGCGCCACCGCCAGTGACGCCGCGTCGCCACTGAGTGCACCGTCGGGATCAGTGACGCCGGGGCTACCTCCAGGAGTCTTCACCGTCGCCGGAATCTCACCGGAGCCTCCATCCGACAATAGCCGAACCTCCCCACCGCTCCGAGCTCACCGCCGGTCGCCACCGTCCACCACGAGCACCCGGCGTTGCACCAGTAGGTTCGCAATAACGCCCTCTACACATCGGTACCACTCACCGCCGGCGAGGAGCCGCCGTTCGCCGTTGCCGTTGGTTTCCGAGCCGAGTCGCCGTCGGTCTGACGTGTCAGGCCGCGTGGCTCGCCAGCGTCAGCCCCGTGCTCGCGTGGCAGCCAGGTGTCGCCCCGTCATCGTCCACGTGGGTGCACACGTGTGCAACTCACCGGGTTCCAGAGCCAGAGGCTCGGTGGACCTAGTCCACCGTGAGCCTAGCCTCTAACATGTGGGACCCACATGTCAGAGATTTCTTTTTATTATTTCTTTTCCGGAAATCCTCACTGACGTCAGCCTGCGCATTAAATCTGATTTTCCTTTAGGAAAATAATTCGGTAAATTCATAAAATCTGATTTTCAGCATTTTATGTAATTTCAAACTTCCAAAGCTCATAACTTTTGCATCCTAACTCCGATTGAGCCCAGTCAAATTTCTAAATTTGTATAAATTCAAGCCCTATTTATCTGAGATTTTTATTTAATCTTTGGAGTTTGTTTTGCCTCTGTTATGTATTTGTTTTGTTTGTTTTTGTTTCGTTTGTGAGTAGACGTCGATTCGTCGGGAAATTTTGTGGAAGAAGGAGCACCCCAAGATCAAGACCAGTACATAGACCTTTTCCAAGGCAAGTCATACATTTGATCATCTTGAACCCAATTTTCAAACTACTTTGTGTTAAATTATTGCATTCTACTTTAATTATTTATTTAAATGCTTTGGGCATAGTTATTATCCAAATTGTTATCACACCTTGGCCTTGTATGTCATAATTCCTTGTCACCCTAGATTGGTTATTAGTTGGTAATATTATAGCACCAACGTGGGTTGGTTAGATGCGAGTACAATTGCTTAGCCATGCTACGAGTCTCACATCTCATGAAAGTTGCAAATATGAACTATGACTAAGTGACTATGGAACTTAGTAAAAGCGTGTGCTATGTGTTGTTACTTCGTAATGGCATGTGTTGCACTAAAACCAACTGGGTGGTAAAGGATTTAGACTGAGGCAAGTGGTGGAGACTATGTGACATGGTGGTCTATGTGATGGGAATGATGGTCTTTGTGACTTAGTTAGAACATGGAAGTCTTGCCTTGGTCAATTAAGGACTTAACTTTGTGCGCCATTGAACTAAGCCTTACTGTACGACCACATGCCTGGTATGGGACGGGCCTAACATAGTAAGTTATGGATTCTCGGCATTGATGTTTAGGTGGATAGGTTAGGCTGTGTTCTGGTGGAGGTGTGACTACTTGGTGGTTGCATCGCGGGACGATCGTCTTCCACGTCCCAGGTGGTGTGTGTTATACCAATTCTATGTGAGTGGTATAGCGGTTTGTAAGCACACCGGAATGTCAATGTTTGAGATGAAGTTTCAACTGTTTTGTTACGATTGGTGCTTGCTACACTAGTTGTATCTTGTGGGTAAAGTGTACAACCTCTGCAGAGTGTTAAACAATCTATTCGAATAGCCGTGTCATGGTCATGGACATGCTCGGGATTTCACATGAGGGTAGTTTTCATAAAATGTTGGGATGGGAGCTGTGTGACCTCAATCATATGGCTATGTGAAATAATCTGTTTAGCTGTGTGTCTTTGTGGAAACAAATGTTAAATTACTATTGTCTATTTGTTTTGAATTATGATTTCAATCTATTATTCGTATTCAATTGCAAATGTTGCTTTTATGCAAAAGAACCACAGAAGCCTTTTCCTTTCGAATAAGCCTGCATCTATACATTGCATTCTGTGGTATGATTTGCGAGTACGGTTGTGTACTCACGCTTGTTGTAAAACTTGCGCCCAAACCTACAGAAGAGGAGGAGCCTATGCCTGCTTTCGAGGAGTTATTCGAAGGTGATCGTTCGTTAAGGTCCGGATCCCGATCGGTTGCTGTGGTGAATTGGTGGGATCTACGCTGGAGTTTTCCGTTCATTCTTTGCTTTATTTCTGTTAGCCTGCGTGGCTTAATAAGTGTAAACTCGACCATAAGGTCAAAACCCTTATTTGTTATTCAAACTAATCGTTTACTTTATTTATCGCTTGTGTGGATCGATATTTACCTGTGTTAACCCTGTGTGCACTAGCGTGATCCTGGACTAGTGCAGTATACATAGAGGGTTCCATAATCGTAATTCTGGGTCCCGACACCCCCCACGTGGCGATCCCGAAGGTGCGGTCGGAGTCGACGAAGGAGGCTTGACGGCGGTGGCGGGCGCGGCGAAGCGAAGCTCGGCGGCGGCGGCGAAAACTCCAAATGCGGCGAGCTCGGAGGGAGAAAGGGTAAGGGAGATGGGGGAAAAGAGAGAGGAGAGGGAGGCGCAGCTGGGGCTCCCTTAAATAGGGGACGAGGAAGCCCAAAGGAGGAGGAAGGGGAAGGGTGTCGGGTGGCCATGGCGGCGACGGGGTGGCTTTGGCGACGGGATGGGGAATGGCGGCGACGGGGAAACGCGGAGGCAACGAGAAGACGTGGAGGTGACAGCGTTGGCAGGATTCACAGCACGGTGCCGTGCACGAATGCGCGAGGAAGAAGGGGGGTCCGGAGGAGGACAACGAGCGAGGGGCCGTCCGATTTCGATCGGACGGTCGGCAAAGGAGGCGGGCGTGGCTGAGGTTGAGCTGTCCGATTTCGATCGGACGGTTCCCAAGGGGAGGCGGAGGCAAGCGGAGCGGGCCAGCGCTGGGCCGCGCGAGGGGGGGGGGAAGGAATGGGCCGAAGAGATTCGGCCCAAAGCCGAAAAAGGATTTTCAACTCCTTTTTGATTTTAGAAAATACCAAAAAAGCAAAAACCTTTTTAGAAAATAGCTACTAAGGTCTAAAAATTCTAGGAAAATTCGCAGAAGTCCCTTGAATTATTTCGAACTTAATAAAAATACTTTTAGCTTTACTTTAGTTTTTAATTTTTGCAAACAAAATAGATTTTGGCTTCAAACAAAAAAGGAAAAGTCAAATTTAAATCCAGAAAATGCAATAAAAGCTTAAAATCCAAATAAAATCCAGGAGAACTAAAATAAAGTAACTTTTTGGTTTCATTGAAGTTGGATTAATTCAATTTAAATATTTTTTTATTTCTAAATTTCAATTTAAGCTTCTTGCAACTTAAACCAAATGGTTACTTTTAAAACTTTTGAAGATTTTTCAAAAACTCGCAAATTAGGGATGTTACAGTTTGTAACATCCCAATTCTCAACTTGTGTTTCAAATGTAAGAAAATGTGTAGAAATTAAAAAAATTTCTTGCAACTTGAAGTTTTTGAACTTTCCTGTAATTCTTGTAAAGGAATTGTGGGAAATCAAAAACCTAAACCTCCATTTTTATTAAAATCATAAACTCCTTGTTGAAAATCTTGGGTTCTGCTCCATGGAAATAATTTTCCTTGGTTGTGTGACCCCTCTGAAAAATATGAATATTTATAGGAATGGTTTGAATATTTTAAAAGGCAGTCAAACCATTTTTACTCTTGGTCAAACCCTAGATTAAACCTTGCAGAATTTCTGGAGAAAGATGTTGTGCACAAAAACCTCTGGAAAATTTATGCCTGGTTTATCCTAGAGTTAGAAACCTCTATTAGAAATTTTAGAATTTTTGGAGTTAGTTTGATATCTCTAAATATTCTTCAAAGTTCTCAGCCCAATTTTTGAATCTCAGTCAAACCCCTGTCTTGGGCTCAACCATCCTTCACCATTGGATCTTAATCTAACGGGTGTGTGTGTGCGGTCGTGTTGAAGCAAACCGACCGAGCCCGTTTCTATTTCTGTTCGAACCCAACCGCCTAAAGATACCGGGCTCTCCTCCGTCCATCTCTCATCGGGTGGCCACGATTGGCTGGGACGTTTGGAGACTCAAATTGCTTGGTTCAATCCTGGCCGTCCAAATCAGATCCAGCCGTTAAATGGTTCGGGTCAGTGCTGTAGGTTGGGTTCAACCCATTCAACTCACTCAACCCGGGCCGCTCTTTCTTTCTCTCTGACTGGTGGCCCCGCTCGCCCTAGTCATCGTCGTCTTCATCTCCTCTGTCGTGCACGCGTGCGTTAGCGAGACATGGCGTGCACAGGGCATGGGGGAGTGGCCTTGTCACCTCGCAACGACTCCTGGCAATTAATGCTCGTCAGTGTTGCCCTCTAAGTCCTCCCTCACCTGCTCCCATCCTCTCCATGCTCATGGCAGAGCCTCTAACCCGAGCTCCTCTCTATTGCTGCTGTGCTCACTCCTTGCCCTCTCGGCTCTATGTAACCGTTGAGCACTCCCTTTGCCTTTATTTAACCACCCTTGAGCTTTGTCCTGCCTCTCTGTGCTTGGTTGAGCTCCATTCTCCACAAACCCCCTCAGCCACAATTATTGAGCTTTGGGCTCCTCGGTGAAACCCGTACTCCAGTGGCTCCCTTACTCTATCTCTTGCCCCATCTTGTTCCTCTAACCTCCTGGAGTAGTAACCCTGATTCAATTTTAGTTTGCCTCTTCAAGAAGCAGCTAATTTTGGAGTTTCCCCCTTTCAGCCGAAGTTCGTCGTCTTCGTTCCCATCTCCGGTAAGGTGCCCCATTCTCCAATTAAGTGCTCAGGGACCCTCTATGAGTTATGATGGAGCTAACCCTACCACCCAGGTATGTCATTTTTGCTCAGACCAGCTCTTCACGTCATCTGCCTCGGTGCCAGCGCTGCTCCTCGTCGCCGGAGCTGCTACGACCATCACCGTGCCTCCGCAACCTTCAGGTAGCTTGCTAATAGCCCCTAGAAGCTGTGACACTCGCTTACTTGAACAATACGGAGCTCCTTAGCATTTTTTATTTTCGGTCGTGCGTTACCGCGCCGCCTCCCTCTAGCTAGCCACCGATGTGGTCCTCCTCCGTGGTCACCACCTACACCCGTGTGTGCACGTGGCTATTACGGACTCATTTTGGCCCTTGGTCGGCGCCAACGTGGTCCACGTCACCAGCGGTGAGCCGTGGAGTGCCCTCGGGTTTTGTCGTACGGGAACGACACTATGCCATACTCGATTAAGACAAAGATCCTCTTATTAAATGCTAATCATGTTTAATCATTGTTAATCATTGGGTATTAGTTAATGGCTGTCTTAATGAGGCCCTTGGGTCGCTTACATCTTGGTCGTGTCTCCTGTTGTCGTACGCTTGACCACCTCTTAGACAACCCTTGGGACATCTTAGGTGAGATCTTAACCGTTTAAGACCTCTTTAGATTTCATCTGGGTCGTTAGGATCACCCTCTGAGTTTGCGCAAAAGACCTCCCTCAGTAGACCTCCACCCTTTGGACCTCCTCTAATGTCGATCTTGACCGTTAAGACCTCCCTCTAGGAGATCTTAGCTGTCAGGACCTCCCTCTCATGACCTCTTGAGTTAATCTTAGTCGTAGGATCTTTCTTCGCGAAACCTTAGTGCTAAAACCTCCCCCCAGCCTAGATCCTAGCCGTTAAGGACCTCCTTCGTTTAATCTTAGCCGTTAGGATCAACCCCGTGCGAAAAGACCATCCCGCGGTCATTTTCGTAAAAACCACCCTCGGGACCACCCTTGGGGTCCTCTTTGCAAAAGACCACCCCTTGGTCTTTTGCAAAGAAAACCTCAGGACCTCCCCCTCCGCAGATCTTAACCTTTAGGACCACCGTTGGGCAGATCTTGACCGTTCAGGACCTCCTAGTGGAGATCTGGGCCGTTAATACCTCCCTCTGTTAAGACCTTATCATCGCGGACCTCCGTGTGGAGATCTTGACCGTTAAAACCTCCCCCTGTGAGATCTTAGCCGTTGGGACCCCCCTCCATTTGGACCTCTATCGCTAGGACCTCCCTCGCGTAGATCTTGACAGTTAAGACCTCCCCCTGTGAGATCTTAGCCGTCGGGACCTCCCTCCGTTAGATTTGGACCTTTAGGACCTCCTTGTGAAATCTTGGCTGTCAGGACCTCCCTCTGTTAGATTTGGACCTTTAGGACCTCCTTGTGAAATCTTGGCCGTCAGGACCTCCTTTAGTTTTCATCTTGACCGTTGAGATCTTTCGCCGCCAGGATCTCGGCTGCCAGGACCTCCTCAGTCTAGATCTACACCGTCCAGGACCTCCTCTGGTAGATCTTGGTCGTCCCCAACATCCTCTTTAGCGCTATCCCTTAGGACCTCCCCTTATAGATCGGGACCGTCAGATCTGGATCTGATGGTCACGACCTCCCCAGTGCGCGTGGAGATCCTTCGCGCGGGCCTTCGCTTTAGCTATGCGTTCGTCCGTCAGGGCTGTTGGATTCGACCTCGACGGCCACGACCTCTCCGTTGATTTAGCTCTTTTGGAGCAGCCCGGGAGTTTTTATTTTCGATCTGATAATTGTGTTAAACTTCAAAAGTGCATAACTTATTCATTTTAGCTCCTTTTATGGTGATTCAAATTGTGTTAAATTTCTGTAGAACTGAACTTTAATCCAAGGATGTATTTAGACACTGCCATATACCAGAAAATTGTGTAAATTATATTAACTTGCTCTAGCCTTAGTATTGTGCTAGAAATTCAATAAAACTTGAAAATGCATAAGTAATTCTATGTGATTCCAAACTGAGCAAACTAAAATGTGTTAGGTTCCTCTGTTAATATGTGTTACAATAGAATGTGTTTCATGTAGGTCTTTTCTTCTCACATTAACTTAGTGCTACTTTTACAAATTAGAAAAATCATAAGTAATTCAATTTAACTCCAAATGAAGTAAATCCAGTTTTGCTGTTCTTAGAATCCCATGTTCCACCTACCATAAAAAAACTTCAGAATCTAGAATTTTCTAGAAAATTGTGCCATGAACAGTACCCAAAATTAATTTAATTTGAATTTTCAGGCTGAAAGAAATTGTTTAGGCTATAACTTTTGCATGCCAAGTCCAAATGAAATGATTCTTGTTGCTAAATTCATTTAAAATCATGATCATGCTGCTGTGTAAATTTTGTTGAATTTGGATGAATTTGGATTTTGAGTTTCTTTCGGTGTTCTTCGTTTTTATTGGATTTTCGCTTTCTTGTGTTAGGTTCCGAAGATTTTCTTGAACCCGAGAGTGATCCTTAGCAACAAGATTGTGATCTCCAGCAAGGCAAGCAGATGTAGCATCATTTGATCATATTGCTCTTATTACTTTTAAACTGTAATATCTTGTTTGCAAAAACTAAGGATGCATGCTTCTTGGGTCAAAGTTAATTTTGTCGATTAGAGGTAGCTAATCCTATTGCACTGTTGCCTTAAAATTGTTCACCCCTACCACTACCCTAGGTTACTATCCTCACTGGTGAATTAGAGCCCAGTGAATGATTTATGCTCTTTTATTTTCTTTACGATATGATGCTTAGCAATACTTAGTTACCGGTAGAATTGGGAGGTTGTCGACTTAGTCGATGACCTTGATTACACAAAACTTATTATTGCTTATATTCAGCATCTTGTGCCTTGTTTATTTGTGAACTCTAAAACTGAAAACAAAATGATTTATACTTGGGCACAATGGTATGATGGTGTGCGTTTGGATGTGACTGGAATGGTGCCTGAGTCAACAAGGACCGAACATCTTGTTACACTAAACCAAGCATTTTTGCGTGCTAACCACACTAGAGGGTATGAGACCTCTCTTGACTTAGTACTCTCGGGGTGTTAATTAATGAGTCGCGTGGTGGGTTGCATATGTGATATATGCAACGTGGGGCAAGTGTAGGAGGGGAGCACCCGCAACGGCTTGAGTTGGGCCGGTGCATCCTACTCTACGTATGGGTCCTTAGTGGGAGCTGTGATGGTGGTCCGCTAGGTGATAACCCCCATACGTGCGGCTCTTGATTAGCTCAATCCATTGGAAAACGTCTCGTAGGACTTAGCCGTGTCGGCATACCAAAGGAAGTGTGCTAAATAGCTTGGCAAAAAGGCGGTCTAAAGTGTGGGTACATTGGTACAACCCTACAGGGTTCAAACTATTCGAATAGCCTTGTCCTAGGTTGTGGACATGCTTGGGGAGGTCTTTCAAGAGTTAGACTAGAACCTTTTAATTAAAACTTGATGTAGGTGGTGTGAATGGGTAATTCGTGCTATTGTTGTGATGGCCATTGGGTTGGTCATCTCCAGGATGTCTTTATGTTATTACTTATTGTCTCGCTGTTATTTGTGCAAATGAAATTCAGATTATTGAAACTGTATTCAACATATTATCTATTGCAAATAAAATCTGCTTTACGTTGAAAATGAACCCTTAGCCTTCTCCTTTGATTTAAGCCTGCATGTAGTAGTATCTAGGTTTGTTACTCATAAGTCTTGCGAGTACATTTTCGTACTCATTTGCATTGCTTAATTGTTGTAGAGGAGGTTGATCCCCAAGGGATCGACTTTTGTGAGTTTTGCTGCGGTGTGGACGACTAGATTGGCGGCCCGATCGGATTGCCTTGTGGGTATATGGCAAACCGGTTGGCTTTTGTTCATAGCCATCTTATGACATTTTTGCTTCCGCTGTCGATTATCTCTTTTTACATGTCTTGGCCGGTTGGCCTCTCTTTTGTAATAACTTTACTACATGTCTTTTGCTTGTAAAGTTCATGCTTTGGTTCTGTGAGTTGTATGGAATTTATGCAATGTTTTGTAAAAGGGTGTGTATACTGCAATTCTGGGAAGTATACATTTTTTCGAGGCACGGTGTATTTTGTTTATGATGCTAGAGTCAATGGAAGACTAAACATTACAAGCTAAATAAATCGGGGTCTCACAGTGAGCATGGGGATGGGAGCAAGTAAGGGAGGAGACAAGAGGGGAAGAAGTACAACAGAGGTAACAGCATTTAATGCGACGTAACAACATTTAATGCGCGAAGACTTCTGCAGCAAACGTGCTGGAAGGAGAAAGTGAGCAGGGCTAGAAGAAACTAAGAGGTTGGTCAAACTCAAAGGGGAGGTGTGACCAAGGGGGAGGTCTCACCAAAAAGGGTTGTAAGAACCCGGGATTAGCAACCCAGATCTTCTGTGCATAACTGAACTAGTCCCATGATCAGTGGCTAGCTCACACAGTAAACAAATGTGATAACACAACCATAAACGTTAAAAGTTATTCAATAACAACAGAGTTGATTACAAGATAGCCTTACAGGGCAACATTAAATAAACACAGCGGAAGACGATGAAGAAGTAGTGGAGTCGGTGATGACCGCTGAAGCAATCGATCGGGTAGCGGCCTAGTCGTCACGATCCACACCTGAAGTGAAGTCCTTCTCTGAAATTTTGTTTGCATTAAGCAAGTATGAGCACAACTTCCATGCTCGCAAGTTACACCCGTCAAATAACAGAATGACATGCATACATGGATGTAACAAAGGAAGGCTTATAGGGTTATTTGTGCGAAAGCAACATTTGACATTAAATATCATACTAAGTTCAAAAGCTCAGGTTTTATAGAATCAAAAATTGATTTTTGAATTGATAAAGATAGTGCAGGCACTAACCTAACACCAACATAAACACGGGCACCAACCCGGGGCTTCGACCCATAACTTTTCTCATGGACACCCATCCATGTCAAAACTATTTTACAAAAATATTTTGAAATCGAAGTCTAACTTTGAGTGGCTTTGCCAGCATGTCCATGACCGTGGACACGGCTATTCGAATAGTTTTACACTCTGCAGAGGTTGTACAACTTTACCCACAAGAGATAATCAACCTTTAATGTCCGTCTGACACACTTCCGAAGGTGTGCGACTAAGTGATCATCACGAGGCCTTTACAATGCATCATTCCACCATAGTCCTCCCTCGCTAAGGTTTCACCCCCGTTGGACTACCCGTCCGCAGGGTTTAGGCCCCCTCTTGCGCCAGGTGGGACTAACAAAAGACATGAAAGACTACCCACCACATCACAGGAACGACCATGATAGAACTTTGCAAATTATTCAGCCAGGTCCTGCCCATACAAGACATGTGGTAGTACGATGTGGCTAAGAAACATGCGTCTTGAAGACCGGTCCTTAACTAACTTGGGCGACAACCAACAGAATCGTGGGCCTCAACCTACCCAGTCACTACTACAAAACAGGCAATAGCAGACACCTCATCACAGACGGTTCCAAAGGAGCCGTCTGTGTTGAACTTATACAGACGGTTCCCTTTGGAACCGTCCGGGAACCGTCTGTGATATGTCCTCATCACAGACGGTTCTTATTACCAACCGTTTGTGATACTTCACAGACGGTTGGTAAAAAGAACCAATGTTATGGATACAATTTAAACCACAATTGATTTTTGGCTGAAATTCCCCAATTGAAACATATTTGGTCTATAAGCATGACTAATGTAACATCCCAATTTTAGGCTTGTGTTTCAAATGTAAGAAAATGAGGGGAAATTAAAACTTTTTCTTACATCTTGCATTTCCTGTGTGCTCTGGACAATTGTTGTAAAGAGATTATGGGAATACAAAGATCACAAGTCATTTCGACCCACATCTTATTCTTCTTAGTCATCCTTGTTCCATCTTGTGATAATCTCCTGGAAATATTTTTCTTAAATTCTTGGGTTGGTATGTGACTCCTCTGGAAAATTCCACAATTTTTAGAAATTGTTTGGATGCTGTTGGAGGGAAGTCAACCCAATTCAAAATCTAGTCAAACCTTGGACCAGCACCTTGTTAAATTTTTGGAGGAAAAAGCATAGCACAAAAACCTCTGAAAATTTTATACAAGGTCATCAACTCAGCTAGCAAGCTCCTGTAAAAATTCCATAATTTTTGGAGTAAGTTTGCTATCTCAAACAAATCCTCAAACTCCAAATCTGTTTGAAACTCAATTTAGGTTTGAGTCAAACTCGGGCTCGGACCCGAGCCCAACTCAACCGACTCGGTCGAGCCATGTGCGCAGCGCCGCACCCGAGCTCAATCTCGTGCGCGCTCGTTCTAGTCGTTGGATCTCCATCCAGCCGCTCACGACCTCCCCTGATCCGAGGAGCTCTTGAGCGCCCTCAGCGCTTTGGGGTGGTCCAAGCCGTGGGATGTCCATCGTGGGGCTCACGACCTCCCAGGACCTCCTCGCCCGCGCTCGGACCTCCCCACCTCGGCGATTCTGGGACGTCCAGGACCTCCCCAAGCAAATCTGGGACGTCCAGGACCTCCTTAGCGCTATGTCTCTTCCTCACGACCTCCCTGAGGTCTGCCCGCCATGAAATTTCGCACCTCTGTGCGTGTGTCAGGGTCAGAGCAGTTGGGGCAGTGAGATGTCACCTTTTGCCTCTTGTCAACGACTTTTTCTGCTGACATGCATTTATTGCTAGTCAGCTTTAACCTCCAAAGTCTTCACCTGCTCTGCCACTTGTCCTGTCGTGCGTGCCGTTGGCGGGGCATGGTTCTTGCTCACGATGAGTTGCCCTAGCCCTTGCCAAACTCCCAGGCTATACATAGCCTGAAAACTTCCTCTCCTTTTTCCTTCTTCGTTCTTGGCTGTGCTTGAGCTCCCTCAGTTGAGTGGTCCTCAAACTCAAACCCCAAGAACACCACCACCTCGAAACCTCCATTGCCACCTTTGGAGCTCCCTGCCGAAGCTCGAGCTCCAGTGGTTCCATCAACGTTCTTGCCTGTTTTTCTTGTCATCTCGAGCACCTCGAGCATTCTTTAACTTGCTGTGGTTATCCATCGCAGAGGTGGTCAAGTTTGGGAGCTGCTTGTCGGGGTCGAGGTCGCCTTCTTCTCCATCTCCGGCAAGCTCTTCACCGCGGGACTTCATCGACCTCCTCCAAGTCCCTCCGTCTTCCTCTGGACCTTCCCTACACTCGGGTGAGTCCATCTTAGTCCCTTAGGGCTTAGGGTCTAGCTAGCTCAGCTCGTGGCGCTCAGCTTGGTCATTTTCGGTTTTTGCCGAAACACTTATCCTCCGTCATTCTCCGGCTCGCCGGCGTTTAAGGCCGTCGCCGCCGTCGAGAGTGTCTCCGCTAGGTCCGCGACAATATTGCGAGTATATCGGTGCCCTTGGTCGGCGCCGGCGAGGTCCCCATCGCCGGCGGCAAACCGTTGAGCCCGCCGATTTTGCCGGTTCAAAACCTCCGTTTCGTCACTTTCTTAGGACATCATCAATGCCCCATTTATTGCTAATCATTGGGTGCATTAATCTCGCTTTTAAGTCGTGCCATTGTGTCATCGACACATGGGCCATGGGCTTAGAAGTTAAATCCTAAGTCTTTTGGTGCCCCTTTTAGGTTCATTCATTGCCAATCTTCGTGAGCAATAAATTTGTCTTAGCCGCCCCCTTTTGTCATTGTCCAGGGTCCCGCGCCATTAAAAGAAAACCCGGACCACAGGGCTAATCTTGGCCGTTCACGACCTCTCCAAGATTAGATATGGGCCTTAGGTTCTTTCCAAAAAAAACCTCGATGTCTAGGACCACCTTGGTTAAATCCTAGCCGCTAGGACCACTCTTGCGCAAAAAGACCTCCTCGAGGTCATTTTTGTAAAAACCACCCTCGGGACCTCCACCGAGGTCCTCTTTGCAAAAGACCTTCCTTGGCTATTTTTGCAAAGACCACCTCAGGACCACCCTTGGGGTCCTCTTTGTAAAAGTCATCCGGGTCTTTTATAAAGACAACCCGCTCGACCTCTTAGGCTCAATCCTAGCCGTTCACGACCTCCCCGGTTTAGATCTGAGCGTTAGATCTCGTTTGTAAAATCCTTAGCGCTCAGACCTCCCTCCGCGTCGATCTGAACCGCTCAGGACCTCCTTAGGCCTGATCTGAGCCGTCCAGATCTTCTCCCGTTAGATCACTACCGCTTAGGACCTCCCGAGTAGATCTTGGCCATCCAAGACCTCCTCGGTTAAATCCCAACCGTCCAGACCTCCTCGCTTGATCGCGTCCCGTTAAAGACCTCCCTCTGGAGATCTAGACCGTTGAGGACCTCCTCCGTTTAGATCCGTAGCTTTAGGACCTCCCTTCGGCTCGGGACCGTTAGATCTAGATCTAACGGGCTGAACCTCCTCTGTAGGCTTAGTCTTAGGAACTTCCCTAGTGCTCGGGATCGCGGATCTTGATCGACGGCCACGACCTCCGTTAGGCGCGAAGACCTCCTCTGCGTGCGTTGTGCATGCACCGGTCGTGGCCGTTGGATCGAGATCTCAACGGTCGGACCTCCCGGTCGGGGAGGAGGTCTTCCGTCTTGCCTGTGCCGAGGTGCAGTGGCCTGCGATGCAAGATCGACGCCCACGACCTCTCCTTTGTCTTCCGATTCGTTTGGACCTCCAGAGCTCAAAGTTTCCTAAGTCTTTTCTTTGTTTTAAATTTCGAAGTGCATAACTTTGTCATTTTAACTCCTTTTGAATGATTCCATTCTTTGTAGCTTTGTTATAGTATGAACTTTAATCTGAGAATGAAATTAGGCCTGTGTTGTAGCAGAAAATGATTTAAATAGCATGATCTTGTTTAATGAAAAATGAGGCCTAGAAATTCATGAAAAATTTGTAAACCACATAACTTCCTCTCTGTAGTTGCAAAGTAAGCAAACTCAACTCTAAATTTGGCTTTGTAGACATGCTTTAATTTGATCTAGGCCTTGTCTTTATCCATGTTCTGAGAAATGATATGTGCTAGTTGTAGAACTTAGAAAAATCATAACTAAATTATCTTAACTCCAAATGACCTAAAATTTTATATGGGTTACTGCAATACAGAAGGTAGCTACCATAAAATTTCAGCTTCAAAACCTTTCTAGAAAATATTTTTGCTACATTGCTAATTATGGTAGAAAATGAGTTTTTAGGTAATATCCTTTGCACCACAAATCCAAATTAGGTTTTTCAGTTTCCATGTCTAGGTATATTTGTATTCTACCTTGTGTATAAATTTAGTCGTAATTGGATGATTTTTGCTTGCTCTTTTGTTTTAGTGTTGCTCGTCTTATTGGTTGTTCTTGGTTCTTTTGCCCTTTCGCTTAGGATTCGACATTTGCGGTAACCCCAGAGCGACCCTCCACAACAAATTGAGCAACGACAAGCGAGCAAGCGCTTTGATCATGTTAATCCCAGATTTTAAGTATTTATGTTGATTACAAATTCTATGTATGCATTGCTATTTTGTTTTAATAGTTGGCCTAGTAGATGCATTTCCTTAGCAAATGACTATCCTCTACTACCATGAGCCTAGGTTACTTGCTGTGACTAGAGTTCGTGGATGGGCTCTTGTCACTTAGTAGTTGCGAATTAATTGCTTAGCCATGCTTAGCTTCGGTAGAAATGGGCGGTTATCGATTTGTCGATAACCTTGATCACACAAACTTATTATGTATTATGATTTCCATCTTGTGCCATGTCTACTTATGAAAACTAAAACTAAAAACAAAATGATTTAGACTTGGGCACAATGGTAAGATGGTGTGATTGTGGGGTGTGTATGGAATGGTGCCCGGGTCAACAAGGACCGAACATCTTGTTACACTAAACCAAGCATTTTAGCGTGCTAACCACATCGGAGGGTATGGGACCTCTCTTGACTTAGTACTTTGGCGTGTATTGGCTCCGAGTCGCAGGGAGTCGCAGGAGGGATGGTGTTGGGAGCATTGTAGTGTCCGAAAGACTTCACCCGTGATGGGATTTGTTGTCTTTCGGCTTGCAATGTAAGCGTATGGTGTTTCTACCCATACGAGCGGCTCGTAGTTAATACACAAGATTGGAAATGTCTCGTAGGACTTAGCCGTGCCGGCATACCTACTAAGTGTGCTTTGGCTTAAAGGCGATGCAGAAGTGTGGGTACATTGGTACACCCCGCGGTTAAAACTATTCGAATAGCCTCGTCCTAGGTTATGGACACGCTTGGCAAGGTCTTTCAAGAGTTAGACTACAACCTTTTAAATTAAAACTTGATGGGTGGTACGAATCGGGATTAGTGCTATGTTGTGGTGGCTATTGGGATAGTCACTTCAGTGGTTACTTGTATGTATCTTTACTTATCATTACTTTGATAACAAAACAGATTTGCAAACTTGCTTTTGAAATATATTACATTATTGCAAATAAAGTTGGCTTCATGCAAATGAGACATACAACCTCCACCTAAATAAGCTTGCATGTAGTTTATGAATAGGTCCGCTATTCCACACGTCGATCTTGCGGGTACAAAGACAATCTTTGTACTCGGTTGCTATGCTTAATTGTTTTGTTGCAGAGGAGGAAGGTGAGCACGAAGGGCCTCACTTTGCGAGCTGTGTTGTGGTAGCTAGGCGACTAGCTTGCGGCCCGGTCGGTTGCCTTGTGGGTGTGTGGCTAATCGGTCGACTTTTGTTCTAGCCATCTTATGGCGCCGCTTCATTGTCATTCTTGTATAATGTTATATTTGGCAGTCGGCTCTCTTTTGTAATAACTTTACTTTATGTATGTCGTTGTTGAACTTAGTGATGTATGTGTATGGAATTGATGTGTGATTTTGTGATGATGTACATATGCTGCAATGCAGGAAGCATATGTCCATCGAGGCTTAGAATGTTTAATTAGTAACGCTAGAACCAGTTGGAGGTTAAGTGTTACTAGTTAAATATTCCGGTCCTCACAAAGTTGGTATCGAGCCATACTGACCCGTAGAAACCCCTAGCTTGGTCGCCTCTAGGATATTTTGAAAACTTACTTTCAAATAGTTTATGAAAACTTAAGTAAGTGCTCTAATTTTGCTCCTTACCTATCTTAGCTTGCTCATCTCACCTTACCCTCACTTAAGTTTGAAAAAGTTGTACCTCTCTTCCTTTCAAAAATTAGCCTCTATCGATTAACTTGGTTTTGGGAGAACCATGAGAGCTTGGAGAAAGAAATTTGGACAGCTAGCTAGTGGTTAGAAATTAAGGTAGGAAATGAGAGGTAAATTCAACTAAAACTTGTGGGAATAAAAGGGGTAAGAAGTGATATGAAATTAGCTAAATGCCTATACTCTATTAGGTGGTTATACCTTGATTTTTGGACTGCTTTGAGCTAGAATTTAGTGCTGAAATTTTGGGTCTTCGCAAACGATTGCTCGTTCTTCCATACGGGTTAGTCGTTTCAGGAAGTCGATTTGGTGATTTTTGGTCTTGTACTCTTGGTGGTTATTCCTGAGCCCTTTTTATTGAGTTTGCATTTCTTTGCTTTCTTTTTATCTCGGGCTTGTAGCTAACTCATCTTAGTGAATCAGGATGGCTGGTGGGACACGTAGCGGCCGGAATCAGCCGGGTAGTCCCGATGAGGATCTTCCCCCTCCTCCGACCATGGCGGAAGTCCTCATGCAAATCGAACGCAATCGTTCGGAGGACCGTAGGGTGTTGGAGGTTATCGCGAGGAACACCTCCACTCCCTCTGGTGCCTCTGGATCTGGTGGTGGACATCAGACTCGTGGGGGACTTGCGGAGTTCCTCCGTACTCAGCCTCCTACCTTCTCCCGGTCCGAGGACCCCTTGGACGCAGACGACTGGCTGCGTCTGGTTGAGCGGAAGCTCAACGTTGCTCGATGCCGAGGCAGAGCGGGCACTTTTCGCATCCCATCAGTTGGAGGGTGCGGCACTCTCATGGTGGGAGAATTTCCTCGCCATGCAGCCTGCGGGACACGTGGTCTCGTGGGAGGAGTTCCGGTCAGCTTTCCGTCGGGCCCATGTCCCCGCCGGCCTGATGAAGCTGAAGAAGAAGGAGTTCCTTGCGCTCAAGCAGCGCAAAATCATCACCGAGTACCTCCATGAGTTCAACCATTTGGCGAGTGCGCGCTGCGAGGTGGCCACCGATGAGGCCAAGCGGAGAAGTTCATGGAGGGTTTGTCCGAGGAGCTTGGTGACAAGCTCTCTATTGTGGACTTCCACGACTTCCGGACCTTGGTGGACAAGGCCATCATCGCCGAGCACAAGGCGAGAGCGCCACGAGTCCCGCAAGCGCAAGTGGGAGGCTCGGCCGATGCGCACAGGCCGGCCTCGTTCGTCCCGAGTTGGGCTGCACGGTGGCCCGTCCCTTGGCTTCACCACCGCCGAGGCCTTCAAAGCACCACTCCACGTCCTCCGCAGTTGTGACTCGATCCACGTGCGCTGCGACCAGCCAGCCAGGTGTTCCCGCAACCCGCGGCCGGCGTCACCGCTTCTCTCGCCACAACAAGGGCCACTACGCGAGTAGTTGTCCTAAGAAGATCTGAGCGGCCCCTCGTCCTAATGGAGGACGCGGGCAGGAGTGGTCACCCACGACCGAAGACCCGGGCTTGGGGAGCGGCGAGTCAACCATATCTCGGTGAGGAGGCACGGAGGCGCCCGGCGTGGTGTTGGGTACGCTCCTTGTTAATTTGCGACTGCTACGGTTTTATTTGACTCGGGCCTCGCATTCTTTTATTTGAGGCCTTTTCTTTGTTGATTGTGGGCTTCACCGTGTTCCTCTGGGGTTCCACTGCGATTCGCTCTCGGGTTCGAAATGAGAGCCGACCAAGTATGCCGGATGTTCCTATCCACATCGAAGGAGTGAGATTCTTGGCGAATCTTATCCTACTCGACTCGGCACGTCCGGGCGTGATTCTTGGCATGGATTGGTTGTCCCAACACTTGAGGCGGTCGATTGCGCCAGAAGATTGTCTACCTCACGATCCTTCGGGTGAGCAGGTTGGGTTTTCGCCACGATTGCGAGCCCCATCTTTATGTCCTTGAAGCAAAGCGGTGTTGGAGATTCACGACGTCCCTACGTGTGCGACTTCGCGGATGTCTTTCACGAAGACTTGCGGCATGCCACCTGTTCGAGATCCGGAGTTCGTGATAGAGTTGCTTGCCCGTGCATCCCCTATTTCTAAGAGGCCGTGTCGCATGCCTCCTAATGAGTTGGAGGAGTCAAGAAGCAACGGGTGAGCTGCAAGAGAAGGGTTTTATCCGTCTAGCTCATCTCCTTGGGGTTGTCGATTATCTTTGTGAAGAAGAAGGACAAGACCTTGCGCATGTGTGTTGATTACCGTCCGCTTAATGAGGTGACGGTAAAGAACAAGTATCCTTTGCCCGTATTGATGATCTTTTCGATCAATTGGCCGAACACGAGTCTTCTCAAGATTGACTTGAGACGGGCTATCATCAAGTCGATCGGGGCGAGGATATTCCTAAGGCGGCTTTTGCTACTCGTTATGGCCTTTACGAGTACACCGTCATGTCTTTTGGTTTGACTAATGCTCCGCTTTATTCATGAATCTTATGAACTCGGTATTCATGGAGTATTTGGATAGGTTTGTGGTGGTATTCATCGATGATATCCTTATCTACTCCAAGAGCGAAGAAGAGCATCTTGAGCATCTTAAGCTTGTGTTGGGCAAGTGCGTGAGCACCACCGTATGCCAAATTCAGCAAGTGCGAGTTAGTTGAAGGAAGTGGCATTTTTGGGCCATGTTCTTTCAATGGGAGGTGTGGTGTGGATCCTAGCAAGGTCGGTGATGTGCTATCTTGGGGTCAGCCAAGTCGGTTCTGACGTGCGGAGTTTTCTTGGTTTGGTGGCTACTATCGCCGCTTTATCGAAATTTCTCCAAGGTTGCAAAGCCTATGACTGAATCGCTCAAAAAGACAAGAAATTTGAGTGGTCATTGCTTGTGATGTGAGTTTACAGGAACTCAAGAAGCGGTTGACCTCAGCCAGTGCTTGTTCTCCCGATATTCACAAGAGTTTTGATATCTATTGTGATGCTTCTCGTCGAGTCTTGGTTGTGTTCTTATGCGGGAGGGCAAGGTTGTGGCCTATGCATCGCGGCGATTGAGGCCTCATGAACTCAACTATCCTACCCATGACTTGGAGTTAGTCTTTGTGGTCCATGCGCTCAAGATTTGGCGGCATTATCGATTGGTAACCGTTGTGAGGTGTATTCCGACCACAAGAGCTTGAAGTACTTGTTCACCCGACCGATCTGAACCTCGAGGCAAAGAAGATGGTTGGAATTGATCAAGGATTACGACATGGGTATTCGGTACCATCGGGCAAGGCCAATGTCGTTGCGGATGCACTCGATCGGAAGGTGTATTGCAATATGTTGATGCTCCAAGAGCAGCAGCCTGCTCTCATTTCGAATTTCAGCGCCTTAATTTGGGTTTGATCGAGCACGGTTCCCTTGCTACCTTGGTTGTGCACCAACCTTGGTGGACCAAATCAAGGCGACACAGTGACAGAATGCGGTGTGAGCGGATCAGCGAACATCAAGGATGGGATAGCCAAGTGCTTTTCGGAGGGCGAGCATGGCGTTGTGTGGTTTGGGCGCGTCTTGTGGTTCCTAAGGTCATGGAATTGCGGAATATGATTCTCGCGAAGCCCATGACTCTCCTTTGTCTATTCACCCGGGCTACCAAGATGTATCGGGATCTTCGTCGAGATTCTCGTGGACCGAATGAAGCGCGAGATTGCCAAGTTCGTTGCCGAGTGCGGCGTGTCTTTGTCGTGTGAAGGCGAACATCGGCGTCAGCGAGTCTTCTTCAGCCTTTGCGGTGCGAGTGGAAGTGGGATTCCGTTGGCATGGACTTCATCACGGATTGCCCGCTCGTCCAAAGGAATGATGCCATTTGGGTGCGTGATCGACGAGTTGACTAAAGTGGCACATTTCCTTCCGTCAAGACTCGGCCGTGTGGGGCCTTTGGCGAACTTTATGTCTCGAGGATTGTGAGTCTTCACGGTGTACCAAAGCGATTATTTCGATCGTGGTGCACTTTTCACCTCGCGGTTTTGGCATAGTCCGCAGAGACTATGGGGACCCGCCTTCATTTGATCTGACCTTTCATCCTCGGGCCCGATGGCGGACGGAGCGAGTCAACCAAGTGTTGGAAGATATGCTCGCGCTTGCGTTCTTTCCTATGGGAAGAAGTGGGAGAAATGCCTACCATTTGCTTGAGTTCTCCTACAACAACGACTTTCGGGCGGTCTTGGCATGGCGCCATTTGAGGCTTTGTATGGGAGGAGGTGCGAGAACCCGTTGAACCGGTGAGATCGGTGGCGGCGATTTCGGTCGGTTCGATCAATGTGGCGAAAGTCAAGTTCGATTAATCCGCGAGCATCTGCGCGCGCCCCGATCGGACAAAGAGCTATGCGGATCGTCGTCGCGTGAGTTGAGCTTTGAGCCCAATGACTTTGTGTATCTCAAAGTCTCACCCTTGAAGGGCCATCGCGTTTTGGCATCAAGGGCAAGTTGGCTCCTCGATATGTTGGGCCTTACCGTATCACCGAGAGTTGGAGCGATTGCATACGAGTTGGAGCTACCAATGCACTTGAGGGTGTGCATGATGTGTTCCATGTGTCCCACCCAAGAAGTGCCTCCGTGTCCCGACCGAGAAGCTCCGTTGGAGGTTCTCGATGTGCGGAGAATTTGACCTACCGCGAGCATCCTGTTCGCATTCTTGAGAATCGAGCGGAGAACAAGGAACCGTGTCATCAAGTTCCTTAAGGTTCATGGTCAAACCATTCGAAGATGAGGCAACTTTGGAGCGGGAAGATCGCCTTCGTGCAGATTTTCCTTCTTTCTTCTCCGAGTAAGCGGAATCTCGGTCGAGATTCTTGTAAGGGGGAGAGTTGTAACATCCCAATTTTAGGCTTGTGTTTCAAATGTAAGAAAATGAGGGAAATTAAAACTTTTTCTTACATCTTGCATTTCTGTGTGCTCTGGACAATTGTTGTAAAGAGATTATGGGAATACAAAGATCACAAGTCATTTCACCCACATCTTATTCTTCTTAGTCATCCTTGTTCCATCTTGTGATAATCTCCTGAAATATTTTTCTTAAATTCTTGGGTTGGTATGTGACTCCTCAGGAAAATTCCACAATTTTAGAAATTGTTTGGATCTTTGTTGGAGGAAGTCAACCCAATTCAAAATCTAGTCAAACCTTGGACCAGCACCTTGTTAAATTTTTGGAGGAAAAAGCATAGCACAAAACCTCTGAAAATTTTATACAAGGTCATCAACTCAACTAGCAAGCTCTGTAAAAATTCCATAATTTTTGGAGTAAGTTTGCTATCTCAAACAAATCCTCAAACTCCAAATCTGTTTGAAACTCAATTTAGGTTTGAGTCAAACTCGGCTCGGACCAGAGCCCAACTCAACCGACTCGGTCGAGCCATGTGCGCAGCGCGCACCCGAGCTCAATCTCGTGCGCTCTCGTTCTAGTCGTTGGATCTCCATCCACCGCTCACGACCTCCACGATCAGGAGCTCTTGGCGCCCTCGGCTTTGGGGTGGTCAAGCGTGGGATGTCCATCGTGGGCTCACGACCTCCCGGGACCTCCTCGCCGCGCTCGGACCTCCCCACCTCGGCGATTCGGGACGTCGGGACCTCCCAAGCAAATCTGGGACGTCCAGGACCTCCTTAGCGCTATGTCTCTTCCTCACGACCTCCACGAGGTCCGCATATGAAATTTCGCACCTGCATGCGTGTGTGAGTCGAGCGGTTGAGGCGATGAGATGTCACCTTTGCCTCTTGTCAACGACTTTTACTGCGACATGCATTTATTGCTAGTCGGCTTTAACCTCAAAGTCTTCACCGCTCTGCCACTTGTCACGTCGTGCGTGCGTTGGCGAGGCATGGTTCTTGCTCACGATGAGTTGCCTAGCCCTTGCCAAACTCCCGGGCTATACATAGCACGAAAACTTCCTCTCCTTTTTCCTTCTTCGTTCTTGGCGTGCTTGAGCTCCCTCGGTTGAGTGGTCCTCAAACTCAAACCCCAAGACCACCACCACCGAAACCTCCATTGCCACCTTTGGAGCTCCTGCCAAGCTCGAGCTCCGGTGGTTCCATCAACGTTCTTGCTGTTTTTCTTGTCATCTCGAGCACCTCGAGCATTCTTTAACTTGCTTGTGGTTATCCATCGCAGAGGTCAAGTTTGGGAGCCGCTTGTCGGGTCGAGGTCGCCTTCTTCTCCATCTCGGCAAGCTCTTCACCGCGGGACTTCATCGACCTCCTCCAAGTCCCTCCGTCTTCCTCTGGACCTTCCCTACACTCGGGTGAGTCCATCTTAGCCCCTTAGGGCTTAGGGTCTAGCTAGCTCATTTCGTGGCGCTCGGCTTGGTCATTTCGGTTTTGCGAAACACTTATCCTCCGTCATTCTCGGCTCGCGGCGTTTAAAACCGTCGCGCCGTCGAGAGTGTCTCCGCTAGGCCCGCGACAATATTGCGAGTATATCGGTGCCCTTGGTGGCGCCGCGAGGTCCCCATCGCCGCGGCAAACCGTTGAGCCCGCTCGGGATTTTGCGGTTCAAAACCTCCGTTTCGTCACTTTCTTAGGACATCATCAATGCCCCATTTATTGCTAATCATTGGGTGCATTAATCCTGTTTTAAGTGTGCCATTGTGTCAGCGACACATGGGCCATGGGCTTAGAAGTTAAATCCGGAAGTCTTTTGGTGCCCCTTTTAGGTTCATTCATTGCCAATCTTCAGGAGCAATAAATTTGTCTTAGCCGCCCCCTTTTTTGTCGCTGTCCGGTGGTCCCGCGCCATTAAAAGAAAACCCCGGACCACCTGGGGCTAATCTTGGCCGTTCACGACCTCTCCAAGATTAGATATGGGCCTTAGGTTCTTTTCCGCAAAAAAAACCTCAGTGTCTAGGACCACCTTGGTTAAATCCTAGCCGCTAGGACCACTCTTGCGCAAAAAAGACCTCCTCGAGGTCATTTTTGTAAAAACCACCTTCGGGACCTCCACCGAGGTCCTCTTTGCAAAAGACCTTCCTTGGCTATTTTTGCAAAGACCACCTCAGGACCACCCTTGGGGTCCTCTTTGTAAAAGTCATCCGGGTCTTTTATAAAGACAACCCCGCGAACCTCTTAGGCTCAATCCTGGCCGTTCACGACCTCCCCGGTTTAGATCTGAGCGTTAGATCTCGTTTGTAAAATCCTTAGCGCTCAGACCTCCCTCCGCGTCGATCTGAACCGCTCAGGACCTCCTTAGGCTCGATCGAGCCGTCGGATCTTCTCCGTTAGATCACTACCGCTTAGGACCTCCCGAGTAGATCTTGGCCATCCAAGACCTCCTCGGTTAAATCCCAACCGTCCGGACCTCCTCGCTTGATCGCGTCCCGTTAAAGACCTCCCTCTGGAGATCTAGACCGTTGAGGACCTCCTCCGTTTAGATCCGTAGCTTTAGGACCTCCCCTTGCTCTGGACCGTTAGATCTAGATCTAACGGGCTGAGACCTCCTCTGTAGGCTTAGTCTTAGGAACTTCCTAGTGCTCGGGATCGCGGATCTTGATCGGACGGTCCACGACCTCCGTTAAGCGCGAAGACCTCCTCTGCGTCGCGCGTGCATGCACCGGTCGTGGCCGTTGGATCGATCTCAACGGTCGGACCTCCCGATCGCGGAGGAGGTCTTCCGTCTGGCTGTGCCGAGTGCGTGGCCTGCGATGCAAGATCGACGGCCCGACCTCTCCTTTGTCTTCGATTCGTTTGGACCTCCAGAGCTCAAAGTTTCCTAAGTCTTTTCTTGTTTTAAATTTCAAGTGCATAACTTTGTCATTTTAACTCCTTTTGAATGATTCCGATTCTTTGTAGCTTTGTTATAGTATGAACTTTAATCGAGAATGAAATTAGGCCACTGTGTTGTAGCGAAAAATGATTTAAATAGCATGATCTTGTTTAATGAAAAATGAGGCCTAGAAATTCATGAAAAATTTGTAAACCACATAACTTCCTCTCTGTAGTTGCAAAGTAAGCAAACTCAACTCGCTAAATTTGGCTGTAGACATGCTTTAATTTGATCTAGGCCTTGTCTTTATCCATGTTCTGAGAAATGATATGTGCTAGTTGTAGAACTTAGAAAAATCATAACTAAATTATCTTAACTCAAATGACCTAAAATTTTATATGGGTTACCGCAATGCAGAAGGTAGCTACCATAAAAATTTCAGCTTCAAAACCTTTCTAGAAAATATTTTTGCTCTGAGTGCTAATTATGGTAGAAAATGAGTTTTTAGGTAATATCCTTTGCACCACAAATCCAAATTAGGTTTTCAGTTTCCATGTCTAGGTATATTTGTATTCTACCTTGTGTATAAATTTCATCGTAATTGGATGATTTTTGCTTGCTCTTTTGTTTTAGTGTTGCTCGTCTTATTGGTTGTTCTTGGTTCTTTTGCCCTTTAAGCTTAGGATTCGACATTTGCGGTAACCCCGAGAGCGACCCTCCACAACAAATTGAGCAACAGCAAGCGAGCAAGCGGTTTGATCATGTTAATCCCATATTTTAAGTATTTATATTGATTACAAATTCTATGTATGCATTGCTATTTTGTTTTAATAGTTGGCCTAGTAGATGCATTTCCTTAGCAAATGACTATCCTCTACTACCATGAGCCTAGGTTACTTGCGTGACTAGAGTTCGTGGATGGGCTCTTGTCACTTAGTAGTTGCGAATTAATTGCTTAGCCATGCTTAGCCGGTAGAAATGGGCGGTTATCGATTTGTCGATAACCTTGATCACACAAACTTATTATGTATTATGATTTCCATCTTGTGCCATGTCTACTTATGAAAACTAAAACTAAAAACAAAATGATTTAGACTTGGGCACAATGGTAAGATGGTGTGATTGTGGGGTGTGGTCGAATGGTGCCCGGTCAACAAGGACCGAACATCTTGTTACACTAAACCAAGCATTTTAGCGTGCTAACCACATCGGAGGGTATGGGACCTCTCTTGACTTAGTACTTTGGCGTGTATTGGCTCAGTCGCGGAGTCGCGGGAGGGATGGTGTTGGGAGCATTGTAGTGTCAGAAAGACTTCACCGTGATGGGATTTGTTGTCTTTCGGCTTGCAATGTAAGCGTATGGTGTTTCTACCCATACGAGCGGCTCGTAGTTAATACACAAGATTGGAAATGTCTCGTAGGACTTAGCCGTGCGGCATACCTACGGAAGTGTGCTTTTGGCTTAAAGGCGATCAGAAGTGTGGGTACATTGGTACACCCTGCAGGTTAAAACTATTCGAATAGCCTCGTCCTAGGTTATGGACACGCTTGGCAAGGTCTTTCAAGAGTTAGACTACAACCTTTTAAATTAAAACTTGATGGGTGGTGCGAATCGGGATTAGTGCTATGTTGTGGTGGCTATTGGGATAGTCACTTCCAGTGGTTACTTGTATGTATCTTTACTTATCATTACTTTGATAACAAAACAGATTTGCAAACTTGCTTTTGAAATATATTACATTATTGCAAATAAAGTTGGCTTCATGCAAAATGAGACATACAACCTCCACCTAAATAAGCTTGCATGTAGTTTATGAATAGGTCCGCTATTCCACACGTCGATCTTGCGGGTACAAAGACAATCTTTGTACTCGGTTGCTATGCTTAATTGTTTTGTTGCGAGAGGAGGAAGGTGAGCTCGAAGGGCCTCACTTTTGCGAGCTGTGTTGTGGTAGCTATGGGCGACTAGCTTAGCGGCCCGATCGGTTGCCTTGTGGGTGTGTGGCTAACCGGTCGACTTTTGTTCTAGCCATCTTATGGCGCCGCTCATTGTCATTCTTGTATAATGTTATATTTGGCCGGTCGGCTCTCTTTTGTAATAACTTTACTTTATGTATGTCGTTGTTGAACTTAGTGATGTATGTGTATGGAATTGATGTGTGATTTTGTGATGATGTACATATGCTGCAATTCTGGGAAGCATATGTCCATCGAGGCTTAGAATGTTTAATTAGTAACGCTAGAACCAGTTGGAGGTTAAGTGTTACTAGTTAAATATTCCGGGTCCTCACAACTAAGCACAATATTTTCCAAATGATCCTAGTTCATACTATCGTATCAACCAGGTTTTGACTAGGGTGACAACATGTTTGATTCAATTATCAAAATTGGCCATACAAAGGATTTTGGGTATAACTATAAATTTAAAGTAGGAATTTAAATTACTGAATATAAACAAGCATGCAATAATAATTTGAAACAGAATTTAAATAATTTTAAATAATAGGTGCAAATGTGATCAATAATGTAACTTGCCTTGCTCAAATAGTTGCTCTCAAACGGCGTCGAAATCTGACTCTCCGAAGTCGTCGTAATCTATACGCGAAAATAAGCTAAATTCAAACTAAATTCAAATAAGATTCAAATTAACTCCAAATTGAATAATTTTGGTTTAGTTAGCTAGATAATAATTTTATACAAATTTTGCAATTTGAATCACTCAATTTGGAGCTGGGATTCAAAAGATATGAATTTTCTAAGTTTAAATCTATTAAAAACCCTAAATCTGATTTTAACAGAATTTCCTGAATTATTTTTCTAAAGAAAAAGCCTTTTATTGTGCAATGATGACGTCAGTAGTTGATTTTCGGGATTTGAAGAAATTAAATTAATTCCTTGACATGTGGGTCCCACATGTCATACACATGGCCCACGGTGGACTGGGTTCATGGTGGTTTGGGGAACAGGGCGGGGCTGAGCTGGCGGGCGCGTGCACACGTGGCGAGCCGCGTCAGCGTGAGGGCGAGATGGCGCCTACGTGGCGCGTGCGTGGAAAAGACGTGGCAGCGCCACGTCACACCGGCGGGTGGTGGCGCACGGGAACCCATGCCCCGGCGGGCGGCGGCACGGCTGCCAGCGGTGAGGGCACCAGACAAGAGAGGGGAGCGTGGGGATCGTGATGCACTCACCCGGGTGGCCGGAGGGGGACAGAGGCGGCCGACGGCGAGGAGAAGGCGGCGGCGAGGTTCGGTGGTGTGGCGGCGCGGCGCTCCGGTGAGGCCCTAGCGGAGGCGAAGTGAGCACCGGGTGCGCGAGATCACGGTGATGCCGATGGTGGCGGCGGCGAGGACGCGGTGGCGAGGGTGGCGGCGCTAGAGGCGGCGGGAGCTTCTTCGGCCGGCGAGCTTCGATGACGAAATGCGGCGGCTAGGGGCGGAGAGGGGCTAGGTGAATTGCGGGGAGGAGATGAGGAGGGAGAGGGGCTCACTGTGCTCCCTTTTATATGGGTCGGGAGTGGCCGGAGGGGGAGATCGGTGCGGGGGAGGCAGCGGCCGTTGCGGAGCTCGTGGGCGAAGACGTGCACGGAGAAGGGGGAGAAGGTGGGGGCGAAGGCGGTTGGGGGCGCCGGGTCGTGCGCACGTCGCGCGGAAGGCGGGAGCGGTTGGCGCGGGCGGTTGACGGAGCTCCCGCTGCGCGGCAATGGCGGCGGCTCAGGGAAGAAGGAGGATGTGAAAAAGAAGGGTGCGGGGGAAGAAGAAGGGTTGCGAGCCGTTGGATTTTCATCCAACAGTGCGGAAGGCGGGGTGGCGTGGTGATTGCTTGGTCGTCCGATTCAAATTGGACGGTCGGGATCGGTGGAAGAGAGGGGTGCGAGCGGGTGGGCTGGAATGGGCCGGGGCGCGGAGAAAGGGGATGGGTTGAGGGGGATTCGGCCCATTAGGTTTTTCCGGATTTAAATGGTTTTGCTATTTTAAATAATCCAAGTAATTCAATTAAGCTTTAGAAAATGGCAAATAAAATCCAAAAATTCAAAAAAATTCTTAGAGTTATTTTGGATTTAATAAAATTATTTCCCTCTTAAGGTTGGCTTTTAATTTTGCAAATAAATTGTTTTGGCTTTAAAATATTTATGAAAAAGCTTTTAAAAACTCATAAAATTCTGGAAATTAAGTAAATTTTTATTTTTCAATTTAAATCTAATAAAACTTCAAGAACTTCAAATAAATTTTACTTTTGACTTTCAAAATTTCAAAGATTCAATTAAAGCAATACAACTCTTTCCAAATTTTCAGAAATTCCAATAAAATATTAACTTTATTTTATTTTATTTTATTTTGGTAACATTACTTTGGAATGTTACAGTGGTCACAGGAGGAGGTGGTCTTTGCAAAAAGGGCAGTTGCGACCGAAAGGGTAGTCTTTGCAAAAAGAGGAGGTCGTGACCCAAGGGTGGTCAAGACTGAGAGGGTGGTTGTGATGGAAAGCAACAGGCTATGCCCAAGGAGTAAGGAATGTCCAAAGAGAGAAGAGGGCCAGAATCGAAAAGGAGGAATTCAAGCCTGAATTTGAATTACGGACAACAAGGGTAGTTTGAAACATAAACTCGAGCTTAAGAAAAGTGTAACATCCCAAGTTTGGACTTGTGTTTCAAATGTAAGAAAATGAGCAGAAATTTAAAAAAATTCTTACATCATGTATTTCCTGTATGTTCTAAACAAATCTTGTAAAAGAAATATGGGAATGCAAAGTCACAAGTCTTTTGATCCAAATCTTGACCCTTCAAAAATGTTCTTGTCAAAATCTTGTGATCATCTCCTGAAAATATTTTTCCCAAGTTCTAGGGTTGGTGTGTGAACCCTCTGAAATTTTTTTAAATTTTTAGAAATTGTTTGAATGCTTTTGGAGGTCAGTCAAACTTGTTTGACTTTCAGTCAAACCCTATTCCAAAACCTTGCAGAATTTTTGGAGAAAACTGCCCTGCATAAAAACCTTTAAAAATTTTACACAAGGTTAATATCTAAGTTAGCAAGCTCCTGTAAAAATTTTAGAATTTTTAGAGTTGTTTTGTTGCCTCAAATAAATCCCCAAATTCCAGCTGTTGTTTTAAAATCCTAAGTCAAAGGGTGTTGGGCTCAAGTCAGACCCGAGCCCGTCCTAATTGAATGGGTTGAACCCAACCGCCTAATTGCACCAGCGAGCCAGCCAAAGGGAACGTGGCATTTCCGCCATTGGATTGCTATCGAAAAGCCCGCGTTGATTGGGCCGTTCGAACCTCGCGGTAGCGCCAACTCATTCAGACCATTGGATCAAGATCCAACTGTCCAGATTCATTGGGCCGTTCAGGTCGCCCGAGTGGCTCAATCAATCTCAGCCGTTGAAATCCTATTGGATGGATACGATCGGGTGGGAGTGTTTGGAGATGCCACACTTGAGATTCAATCATAATCGTCCGATTAAAATCTAACACCCACGGCCAGCCCTAGCCTTTCTCTGGTCATCTTCTTCCTCGCGCCGTGCGCAGCACAGGGAGCGGCATGGCCGGGTCACATCTTGCTCCCTCGTCAACGTCTCTCTAGTTGGGACAATTAGTGTGCGCAGGTGCTTTCGGCTGTAGGCACGCCCTACCCCTACGCCCCATCATTTCTCTTTTTCGGTTCATGGTTATACCGTCAACCAAGCTCACCCGAGGGGCTCGTTTTTGCCCAAACCCTAATTATTTCTAGCTATATAAGCTCCCCAAAACCCCTCCTAGTATCCCTTTACACCACACTTAGCTCCTCTTTGCTTGTGGAGCTCAAAATACCAAAAATACCAAAACCACCATTTTCGGCCATGAAGCTCCATTGTGGATCTTGATGCTCCAGTGGTTCTTCTTCAAATATTTTTGTACCCTTTTGAGCTCCTTAGTACTCTAATCATTTCCCCTAACTCAATTTTGGGTTTCATTCATAGGAATTGACCAATTTTGAGTTTGGATCTTCTTCGGCCAAATTCACCCCTTTTCTTCTCTAACTCCGGTAAGTGGTTCATTTAGTAATTACTTGCTTTTGGAGCTCCTCTGAGCTATAAGGAAGCTATATTGTTGATCTGATACCACTCATTTGCCTAGATCATCATTTTTCACTTCATCTTCCTCGGCTCCAGCAAGCTCCACCGTGGTCCAAGCTCCTTCGGCCATCTTGAAGCTCATCTTGGTTGAGGTAGCTTCTTATTAGTCCCTAGACGTTGTGGCACACGCTTCTTTTGACTGTTGCGGAGCTTTTGATCATTTTTCGCTTTCGGCTGATTTTGTCATCGGCATTAATTTCCGGCTCACCAGCGTTGTGGACCGTTGCCGCCGGCGAGGTCATCACCATCGGGTCCGCAAGACTATTGCGAACCCATTTTGGTACTTTGTGGGCGCCGCCGTGGCTGGAGCCGTCGGCGACGAGCCCCTCTTTTCGCTCGGGATTTGCGGGACGAAAAACCTCTCTGAGCCGCTGTCGTTAGGACACTATTAATGACTAATCATTGTTAATCATTGCTAATCATGGGTTAGTAATAAATGGTTGTCTTAATGATGCTTTTGTGTCAGTGACTGGTGGGCCCAATCATTTAAAACCCCCCCGGTTGGCGCTATCCAACACACTTAGGACATCAATTAATGTTAATCTTTGGTAATTAGTGTTGACATTAAATGGATGTCGGAATTGACCTCATGGGTCACTAACATGTGGGCCCGTAGGCCTAAACCGCAAAAGCGGGGTTGGGTTCATTAATTGCTAATCATTGTTAGCAATTAATGGCTGTCTGAAATGGGTTAAGGTGCCACTGCCATGTGGGCCCTCAACCACTTAAACCCCCTCTGTGCGAAATCTTTAGGATACATTAATTCCTAATCATCACTAATCATTGGATTTGTAATTAATTGTTGTCCTACATAGCCCTCAGTGTCACTGTCATGTGGGCCAGCGCATTTAAACCTCGTCGCACACTTAAAACCCTCATGTGTTTTTTGCGCGCATCGTGGACCGTCGATCTGGAAATCAACGACCCAGATCTTCGGGAACCTTCGGGTCCCCGAACGTCCAAGTCATTGGTGACCATCAGATCTAGACCAACGGTCTAGATCTGAGTGGCCATTCGGACCACCCGAGCTCCCAACAGCTCTGGAGCGTCCATCTCGCGATCTGCGGCTGAGATGAGTGTGCTGTTCGGGTCACACGAATAGCTCCGCGATCTCAGCCCTCCATCTCAAGATCTACGGTCGTGGTTGGTTCAAGCGTTCGCGTCGCTCGAACGGCCCAATCCACGTGGACCGTTGGATTTAGATCCAACGGTGAGCCCCTTTGTGGATGGCGCGCGTGCATTTTTCTCCCGCGCGTGGGCCGTTAAATTCCGAATCAAAAGCCCACGTTCTTCTACGTCGATTCCTTTTTGATAAGCTTTGTTTTATTTCGGTAAATCTTTATTTATCAACTGAAAAATTATATTAAATTTGAAAACTCGTAACTAATTCATTTTAAAACCTTTTTAGATGATTCCAGTTGGGATAAATTCATGTTTAACTAGAGTTTAATATAAAAATACATTTAGACATTGTTCTATGCCAGAAAATTTTGTAAATAATATTATCTTGTTTTCAGCCATTTTAGAATATTCCAGAAATTGATTTGAAACTTGGAAAATGCATATCTTTTTCTGTATAACTCCAAAATGTGCAAACTCAAGCTTGTTAATTTCCTCTGTTAACATACTTTAATATGAAATAGGTTTTGATCATGATTTCATTTCAGAAAAGTAAAATGTGCTAGATTTACAACTTAGAAAAATCATAAGTAATTCATTTTAACTCCAAATTGAGTAAACCCAACTTTGATGTTCTTAAGATATCAATATCTACCTACTGTAAAAATTTTAGGTTCCATGAAATTTATGCCATGAACAATACTAGTAATTAATTTAAATTGGATTTTCCTGGCTGAGAGAGTTTATTTTAGCTATAACTTTTGCATGTTAAGTCCAAATTGAATAATTCTTGTTCCTAAAATTGTCTAAAATCAATATCTTGCTGCTGTATAAATTTGATAGGATTTGAGTGACTTTTGCTGTTGACTTTTATTTGGTGTTCTGCGTTCTTATTGGTTTTATTGCCTTTTCACGTTAGGTTCCAAAGAGATTGTTGATCTCGAATCTGAGCCACAGCAGCCAGACCCTGCCCTCCAGCAAGGCAAGCAGATGTAGCATTCATTTGATCATGTTGTTCCTACTATTTTCAAATTCTAATATGTTGTTTACAAATTCTACGTATGCATTGCTATGTTGTTTTAACTATTGTCGATAGTTAACCCATTAGATGCATTATCAGTAGGCAAATGGTTATACTCTACTACTGAGCCTAGGGATATTTGCTGTGATTTTGGGTTCGTTGGATGAACCCTTGTCACTTACTAGCTCTCGAGTATGTCGCTTAGCCGTGCTTTGCTATCGGTAGAAATGGGCGGTTATCGACTTGTCGATAACCTTGATCACACAAAACTTACTATGATCTTTATGGTTCAGCTTTGTGCTATGTTTACTCGCGAAAACTAAAAACTGAAAAAAAATGATTTGGACATGGGTACAATGGTATGATGGTGTGATCTTTGGGTGTGAATGGTTGGTGCCTGGGTCAATTAAGGACCGAACATCTTGTGAGTCTCTGTTATCCAGGCAATTTGTGCATGCCAACCACACTAGAGGGAAATGAGACCTCTCTTGACTTAGTACTTTGGAGTGTGTCGGCTACGAGTCGCAGGTGGGCGTGTGTGTGTTGTGTTGTGGTAAAATGAGGTGGTTCATGTGGTGGGAGCATTGTAGTTGTCTAAAAAGCTTTACCCCGAGGGGTAGTTGTCTTTTCGGCTTTACAATGTAAGCGTATGGGCTGCGGTCCATACGAGCGTCTCGTAGTTGATACACAATATTGGAAATGTCTCGTAGGACTTAGCCGTGTCGGCATACCTTCGGAAGTGTGCTTAATCATGTGGCTTAAAGGCGGTCTGGAGTGTGGGTACATTGGTACACCCCTGCAGGGTTAAATGTAATACCCCGAAAGTGTGACAAGCTGTTAGTCGGGGAAACATAATTATTCGGGAGAGAAATAATCGGTTTTGCGGGAGGGATCAATCGAAAAATGTTTAATTCTATAATTAGAGAAGGGGGAAAATGCTTTTCAGATCCAACCTGGGCTTGGGCCCCGGCCCATGTGAGCCCAAGGGGCAGCCGGCCAAAGGGGGGGCGCTACTCCCCCCCCCCAAACCCTAACCGCAGCCCCTCCTCCCCACTTTCCCCACGCCCCCACCCCTGTTCCCCTTGGTGGCCGCCACTCCCTCTCTCTCACGCCTCCTCTCCCTGGTTTCCTCCCCCTTGTACCCCTCCCAAGCATCCCTCCAAGTCCCCCCATTGCTGCTGTCCAAAAGTAGAAGAAGGACCCCCCCATTGCGGCTGGCTAAGGAGGAAAAGAAGGAGGAGGAGAAGAGGGAAGGAAGAGGGGAGAAGAGAAGAAAGCGGGATCCCATCCGGAGTTCGTGATCTTCAGCTGCGCCAAGGGTAACTAGCTTCATTTGTTGTTGTGTGTTTAGTCGTAGATCCGAAATCGAGTAGTTTTGGCAAGATTGAAGTCGGTCTGTTAAAGTTGCAATTCTGTCCAGAATGTTGCGCGGCCAGTTTCATGCATTTAGAGGCCGAATTAGGAGTTTGGATCTCCTAGAGAGTTGTAGGTTATGTTCTTAGCTTTCGTTGGCCGCCAAGATCGCCCAAATCCGATTAACGGTCTGGGAGATATGAATTTTCTAGTGTTGCTGTCCTGTGGTTCTGTCAGTTTCTGGCAGTCTGTGGTAATTGGGTTAAAACTGCTATTTAAAAGGAGAATCAGGGGATCTCAGAATAACAAAAAATGTTCGTAATTTCTGTACCTTTTCATAGAGTTAAATAACACGAGATTTGGAGTTTGGTAGCAAAAGTTATGGTGGTTTTAGTGTACTGTTCAGAGAACCCGACGAGAATTCTGTCGTCTGATGGTTGGTTTGATAGGGGAAGTTAAGGGCAGAATCAAGAGGGCTCCCCAACTAGGTTTATTTAGGTAATTCAAATACCTTCTCAGAAAGTCTAAGAGCATCTTAATTGGACTCTTGAGCAGGAAGTTATGTATTTTAGAAATTGGCTGTTCCCAGTAAGCACCAAAATGATCGCTAGAAATTGGAGGTTTTGTTTACACTTGAGAGTTAGCGAGTTTTGTTGCGTTATTATTTATGCTCTTGGTCCAGCATGTTGGTCTTAGATTGGGATACCTTTTTGTTCAGGTGGGAGTGCGGTTCCAGGGGCAGCACCCTCTTCGCGTCCACCGTTCTCGCGCGGTTGAGGCAAGTATTCGGGTTATAGTGTATTTTCGGTTGTATGATAAGATTGTTGTGATTGCTTGTGGTAGCCTTGCACGAATGTTAGTGTAATGAGTTTTCCTTTTATCTTGATGAATGCAAGCTATGGTTAATGTTTCCCTTGAGCGTTGCTAAATCTTACATGTTGTTATGTACATGTTAAATTCTTGGGTATGAAAGACGTGGGCATGGAGCATTTGCATGTTTCAAACGTGTTGGAGACTTGGTCATGTATGCATGTTTTTGATATATGATAGCGAAGTAAGGTTGCTTACATGATAATGAGAATATGATGTATTCCTGCTTATGAATCTGTTATCATGGTGCATATGCATGTTGAGAACATACAGGTGCCCTGGTCACGTGGTGACCAAGCACATACAGTTGAGGTCCCCGTCATGTAGATGACGGGCTTGAGGTCCCCATATTCGTGGAATGTGGGCTATGAATAAAAGAGGTCCCCATCATTAAAGTGATGGGCAAAGGTCCCTATACATGTGGTGTATAGGCTTTTGGTCCCTGTGCCAGAGGGCACAGGCAAGGGTATACAGCGACGGATGCATACCCCGCATTACCGGTAAAATGCGAAAAGAGATAAAGTTGAAAAGGTGCATTGCATTGGTTGCATTCACATGAGCATGAAGGCTATACTTTGGTGCATTGTTTATCTTGGATTATTGATGCTATGAATGATAACTTGCTTAGCCTTGTTGGTACTTGCTGAGTCTTTGGGCTCACTCTTGCTTTGATGTGTTTTAGGTACAACTGGCAAGACCGGCATGCATGGGAGGGAGTAGATGTTTGGATGCACGCACTACCACTCAATCTTAAGAATTAATTATGGATGGTTTGAGTTTCAGATTAACTGTAATAATGAGAATAGCAAATTTTGGTTATGTTTATGAGATTATCCTGCACGCTTGAATGAACCTGATTATGATTATATTGATAAATGCCTTGATTAATTGTTGGAACCTCGGTATAGCTGACTATACAAAGGAGGTTTTGTCGAGAATTTGTAATTGGTCTTAGTTTAGCCTAGTTTAATTTAATTTTAGTAGCATTCCAGGCTTAATGCTGAGCTGGGGTGTTACAGTTGGTATCAGAGCGGGCTTTAGATCCGTGGTTAATAGAAAAGTATTAAATTGACACATTGTGCACAGTAGGTGGGGTTGGGAATTGCATTGCTTCCGCATTATCTGTTGTTATGTTTCATTGGTTGAGCAATTGATGAATTGCCTCTGAGCTATCTTTCTTGTTGTTAATCTATGATATGAGATGTTATGATATTATATATCTATAAATCTATTCTATGATTGTCATGAGATGATCATATGTGATTATACTATTTATGCGTGTCGATAATGGTTGTTAAGAAGTGGAGACTGTGGTTGTGACCTTGGACTTTGTCAGGTTATACCACCATTCGTGGTAGACGAATAGAGTAGTTACCCCGAATACCCTAGATAGGAGTTGAGCATGAGTTGCTTTGGAAAGTTGTTTTCCTTCTTGACCTCAATCTTGGCAAATTCTTGATATGTGTTGGATGATGAATTTCTCTGGGGTTCTTGGTTTATGGTGGTTGTTGAGTGTCAATGGTCTCTAATGGTTCTCTGAAACAAGTATTGTTTTCCGACTGTTGAGCTGTTTTTATTACTTGTGATCGTCCTCAATTGGCATTACTGATAATTCCATGGTTGTTTCTTCTTTCTCATTGGAAAAAATAATGACTCATGTATTTGTTTGAAAGTTTGGGTAATGAAAGTTTCTGTTGCAAGTTTGTTAACATGAGAAAGTTTTGGCTCTATGTATTTCTTTGAATTATTCCGAGTGTTGAAGTTTAATGCATCTCTTTTCTGGTGGAATTGTTAAGATCCTTTTGTGATACCTTGTTATGGTTAAATTAGAGATTGTAATCAACTAACTTGATATGGTATGGGTATCAAGTTGAGCCATTGGTGTGGTGCATAATTATTATTAATTAGTAACCCTGGAAGTGAAATTGATTAAGTTGATGTTGATTTTTACTAGTTCTTGATGAACTATGCATATGACTAGTGACTGAGAGTATGTCCATACATATTTGGAGTCAGAAGAGATATTAAGAAGTATGGAACATTGATGAATTAGTCTGACCATTAAAATCGTTTAGGTTGCTAAACTTGTTGGGTTCTCTGGTACCAATGGATTAATTTAATTGTGTGGAGAGGGAAACTAGAGTAAATGCTAGATTTACATATTTATTAGTATGATTCATTGTTGGAATTGTGTGCAAACGATGGGATGGATTGAAGATCAGTGGATATGAATTTATGGGAGGAACTCTGTATGGTTCTTTTAAATAGAATAACACGATGAATCTGGTTATAGTGTTGTTGAGACGTTTGATCGATAGAAGATTTTGATTTTTGGAGTTCTAGTGTATGTTGTCGAAATCTAAATATGAGGAGGAACAATTGAATATGTGCTTGTAAATACTTATGTGATTTGGAGAGGAAAATAGGTAGCAACTAGATCTCATAATGAAACTAGTCGATACTTGATAATGGTTGGAGTACAACTATTGTGTGCTGAAGTTTGGTGTTGAGCATTACTAAAAGTTGCAATGATATGATGTAATAGGAGGCTTATGCCCATATAATTGTGAATTAAACGGTTGATAATGTGACCTTGATGAAAGGGTTATGGTAGGAGCTTTTCAATTGTATAGTAGACCCCTTCTAAGTTTAAGAGGTTGATGTATTGATGTTGTATGGTTTTGGTATACACTGCGTTTTGAAGATGGGATGAAAGGATAGTATGGGAACTTTTGGTGAAACTTTGGGGCTTTCTAATGGAATAGTTGATGATAAAGATTCGTGTGTAGAGTATATTATTCTTGATGTTAGTAAGATTATCTGCAAGAAGTTGCGACTTGAGTTATGTGGAGATTGAGTTTGTTTCGAGCAAAGTGACATGTTGAAAGATTTATTTGGTTCCTTAGTGGTACCCGTGATTTGGGTTTTAAGAGCTTATCTTGTTTAAGCTGGCAAAATGATGTAGTAAGCTCAGAAAATATCTTTCCTTGTTAAAAGGAGTGAAGTATAAGTATTTGAGATTTAAATCTCGTTTCGCATCTTGCAATTTATTTGAGTATGCTTAAACCTTATGCAGTTGTTCCATAAGAGTTTATCAATTTTAGAAGGGTAGTACCTTCTTCTTATTTGTGGTTTGGTAATCGCTTTCAGTAGGGCTAGAGCCCTCGATGGTTGACTTTCCCTTATGTTTTCCGAGTACTTAGCTTAAGTGACAGTTTTCTTTGGTCTTGTGTTCACTGTGGGTGGCACATGTTTTCCAAGTTGAAAAAAAAATTATTCCATTCGCTCTTTCTTTTGAAGAAGAATCAACCTATTCGTTTCACCTGAGTCTTTTGAGGTGTTTAATTATTGTAGTGTGAGATTTTGGTTGTAAATTATTCGATGAGCATTGGAGGATGAAATAATTTCATAATATAGTTCTTTGAGAGAAGTCTATCTCATTGGAAGATTGTCTTATGGGGTTAAACTGATTGCATTGTTACAGCTAGTAGAACATATAGTGATTGTGATCCAAGATCTATTGTTCACTTAGGGTGGAACATTAGAATTATGGAAATCTTGATCAATTTTATAGGGTATCGTAATTTTGGTAGTATTGCGAGGTTGTGAATGGTTATTCACGATGATGTGGTTTAATGAGAGTGGGATTACAAAGTAATCGAATCGTTATGTCAATTAAAGGGGTAATAGGAAATGTTGAGTAATGTCAAGAGTGATTTGTCTTTAAATGAGTGACCTTCTGAGAGATTATAATCTTTGTAAAGGTAAACGGGTCAAGAAAATTTTTTCATGATGATGTTAATGAGTGAGTATGTGGGAATTATGGAATTTTTTTAGGGATTTAATCTGAGGATTTCCCTATCTTTTATATGAGAAGTTAGTTGCAAGAGTCTTGGAGGTTAAATTTGGGGCCTAGCATTGTTATGCTAGAACTTTGATCGCCCAATGATAATGTGAAGAAGTAGTATAAGGGTGGCTTTGAATAGTAAGATGATCATTGATAGAAATCTCTTGATGAAATACATGAGAATATGTGATGTAATTTCGAGTTGCTCATTCTTAAAGGACTAAGGTAACGTGATTATGTGTGAAGATCCAATTTGGGATGCATCGAAGTTATCTATCAAAAATAATTGTCGGTAGAGGAGTTGACTAGAGTATTGTTTCGTGGGGTCGATAGAGCCTCTCTGAGAGGTGTGGTTGATGTATTTCCGTTGGAGCATAGCATTAAGAATGCCACGTTAAGAGATGGGTTAGTGTGTTATGCGATGAATCGATTCCAAAAGTTGAGAGAAACTTTATTTCTAAAGGAGAAATTGAGAAAAGATTACTTCCTGCATCAAACACTCTCTTGATCTTGTTTGAGCTATGAGTTTTTGACGGACGTCTTTCGCAATTTGGGCTTGACTTTATGTTGGCTTGTGTGGTTCTTATCTATTCAGAAAGAATAAAGGAAATGATGGAATTGGATATTTGAGTGATTTATCCTTTGGCTTTCGTGAGGTTTATTTGCAAAATGCCTAATTATGAAGTGGAATGATTTTCGTGATGAATCTGCGATTTTGGGTTAGACCCTTTTGGTGGGAACTTGGCATTGCGTTGTTGCGATGAGGATCCTTTACCTTCAATTGTCTCTATTTTTAGTAGAGCTTGTTTAAAGCGAGTTCTGCTGTGTGTGTCCCTCGTTAAAGGAGGTGCACCTTGTTAAGGTGAAGAGAATGCTTGAGAGATGGAACAAGAGTTCCACGTGTTATGTGCAGGTTGTATGATTTGGTACCGAAGGGAATGTTGACCCAAGGTACATCGGGTTGTTTCTGGAAGTTGCGGAGATTTGGGGGATTGCGTCACTAGGACCATTTGGAGCCCTAGTATGTAGCACGGAATGTTTTCTATGACCTATTGTCGAAGGGGTATTGGAGAAATCTGGTGAGTAAAGTTTCCTTAGAACAGTTGACCTACAGGTAAGACCATGCCTTCGAGACGTGCCTGTCGAGTGACTCTTGAAAGGTTGGGACTAGTAGTAAGGTGTAACGCGCCGGTACGTCAAGGTGTTTTTGTCGCAGTAGACCGAGAGAGAGGCCACCTGGGAATTTTGAGTCTCACATGCGCGAGCAGTATTCGGAGTTATTCACAGTAGGTTGTCGTGATGTTAATAAGTTTTAGCTGTGATCATCTCTTTGGCGTAAACGTGGTTTAGATTCGGGGTCGAATCCTGTTAAGGGGGGTAGAATGTAATACCCCGAAAGTGTGACAAGCTGTTAGTCGGGGAAACATAATTATTCGGGAGAGAAATAATCGGTTTTGCCGGAGGGATCAATCGGAAAATGTTTAATTCTATAATTAGAGAACGGGAAAAATGCTTTTCAGATCCAACTGGGCTTGGGCCCCGCCCATGTGAGCCCAAGGGCAGCCGCCAAAGGGGCGCCACTCTCCCCAAACCCTAACAGCCCCTCCTCCCCACTTTCCCCACGCCCCACCCCTCTTCCCTTGGTGGCCGCCACCCCTCTCTCTCACGCCTCCTCCTGGTTTCCTCCCCTTGCACCCTCCCAAGCATCCCTCCAAGTCCCCCCATTACTGCTGTCCAAAAGTAGAAGAGGACCCCCCCATTGCGGCTGGCTAAGGAGGAAGAGAAGGAGGAGGAGAAGAGGGAAGGAAGAGGGGAGAAGAGAAGGGAGAAGAGAAGAAAGCGGGATCCCATCCGGAGTTCTTGATCTTCAGCTGCGCCAAGGGTAACTAGCTTCATTTGTTGTTGTGTGTTTAGTCGTAGATCCGAAATCGAGTAGTTTTGGCAAGATTGAAGTCGGTCTGTTAAAGTTACAATTCTGTCCAGAATGTTGCGCGGCCAGTTTCATGTATGTAGAGGCCGAATTAGGAGTTTGGATCTCCTAGAGAGTTGTAGGTTATGTTCTTAGCTTTCGTTGGCCGCCAAGATCGCCCAAATCCGATTAACGGTCTGGGAGATATGAATTTTCTAGTGTTGCTGTCCTGTGGTTCTGTCAGTTTCTGGCGGTCTGTGGTAATTGGGTTAAAACTGCTATTTAAAAGGAGAATCAGGGGATCTTAGAATAACAAAAAATGTGGGTAATTTCTGTACCTTTTCATAGAGTTAAAGAACATGAGATTTGGACTTTCGTAGCAAAAGTTATGGTGGTTTTAGCGTACTGTTCAGAGAACCCGACGAGAATTCTGTCGTCTGATGGTTGGTTTGATAGGGGAAGTTAAGGGCAGAATCAAGAGGGCTCCCCAACTAGGTTTATTTAGGTAATTCAAATACCTTCTCAGAAAGTCTAAGAGCATCTTAATTGGACTCTTGAGCAGGAAGTTATGTATTTTAGAAATTGGCTGTTCCCAGTAAGCACCAAAATGATCGCTAGAAATTGGAGGTTTTGTTTACACTTGAGAGTTAGCGAGTTTTGTTGCGTTATTATTTATGCTCTTGGTCCAGCATGTTGGTCTTAGATTGGGATACCTTTTTGTTCAGGTGGGAGTGCGGTTCAGGGCAGCACCCTCTTCGCGTCCACCGTTCTCGCGGTTGAGGCAAGTATTCGGGTTATAGTGTATTTTCGGTTGTATGATAAGATTGTTGTGATTGCTTGTGGTAGCCTTGCACGAATGTTAGTGTAATGAGTTTTCCTTTTATCTTGATGAATGCAAGCTATGGTTAATGTTTCCCTTGAGCGTTGCTAAATCTTACATGTTGTTATGTACATGTTAAATTCTTGGGTATGAAAGATGTGGGCATGGAGCATTTGCATGTTTCAAACGTGTTGGAGACTTGGTCATGTATGCATGTTTTTGATATATGATAGCGAAGTAAGGTTGCTTACATGATAATGAGAATATGATGTATTCCTGCTTATGAATCTGTTATCATGGTGCATATGCATGTTGAGAACATACAGGTGCCCTGGTCACGTGGTGACCAAGCACATACAGTTGAGGTCCCCGTCATGTAGATGACGGGCTTGAGGTCCCCATATTCGTGGAATGTGGGCTATGAATAAAAGAGGTCCCCATCATTAAAGTGATGGGCAAAGGTCCCTATACATGTGGTGTATAGGCTTTTGGTCCCTGTGCTAGAGGGCACAGACAAGGGTATACAGCGACGGTTGTATACCCCGCATTACGGGTAAAATGCGAAAAGAGATAAAGTTGAAAAGGTGCATTGCATTGGTTGCATTCACATGAGCATGAAGGCTATACTTTGGTGCATTGTTTATCTTGGATTATTGATGCTATGAATGATAACTTGCTTAGCCTTGTTGGTACTTGCTGGAGTCTTTGGGCTCACTCTTGCTTTGATGTGTTTTAGGTACAACTGGCAAGACCGGCATGCATGGGAGGGAGTAGATGTTTGGATGCACGCACTACCACTCAATCTTAAGAATTAATTATGGATGGTTTGAGTTTCAGATTAACTGTAATAATGAGAATAGCAAATTTTGGTTATGTTTATGAGATTATCCTGCACGCTTGAATGAACCTGATTATGATTATATTGATAAATGCCTTGATTAATTGTTGGAACCTCGGTATAGCTGACTATACAAAGGAGGTTTTGTCGAGAATTTGTAATTGGTCTTAGTTTAGCCTAGTTTAATTTAATTTTAGTAGCATTCCAGGCTTAATGCTTAGATGTGGGTGTTAAGTTTGGTATCGAGCGGGCTTTAGATCCGTGGTTAATAGAAAAGTATTAAATTGACACATTGTGCACATGAGGGTGGGGTTGGGAATTGCATTGCTTCCGCATTATCTGTTGTTATGTTTCATTGGTTGAGCAATTGATGAATTGCCTCGAGCTATCTTTCTTGTTGTTAATCTATGATATGAGATGTTATGATATTATATATCTATAAATCTATTCTATGATTGTCATGAGATGATCATATGTGATTATACTATTTATGCGTGTCGATAATGGTTGTTAAGAAGTGGAGACGTGGTTGTGACCTTGGACTTTGTCAGTTATACCACCATTCGTGGTAGACGAATAGAGTAGTTACCCGAATACCCTAGATAGGAGTTGAGCATGAGTTGCTTTGGAAAGTTGTTTTCCTTCTTGACCTCAATCTTGGCAAATTCTTGATATGTGTTGGATGATGAATTTCTCTGGGGTTCTTGGTTTATGGTGGTTGTTGAGTGTCAATGGTCTCTAATGGTTCTCTCAAACAAGTATTGTTTTCCATTGTTGAGCTGTTTTTATTACTTGTGATCGTCCTCAATTGGCATTACTGATAATTCCATGGTTGTTTCTTCTTTCTCATTGGAAAAATAATGACTCATGTATTTGTTTGAAAGTTTGGGTAATGAAAGTTTCATTGCAAGTTTGTTAACATGAGAAAGTTTTGGCTCTATGTATTTCTTTGAATTATTCCAGTGTTGAAGTTTAATGCATCTCTTTTAGGTGGAATTGTTAAGATCCTTTTGTGATACCTTGTTATGGTTAAATTAGAGATTGTAATCAACTAACTTGATATGGTATGGGTATCAAGTTGAGCCATTGGTGTGGTGCATAATTATTATTAATTAGTAACCCCGAAGTGAAATTGATTAAGTTGATGTTGATTTTTACTAGTTCTTGATGAACTATGCATATGACTAGTGACCGAGAGTATGTCCATACATATTTGGAGTCGAAGAGATATTAAGAAGTATGGAACATTGATGAATTAGTCTGACCATTAAAATCGTTTAGGTTGCTAAACTTGTTGGGTTCTCTGGTACCAATGGATTAATTTAATTGTGTGGAGAGGGAAACTAGAGTAAATGCTAGATTTACATATTTATTAGTATGATTCATTGTTGGAATTGTGTGCAAACGATGGGATGGATTGAAGATCAGTGGATATGAATTTATGGGAGGAACTCTGTATGGTTCTTTTAAATAGAATAACACGATGAATCTGGTTATAGTGTTGTTGAGACGTTTGATCGATAGAAGATTTTGATTTTTGGAGTTCTAGTGTATGTTGTCGAAATCTAAATATGAGGAGGAACAATTGAATATGTGCTTGTAAATACTTATGTGATTTGGAGAGGAAAATAGGTAGCAACTAGATCTCATAATGAAACTAGTCGATAACAGTAATGGTTGGAGTACAACTATTGTGTGCTGAAGTTTGGTGTTGAGCATTACTAAAAGTTGCAATGATATGATGTAATAGGAGGCTTATGCCCATATAATTGTGAATTAAACGGTTGATAATGTGACCTTGATGAAAGGGTTATGGTAGGAGCTTTTCAATTGTATAGTAGACCCCTTCTAAGTTTAAGAGGTTGATGTATTGATGTTGTATGGTTTTGGTATACACTCGTTTTGAAGATGGGATGAAAGGATAGTATGGGAACTTTTGGTGAAACTTTGGGGGCTTTCTAATGGAATAGTTGATGATAAAGATTCGTGTGTAGAGTATATTATTCTTGATGTTAGTAAGATTATCTGCAAGAAGTTGCGACTTGAGTTATGTGGAGATTGAGTTTGTTTCGAGCAAAGTGACATGTTGAAAGATTTATTTGGTTCCTTAGTGGTACCCGTGATTTGGGTTTTAAGAGCTTATCTTGTTTAAGCTGGCAAAATGATGTAGTAAGCTCAGAAAATATCTTTCCTTGTTAAAAGGAGTGAAGTATAAGTATTTGAGATTTAAATCTCGTTTCGCATCTTGCAATTTATTTGAGTATGCTTAAACCTTATGCAGTTGTTCCATAAGAGTTTATCAATTTTAGAAGGGTAGTACCTTCTTCTTATTTGTGGTTTGGTAATCGCTTTCAGTAGGGCTAGAGCCCTCGATGGTTGACTTTCCCTTATGTTTTCCGAGTACTTAGCTTAAGTGACAGTTTTCTTTGGTCTTGTGTTCACTGTGGGTGGCACATGTTTTCCAAGTTGAAAAAAAAATTATTCCATTCGCTCTTTCTTTTGAAGAAGAATCAACCTATTCGTTTCACCTGAGTCTTTTGAGGTGTTTAATTATTGTAGTGTGAGATTTTGGTTGTAAATTATTCGATGAGCATTGGAGGATGAAATAATTTCGTAATATAGTTCTTTGAGAGAAGTCTATCTCATTGGAAGATTGTCTTATGGGGTTAAACTGATTGCATTGTTACAGCTAGTAGAACCTATAGTGATTGTGATCCAAGATCTATTGTTCACTTAGGGTGGAACATTAGAATTATGGAAATCTTGATCAATTTTATAGGGTATCGTAATTTTGGTAGTATTGCGAGGTTGTGAATGGTTATTCTCGATGATGTGGTTTAATGAGAGTGGGATTACAAAGTAATCGAATCGTTATGTCAATTAAAGGGGTAATAGGAAATGTTGAGTAATGTCAAGAGTGATTTGGCTTTAAATGAGTGACCTTCTGAGAGATTATAATCTTTGTAAAGGTAAACGGGTCAAGAAATTTTTTTCATGATGATGTTAATGAGTGAGTATGTGGGAATTATGGAATTTTTTTAGGGATTTAATCTGAGGATTTCCCTATCTTTTATATGAGAAGTTAGTTGCAAGAGTCTTGGAGGTTAAATTTGGGGCCTAGCATTGTTATGCTAGAACTTTGATCGCCCAATGATAATGTGAAGAAGTAGTATAAGGGTGGCTTTCGAATAGTAAGATGATCATTGATAGAAATCTCTTGATGAAATACATGAGAATATGTGATGTAATTTCCGAGTTGCTCATTCTTAAAGGACTAAGGTAACGTGATTATGTGTGAAGATCCAATTTGGGATGCATCAGAAGTTATCTATCAAAAATAATTGTCGGTAGAGGAGTTGACTAGAGTATTGTTTCTGTGGGGTCGATAGAGCCTCTCTACAGAGGTGTGGTTGATGTATTTCCGTTGGAGCATAGCATTAAGAATGCCACGTTAAGAGATGGGTTAGTGTGTTATGCGATGAATCGGGATTCCAAAAAGTTGAGAGAAACTTTATTTCTAAAGGAGAAATTGAGAAAAGATTACTTCCTCGGGTACTGAAACACTCTCTTGATCTTGTTTGAGCTATGAGTTTTTGACGGACGTCTTTCGCAATTTGGGCTTGACTTTATGTTGGCTTGTGTGGTTCTTATCTATTCAGAAAGAATAAAGGAAATGATGGAATTGGATATTTGAGTGATTTATCCTTTGGCTTTCGTGAGGTTTATTTGCAAAATGCCTAATTATGAAGTGGAATGATTTTCGTGATGAATCTGCGATTTTGGGTTAGACCCTTTTGGTGGGAACTTGGCATTGCGTTGTTGCGATGAGGATCCTTTACCTTCAATTGTCTCTATTTTTAGTAGAGCTTGTTCAAAGCGAGTTCTGCTGTGTGTGTCCCTCGTTAAAGGAGGTGCACCTTGTTAAGGTGAAGAGAATGCTTGAGAGATGGAACAAGAGTTCCACGTGTTATGTGCAGGTTGTATGATTTGGTACCGAAGGGAATGTTGACCCAAGGTACATCGGGTTGTTTCTGGAAATTGCGGAGATTTGGGGGATTGCGTCACTAGGACCATTTGGAGCCCTAGTATGTAGCACGGAATGTTTTCTATGACCTATTGTCGAAGGGGTATTGGAGAAATCTGGTGAGTAAAGTTTCCTTAGAACAGTTGACCTACAGGTAAGACCATGCCTTCGAGACGTGCCTGTCGAGTGACTCTTGAAAGGTTGGGACTAGTAGTAAGGTGTAACGCGCCGGTACGTCAAGGTGTTTTTGTTGCAGTAGACCGAGAGAGAGGCCACCTGGGAATTTTGAGTCTCGCATGCGCGAGCAGTATTCGGAGTTATTCACAGTAGGTTGTCGTGATGTTAATAAGTTTTAGCTGTGATCATCTCTTTGGCGTAAACGTGGTTTAGATTCGGGGTCGAATCCTGTTAAGGGGGGTAGAATGTAATACCCCGAAAGTGTGACAAGCTGTTAGTCGGGGAAACATAATTATTCGGGAGAGAAATAATCGGTTTTGCCGGAGGGATCAATCGGAAAATGTTTAATTCTATAATTAGAGAACGGGGAAAAATGCTTTTCAGATCCAACCTGGGCTTGGGCCCCGGCCCATGTGAGCCCAAGGGGCAGCCGGCCAAAGGGGGGGCGCCACTCTCCCCCCAAACCCTAACCGTAGCCCCTCCTCCCCACTTTCCCCACGCCCCCACCCCTCTTCCCCTTGGTGGCCGCCACTCCCTCTCTCTCACGCCTCCCCTCCCTGGTTTCCTCCCCCTTGCACCCCTCCCAAGCATCCCTCCAAGTCCCCCCATTACTGCTGTCCAAAAGTAGAAGAGGACCCCCCATTGCGGCTGGCTAAGGAGGAAGAGAAGGAGGAGGAGAAGAGGGAAGGAAGAGGGGAGAAGAGAAGGGAGAAGAGAAGAAAGCGGGATCCCATCCGGAGTTCTTGATCTTCAGCTGCGCCAAGGGTAACTAGCTTCATTTGTTGTTGTGTGTTTAGTCGTAGATCCGAAATCGAGTAGTTTTGGCAAGATTGAAGTCGGTCTGTTAAAGTTACAATTCTGTCCAGAATGTTGCGCGGCCAGTTTCATGTATGTAGAAGCCGAATTAGGAGTTTGGATCTCCTAGAGAGTTGTAGGTTATGTTCTTAGCTTTCGTTGGCCGCCAAGATCGCCCAAATCCGATTAACGGTCTGGGAGATATGAATTTTCTAGTGTTGCTGTCCTGTGGTTCTGTCAGTTTCTGGCGGTCTGTGGTAATTGGGTTAAAACTGCTATTTAAAAGGAGAATCAGGGGATCTTAGAATAACAAAAAATGTGGGTAATGTCTGTACCTTTTCATAGAGTTAAAGAACATGAGATTTGGACTTTCGTAGCAAAAGTTATGGTGGTTTTAGCGTACTGTCCAGATAACCCGACGAGAATTCTGTCGTCTGATGGATGGTTTGATAGGGGAAGTTAAGGGCAGAATCAAGAGGGCTCCCCAACTAGGTTTATTTAGGTAATTCAAATACCTTCTCAGAAAGTCTAAGAGCATCTTAATTGGACTCTTGAGCAGGAAGTTATGTATTTTAGAAATTGGCTGTTCCCAGTAAGCACCAAAATGATCGCTAGAAATTGGAGGTTTTGTTTACACTTGAGAGTTAGCGAGTTTTGTTGCGTTATTATTTATGCTCTTGGTCCAGCATGTTGGTCTTAGATTGGGATACCTTTTTGTTCAGGTGGGAGTGCGGTTCCAGGGGCAGCACCCTCTTCGCGTCCACCGTTCTCGCGCGGTTGAGGCAAGTATTCGGGTTATAGTGTATTTTCGGTTGTATGATAAGATTGTTGTGATTGCTTGTGGTAGCCTTGCACGAATGTTAGTGTAATGAGTTTTCCTTTTATCTTGATGAATGCAAGCTATGGTTAATGTTTCCCTTGAGCGTTGCTAAATCTTACATGTTGTTATGTACATGTTAAATTCTTGGGTATGAAAGACGTGGGCATGGAGCATTTGCATGTTTCAAACGTGTTGGAGACTTGGTCATGTATGCATGTTTTAGATATATGATAGCGAAGTAAGGTTGCTTACATGATAATGAGAATATGATGTATTCCTGCTTATGAATCTGTTATCATGGTGCATATGCATGTTGAGAACATACAGGTGCCCTGGTCACGTGGTGACCAAGCACATACAGTTGAGGTCCCCGTCATGTAGATGACGGGCTTGAGGTCCCACATTCGTGGAATGTGGGCTATGAATAAAGAGGTCCCCATCATTAAAGTGATGGGCAAAGGTCCCTATACATGTGGTGTATAGGCTTTTGGTCCCGTGCGGAGGGCACGAGCAAGGGTATCTGGCGACGGTTATATACCCGCATTACACGTAAAATGCGAAAGAGATAAAGTTGAAAAGGTGCATTGCATTGGTTGCATTCACATGAGCATGAAGGCTATACTTTGGTGCATTGTTTATCTTGGATTATTGATGCTATGAATGATAACTTGCTTAGCCTTGTTGGTACTTGCGAGGTTTTGGGCTCACTCTTGCTTTGATGTGTTTTAGGTACAACCGGCAAGACCTGCATGCATGGGAGGGAGTAGATGTTTGGATGCACGCACTACCACTCAATCTTAAGAATTAATTATGGATGGTTTGAGTTTCAGATTAACTGTAATAATGAGAATAGCAAATTTTGGTTATGTTTATGAGATTATCCTGCACGCTTGAATGAACCTGGTTATGATTATATTGATAAATGCCTTGATTAATTGTTGGAACCTCGGTATAGCTGACTATACAAAGGAGGTTTTGTCGAGAATTTGTAATTGGTCTTAGTTTAGCCTAGTTTAATTTAATTTTAGTAGCATTCCAGGCTCAATGCTGAGCTGGGGTGTTACATTAAAACTATTCGAATAGCCTCGTCCTAGGTTATGGACATGCTGGGGTAAGCTTTTCAAGAGTTAGACTGCAACATTTTAATTAAAACTTGATGGGTGGTATGAATCAGGGATTCATGCTATGTTGTGGTGGCTATTGGGTTAGTCACCTGTAGGTGATTACTCGTTATTGGGAAGTGTAGAGGTTTTATTCAAAAAGGAGCGTTGGATTAGAATCCAACGGTCGATCAAAAAGGATACACGTCACTTTAAATGAGATGATGTGGTACCGTCAGATTGGTTTTCTACGGTCAAGATTGAAAAGGAACCGGAGTGGTCCGAATGTTATCTCAATAGGGACCCTACGATTGAAATCCAATGGTCCATTAAAACTAAGCCTCAAATACACGCGGTCAAAAAGGTGCACCGTAGGATTTGAATCCGACGGCCAAAGATGATTGCGCGCCTTTAAGTTCAAAACAAAAAGGGCGGTACGGTTGGATCTAATATCGACAGTTGAGATTAAGAGGGGATCCGGAGTGGCCCGATTGTTTTCGCGCCTCTCGGTCGCTCGATCAAGATCCAAGGGTGGAGATTAATCTGCATACGTGGGACAAAGTGACATTGAAATGATTTTAATGGAAATCCAGCATCTGGTGTCTTTATTTCCTTCAAAAATAGTAAAGAAAGATTTTACATAATAACATAGTGTTATTATTACATCTTCTCTTACATTATTTTGCTTAACCTTGCCTTTCCTGACTTAAAGGCAATCTATAAACAACAAAGAGGTGGGGATGCTCAAACTGCATCAGATCTTTGCGCTCCCAAGTGGATTCATCCTCAAAATGATTAGCCCACTGAATTTTCAAGAACCTGACAGTGCGATTTCTTGTCCTGCGTTCCATTTCGTCAAGGATATGCACTGGTTGCTCTTGATAGGAAAGGTCAGGTTGAAGATTAAGATGCTCATAATCAGTTGCCTCAATAGGAACACGAAGGCATTTCTTCAATTGAGACACATGAAAAGTATCATGCACTGCAGAGAGGGATTCAGGTAGTTCCAATTGATAAGCTACAGCCCCTCGTTTTGCAGTAATTCGGAAGGGTCCGATATAACGAGGTGCTAGCTTTCCTTTCACCTGAAAACGATGAGTGCCCTTCATCGGTGATACTTTAAGATAGACATGATTATCTATCTCAAAGCTTAATTCACGACGACTGTAACACCCCAGCCCGACATGATCCAGGAATGCTACTGAACAAACCCTAATAATTCTAACCAAGGCAATTTTAGTAAATTTTGGCAGAACCTCCCTTGTAAAGTTAATTACACGGATGTTCCAACATACAGATAATTCATAATTAACTAAGCCATCAACCAGAGACATCAATAAGTAATCATAACATGTTAAGTCACTAACGGAAACAAATGAGAATAAAATTCCACTACTTATCATTATTACACTTAATCCACTGCATGTGACAAAATAAAACTAACAAAACCTTTGAGCAACTCGCCTAATTATTAAAATACGATCTGAAGTTCATTCAACTTTGTTTGGTTCATGGTGATGTGTCTGTGACTATCAATCTACTTCCCCCTATGCATGTCGTTCTTGGATCGGGTACCTAAAATAACAATAAAAGCAAGAGTGAGCCCACAGACTCAGCAAGTACAAAATAAAAGTTATAACTTCAACATCTATAGATAGAAACGCATCAATAAAACATCTCACATGCAAATGCAATGCTCAAGGATCCTTTCTCTTTATCTCTTTTTGCATTTTACTTGTAATGCAAAGTATGCAACCGTCGCTGCATACCCATGCCTGTGCTCGCAAGCACAGGGACCAATTGCCCATTACTCTGCAAGTAATGGGGACCTCAAGCCCACACTCCTCGAGTGTGGGGATCTTAGGCCCGTCACTTTCATGACGGGGATCTCAAAGGAAAATATACTTGGTCACCACGGGACCAAGCCTCAACATGATTTCAATATGCACATGCTCAACTTTTATTCATCATCAATTTACCAAAAGACAACAACATCATGCAATAATAGAGCATAGTCATACTTGGGACAACCACCGTTCTCAAGATAATCATCATGCTAGCTTTCTTGCTACACTATCATATATCAAAAACACACAAACATGGTCAATCAATCACAACCAAGTAACAAACAATGCACTTGCCTTAACCGCGTGAGAACGGAGGACGTGAAGACAAGCTTGCCTCCGTACCAGTCCCCCACCTAAATCATTAAGAACATAAACTAAGACCATAGTAATGAACCACATGAATTATAAAAGCAAACACAACCTAGCAGTAGCTTGCCACGCGATCTCGACTCCAATTCCCTAAATACTGATCTGTGCCCTTTGTAAACATTCATGTTCTAAAATTCATATATTTTCGTACAGAGGTCCAAATTAGGTGTTCTTGGACTTCATTGAAAGGTTATCAAATTACCCAACTAAACCTAGTTGGTGAGCCTCCCTGATTCGGCCATCTAAAATCGTTTCTAAGCTGATTAACAAAGCATCGATTTCACGTCAGACTTTCTAGACAGAACACTAAAACTATCATAACTTTCAGTTCGTTTATCCACATTTTGCGTTCTTATACTTCCCTGAAAGCTACGACAATTATCTACAACTTTCGTTATACTAAGATCCTCTAATTAACCATTTAACCAATCGCACCGGTCGGATTACTAAAACCTGTCAAAATACTAATAGACTTGCAGAACAGTCGCACCATTAAATTCATAACTTTTGCTAAAGAGGTCCAAAAAATACGATCTAGCACTTCATTGAAAGCTATTGACGTCCTCTACAACTTTCTAGGAGAAGCCCAAGAATGAATCCACACTTAACTACATCAAAACGTCTGTCTAACGCGATCTATTCCGAGGAGACAGAAATACCGATATTGCTACAACAATCAAATATGCATCTATTCGGGGGCAAACCGGGGTTACCCTTGACGAACCACTGTAGACCACGATGTAGCCCGCGAACCTTCCCCTTCCCTCTCTTCTTCCCTTCTCCCTTCTTCCTTCTTCTTCTTTTTTTCTTGGCCGGCCACCACAATGAAGAGACATCGGAGGAGAGGGGCACCACCATGGAGGAGAGGGATTGCTACAGTACCATGCTACAGTAGCGGCGGTGGTACTGTAGCACAAATTACTATAGCAAACCTAGGGTTTCGCCTCCTTTTGTTGGTGGTTGATTTTCTCATGGGCCACTATGGATAATTTCCCCCCCTTATGGCCGGCCACCACCTCCCACCTTTGGGCCAAATACCAATGGGCCTGAGGCCCCGGCCCAGGTTGTCCAAATTTAAAATACGATCTGAAGTTCATTCAACTTTGTTTGGTTCATGGTGATGTGTCTGTGACTATCAATCTACTTCCCCCTATGCATGTCGTTCTTGGATCGGGTACCTAAAACAACAATAAAAGCAAGAGTGAGCCCACAGACTCAGCAAGTACAAAATAAAAGTTATAACTTCAACATCTATAGATAGAAACGCATCAATAAAACATCTCACATGCAAATGTAATGCTCAAGGATCCATTCTCTTTATCTCTTTTTGCATTTTACCGGTAATGCAAAGTATGCAACCGTCGCTGCATACCCATGCCTGTGCTCGCAAGCACAGGGACCAATTGCCCATTACTCCGCAAGTAATGAGGACCTCAAGCCCACACTCCTCAAGTGTGGGGATCTTAGGCCCGTCACTTTCATGACGGGGATCTCAAAGGAAAATATACTTGGTCACCACGGGACCAAGCCTCAACATGATTTCAATATGCACATGCTCAACTTTTATTCATCATCAATTTACCAAAAGACAACAACATCATGCAATAATAGAGCATAGTTATACTTGGGACAACCACCGTTCTCAAGACAATCATCATGCTAGCTTTCTTGCTACACTATCATATATCAAAAACACACAAACATGGTCAATCAATCACAACCAAGTAACAAACAATGCACTTGCCTTAACCGCGTGAGAACGGAGGACGTGAAGACAGTGCTGCCTCCGGTACCAGTCCCCCACCTAAATCATTAAGAACATAAACTAAGACCATAGTAATGAACCACATGAATTATAAAAGCAAACACAACCTAGCAGTAGCTTGCAACGCGACCTCGACTCCAATTCCCTAAATACTGATCTGTGCCCTCTGTAAACATTCATATTCTAAAATTCATATATTTTCGTACAGAGGTCCAAATTAGGTGTTCTTGTATTTCATTGAAAGGTTATCAAATTCCCCAACTTAACCTAGTTGGTGAGCCTCCCTGATTCGGCCATCTAAAATCAATTCTAAGCTGATTAACAAAGCATCGATTTCACGTCAGACTTTCTGGACAGAACACTAAAACTATCATAACTTTCAGTTCGTTTATCCAAATTTTGCGTTCTTGTACTTCCCTGAAAGCTACGACAATTATATACAACTTTCGTTATACTAAGATCCTCTAATTAACCATTTAACCAATTGCACCGATCAGATTACTAAAACCTGTCAAAATACTGATAGACTTGCAGAACAGTCGCACCATTAAATTCATAACTTTTGCTACAGAGGTCCAAAAAATACGATCTAGCACTTGATTGAAAGCTATTGACGTCCTCTACAACTTTCTAGGAGAAGCCCAAGAATGAATCCACACTTAACTACATCAAAACGTCTGTCTAACGCGATCTGTTCTGAGGAGACAGAAATACCGATATTGCTACAACAATCAAATATGCATCTATTCGGGGGCAAACCGGGGTTACCCTTGACGAACCACTGTAGACCACGATGCAGCCCGCGAACCTTCCCCTTCCCTCTCTTCTTCCCTTCTCCCTTCTTCCTTCTTCTTCTTTTTTTCTTGGCCGGCCACCACAATGAAGAGACATCGGAGGAGAGGGGCACCACCATGGAGGAGAGGGATTGCTACAGTACCATGCTACAGTAGCGGCGGTGGTACTGTAGCACAGAATTACTATAGCAAACCTAGGGTGTAATACCCAGATCGTTGGTTCGGCGTAGGTTTTAATTTTTTTATAAGTGGTGACGCAGAGTCGCCGGTTAATCAATTTATCGCGGGAAAGAAAGAAAGAAAGATTATTAAATTTGTGAGTCAGCTTTAGGTTGAATTAAACAATTAAATAGCTGTTAATTAAGTAAAAAAAAATAGTAAGGGAGAGTGGGCTTACCACCTTGGGCCAAAGGGGGGCCCAAGAGGTGGCCACACCCCTTTTTCTTGCCCTAGCCGCCCCCTTACCCCTTGGCCGACCCCCCCTTCCCCCTGTTTCCCCCCCAAGCCGCCACACCTCCTCCTTGCGCCTCCCCTCAACCCAGGTTGCTGCTCCTTGCGCCTCCCCTTTGCCAAGTTGCTGCCCCTTTACGCAAGAAGGAAAAGAGAAGAAGGAGAAGAAGGAGAGGAGGGAGAAGAAGGAGGGAAAGGAGAAGAAGAACTCGCGTGGGGATTGGTTCAGCAAGCTAGCGGTTCTACAAGGGTAATGAGATGCCTTCCCCGCTGTTTGATCCATAGTAGATGCGAAACCGATTAGAATTGTTGGTTAAATGTTGGGCTGCAGAAGATTCGATTCTGTCCAGTACCTTGCGTGGGGATTTTCGTGTATTTAGAGGCTGAATTTTAAGTTTCCATCTCCTAGAGTTATGTGGGTTATGTCGTTATCTTTCAGTAGCCGCGAAGATCACTCGACTCCGAGGTCTGAGTCAAAAGTTATGGTCGATTTAGTATCTGCTGCCAGAAATCTGACGAGAATAATCTGTCTGGTTATTTCCTAAAATATGAAAGGGAATTTGGTAGAATCTGAAAGTTCACCCAACTAGGTTATTGTAGGTAATTCGATAACCTTTTCAGATTGATAAAGAACGATCAATTTGGAGTTACCTATTAAAAGTTATGGTCATTTTAGTTTTGCTGTTCTATTGTGTAGGCAGTTTCTGTACTGAAAGTTCAGACAATGGTTAGCCTAATATTTTGGCCGAATTGGTTTATCGTGTCAACTAGAGTATTGTAGATTATTCAGTTAAGAATCTACAGAAATTGGGTTTACCTCTTTTTGACTTCCAGTTCATGAGTTATGTCATTTACCGTGCTGCTGTCCAGAATCAGTATATGGCAGGAAACGTTGTTTTTCGGTTTCAGCTTTGTAAACTCGTTTTGAGTCGTCAAGTAAGCGATGTAGAATGCCGATTAGTAGCGCTGAGTATATTATGTCTTAATTGAAATTATTTTACCTGTTTAGGAGGTGAAGCCTCAGGTTTAGGAGTATCTTCTTTGCCGGCTAACGCGTCGCATCGTGGAAGGCAAGTAAATGTAGCGGTTGTGCTACGGTTTAACCCGTTGTTCTTACTACTTGCACTATGCATGATTGACGTAATGTTAAACGATATGCCATGGTTACATGTTTTCTAAGTATGAATGTGGTAGCAAGATATTAATCAATTGCTATGTTTGGATGAGTTTGGGTAGTATTGTGGTAATTTGCTTAATGAGCCAAATGCGGAATATGAAAATAAACTCAAGGTGGACATGTTGATAATTCCTTGTGGTTACATTCATGATGATCATGTTGTGGTCTATGTGGTAGAATTCCCTTTAGATCGACTGATTTTGATCTTGGTGAATCGAGTGGGGGTTATGTGGTAACAGTTTTATGACACAATTGTATTGTGCGTAATGAGACACGTGTGGGTTATGAGGAAATATTCATGATGAGTATGTTGTTGACCTTCGTGGTTAAATTCTTGTGGTTTATGATTATCATATCATTCATGACATATCATGACATTTGCATTGTGGATGTCGCCGCTTATAGCCGCGATCAGATGCGTACAACATCGTGCATTGTCAGTAAGACGATGCATACCTTTACCTTGTTGGGTAAAGGTGCAGTGGAGCATAGCATACATATGCATTACATTGTGGAAAGATCATTTGCATTCTTATGCAAGATATTGAGGTGAATTTATTTTGCAAACAAACGCAACTTCATAGTTGCAATGTGGAAATTGACTCATGAGAGTCTCTTGTGGTATGAGTAATGTGGTTGTGGTTGTGGAATGGGGTTCATCCCTTGTGGTATGATAGAGGTTGTGATTGTGGCATGAGATTCTTCTCTCTTGTGGTAATCGTTGATAGCAGTTGTGGATGTGAGAAATAGTAAAGTTATGAGGTAAAACATGTTAATACTTTATTGTCATTGGTAGTGGTAGTGGTGAATAATATGAAGCAGTTGATCAAGATTCTGTTGTTAATATTTTACTATCTTTGGTAGTAAATATGGTTGAGGCTATAATTGTGTTCATTATGAGAATTGGATAATGATGCTTAATATCTTTGTAGTTTAATTAGCTTGTAAATGAATGTGGATTCACATTATGGATGTGGACATATGGATACTTTAATGATGTTGTATACTTATTTGTAGTCTGATTAGCCTGTTAAACAGTTTGCTTGCTGAGATTTTTATCTCACCCTTGTTTTCCCCCCCTACAGGTGATTGTTGAGCATTCATGGGATGGGTAGAGCGGCACCACAATAATGCACTTGGTTCATCAACTCATGTTGTAATAAAGTCGATGAAATTCTAGTCAAATGCTTAACTATTTGTGGATGATTATGTTGTTAAATAAGGATGGACTTGCGAACCATTCTTTGATTAATCTGCTAGAGGTTGTTTAATTATTGAACTTGTTACCGTCATCTTTATTCCCTTAGTTGTTTATGCTTCCGCTTAGTGCTTCTTGTCTAGAGTTGCTGCCGAATTAATTTTGTCTTGAAATTATTGGCTAGCTGTAGAGTGGTTAAGTAGCATTCCAGGGTAATGTGGATCCTGGGGTGTTACATAGGGTTTCGCCTCCTTTTGTTGGTGGTTGATTTTCTCATGGGCCAGTATGGATAATTTCCCCCCCTTATGGCCAGCCACCACCTCCCACCTTTGGGCCAAATACCAATGGGCCTGAGGCCCCGGCCCAGGTTGTCCAAATTTCGTTGTAAACCCCCTCTTTAACTGCTTAAACAACTATTTTCTATTTGATCCTTCCCTCAATTCAATTTCTAAATAGTCCTTCTCTTTAAATAACTTAATTCTCTCTCGATAATCCTGTCGAATACTTTTGGGGTATTACAACAACGATGGTCAGCATAGTTTTTCTGACGAGACTGTGCAGTTTTCAAACGATCTCGAATCAGGCGAACTTGCTCTTCTGCTTCCATCACCAAGTCTGGACCATAGAATGACCTTTCACCAGACTTGGACCAATTCAATGGAGTCCTACAAGCTCTTCCATACAAGGCTTCAAAAGGTGACATTTGAATACTTGTTTGGTAGCTTTTATTGTAGGAAAACTCCACATATGGCAAAGATTTCTCCCAGTCTTTGCTATAGGATAGCACATAGGCTCGAAGGAGATCTTCCATTACTTGATTCACTCTCTCGGTTTGACCACTAGTTTGAGGATGATACGCAGTGCTGAAAGAGAGTTCAGTCCCCATAGCTTGATGAAAACAACTTCAAAAATGAGAGGTAAACTGAGGGCCTCGGTCAGAAACAATGACCTTAGGAACGCCATGAAGACAAACAATTTTAGCAATATAGAGCTCTGCTAATTGTTTGCCAGAGAAGATGGTTTTGACAGGAATAAAATGGGCCACCTTCGTTAAACGATCAATGATTACCCAAATGGCATCGGATCCATTCGGAGTTTTAGGAAGACCGGTAACAAAATCCATACCGATCTCTTCCCATTTCCATTGTGGAATAGGCAAAGGTTGAAGGGTACCGGCTGGCTTTAGGTGCTCGGCTTTAACCTTTTGGCAAATATCACATTCAGCAACATACTGAGCAATTTGCACTTTCATTCGGCTCCACCAAAATGTCTTTTTCAAATCCTGGTACATCTTGGTACTTCCAGGATGCAAGGAAAACATGGAATTATGAGCCTCTTTTAGAATTAGACCCCTTAGTTGAGGATCTGCAAGTACCACCAAACGATTGTGATACCGAAGGGCACCGCGGTCATCCTCAAAGAATTCGTTGGCTTTACCTGCCTTCAAATTTTCCTTGATCTCGGCTACCTCGGCATCAGTTTTCTGGGCCTCCAGAATTCGAGTTTCTAATGTGGGCTCCACTTCTAATGCAGCGAGAAAACCTTCTCCCACCATTTCAAGACTTAGGCGCTGAAGATCAGCACACAAGTTCTTGGCCGCAGGTAGAGAGGACATGCAGTTGCACTGTGACTTTCTGCTTAAAGCGTCCGCCACAACATTGGCCTGTCCAGGATGATAATGAATACCCATATCACAGTCCTTGATCAATTCAAGCCATCTTCTCTGCCTCATATTCAAATCAGCTTTAGTGAATATGTACTTCAGGCTTTTATGATCAGTAAAGATCTCGCAACGATTACCGAGAAGATAATGTCGTCAAATCTTCAATGAATGAACCACGGCAGCCAATTCCAAATCATGAGTAGGATAAATGACTTCATGAGGTCGCAACTGCCGGGATGCATATGCCACAACTCGGCCTTCTTTCATAAGCACACAACCAAGTCCATGGCGGGATGCATCGCAATAAATATCGAAGCTCTTATGAATATCCGGAAGAGTGAGAACTGGAGCTCTAGTCAAGAGAGTTCTCAAAAGCTGAAAACTCTCCTCACACTTAGCCGACCATTCGAATTTCTTTTCGTTCTTCAAAAGCTGAGTCAGAGGTCTTGCAATTTTGGAGATATTTTCAATGAACCTACGGTAATAACCCGCAAGTCCAAGAAAGCTTCGAATATCAGGAACATTCTTGGGCTGTTTCCAATCCAGTACATCTTGTACCTTGCCTGGATCAACAGCAATACCTCCTGCAGATAACACATGCCCCAAAAATGCAACCTGCTTGAGCCAGAAAGCACACTTGCTAAACTTAGCATATAATCGATGCTTACGAAGTGTTTCCAGCACAAGTCTCAAATGCTATTCATGGTCCTTATCAGACTTAGAATAGATAAGAATTTCATCAATGAAAACGACAACAAACTTATCCAAGAAATCCATGAACACCGAATTCATGAGATTCATAAAATAAGCTGGAGCATTGGTTAGGCCAAAGGACATGACAGTATACTCGTACAACCCGTAACGAGTAGAGAAAGCTGTTTTTGGGATGTCCTCAGCTCGAACCTTGATTTGATGATAGCCCGATCGTAAATCAATTTTTGAAAAGACTTGGGCTCCAACTAACCGATAAAAAAGATCATCAATCCGAGGTAAAGGATACTTGTTTTTGATGGTGGCCTCATTTAGCGGACGGTAATCCACACACATCCGCAAGGCATTGTCTTTCTTTTTGACAAATATTGCTGGGCATCCCCAAGGTGAGGAACTTGGTCGAATGAATCCTTTGTCAAGCAATTCTCTGAGCTGTTTCTTTAATTCAACCAGCTCATTAAGAGGCATTCGATAAGTACTTCTGGATATAGGAGCAGTTCCAGGAACTAAGTCAATTACGAATTCCACTTCCCGATCTGGTGGCACTCCGTGAAGGTCTTCAGGGAAGACATCAACATACTCACAAACAATTGGTACTGACTCCAAGGAAGGAGTGGCATCAACTTGGTAAGCACAAAGATGAGAACCCACGGTCCTAGATTGAAAAACGACTGAGATGCCGCTTTCATTAGTTAAAGAAATGGATCTTTAAGCACAATTAATATGGGGTGGACGAAGATGATGCACAACTAACTGATGTACAACTAACTGATGTTGAGCAGCAAACTGTCTACTAACAAAAGAATGTGATGCTCCAGAATCAAATAAAACGGTAGCAGTGCTGAAATGAACTAGGAGCATACCAAGGACGACTTCAGGAGTGTCAATTGCTTCCTCAGTAGTAATCTGATTCACGTGGCCTCGGACTGGAACGGGGTCAGGCTTGACCACGGTCGGGGAAGATGGTGTAGGACGCACAACAGCTGGAGAAGGTTAAATAGGTGGTATCCCACGTGCCTTGGCATAACATTGATTGGCGAAATGCCCTGGGCGCCCGCAATGATAGCATATCACACCCGGCCTGACAGTAACAACAGCCGGTGGCCAATTTCCACTAGGCCTCGGTTGAGTAGTGGGAGGAGATGGACGAGGTGCAAACACTGCCGGCCTCTGTGAAAATGGAGCTGGTGCTCGCGGAGGTCGGGGCAACCACATGCGAGGCCTTGGCGAACTGCCACTAGGAACAAACTGAGAAGTTCTTTGTCGCTTGCGTGACTCCTCCAAAGCCTTGCTCTTGCTTTCAGCAACAATGGCTTTGTTGACAAGATGAGAAAATTTTCTGAAGTCATGCAAAGCTACGGCCATCTGCAATTCTTCAGACAGCCCATTCAAGAATCGGTTTCGGCGACGAAATTCAGCAAGACTTCCCTGCACATGATGACCCCCTGCTCTGACAGCTGGCATGGCAGTGGAAGAAGTGTTGCGCACAATTTGCTCCAAAATGCATGTTTGGTCCATTCTGTTGCGCTCAATTTGCATGAGCACATCAGCCATAGTGGGTGGTGGAGGGAGCTCCTCTTCCTGGGAACCACCTTGCGGACCATGAGAACCTGAGGGTTCAGTCTGCTCCCCCTGAGAGTGGGGCATTGGGGTTGATATGCCCTTCCCTTGTTGTGTCTGCGCACGAGTAGTGGGTCCTGTCATCCTGTTACCACACAATGGTTAACAACATAACAAGGAGATACTCGGGCAAACACAAACAAGGTTATAAATAGAAAAGCACGAACACTACACTTATAATGCATTATGTTATGTCATGCATTCAAATCAACATCAAAACCATAAACTTTATACATTCAGCAAAAGAAGTTCGGTCCCACTCTCATATAATAGTCGGCTATCACATTTATAATACAAACCAAAAGTCTGACTTACATATACTTTACAAAATACCACCACCCTATTACATTTATTTAAGGGCAACTACTCGACGATATAACACCTATCCACGAGGGTTCATCGTCGAGGTACTAGCATAAAGATCACGGTTAAAATTCACCAGAAACTCATTCAAAAGATGAGCTCCAGGGGAACCCGTGTCAATGGGATCCAAAGGACTAATGAGACGCCTCGGAGAACCTAGTAGTGGCTGATGACCTCCAGGAGGAGCGGTCCGTAGAGTGCGAGGAAAGCCTGCAGTCATCTGGGCTTGACACACTTGTCCATAGATAGGAACACACCTGACTACATCTGGAAGTCGATAAGCTGGTGGTGCAGCAGCAGCAGGAGAGATCTCGTTGTCACCATAAAGCACGTTGCGCGGAACGCGATTCATGTTGACTCCAAGTCTCAGGTACTCGTGGGCCTCATTAAGACGATGCCGAGTTTCCCACAACTCCCTCACAAGGCAGCGATGGATCTGGTCCATGATGCGGACCATCCTCACCAATTGTCACACCTGAGAGTCTTCCCCAAACTGTATCTCATCAAACATGCCCACTTCTGCACTAGGACCTTGCTTCGGGAAGTGATCATAGGGTGGTTGAGACAGCTCCGTCAAATCATGACGAAGGAGGCTCATCACCCTACTAGCAACTTCCTGAACCGCCATAGACTCAGAAGTAGCAAGTGACTGGACACAGTACGGGACACTGCCCGCCACCTGCCTAGCAATGACGTTGATGATGGCGCGGTACTCCTCCATCCCTGGTCCTCGATCTCGTCGATAGATGGCGTACTCCGGCTGGTAAGTGAAGTTAGCTCGCCACATCATGTCCCACAGTAAAGCCGAAAATCCATCCACATCCTCAGCTCGGTCTCCTTGACCAAGTACCACCCGCTCATCTATAGACAAAAAGACAAGGTAAAAAAAAATCACTCTTGAAAGAAACCAACAGAAAGTTGGGACAAGAGTTGATACTAGGGAGGATAAGAAATAAAAGATGCCATACTTAAACTTTCAAAATTATACTACTGACTTGAAAATAATTTTCTCAGAAGACTCTATAATAACCACGACCATGCTATTCCTAACCTACAGGCAACGTATGCTCTAATACCAACACTGTGGAGACCCCGGAATATTGGAAATGTGCTTAATTCAAATTATACTATAGCACAATTCTTAATTAAGGAACAGTGCTGCTCCTTTATTAAAGATCATGCTAGAAGCATAATTTTAATAAGTAACAAATCCAATATTTAGGTTTCCCGGATATATGTCTTACAATGGTTCCCAGGATCAGTGACCATTACACATATATCCTTAAACAACATTGCATCATACACATAAAAGTACACAATTCGGTTGAGTACTACAATATCAAGTGACTTGGTCACTACAAAAGACTGACAGCGGAAGCAAAATAAACGACAAAACCATCAATGGCCCCATCACCCGCAGGCTATTGCGTGGAGGAAAGAAATAGCTTCACTCGTTAGCGTCACCCTGATCGGCGCTAACGGGCACTTCATATAAATAACCGTCCTCACCTGCAACAATAGGTTATAGCACCTTGAGTACGGAAGGTACTCAGCAAGACTTACACAAACTAATAAAAGAAAGTGTTTGTTAGAACCTATACAAAGTAGTAGAATTTATACATGCATAAGGTTGCAACAGGAAGGCATATTGGTTCAATTTCGCATAAAGCAATACGTCTTAACCTACAATTGCTAAGTTTTCATGAAGCAATTTAATGAAACAAACTGGACTAAAACAGTAAGTAAATGAAAATAAATGTAAACAGATATTGCATGAATTCCCTCATGCTGAACCAGAAACCAAAACAAAAGTTTAAATGAAAACTCCATACAGGTGACATCAACTCAAGCTATCGTCCATGACCGTGGACACGGCTATTCGAATAGTTTGATACCCTGCAGGGGTGTACATCTTTACCCACACGACTTAGTCAGCCCGTTGCCTTTGGATGCCTCCGAATGATGACATACTTCCTTTGGTATGCCGACCGGGGAAACTAAGATTTGGCATTTTTCAACAAGTTGACACTATCGAGTTGGATACCCATGTGTGAACTGATCTCGCTTAAACAACGACTGATAGCATCTGCTTAACCGGGGCACACATGTTGCGTCAGGAATGCCGACCCAAACAAAAGAAATACAATCTGGGTTCGCTACCCATACTAGATCGCAATCGGCATCTTTAAGGTACGTACATGCGATGGAACACAAATACGCCCTCACCCTTCTAAGAACATCTGATATTGATATAAAACTTACATGGCATAAGACACAGCCCGAAGACCTAAGCATCTATGCCATACAAGATCAATACACACATCCTTACTCCCCTATCTCCAACTCAATAGTATTAACTCTTTACTTAACCAAACAGCGCCCATACACCGCATGTGGAAGTACGTAGGGACTTGAATCGAATAATCAGAGTTCAGTCCTTAATTGATCTAGACAAGTCCACCACGTTTCCCAATCTCGTGCACAAAGGCACCACCACTAGCATCCTCTTGTCCAGATCAATTGAAATTTAAAATCCACTTCTGATCTAAAGAAATTGGACAGAAAGTTAAAGTGACTGAAATTTATTTATTGTTCCCATGTTTGACAAGATAATCTTGTCAAACTTTAAAGTTCTCTAGACTGCATGGCTAAGCAATCTCTGAAAATAAGCCTTGTAGTATACAGTACTACTCTAGGTTTGAGTGCATAATTATAATTAAAGTAATCCACAATGTTAGGTCATACCTAACTACTAACAGATCACAATTATATTTTCAGAAAATTAGCATGCAACAATTATCACTGTATTTGAAAAACCTATTGTATAAAACTTTGGGATCAACATGGTGCAAAGAAGATCCTTGCCTTGATAATAATATACTTCTTGTGCAGGCTCGGGTTGCTCAGAATTAGAATCAAACACTTCAGAAGAACCAGATTCTAAAAAGAAACAATAAACTCCAATGAATATGAAAGCTGGTAGCAAATGAAAATGAACAGAAAATATATGATCAAGAACGCTGTGGACGCCCCGGAATATTGGAAATGTACCTAATTAAAGTTACACTGTAGCACAACGCTTAATAAAGGAACAGTACTGCTCCTTCATTAAAGATTATGCTAGAGGCATAAATTTAATAAGTAACAGATCCAATATTCAGTTATGCCGGATATATGTCTCACAATGGTTCCCAGGATCAGTGACCATTGCACATATATCCTAAAACAACATTGCATCATACACATACAAGTCATACATTTACATAATTAAACATAAGTTTACAATTCGGCTGGAGTACTACAATATTAAGTGACTTGGTCACTACAAAAGAGTAAGAGCGGAAGCAAAATAAAGCGCAAAATCCACCAATGGCCCCATCCACCCGCAGGCGATTGCGTGGAGGAAAGAAGTAGCTTTACTCGTTAGCGTCACCCTGATCGGCGCTAACGGGCACTTCATACAAATAACCGTCCTCACCTGCAACAATAGGTTATAGCACCTTGAGTACGGAAGGTACTCAGCAAGACTTACACAAACTAATAAAAGAAAGTGTTTATTAGAACCTATGCAAAGGAGTAGAATTTATACATGCATAAGGTTGCAACAGGAAGGTATAATGGTTAAATTTTGCATAAAGCAGTACTTCTTAACCTACAATAACTAGGTTTTGATAAAGCAATTTAATAAATCAAAGTTGGACTAAAACAGTAAGTAAATGAAGTAATTGTAAACAGTACAGTGCATGAATCCTCTCATGCTGAAACAAAAACCCAAACAGTATTTGAAAACAAAACTTCTATACAGGTGACATCAACTCAAGTTATCGTCCATGACCGTGGACACGGCTATTCGAACAGTTTGATACCCTGCAGGGGTGTACATCTTTACCCACACGACTTAGTCAGCTCGTTGCCTTCGGATGCCTCCGAATGATGACATACTTGCTTTGGTATGCCGACCGGGGAAACTAAGATTTGTTATTTTTCAACAAGCTAACACTATTGAGTTGGATACCCATGTATGAACTGATCTCGCTTAAACAACGTCTGATAGCATCTGTCTAACCGGGGCACACATGTTGCGTCAGGAATGCCGATCCAACCATAAGAAGTAATGCGATGGGTTCGCTACCCATAGTAGATTGCAATCGGCATCTTTAAGGTACGTACATGCGACGGAGCACATAAACGCCCTCACCCTTCTAAGAACATCTGATATTGACATACAAGCTCACATGGCATAAAACGCAGTCTATAGACCAAAGCATCTATGCATTTATTTGTTGCTCCCCTGTTTGACAAGTTAATCTTGTCAAACACTAAATCTTATCTAGACTGCATGTCTAAGCAAATTCTGAAAATATGTATTATAGTATACAGTACTACCCTAGGGTTGAGTGTATGGTCATAATTAAGGTAATCCACAACGTTACTCAGGTCATAACTAACTAATACAGTCCATATTTGTATTTCCAGAAAAATAGCATTCAACAGATGTCAATGTATTTAGAAAAGCTATTGTAGAAAATTTGGGATCAACATGGTGCAAAGAGGATGCTTGCCTTGATAATAATAAACTTCTTGTGGAGGCTCAGGTTGTTCAGAAATAGTGTCAAAAGCCTCAGAAGAACCAGATTCTATAAGAGACAATAAACTCCAATAAATACCAAAGCTGACAACCAGTATAGAATAAAAGAAAATGTATGATCAATAAAGAAATGCATGATTAACAGCATGCCTAAGTCATAACTACCCTAATAGTGATAATAACCCATATTATCATATACAATTTTTTTTTATAATAGAAACTAGAGTTTAGATCAAAGTTGCAGTTTTCAGATTTTGAAAAGAACCAAAAGGGACAGAGCAGATTTTGGGTTAGTTATGAATAGACTAAGTAAAAGATGTTAAATTGAAACTTAGTCTGATTTTTAGAGTAGATAATACCCTAGGCAAACCCTAATCTAACCCTATTCGGCCAGGTTACAAAAACTACCAAGATTTCAAAAGTTGTCGGTTGAGCCACAACGGTAACAGAGGTAACATTCTACTACAAGTTTAAATAGATGACAACAAGAATTAAAAGAGCAAAGGTTTATGCTACTAGGGTTTGGTTGAGACACGAATGAGCGATAAGTTGACAGGAGAAACCCTAGAACCTTGAAAATGATATGAAAGACCGAAAAGTTATAAAACTAACTTTTCAGTTTAAAGCAAGTTGGAGCTATTGACATTCACGTGAATGATTCATGTGAGTTGCTAAGGTCCCTAAGATGCTTAAGATAGCAAAACTCACAGTTTTAACTCACCAGGCTAAGGAAAGCACTAAAGGTTCCTAAAACCGAGTTGGATCAATAGAGAAATAAGCTCGGGTTTAACCTACAAAAGATGTCAAATCTTTATTACAAGATGGAACCAGCGTTTGGAATGGATGAACAAATTGGAGAAGCAAGGAACTCCACTGGACAGCAATGGAAGATGATAAGCTCCAATGGTCAACAATGGCAGCAGCTCAAAAAGCTAGGGTTATATATAGAGGTTGAGCTACAGGGCAAAGGAGAAGGGTCTAGAGTTGATGAGGTGTCCATTTAGGGCTAAATATCCAAAAATTAGTTGCATAATCTTTGGATAATTCCTCTCCTCTGTTTACAGAAATGGCGACGGCGCACAGAGGCAAGGAAGAAGATAAGAACTCTCTGACATGCGGGTCCCGCTGGCAGCCGCAGTCATGCGCGCCTCCTAAATCGCGAAAGAACAACAACCGTCTGATTAGAAATGGGCGGTTGCGATAAATAGAAGGGTTAAAAGGTTTTAATCGGTATCGTTTAATATGGGCCGTGCGATCTGAAACGAACGGTGGAGATTTAAAAGAGCTCTACGGGATTTCGGGGGTCCACGTTCAAAGAGGGGTGTTGGATTGAAATCCAACGGTCAATCAAAAAGGATACACGTCACCCTTTAGATGAGATGACGCGACACCGTTAGATGGACTTTCTATAGTCAGGATCAACGGAGGAACCGGATGGTCCGAATGCATACATGATATGGACCCTACGATTAACATCCGACGGCCCAAAGAAAAGCAGGTCCTAACGGCACGCGGTAAAAAGGGGTGCCGTAGGATTTGAATCCGACGGTTAAAAGGAAAGCACGCCTTTAATTTCAAAAATGAAAAGGGCGGCGCGGTTGGATTGGGGATGGACGGTGGGGATCGAGAGGGGATCCGGAGTCGTCAGAATGCATACATCTCCTTTGACCGTCTGATTTAGATCCAACGGTGGGGATTAGGGCGCATACGTGGACAGCTCACGCTGCATCGCAACCATGCCCGTTCGATAGGAAATCAACGGCTCACAGCACGCGAAGAGTTCGGGCTCGCGCCCGAGCGGGACTAAGCCGGACCAAGATGAACTGGATGGACCCAAACTCATGGGTTCGAGTCGCTACAGTGCTAGGGTTTGGGTTTAGACCGGATTAGTTGACCAAGCCCTATTCAAATACTCAAGAGTTTGACTCGGCTTTTAAAAATAGTAAATAGATTTGTAAAATCATGAAACTTTTCGAGAAGCTCTTTGGGATGATATATTTCCCAAATAAATTTCAAAACCACTGTTTCACTTTGTAAAATACATAAATAATTACCTTAGCCCGAATAGGTTTATTTAAAAACAAATATTTTTCTTCAAGGCAAAATAATTTCTAAAAATTCAACAAAATTATTTTTGGCCAAGATAATTTATCTAGACTTTAATAAAAAAAAATACTTCCCAGTCACAATACAAGTATTAGCTTGCATTCCCTTTAAATTTTTTAAAAGGCTTTGGATGTTTGGCTAGAAAAGGAAGGTTTTCATTTGTAACATACTGCCCAAACTGTAAAAATGAACAGTGATGCTATGAACAACACCTCATTACTGTTCATAAAGCATTTTTTTACTGTTCATAAAATTGGGGCTGTTACAAACCTACCCCCTTAAGAAAATCTCGTCCCTGAGATTTTAGAAAAGATGGAAGATGGGACAAAGTGAAATTGAAATGATTTTAATAGAAACCCGACACCCGTTGTCTTGATTTCCTTCAAAGATAGTAAAGAAGAACTTTACATAATAACATAGTGTTATTATTACATCTTCATTTACATTGCTTAGTTTAACCTTGTCTTTCTTGACTCAAAGGCAAGCTCTAAACAGCAAAGAGATGGGGGTGCTCAATCTGCATCAGATCTTCGCGCTCCCAAGTGGCTTCATCCTCAGAATGATTAGCCCACTGAATTTTCAAGAACTTGACAGTACGATTTCTGGTCATGCATTCCATTTCGTCAAGGATACACACTGGTCGTTCTCGATAGGAAAGGTCAGGTTGGAGATCAAGATGCTCATAAGCAGTTGCCTCAATAGGAACACGAAGGCATTTCTTCAATCGAGACACATGAAAAGTATCATGCACTTCCGAGAGGGATTCAGGTAGTTCCAATTGATAAGCCACAGCCCCTCGTTTTGCAATAATTCGAAAGGGTCCGATATAACGAGGTGCTAGCTTTCCTTTCACCTAAAAACGATGAGTGTCCTTCATTGGCGATACTTTAAGATAGACATGATCATCTACCTCAAAGTTTAATTCACGACGACGATGGTCAGCATAGCTCTTCTGACGAGACTGTGCAACTTTCAAACGATCTCGAATCAGACGAACTTGCTCTTCTGCTTCTACCACCAAGTCTGGACCATAAAAGGACCTTTCACCAGACTTGGACCAATTCAATGGAGTCCTACAAGCTCTTCCATACAAGGTTTCAAAAGGTGACATTTGAATACTTGCTTGGTAGCTATTATTGTAGGAAATTCCACATATGGCAAAGATTTCTCCCAGTTTTTGCCATAGGATAGCACATAAGCTCGAAGGAGATCTTCCATTAATTGATTCACCCTCTCAGTTTGACCACTAGTTTGAGGATGATATGCAGTACTGAAAGAAAGTTCAGTCCCCATAGCTTGATGAAGGCAATTCCAAAAATGGGAAGTGAACTGGGGGCCACGGTCAGAAACAATGACCTTGGGAACACCATGAAGACAAACAATTTTAGCAATATAGAGTTCTGCTAACTGTTTGCCAGAGAAGATGGTTTTAACAGGAATAAAATGGGCCACTTTCGTTAAACGGTCAATGATTACCCAAATGGCATCAGATCCATTCGGAGTCCTTGGAAGACCCGTAACGAAATCCATGCCGATCTCTTCCCACTTCCATTGTGGAATAGGTAAAGGTTGAAGGGTACCGGCTGGCTTCAGATGTTCAGCTTTAACTCTCTGGCAAATATCACATTCAGCAACATACTGAGCAATCTGCCTCTTCATCCGACTCCACCAAAATGTCTTCTTTAAATCCTGATACATCTTGGTACTACCAGGATGTAAAGAAAACTTGGAATTATGAGCCTCTCTAAGAATTAGACCCTTGATTGAGGATCTGCGAGCACCACCAAGCGATTGCGATATCGAATTATCCGCGAGCATCTTGAAAAACTCATTGGCTTTGCTTGCCTTCCAATTTTCCTTGATCTCGGCTACCTCGGCATCGCTTTCGGGCCTCAGATCTGAGTTTCTAACGTGGGCTCCACTTCTAATGCAGCAAGAAAACCTTCTCTCACCATTTCAAGACTTAGCGTGAAAATCAGCACACAAGTCCTTGGCATGAGTAGAGAGGACATGCAGTTGCACTGTGACTTTCTGCTTAAAGCGTCTGCCACAACATTGGCTTTGTCAGGGTGATAGTGAATACCCATATCATAGTCCTTGATCAATTCAAGCCATCTTCTCGGCCTCATATTCAAATCAGCTTGAGTGAATATGTACTTCAAGCTCTTATGATCAGTATAGATCACACAACGATTACCGAGAAGGTAATGTCGCCAAATATTTAACGCATGGACTACGGCAGCCAATTCCAAATCATGAGTAGGATAATTGACTTCGTGAGGTCGCAAATGCCGGGATGCATCACAATAAATATCAAAGCTATTATGAACATCCGGAAGGGTGAGAACTGGAGCTTTGGTCAAGAGAGTTCTCAAAAGCCGAAAACTCTCCTCACACTTAGCTGACCATTCGAATTTCTTCTCCTTCTTCAAAAGATGAGTTAGAGGTCTTCAATTTTGGAGAAATTTTCAATGAATCTACGGTAATAACCCGCAAGTCCAAGAAAACTTCGAATATCAGGAACATTCTTGGGCTGTTTCCAATCCAGCACGTCTTGTACCTTGCTTGGATCGACAGCGATACCCCCTTCGGATAACACATGCCCCAAAAATGCAACTTGCTTGAGCCAGAAAGCACACTTGCTAAACTTAGCATATAACCGGTGCTTACGAAGTGTTTCCAGCACAAGTCTCAAATGTTGTTCATGGTCTTTGTTGGACTTGGAATAAATAAGAATTTCGTCAATAAACACGACAACTGTAACACCCCAGCCCGACATGAGCCTGGAATGCTACTAAACAAACTCTAATAATTCCAAACTAGATAATCTTAATAAATTTCGGCAGAACCTCCCTTGTAAAGTTAATTACACGAAGGTTCCAACACACAGACAATTCAAATATTAACTAAAACCTTCTTCCAAAGACATCAAAAGATAATCAAAGACATGCTAAGTATCTAACATAACTAGAGAGATATGAATTTCTACTACTCATCATTATTACATTTAATCCATTGCATGAGACGAAACATAATAAATCTTTGGGCATCTCGCCCAATTACTAAAACAATTACGTTATGAAGATCATTCATCTTTATTTAGTTCATATGACAAGTGTGTGACTAGCGACTACTTCCCCCATGCATGTCATTCTTGGCTCGGTACCTAAAACAACAATAAAAGCAAGAGTGAGTCCACAGACTCAGCAAGTACATAAAGAAACTATAACATCAAGCATCCATGTAAAGGAGATCAACAATAGAACATCTCATATGCAAATGCAATGCTCAAGGGTCCTTTCTCTTTATCTTTCTTTGTGCATTACACCGTAATGCAAAGTATGCAACCGTCGCCAGTATACCCATGCATGTGCGCGCACGCACAGGGACCAATTGCCCAATACTCCGTAAGTTTTAGGGACCTCATGCCCACACTCCACGAGTGTGGGGATCTCAGGCCCGTCACATTCACGACAGGGATCTCAAAGGGAAACATACTTGGTCACCACGTGACCAAGCCTCAACATGATCTCAATATGCACATGCTCATCATTTAATCATCATCAATTTACCACAAAACGATAACATCATACCACAACAGAGCATAAACATATTTGGAGCATCCACCAATCTTAAACTAACATCATGCCATCAATCTCAGTATACTATCACATATCGAAAAAGCACACAAACACCAATCAATCGCAACCACGAATCAAACAATGCACTTGCCTTAACGGCGTGCGAATGGAGAACGTGAAGACGGTGCTGCCTCGGTACCAATCCCCACCTAATACATTATGAATAAAAACTAAGACCATAGTAACGAAAAACATGAATTAAATAAGCGAACTCATCAGGTAGCAAATTGCAACGCGATCCCGACTCCGCTTTCTTAAGTACTGAAATGCCCTCTGTGAACAGTCAAGTTCTAAAATTCATATCTTTCCGTACAGTGGTCCAAATTAGGTGTTCTTGGACTTAATTGAAAGGTAATCAAATTTCCCAACTAAACCTAGTTGGTGAGCCTCCCTGATTCGGCCATCTAAAATCATTGTTAAGCTGATTAACAAAACATCGATTTCACGTCACCCTTTCTGGACAGAGCACTAAAACTAACATAACTTTCAGCTCGTTTGTCCAAATGTTGAGTTCTTGGGCTTCCCTGAAAGCTAAGACAATTATCTACAACTTTCGTGATACTGATATCCTCTAATTGTCCCTTTAACTGATCTCTAAAGTCAGATTACTAAAACCTGTCAGAATACTGACAGATTCGCAGAACAATCGCACTAAAAAATTCATAACTTTTGCTACAGAGGTCCAAATAATACGATCTAGCACTTCATCGAAAGCTATTGACGTCTTATACAACTCTCTAGGAGAAGCCCAAGACCGAATCCTCACTTAAATATATCAAAACTTCTGTCTAACGCGATCTGTCCTGAGGAGACAGAAATACCGACATTGCTACAACAATCAAATATGCATCTATTCGGGGGCAAACCGGGGTTACCCTTGACGAACCGCTGTAGACCGCGATGCAATCCGTGAATCTTCCCCTTCCCTCTCTTCTTCCCTTCTCCTTTCTTCCTTCTTCTTCCTTTTTTCTTGGCCGGCCACCACAATGAAGAGGCATCGGAGGAGAGGGGCACCACCATGGAGGAGATGGGTTGCTACAGTACCGTGCTACAGTGGCGTCGCGGGTACTGTAGCACCCTAGGGTTCCCCTCCTTCTTTAGTTGGTTTCTGGTTTCCTCATGGGCCATGGGCCACTAAACCTGTTTTTCCTCCACTTGACTATGGGCTGCGTGGCCCATTTCTCTCTCAATTTATGATTTTTTTTCTCTTTTAATTATCTTAATTCCCTCTCTATTTTTTATTACATCCACTAACGACAAACGGGATATTACATTCTACCCCCCTTAAAAAGAATTCGACCCCGAATTCTACTTTCACCAATCTACTTGAAAGGAACTGAAATCAACAATCTTTAACGTATACCCAACGTGAACCACTTCGAGTACTGCTCGCACATGCGAGACCGCAATTCACAAGTCGCTTCCCTCTTGGGCTTATGGGATCATATCACCTTGACGGATATCACGTCTTTCACCTCAACACTAGTCTCGACCTTTACAGGTACACTCAACACACGGGACTCAAAGGTAAGGTCTTACTTCTTAGCCAACAGCTCTAACAAAATCTCAAGCTCCGGACCTCTCATGTGCTCTCTCAGCACCGAAAAACACAAGACATTGCGTACTCCGTGCAAGTACTCGAGACGGTCCTAGTGATACGCCAATCTACAAATTCCCGTGACAGGGAATCTATCCAACACACCTTTGGTTAAACTTCCTTCGATGCACCAAGTACACCGTCTACACAAAACACATAGAACTCTTGTTCCAACTCTCAGTCTATCACCTTACCTATGCAAGCAGCATCTCCTTTACCAAGGGACGCACAAAGAACTCGCCTACCAACTCACTTATCCGAAGAACTCAACTGAGAACAAAGGAGTCAAAATGCACCCAACTCAAAGCCATCTTCCCTTAGAAGAGCCCAATCCAAAATCAATGGATTTACCATGAATTTTTTTTCCACTTTTGAAATAGGTAGTTTAGAAATAAATGCCACACAAGCTAAAAATGAAATCACTCGAAAAAACCATATTAACCTTTTTTTTCTTAACTGGAAGGAATCACACATACCGACAAGAACCAACTCAATTTGTAATTGACATCCGTCATAACCACATAGTTCAAGTAAGAACTAAGAAAACATCTCACTATCCAAGATCACACCCTTTACCACAATCTTTCTTTTAAGAATTCAACTTTCTCTTAAACCATAGGATCCCAAATCATCGCATAACGCATTAACTCATTTCTCTTAAATTGGCAATCCCAAACCTATGCTCTCACCGAACACAAAATCCACAATTATGCGGGTAGACTCTTCCAATCCACAATATCGTACTCTAGCCAACTTCCCCACCAAATGAATTACTTGTCAAAATAATTTCCAACACAACTCAATAGATTTCACCCACCATCACATCCCTTAATCCGTTAAGGATGAGCAATTTGAAATTCACATCACACACTCTCATATACTAGCCTCAAAGGATACTATCAATGATCATCCCACTACTCGAATCCACTCTTATTCTACCATCTCTACACATAATCATTGGCATCCAAGGTTCTAACATGAGAATGCAAAGCCTAAAATCAACCTCGAAGTCTCCTACAATGAATTTACGGTATGATTGATAGGAAATCTTCCAATTCATTTACTAAAATTTTACATAGCTCAACAATAACCTCAATCATTAACATCCACGTTCCTCACTAATCAAGTAACCGCTCAAGGCGTTTCATGTCACCAATCTTGGACCTTCACTAAACCACACTAATCAAAATTCAACTACACGACCACAACATACCCATTCGTCATACCTCACTATATGACTAAGATTCAAACATACCCAATCACTAATGTCAATAAATAAATATCTTCTTTGACCAAGATATCCTCGAAGATAATTTAACTCTCATAAGGTCACTTACTTAGGCGAGTCATACTTGACAATAGCTCAACAATTCTGCTATCCTCTAATTAGCATGACACTTAGGTTCCTCCACACCGCGACTCTTATTAAACTTCACCACCACAACTCTTACGCACAATCATACTAAGTACCCAATTGTGATATTCTAATAAGTTTATCAAAAGTCCATAATTTCAATAGTCCCAATATTTCAACATGGACAAAGGTTCTTTGGATCATAATTCGCCATAGGTTCCACTAGTTGTAACACTAATCACTTTTATCTCATCGACAAACTTTCCATTTAAGTAGAATTCTCTCGGTGTTGTAAGTGAAACCAATTCACATTATCTTGCTCTTCAAATAGATTGGTTCCCAAAAATATCAACAATTCCAAATACTTGACCACCTCCAACCAATCACCATGCTACTCTTTATAACACTTGGCAACACAATTTGGTTACTTCCTTATTCAAAAGGAAGAAATAAACAGATACAAAGTTCGACGCATAAGAAATCATGGCTCCTCGAAGTGAGCATGAGACCAAGAGAAATAGTCAAATAGAAATGATCTCGAAAAAGCAGAATGCGAATCCACGATCGAGGCAAAAGTCCCACAAGAAGAAATTTTCCATCTCCATAACTCATAATAAAACATTGCTATGCAAACCCAAGAAACTCTTAAGCTGAGACAACAAGTAAGTTGCGGATTACATTTTTTTAGCTCCAACCTCAAATACTTATGGTAAACATTTTCCGTTAACCCAACGAAAGCAATCTCTTTGATTACAACATTACTTGCCAAACCAAACAAGAGATGCTTTTAATACCAAATCACATTCATCACTTCAGAACCAAACGGAACCTTTCCATATGTCACATTGCTCAACTAATTTTATATACTACATAAATCATGAGCCCCAAAAGATCACGAATCTGAAACTCCAAACATTTCATTTAATCGTTATTAAAATAATCAACTTACTTTCTCTCTAGAAGAATCATCATCACTCCAACGCGTCACAATCTCTTGTAGACCTTATTACTAACATCAAGAATAATTCACTCTTAACAAGGTTCGTTATCATCAACTCTTCCTTTATAAAGTCCCCAAAAGTACCAAATGTTACATTTCACTTTATCCTCTCATCCTCAATTGACATTACACCAAATTCTTACACCGTCACTATAACAACCACCAGATTTTTGAAGGAACCTACTACACAATTTACAAGGTTACACCAAAACCCTTTCATCAAAGACATACTATTATCGACAATTTTACCATCGAGCAACCACATGTCACCTATAAAATCCCATCATAAACCTTTCCAAAACAAACACAACATATTATTTCATAACATTTTGTTATCTCAATAAGATTACAACAGATCAACCTGTTCTAGAGTATATCTAATACACCACTACACTATCGAGCAAGACCTCTTTTAACAATAGCATGCAGCCACAATACATCCTCGTGAAACACTCGTGAATAAATCACTTTCAAATTTCAACCCTTCAACTCTTCGGAATGCTCATACTTATTTAGTACCCACTAACTCCAATATAGAGGTTATCATAAACTTTTGATGATTATTCAATCATGGATGAATTGTTGGTCCTGTATCTATTTGTACTCCCACGAGCATAAATAAGATCATCAAATAGCCAATTAAAGAAAAATTCTATATTAATATCTACCAAGGCGACGATCGAACAGATCTTATATTTCTCTTCCCACGATTAGATTAATCCATTGAGATCAAATAATCTAACAAGTTTAGCAAACTAAACAACTCTAGGGGTCAAGCACTCCGTTAAAGTTACACAGTTGTTAATAACTCTATTGCTTCCAATTAAGTATAGCCATACACTTAATCACAGTTCAACAAGAACTACTACATGACACCATCAAATTAGTCAACTTTCCTTCCAGGGATCTTAGTTAAGATCGATTATACACCACACTACAGATCCAACTTGATAACTCATATCATATTCACTAATTTCTCTGATTATAACCTCTCACTTAACCATGAGACGATATCGCTAAAGAGTTTAGCGTTTTCTTTCATAAAAGAACTTTTCAACTTCCAAACTCAAGATACCCAAAAGAGATATATTGAATCAAAACTTTCACGTACTACAGGACTTGCAAAAGGAAACTTTCATTATCCAAATCATCAAGTGAAATAAATGGATCATGCTTTCCAGTAAGAAAGACGAAACTCCAATACAAAGGTCAGTATTGACAACTAACTAAGTGTAATACTCCGGAAGTGTGAGAAGTGAAGAATCGGATTAATAAAAATTAATCGGTAGAGAATTATTATTCGGGGAAGAGAAATTTATTGAATTTTCAAGTGCAATATAGTTTAGAGAGGATTTATCTTAACAGAAAGTATCCATCGGTGATTATGTAATATCTGTTTAACATTAGAGAATTAATTGAAATGAGAAAGGTATTTAACAGAATTAAACAGAGAAATCAGTTTTTAGAGGAGAATTAATCTTGGGCTTTACCCACGTTGTTTGGCCCAAGTGGGAAGTTGGTTTAAGAAGGGCCAACCAAACCCTAGGTATTTTTTACTGTGCACGCAGCTACAGTGCCCGCCGCCCCTGTAGCAACCCTCCTCCCCTTTGCTGCCACGCCCTCCATGTCGCCCCTTTGCTGCTCCTTGCTCTGGTCTTGGGAGGAAGAAGAAGGGAGAGAAAGGAGGAGAAGAAGGGATCTTCTTCTTGGATTCAACCAGCGTTTCCCCAAGGTTCTACAAGGGTAACGAGAGCGTTCTTTGCTGTCTAAGTTGTATTAGATGCGAATCGATTGGTTTGATTGGATTGAATTGCTGCCGCTACAAATTCAATTCTGTCCAGTTTCTTGCGCGGCTTGTTTCGTGTGTTTAGAGGCTGAATTTTAAGTTTCCATCTCCTAGAGTTATGTGGGTTATGTCGTTATCTTTCAGTAGCCGTGAAGATCACTCGATTCCGAGGTCTGAGTCAAAAGTTAGGGTCGATTTAGTATCTGCTGCCAGAAATCTGACGAGAATAAACTGTCTGGATATTTCTTAAAATATGAAAGGGAATTTGGTAGAATCTGAAAGTTCACCCAACTAGGTTATTGTAGGTAATTCGATAACCTTTTCAGATTGATAAAGAACGATCAATTTGGAGTTACCTATTAAAAGTTATGGTCATTTTAGTTTTGCTGTTCGATTGTGTAGGCAGTTTCTGTACTGAAAGTTCAGACAATGGTTAGCCTAATACTATGGCCGAATTGGTTTATCGTGTCAACTAGAGTATTGTAGATTATTCAGTTAAGAATCTACAGAAATTGGGTTTACCTCATTTTGACTTCCAGTTCATGAGTTATGTCATTTACCGTGCTGCTGTCCAGAATCAGTATATGGCAGGAAACGTTGTTTTCGGTTTCAGCTTTGTAAACTCGTTTTGAGTCGTCAAGTAAGCGTTGTAGAATGCCGATTAGTAGCGCTGAGTATATTATGTCTTAATTGAAATTATTTTACCTGTTTAGGAGGTGAAGCCTCAGGTTTAGTAGTACCAGCTTTGCCGCTAACGCGTCGCATCGTGGAAGGCAAGTAAATGTAGCGGTTGTGCTACGGTTTAACCCGTTTTCTTACTAGTTGCACTATGCATGATTGACGTAATGTTAAATGATATGCCATGGTTACATGTTTTCCAAGTAAAAATGTGGTAGCAAGATATTAATCAATTGCTATGTTTGGATGAGTTTGGGTAGTATCGTGGTAATTCGCTTAATGAGCCAAATGCGAATATGAAAATAAACTCAAGGTGGACATGTTGTTAATTCCTTGTGGTTATTTTCATGATGATCATGTGGTGGTCTATGTGATAGAGTTCCATCTATATCGATTGATTTTGATCTTGGTGAATCGGTGTGGGTTATGTGGTAATGGTCTTATGACACGATGGTATTGTGCTTAATGAGACACATGTGGATTATGAGAAAATATTCATGATGAGTATGTTGTTGACCTTCGTGGTTAAATTCTTGTGGTTTATGATTATCATATCATTCATGACATATCATGACATTTGCATTGTGGGCGTCGCGCTTATAGCGCGGCCAGTCACCGTACAACATCGTGCATTGCCAGTAGACGATGCATACCTTTACCTTGTTGGGTAAAGGTGCAGTGGAGCATAGCATACATATGCATTACATTGTGGAAAGATCACTTGCATACTTGTGCAAGATATTGAGGTGAAGTTATTTTTGGCAAACAAACGCAACTTCACGGTTGCAATGTGAAATTGACTCATGAGAGTCTCTTGTGGTATGAGTAATGTGGTTGTGGTTGTGGAATGGGGTTCACCCTTGTGGTATGGTAGAGGTTGTGGTTGTGGCATGAGATTCTTCTCTCTTGTGGTAATTGTGGATAGCAGATTGTGGATGCGAGAAATAGTAAAGTTATGAGGTAAAACACGCTAATACTTTATTGTCATTGGTAGTGGTAGTGGTGATTAACATGGAGCGATTGATCAAGATTCAATTGTTAATATTTTACTATCATTGGTAGTAAATATGGTTGAGGCTATAATTGTGATCATTATGGGGATTGGATATTGATGCTTAATATCTTTGTAGTTTAATTGGTGGTAAATGAATGTGGATTCACATTATGGGTGTGGATATTTGGATACTTTAATGATGTTGTATGTTTGTTTGTAGTCTGAATAGCCGGGTAAACAGTTTGCTTGCTGAGATTTTTATCTCACCCTTGTTTTCTTTCCCCCCTACAGGTGATTGTTGAGCATTCATGGGATGGGTAGAGCGGCACCACAATAATGCACATGGTTCATCAACTCATGTTGTAATAAAGTCGATGAAATTCTAGCCAAATGCTTAACTATTTGCGGAGGATTATGTTATTTAATAAGGATGGACTTGTGAACCATTCTTTGATTAATCTGCTAGAGGTTGTTTAATTATTGAACTTGTTACCGTTATCTTTATTCCCTTAGATGTTTATGCTTCCGCTTAATGCTTTTTGTCTAGAGATGTTGCGAATTAATTATCTTGAAATTATTGGCTAGTCAGAGTGGTTTAGTAGCATTCCAGGGTAATGTGGGTCTGGGTGTTACGATTGGTATCGAGCGGGCTTTAGGTCCGTGGTAATTAAAAATATTAAATTAACACACAGTGCACTGATAGGATGGGATGGGACAAGCATTGCATTCAAGCTTTGACATGTTATATTGATGATTCATGCTTGGAGATAATCTTGTATGTTTATGATTTGTTTATATGACTGCTTTGAGCGAGGATAGTCAATGATATGAGGTAGGGATTGCAGTTGTTGCCTTGGGCATTGCCAGTTTATACCTCGTTCGTAGTACGGGGATTTTGATGCAGTTACCTCGGGTAACTTAGTTGCGGATGTCTTGGGTAAGTTTCTTAGAAAAGTGTTATCCTCCTTGAATTGATGTTGGCCGATTCTTGGCCTATTACAGTTAATGATTTTCTCTCGGGTTAGCTGTTTATTGCGGTTGTTGGTTGTCATTAGGCCTCTAATTGTTCTTGAGGCCAAGTATTGTTTATTTCTGATTGATGGGTTGTTTGAGTGCTAGTGAGCAGTGCTTTTGGAGAGACTAGTATTTTCCGTGTTGTTCCATCTTTCTTCTTTGGAAAACATGACTCTTGTATTCGTTTGATTTTTTTTTAGAGAGAATCAAAGCTTTATGTGGGAAGTTCATTAACTTGTGGAAGCATTGACTCTATGCATTTCTTACGAGTTATTTCGACTTTTGAAGTTTGATTTCTCTCTAGAAGGAGTGTTAAAACCCTTTGTGATGTTTTGTTGTGTTTAAGTAGTAGGTGGAAATTATGTAAATAATTGATAGATTGTGAATTATCAAGTTGAAAAGTTAGTGTGGTACATCATTAAGTTCTACTAACATCTTTAGAAGTGAAGTCGATTAATATGATGTTGTCCTGTGGTAGTTTGTTGAAGATCTGTGACTAAGAAATTTAGCGATACATGTGTAGAACTCATACATTTATCAAGGAATATGAAAAATAATTGTTTTGATTATTGTAGTTGTTTAATTTTCCCAACTTGTTGGATATATTGGATTGATTGATCTTAAGTAATTAATCTGACCATTCGGGATGGTCAAGTAAGGAGGTGTTGGAATATTGCCTTAATAAGATTAACCTTTTATATGTCCTCTCTTTACATACTTGATGAGCATGTACAACTGTTAAATTTATGTAACTTTTACCATGCTAAATTGTTGAAATATGTATAAAGAAATGGATACAGGCTGATGTATTGACTTTTGGAATCTTGTCTCATAAAGCTAGTATTATTGATGTTTAAAGTTATTTTTTTTTTAATATCTTAACATAAGGTGGAGTATCGAATCTGTGCTCTTTATTGTCTTTGGGATTGCAAAATTAGAGATAGGATCATTAATGCTATCTTGATGAAAAATTAATAGTCAATTATTGACAGCAATGGCTAGAGTGTAATTACCTTTTGCTAAACTAGAGTTGAGCATCAGTACGAGATAAATGTATGGAATCTAATAAGAGATTCATACTAGCATGTTTTGTGAGGTTGTTATGTTCTAATATCATCTTGTTAAAGAGTTTGTTTTAATATGATGGCTTATGCACTAGGTTTAACTAGATCAAGTAGTTGGAATCTTATTTGGATAATAAGAGCATGATGAAGTGATTTATGATGTTCCTTTTGGAAAAGTATGAAGGAGTGGGATGATATGTTGATTTTTTTTGCAAAGAATGTTTTATCTTGTTGTGAATACAATCGATAGCATGTAGTTGTGATTATTGTGTTGAATGTTTTAAAAAAATAAAATAAAGGAATTTGTTAATTCCATAATACTAATTGTATTGAAGGGTGTGAGATTTACGGTTGGAACCTTTTTGTACCTTATGACTTGTGTGATAGCCGAGGTTGCTTCGAGTAAAGTGACATGTTGAATGATCTTTTTGGTTTTTATCTGAATCTCGTGTTGTGGTCTTCAAGCATCCTTTGTTGGAAATGGCGGGATGTTTTAATCAAAGAAAATTGCTTCTTATTGAAAGGAAAAGTTGTACTAGAAGTATTTGAGGTCAGATTGATCTTATCTTGTGTTTTCCAACCTCATTGCTATTTTTTCTTTTGGTCTTTTGGCTCTTTGTGATGATGACCATTTTCGTATCTTTGGAATTTATTTCTTCTTACCTCTTCTTCTAAGAACATGGTAATTGTTGTGGGTTCTGAAGCCTTTTGTTGGTCGTGGTTTTGGGTTAGAGTATGATTTGCGGGGCAGTGAGAGTCTATCTACAATGGTGTAGATGATGTACTCAATTGAGCTAATTGTTGAGGTGGCCAACTTGAGATAAATGAGTTGGTGTGTTGGGTAATGATTTGAAAATCCTTGGTTCAAGGAAGTTAAATTATTAAAAGAAATGAATTGGGAAATTATTGTTATGTCAAGTAGTGCGATGCTCTCTTGATTCTTGTTTTTCTTGTGTGTTTTTGGCGAGACCATTTGCAAATTGAGTTGACGTATGTTGAGGCGTAGTCTTTTCCAGATTAGGAAAAGAAATTGATTGTTTTGGTTTGTCGAGTGATTTTTTTTTCACTCTTAGCTTATGTGGTGTGGTTCTCCAATTGTCTACTTGACGAGTAGAAATATTTTGTGGTGAATCCTTTGATTTGGATCGTGGTCCTTTGAAGTAAAGCTGATTGCTAGCGTGATGCTTGAGAGTTCTTTACTCTTACATTCTTTGGGTTCTGTTTGCAAAAGATACCGTTGTGCTTCTAGTAGAATGATGTGAGTGGAATTTGTGATCAAATTCTTGACAATGGGTATAGTGTGTTATCCTGAGTTTATTTAATAAGAGAAAAGTGTTTTAAAAGAGGATGGTTTGAGAAGGTGGTCTTAATAGTTATTGCGGAAATTTTGCCAAAATGGCAGGACACATTGTTGCTCGGGGCGACAAAAGAATTATGCGGATGTTCGCGCCGAGAATTGGAGTTTGCGGTGGGAAGCCTTGTGCTCCTTTGGGTGTCTCCAACCAAGGGTATTGTTCATTTGGTACCACCGAAGCTTAGCCCGCGGTACATCGGTACTTTCGGTGGTTGCTCGGGTGGGTAGTTTGGCTTATCGTTTGGGTTGCCAAACTCTTTGAGTGGTGTGCACAATGTTTTCCATGTGTCTATCTTTGAGAAATACTTGCGGATCAGAACACAAGCTTGACTGGAGCAGTCACAGTGGAGCAGGATCTCACTGTGGAGCGTCGGCCAGTTCGTATCTTGGATACGTCAGAGCGGGTCTTGAGGAATAAGACCATCAAGTATGTGAAGGTCCTTTGGACGAATCAGTCGGAGAGAGAGGCTACGTGGGAGCTGGAGGATCTTTTGCGAAAGAAGTACCCCGAGCTCTTCGAGGCTGGTGAGTACACCTAGTTTGGGTTGCTGTTTGCTTGTTGTTCTTTTCTTTGTGGTCTGTAGAGTTGGATTCGAGGGCGAATCCTTTTAAGGTGGGAAGAATGTAATACTCCGGAAGTGTGAGAAGTGAAGAATCGGATTAATAAAAATTAATCGGTAGAGAATTATTATTCGGGGAAGAGAAATTTATTGAATTTTCAAGTGCAATATAGTTTAGAGAGGGATTTATCTTAACAGGAAAGTATCCATCAGTGATTATGTAATATCTGTTTAACATTAGAGAATTAATTGAAATGAGAAAGGTATTTAACAGAATTAAACAGAGAAATCATTTTTAGAGGAGAATTAATCTTGGGCTTTATTACGTTGTTTGGCCCAAGTGGGAAGTTGGTTTAAGAAGGGCCAGCAAACCCTAGGTATTTTTTATTGTAGCACGCAGCTACAGTACCCGCCGCCCCTGTAGAAACCCTCCTCCCCTTTGCTGCCACGCCCTCCATGTCGCCCCTTTTGCTGCTCCTTGCTACTGGTCTTCGGGAGGAAGAAGAAGGGAGAGAAAGGAGGAGAAGAAGGGGATCTTCTTCTTGGATTCAACCAGCGTTTCCCCAAGGTTCTACAAGGGTAACGAGAGGCGTTCTTTGCTGTCTAAGTTGTATTAGATGCGAATTCGATTGGTTTGATTGGATTGAATTGCTGCCGCTACAAATTCAATTCTGTCCAGTTTATTGCGCGGCTTGTTTCGTGTGTTTAGAGGCTGAATTTTAAGTTTCCATCTCCTAGAGTTATGTGGGTTATGTCGTTATCTTTCAGTAGCCGCGAAGATCACTCGATTCCGAGGTCTGAGTCAAAAGTTAGGGTCGATTTAGTATCTGCTGCCAGAAATCTGACGAGAATAAACTGTCTGGATATTTCTTAAAATATGAAAGGGAATTTGGTAGAATCTGAAAGTTCACCCAACTAGGTTATTGTAGGTAATTCGATAACCTTTTCAGATTGATAAAGAACGATCAATTTGGAGTTACCTATTAAAAGTTATGGTCATTTTAGTTTTGCTGTTCGATTGTGTAGGCAGTTTCTGTACTGAAAGTTCAGACAATGGTTAGCCTAATACTATGGCCGAATTGGCTTATCGTGTCAACTAGAGTATTGTAGATTATTCAGTTAAGAATCTACAGAAATTGGGTTTACCTCATTTTGACTTCCAGTTCATGAGTTATGTCATTTACCGTGCTGCTGTCCAGAATCAGTATATGGCAGGAAGCGTTGTTTTCGGTTTCAGCTTTGTAAACTCGTTTTGAGTCGTCAAGTAAGCGTTGTAGAATGCCGATTAGTAGCGCTGAGTATATTATGTCTTAATTGAAATTATTTTACCTGTTTAGGAGGTGAAGCCTCAGGTTTAGGAGTATCGACTTTGCCGCTAACGCGTCGCATCGTGGAAGGCAAGTAAATGTAGCGGTTGTGCTACGGTTTAACCCGTTTTCTTACTAGTTGCACTATGCATGATTGACGTAATGTTAAATGATATGCCATGGTTACATGTTTTCCAAGTAAAAATGTGGTAGCAAGATATTAATCAATTGCTATGTTTGGATGAGTTTGGGTAGTATCGTGGTAATTCGCTTAATGAGCCAAATGCGAATATGAAAATAAACTCAAGGTGGACATGTTGTTAATTCCTTGTGGTTATTTTCATGATGATCATGTGGTGGTCTATGTGATAGAGTTCCATCTATATCGATTGATTTTGATCTTGGTGAATCAGTGTGGGTTATGTGGTAATGGTCTTATGACACGATGGTATTGTGCTTAATGAGACACATGTGGATTATGAGAAAATATTCATGATGAGTATGTTGTTGACCTTCGTGGTTAAATTCTTGTGGTTTATGATTATCATATCATTCATGACATATCATGACATTTGCATTGTGGATGTCGCGCTTATAGCGCGGCGATCAGACGTACAACATCGTGCATTGCAGTAGACGATGCATACCTTTACCTTGTTGGGTAAAGGTGCGATGGAGCATAGCATACATATGCATTACATTGTGGAAAGATCATTTGCATACTTGTGCAAGATATTGAGGTGAAGTTATTTTTGGCAAACAAACGCAACTTCACGGTTGCAATGTGAAATTGACTCATGAGAGTCTCTTGTGGTATGAGTAATGTGGTTGTGGTTGTGGAATGGGGTTCACCCTTGTGGTATGGTAGAGGTTGTGGTTGTGGCATGAGATTCTTCTCTCTTGTGGTAATTGTGGATAGCGATTGTGGATGCGAGAAATAGTAAAGTTATGAGGTAAAACACGCTAATACTTTATTGTCATTGGTAGTGGTAGTGGTGATTAACATGGAGCGATTGATCAAGATTCAATTGTTAATATTTTACTATCATTGGTAGTAAATATGGTTGAGGCTATAATTGTGATCATTATGGGGATTGGATATTGATGCTTAATATCTTTGTAGTTTAATTGGCTGGTAAATGAATGTGGATTCACATTATGGGTGTGGATATTTGGATACTTTAATGATGTTGTATGTTTGTTTGTAGTCTGAATAGCCGGGTAAACAGTTTGCTTGCTGAGATTTTTATCTCACCCTTGTTTTCTTTCCCCCCTACAGGTGATTGTTGAGCATTCATGGGATGGGTAGAGCGGCACCACAATAATGCACATGGTTCATCAACTCATGTTGTAATAAAGTCGATGAAATTCTAGCCAAATGCTTAACTATTTGCGGAGGATTATGTTATTTAATAAGGATGGACTTGTGAACCATTCTTTGATTAATCTGCTAGAGGTTGTTTAATTATTGAACTTGTTACCGTTATCTTTATTCCCTTAGATGTTTATGCTTCCGCTTAATGCTTTTTGTCTAGAGATGTTGCCGAATTAATTATCTTGAAATTATTGGCTAGCTGTAGAGTGGTTTAGTAGCATTCCAGGGTAATGTGGGTCCTGGGGTGTTACACTAAGTCCACTAGCCACAAGAATAACTCAGCAATTAGAAAAACAATAATTGCTTTATGGGACAGTTAAGCCAATAAAACATAACAACCTTTCTCAAAGAAACCGATCAACTGAAATGAACTACTGACCCAAAGAAATTCATCGACCACAACTGAACAAGAGTTGATCAAATTCAAATTCAAGGAAGTGGACAAATTTTTTTTTTCAAAAGATACTCACTATTAACGCCTGTACTAAGATATCTGAGGTAGCCTCTTCCCTTTTCTTTTACCACGAACAATGGTGTAACCTGGTAAAGCCTAGGGCCACAACCATGACCTCAATCCTCTCAACAAGGGCTGCTCTCACTCATAATAATCATATAATCATATTATAGGTATGTAAGATCATCTCATAACACGAATCATCATTACAACATGACAAGCGTAAATGCAATGCTTGACCCACCCCATCCTATCATGCACCAATGTGTCGAGTTTTGATTAATTAACCATTAGCAAATTTTTAACAAGCTAAGTTACCTAAGTTATTAATCACATCACCACGGACCTCTGACCGCTCGATACCAATCAGTAACACCCGACCCGACATGAGCACGGAATGCTACTAAACAAACTCTAATAATTCCAAACTAGACAATCTTAATAAATTTAGTGAACCTCCCTTGTAAAGTTAATTACACGAAGGTTCCAACACACAGACAATTCAAATATTAACTAAAACCTTCTTCCAAAGACATCAAAAGATAATCAAAGACATGCTAAGTATCTAACATAACTAGAGAGATATGAATTTCTACTACTCATCATTATTACATTTAATCCATTGCATGAGACGAAACATAATAAATCTTTGGGCATCTCGCCCAATTACTAAAACAATTACGTTATGAAGATCATTCATCTTTATTTAGTTCATATGACAAGTGTGTGACTAGCAGACTACTTCCCCCCATGCATGTCATTCTTGGCTCGGGTACCTAAAACAACAATAAAAGCAAGAGTGAGTCCACAGACTCAGCAAGTACATAAAGAAACTATAACATCAGCATCCATGTAAAGGAGATCAACAATAGAACATCTCATATGCAAATGCAATGCTCAAGGGTCCTTTCTCTTTATCTTTCTTTGTGCATTACACCGGTAATGCAAAGTATGCAACCGTCGCCGTATACCCATGCATGTGCGCGCACGCACAGGGACCAATTGCCCAATACTCCGTAAGTTTTAGGGACCTCATGCCCACACTCCACGAGTGTGGGGATCTCAGGCCCGTCACATTCACGACAGGGATCTCAAAGGGAAACATACTTGGTCACCACGTGACCAAGCCTCAACATGATCTCAATATGCACATGCTCATCATTTAATCATCATCAATTTACCACAAAACGATAACATCATACCACAACAGAGCATAAACATATTTGGAGCATCCACCAATCTTAAACTAACATCATGCCATCAATCTCAGTATACTATCACATATCGAAAAAGCACACAAACACCAATCAATCGCAACCACGAATCAAACAATGCACTTGCCTTAACCGCGTGCGAATGGAGAACGTGAAGACGGTGCTGCCTCCGGTACCAATCCCCCACCTAATACATTATGAATATAAACTAAGACCATAGTAACGAAAAACATGAATTAAATAAGCGAACTCATCAAGTAGCAAATTGCAACGCGATCCCGACTCCGCTTTCTTAAGTACTGAAATGCCCTCTGTGAACAGTCAAGTTCTAAAATTCATATCTTTCCGTACAGTGGTCCAAATTAGGTGTTCTTGGACTTAATTGAAAGGTAATCAAATTTCCCAACTAAACCTAGTTGGTGAGCCTCCCTGATTCGGCCATCTAAAATCATTGTTAAGCTGATTAACAAAACATCGATTTCACGTCACCCTTTCTGGACAGAGCACTAAAACTAACATAACTTTCAGCTCGTTTGTCCAAATGTTGATTTCTTGGGCTTCCCTGAAAGCTAAGACAATTATCTACAACTTTCGTGATACTGATATCCTCTAATTCTCCCTTTAACTGATCTCTAAAGTCAGATTACTAAAACCTGTCAGAATACTGACAGATTCGCAGAACAATCGCACTAAAAAATTCATAACTTTTGCTACAGAGGTCCAAATAATACGATCTAGCACTTCATCGAAAGCTATTGACGTCTTCTACAACTCTCTAGGAGAAGCCCAAGACCGAATCCTCACTTAAATATATCAAAACGTCTGTCTAACGCGATCTGTCCTGAGGAGACAGAAATACCGACATTGCTACAACAATTAAATATGCATCTATTCGGGGGCAAACCGGGGTTACCCTTGACGAACCGCTGTAGACCGCGATGCAATCCGTGAATCTTCCCCTTCCCTCTCTTCTTCCCTTCTCCTTTCTTCCTTCTTCTTCCTTTTTTCTTGGCCGGCCACCACAATGAAGAGGCATCGGAGGAGAGGGGCACCACCATGGAGGAGATTGGTTGCTACAGTACCGTGCTACAGTGGCGGCGCGGGTACTGTAGCACCCTAGGGTTCCCCTCCTTCTTTAGTTGGTTTCTGGTTTCCTCATGGGCCATGGGCCACTAAACCTGTTTTCCTCCACTTGACTATGGGTGCGTGGCCCATTTCTCTCTCAATTTCTGATTTTTTTCTCTTTTAATTATCTTAATTCCCTCTCTAATTTTTTATTACATCCACTAACGACAAACGGGATATTACAACAACGAACTTATCCAAGAAATCCATGAACACCGAATTCATAAGATTCATAAAATAAACTGGAGCATTGGTCAGACCAAAGGACATGACAGTATACTCGTACAAACCGTAACGAGTAGAGAAAGCTGTTTTAGGGATGTCCTCAGCTCTAACCTTGATTTGATGATAACCAGATCGCAAATCAATTTTTGAAAAGACTCGGGCCCCAACTAACTGATCAAAAAGATCATCAATTCGAGGCAGAGGATACTTGTTTTTGATAGTGACCTCATTCAACGGAAGGTAATCCACGCACATCCGCAAAGTGTTGTCTTTCTTTTTGACAAAAATAGCCGGGCATCCCCAAGGTGAGGAACTCGGTCGAATAAACCCTTTGTCAAGCAATTCTCGAAGTTGTGTCTTTAATTCAACCAACTCATTGTGGGCATTCGATAAGTACTTACGGATATAGGAGCGGTTCGGGAACTAGGTCAATTACGAACTCCACTTCCCGATCTGGTGGTAACCCGGGAAGGTCTTCAGGAAAGACATCAACATACTCACAAACAATTGGTTCTGACTCCAAGGAAGGAGTGGCATCAACTTGGTGAGCACAAAGATGAGAACCCACAGTCCTGGGTTGAAAAACGACTGAAGTGCCTGTGAGGACCCCGGTTTATTCGGTTTGTACTGTTTAACCATCCACTAGGTCCTAACAGCACAAATCAAATAAACCAAGCCTCAAGATATGTATACTTCCCAGAAATGCAGTATACACACCCCGCTACAAAATCATACATCAATTCCATTCATACACATAGAGCCGAAGCAAAAGCAACAACTGAAAGACATAGATAATATAAAGAGAGTTATTACAAAAGAGAGGCCGACCGGCCAAAATTCATAAAGATAAGTAAATACACAGCGGAAGCAAAATGGCCATAAGATGGCGATAAACAAAAGCCAATCGGTGTGCCTTTACCCACAAGGCAACCAACCGGACCGCCAAGCTAATCGTCCCAAACAGCAGCGCAACATACTCACAAAAGTGAGGCCCTTGGGGCTCACCTTCTTCCTCTGCAACAATTAATATTAAGAAAAGCGGTGAGTACAAAACTTGTTTTTGTACTCGCAAGACCGACGTGTGAGATAACAGAACTATAATTAACTACATGCAAGCTTTATTTAAGTGGATGAGGCTTTGGACTTATTTTCACATAAAGCAAGTTTTCATTTGCAATAAGGTAATAGATTCAAAGCAAGTTTGCAATTAACTTTTATTGTTCAAATAAAGAGAGACAATAATAACATAGATGAGAACAACACCAACCTAGAAGTGACTAACCCATAGTCACCACAACAATAGCATGAAGTACCCTTCATACCACCCATGTCAAGTTTAAGTTTTTAAAAGGTTGTAGTCTAGTTCTTGTGGGAAATAACCAAGCGTGTCCATAACCTAGGGCGAGGCTATTCGAATAGTTTTAACCTGCGCGGGTGTACCAATGTACCCACACGATAGACCGCCTTTCCACCACCACGGTTAGCACACTTCCTTTGGTATGCGAGGCATGGCTAAGTCTAACAAGGCGCTTTCCAATGGGCGATGCTAATTAAGAGCCGCAACCCACGGAGAAAGACACATTAAACGACCTAACCGGTCCGCTAATGCTCCTCCAACACCACAAACACACACACACAGAACACACCCACCGACCAGCTCATAATTAACACCTCCCAAAGTACTTAGTCAAGAGAGGTTCCATATCCCCTCGTGTGGTTAGCACGCAATAATTGCTTGGATCAATGGCACAAGTAACTCGGTCCTTAGGGACTCGGGCACCATTCGATCACACCCAACAGATCACCCAACATACCATTGTGCCCAAGCCAAGATATAACTTTTGTTTTCAGTTTTTTTGATTTGCAAAATCAATAAAACACAAGGGTTGGACATAATGGAATAATATAAGTATTTGTGTGATCAAGACCATCGACTAAGTCGATGATCACCCAATACTACCGATACTAGGCATGGCTAAGCAATATTTATTCGAAAATCTACTAAGTGACAAGAGCTCATCCAACGAACTCTAATCACAGCAAATAACCTAGGCTCAGGTAGTAGAGGATAATTATTTACCTACAGATTATGCAACTAGAGGTCTAACTAATCAATTTAACAACAAAATAGCAATGCATACATAGAAGTTAAACAAAATATTAGACTTTAAAAGTAATGGGATTAATGGAAATGGTCAAGCTGCTTTTGCTTGCATTGCTCAATTTGTTGCGGAGGGTCGTTCTCGGGATTACATAAATATCGAATCCTAAGCGAAAGAGCGAAAACAACCAATAAGACGAGCAACACTTAAACAAAAGAGCAAGCAAAAATTATCCAAATGTGATGAAACTTATACACAAGGTAAAATACGAATATACCTAGACATAGGAACTGGAAAAACTTAATTTGGATTTGTGGTGCAAAAGATATTCTCTAAAAACCTAATTTAGCCATAATTAGCACTGTAGCAAAAATATTTTCTAGAAAGATTTTGAAGCTGAAACTTTTATGGTAGCTACCTACTGGTATAGTGGTAACCCATATAAAATTTCAGGTCATTTGGAGTTAAAATGATTTAGTTATGATTTTTCTAAGTTTTAAATCTAAGACATGATTAATTTCAGTATTAAAGACTCTTTGCAAAACCTATACTAAGCTAAAGTACTTTATGAGATGCATTTATAGAACTTTAGTTTGTTAAATTTGGAGCTACAGAGAAAAAGTTACGCAATTTTGAAGTTTAAAACAATTAATATGTGCAAATAAAAGCTTTTGAACTAAATCTGAAAACCCATAAAAGCTGGGAGGTCGTGGGCGTTGATCAAAGATCGCACGGCTCACGATCTCGAATGCTAAAACCCGCACGAGCACACAGGCGCAAAGACCTCATCGCGCCAAGGAGGTCTTGGCCGTTAGATCTAGACTTGATGGTGCGAATCTAACGAGGAGGTCCTAGGCGGCAAGATCTAGCGAGGAGGTCTAAGCCGTAGATCTTGAATCAATGGCTACGACCGGTGCACGCCTGCGCGCCGCAAAGGAGGTCCTCGCGCTTATCAGAGTCGTGGCCGTCGAGATCAAGATCTGGCGGTCCCGAGCACTAGGGAGGTCTAAAGGTCAACGATTGATCGACGAGATCTTAACGGCTCGGATCTCCCATAGGAGGTCTGGGCGGTTGAGATCTACCAAGGAGGTCTAGCCCGTTAGATCTAAATCTAACGGTCCGAGTCGGCGAGGAGGTCCTAGGCGGTCACGATCTCGGTGGGAGGTCTGAGCGGCTAAGATGAAGCGAGGGAGGTCGGGGCGGCTAGGATTTCACCGAGGAGGTCATGGATGGCCATGATCTTGGCGGGAGGTCCTACGCGACAGTGTTCAACAGAGAGAGGTGCGGGCGGTTCGGATCTCCGTGGGGAGGTCATGAACGGTCCAGATCCGAGCGGAGGAGGTCCTCGACTTCTTCACAAAGGGCGAGGTGGTCTTTTGCAAAGAGGACCCTAAGCGTAGTTTTGAAGGTTCTCTTTACAAATGACCAGGGTGGTCTTTTGCACAAGAGGACCTTGGTGGGGTGGCTCGGGGTGGTTTTTCAAAACGACTAAGGAAGGACTTTTGCAAAGAGGACCCCAAGGAGGTCAGAGAGGCGGTTTGACAAAAGCGGCCAGGGGTGACCTTTTCGCACAGAGGACCTCAAGGAGGTCTTTTGCAAGGACCCCAAGGAGGAGGGTGATCCTAGCGGTGGGATTTAACCTACGGAGGTCTTTAACGGCCGAGATTTGGCGGGAGGTCTGGAGTGGTTTTAATGGCGCAGACCTCGGACAACGACAAAGCGGCGGTTAAGACAAATTAAATGCTCGGATGATTGACAATAAATGAAACTAAAAGGACACTTAATGATTTCCAAACTTTAATTCTAAACCCATGGCCCACACGTCGGTGACTCCACGGCACAAATTAGGACACAATTAATGCACCAATGATGAGCAATGATTTGAGCATTAAAGTGGTCCAAAGAATATGAGCGGAGGTTTTGAGCCGACAAAACCAGGCGTGCCTGACGGCTTGCGCGACGATGTGGCCTCGTCGGCGAAACCAAAGGCACGAATGAGCTCCAAATAGGACGGAGGACCTAAGGGTGCCAAAACTACACCAACAAGACCACCAACCGCGCTAACCGGAGATAACCGCCGGGACCAGTCTACGGCGAAAACCGAAGAGGTCTAAAGAATAGGGATTTCGATCTTGAAATCGACCGGGAATGGAGGAGCTAGAGGTGGCGCAAGAGCTCCGGTGAAGGTGGAGGTCGCGGAGGTGAAGAAGACGCACGCTCCGCCACGAACCACACGCTCCTACTTTATCAACCTCTGTGAAGGTCAAACAAAGCAAGTCGAGAGGCTCGAGGTGACCAAGAGAACAAAAGGATTAGCCAAAATTGCAATAATGAACCACTTTGGAGCTCAAGGGTGCGGAGAGCTCCAAGGTCGAGCAATGGTGACAGAGGCTTTCGGGTGACTTGAGCTCAAGAGCGAGAGGAAGAAACTAGGGGTGCAGAATGGATCCAAAGAAACTTAAGGGAGAAGCCCGGATCCATATATAGCCGGCGCCAAAAATGAAAACAAGGTCACACCCACTCGGTGCACTGAGCTAGGGCATCAACGACATGATGGGAGCAGTGTCGGGGTGACTTTTGAGCAAAGGTGCCGCGGACATTTAATGTTGGCGGCACATAGCCGTTGTCGACCCTAGAGTTGACAAGGCACTTTGCTCCCTCTTGCCACGCACAAAAATTGATAATGCCTGGCCCACCCGACGGTGAGAGAAATAGGAAGATCGTCAAATGAACTCAACGGCTAAATCAGCACCGCTCCACCGGGAGGTCGTGAGTGTTGGATTGAAATCAAGGGCCCATTTTGGGCTAAGTATTAGAGGTCCTAACACTTAGGGAGGTGCGAGCCACAGATCTCAAGATGGGCGGCTCAAGATCACCCAGCGCTAGGGGTGGTCGTGGAGGGCCGAGGAGGTCGCCAGGTGGTCTTTGCAAAGGTGCAAAGGAGGTCTGGGAGGCCCTCGAGGTTGTCTTTGTAAAAGAACTGAGGAGGTCGTGCGGGTGGGAGGTCCTTTACAAAGACCCGAGGAGGTCTTTGGCGTCGGTTTGAAAATCCAATGGCCCGGACCACTGCGCCCACCTTTGACCGAGCCCGCACGGCTAAGCGGCTCGGTGTGACCAAGACACAGGAGGTCTGAGTCCAAGTCTGACTCGGACCAGGGCTTAGGGTTTAATTTTGAACTGGGATCTTGAAGGGACTTTTAGAGCTAGCAAACTAGCTCCAAATTCTATGAAATTTTGGCAGTAGCTTGCTGACATTGAGATGGACCTTGCATAAAATTTCCAAAGGTTTTTATGCTGAGCATTTTTCTCCAGAAATTATACAATGCTTTGAGCTAGGGTTTGACTACAAGTCAAGCAAGTTTGACTGACCCAGAAAACTCTTCAAACAATTTCTGAAAATTTGTGAAATTTTTCAGAGGGGTCACATATCAACCCAAGAACTTAGGAAAAATATTTCCCAGGAGATGATCAACAGACTTGTGACTTTGTATCTCCATACTCTGGTGCAATAATTGTTTAGTACACACAGGAAATACATGATGTAAGGAAAAAGCTTTAATTTCTACTAATTTTCTTACATTTGAAACACAAGTTGAAAATGGGGATGTTACAAACCTCCCCCCCTTACAAAAATCTCGTCCCGAGATTTGGTTCACTCGGAAAAGAAAGAGGGGTAGTCTGCACGAAGACGATCTTCTCGCTCCCAAGTAGCCTCATCCTCGGAATGGTTTGACCACTGAACTTTAAGGAACTTGATGGTCTTGTTCCTTGTTCTTCGCTCAGCCTCCTCGAGTATGCGAACAGGGTGCTCGCGATAGGTCAAATCCTCCTGAACATCAAGAGTTTCCAACGGAGCTTCCTCTGTTGGAACACGGAGGCACTTCTTAAGCTGGGACACATGGAACACATCATGTACCCCCGCAAGTGCAGCAGGCAACTCCAACTTGTAGGCAACAGCTCCTTTCTTCTCGATAACACGGTATGGACCGACATATCGAGGAGCTAACTTGCCCTTGGCACCAAAACGCTGGTGACCTTTCAGAGGAGAAACCTTGAGATAAACGAAGTCATTGGGCTCAAAGCTCAACTCACGGCGGCGGCGATCCGCATAGCTCTTTTGCTGGATTGAGTCGTGCGTGGCGATCACGAATGAGTGGACTTGACCTCGGCCTCATTAATTGAGTCCGGCCAAAGAAAGGTCTTTCACGGTCTCGCACCAGTTCAACGAGGTTCTACACTTTCTCCGTATAAGGCCTCAAATGGTGCCATGCCGAGACGGCTTGGAAACCGTTGTTATAAGAAAACTTCGGCGAATGGCAAGCACTTTTCCCAATGCTTCCCATAAGAAAGGACACAAGCTCGCAAACATGTCCTCCAAAACTTAGTTGACCCTTCTGGTCGACCATCTGTTTGGGGTGATAGGTCAGTCTTGAAAGAAAGACGAGTTCCCATAGCTTCTTGCAAGCTATGCGAATAGGAAGTGAAGATGGATCCACGATCGAAATGATCGTCTTGATACCCATGCAAGCTCACGATCTGGCGATATAGAGCTCCGCAAGGTGGCCGATGCGAATCTTGGTCTTGGCGGAAGAAAGTGCGCCACTTTCGTCAGCGGTCAATGATAACCCAAATGGCATCATTGCCCGGTGACACTGGTAGGCGGTGATAAAATCCATCGGACCGAATCCCACTTCCACTCCGGAATGGGCAAGGGTGAAGCAATCCAAACCGGGATGCTCGGCCTTGACACGGCGACACATATCGCACTCGACAACGAACCTCGCGATCTCCTCTTCATTCGGGTCCACCAAAATCTCGGCGAAGATCACGGTACATCTTCGTGGCCCCGGATGAATGGATAACGAGGAATCATGGGCTTCGCGGAGGATCAAATCCGCAACTCTATGTCCTTTGGAACCACGGCGTTGCGAACCTCAAGACACCAAGCTCATCTACGGAGAAGCACTTGGTGTTCCGTTCTTGACATTTTCCTTGATGCGGTTTACCCCAACATCCGATCACGAGGACTGATCCGATCCACCAAGGTTGGTGTACAACCAAGGCGGCGAGGGCACCATGCTCAACCAAACCCGAGTTGAGGCAGCTGAAACTCCTCTAGAAGAGGTGATGCTCTGAAGCAACAATGCATTGCAATGCGCTGCGACTAAGCGCATCCGCAGCGACATTGGCCTTGCCGGATGGTAGTGAATACCCATGTCATAGTCCTTGATCAACTCCAACCATCTCCTTTGCACGAGGTTGGATCTGGTTGGGTAAACAAATACTTCAAGCTTTGTGATCCGAATACACTTCACAACGATTACGATTAGGTAATGTCGCCAAATCTTAAGTGCATGGATCACGCGGCCAACTCAAGTCATGGGTAGGATAGTTAAGTTCATGAGGTCTCAATTGCCTTGATGAATAGGCCACTACCTTGCCTTCTTGCATAAGGACACAACCGAGGCCTCGGCGAAGCGTCACAAAAGATATCGAAGCTTCGACGGACATCGGGAGAACAAGAGCGGGGCGGTGGTCAATCGCTTCTTAAGCGCTTGAAACTTTCCTGCAATCAGCGGACCACGAGAACTTCTTGTCCTTCTTGAGCAACTCCGTCATCGGCCGCGATCTTGGAAGTTCTCAATAAGCGGCGATAATATCCGCTAAACCAAGAAAACTCGAACTTCGGTGGTAAGTAGGTGACTCGAGAAAGCACATCGCTGATCTTGCTAGGATCCACGGCTCGCCTCTGCCGAAAGAATATGGCCTAAGAAGGCTACTTCCTTCAACGAGCGCGCACTTGCTGAACTCGCATACGGCTTGTGCTCGCGGGCTTGCCCAACACAAGCTTCAAATGCTCGGTGTGTTCCTCCTCGCTCTTAGAGTAGATAAGGATATCATCGATGAAGACCACAACGAACCTATCCAAATACTCCATGAACACCGAATTCATGAGGTTCATGAACAAGGCGGAGCATTGGTTAAGCGAATGACATGACGGTATACTCGTACAAGCCATAACAAGTAGAAAAAGCCGTCTTTGGGATATCCTCGTGTCGAATCCGAACTTGATGATATCCCACTCTCAAATCAATCTTGGAGAAGACTCGAGCTCCGTTAATTGATCGAAGAGGTCATCGATACGGGCAAAGGGTACTTGTTCTTTACCGTTACTTCATTAAGTGGGCGGTAATCAACGCACATCTGCAGCGTCTTGTCCTTCTTCGGGACAAAGATTGCTGAGCATCCCGAGGAGACGAGCTAGGCGGATGAAACCCTTCTCTTGAAGCTCACCCACCGCTTCTTCAACTCCACCAACTCAATTGGGTCCATCCAGTAAGGCCTCTTTGAAATCGGGCGATGCAGGAACCAACTCAATGACAAACTCGAGGTCTCGAATGGTGGCATCCTGGAAGGTCGTCGGGAAGACATCAACAAAGTCACATACCACCGGACTTCACTAATATCTAGAGCGGGCTTCGCCGAGCGCGAAGAGATGCGGACCTGCGGCCTTCGGCGAACTTAACTCGCGCTGAAGGATCGGTGAGGTAGATGAGCCTCCTAGCGCAATCAATTTGTCCCATGTCTTTGAGACAACCAATCCATGCCTAGGATTACATCTAAGCTCGCCGATCGAAGGAGGATAAGGTTTGCCAAAATCCTACCCTTCTATCTCAACGAGGACATCCCTACACTCGGACTCGACTCTCAACTCCAGCCGGAGAGCGAATGAGCAGCGGGACCAACAATGGAGTAAAAGAAGACCTCCACAGCAGACAAAAGACTCGAAACAAAAGAATGAGATGCTTTGAATCAAACAAAGCGTAGCGAGGAAAGAGTTAGCAGAAAGGGTACCCAACACGACGTCGGGTGCCTCTGTGCCTCCTCCGCGGAGATGAGGTTGACGCGCCACTACCCACGCCTTGGGTAGCGAGGACAACCTTCGATCACGAGAAGAACCACCTCCTGCCGCGTCCTCCATTAGGGCGAGGCCGCTCGATCTGTTAGGGCAACTATTGGCATAATGCCCCTACGGTTGCACAAAGCAGTGACCGGCGGCCGGATTGCGGGGCCACCTGCTGGTTCGCGGCGCGCGTGGTCGGGGCACGGCTGCGGAGGGCGAGGAACTGGTGCCGCGGCCTCGGTGGTAGGAAGCCACGAACGGGCCCCGGGTAGGCCCGACACGAGGACGAGAGGGCGGCTGTGCGGCGGCATGGGCCTCCCACTTGCGCTTGCGGGACTCGCTAGCGCCTTAGCCTTGTGCTCGGCAACAATGGCCTTGTCTACCAAGGCACGGAAGTCGACAAAGTCCACAATGGAGAGCTGTCTTGCGGCTCCTCGCACAGACCCTCCATGAACTTCTCTGCTTGGCCTCATCGGTGGCCACCTCGGATGGAGCATAACGAGCCAAGTGGTTGAACTCGTGCAGTACTCCATCAGCGACTTACGCCCTTGCTTGAGCGCGAAACTCCTTCTTCTTGACTTCATCAAGCGGCGGGGATGTGAGCTCGGCGAACGCCGTCCGAACTCATCCCAAGAGACGGTGTGGCCGGCGGGCTGCATGGCCAAGAAGTTCTCCCACCAGAGAGTGCGCCCCTGAAGGCGATGGGAGGCAAAGAGTGCCTGTCCTTGTCCAGCATCGAGCAACGCGCGAGCTTACGCTCAACTTTGACGCAGCCAGTCATCTGCGTCCAATGGGTCCTCGGACACGAGAACGTGGGGCTGGAGTGCGAAGAAACTCGGCAAGGCCCCACGAGATCGAGGTCCACCCCTTGCCCGGATCCCGAGGCACCGGCAAGGCGGAGGTGTTGCGCGCAATAACATCCAGCGGACCCTCCTGTCCTCTGAGCAGTTGCGCTCGATCCAAGAAGGACCTCACCATGATCGGAGGCGGGAGCTCCTCATCCGACCAGTGCACGACCACGACCGCTACGAGTACCTCCACCATCTGCTTTAAGAAACTTAGGTTAGAAACCAAAGCACTAACATTAGAAGTTGATGAAAGCGAAAAGCTAACGATTAGGGAAATGAGACATCACCCTAACCGAATGCCAAAACAGCAATTAACAACTTTAAATGTTTCCAAAGAAGCTCCAAAACAGCAAGGAAACTCCAAACCAAGCTCAACTTCTCGATGCCATTAACCCGTATTGAATGAGCGAGTAATAGTGTGAGAAGATAAAAATTTCAGCACACTACAACCAGCCTAACACTACTCAAGAACAAGGTTGAGGCGATAAAAATAACGTTAGATACTTAGCTAACTAGTATCACATCTTACCCTTTTATTCCCACAAGTTTTACTTGGTTAACCTCTCATTTTCTACAGTTAGAACCTTTGAGCTCTGCTGTCAGGAAATTGAATGATCGCTGTCCAGTTTCGCATCCAAGCCTCCTAATTGAAATCTTCAACTTTGGAAACTTCAAAACCTTGTAGAGGGCAGCTAACACTTCAATTTGCCAAAC